>JAGTTD010000006.1:19665000-20865000 GCA_018398585.1 Simmondsia chinensis | reverse complement strand
CCTAACCTTAGTCTGACTGTTTAAAGCCAAAAATATTTAAAAAATAAAAGAAAATTAATATTTTCGATAAGTCAAAATACCAAAAAATCTATCAAAAAATAAAAAAAGCATAAAATTAAGATTGGTCTGCTTCGTAAGACGCAGATTAAAATGCTAGATACCTCCCAATGGTTGACCTAGGAAGGGGCGATGCATGGATAGCCCCCTGTGCCACTGAACACTTGCGGCTAGGGGCGAATTTTGCATCCTTTTTTATTTTATTTGTTCTAGTATAAAATTCATCTCATGAATTTTAGGTTTACTAAAAACTAATTTATTCATCTTATTAATACTCTTAATTTTTCAAAGGTGTATACTATAGAGACTTTCGTGAGGACTGCAAGAACAATTTTATTCTATCTCATGTTAACAATTGATTACCATTTAGTAAAACATAATTCAAATAAATAAGTTTTATTGCATTCTAGAAATAAATATATTTATTCGTTAAATTTTTCAGGATTGTTTACTCATAATTAACCCCTATATTAAATGTCCATGAAAAGAAAAATTAACTATTATTTTATTCTTACCCATATGTTCTTTTTTAGTTATAGACTCGCCCCTCTCAAATAATTCAATAATACAAAAAAACATTTATGTACTAATTCTAGATGCCACACATATGGAATGCTCTGGCCAAAGTCCTTAGAATCAATTCAAATGCTAGCGAATTAACTAAGCGGACATCCTCATGTCATAGATTTCTAGTGAAATATCTATTTATGCTATACTTCATGAAATTACCCAAGGAAGGTAAGATTTTAGTTACATGTTGTAACCCAATCTTTTTAGCACATGAAAGCCACTAACATTCATACATGAGTTCAGACTATTTCCTTGATTTAGTGTTGTTATATAAACAAAACAAAATGAGTTGCTCATTTTTTATGGTAGTGCATATACGAGCAAGTCACACGTGGTCCAAATTTTCCAATCTTATAGAACCAATATAATACTTTTGGATCTCTATCCACACAACCAAGACAAGTCATTTAAAGCATTATATTATAGTGTTATCAGATAAGTTGTCCAATCTTATCACCGTCTATGAAGATACTTTAATAATATATCAATAATTTGATTTAAGTCTATCTGCAGCTCAATCTCATTGACCACATAATCCAAATTTGACATGTTATCTTGGACTACGTCCATCTCATGCGATATTTTAGAAAATGATCACACGTATATACTTGAGTTGTAAAACATAATCATACATTAAATAAATAAAATAATCTTATTTAATTAACTAAATAATTAGGTTTTCAGGACACCGATTCCAACAATCTCCCACTTGTCCTTAACCTAATAGCCTTGCATTGTATAACTGTCCCCAATGAATCTATCTACCCATTGACTATAAACTTTATTAATGTCAATCTCTCAATGTTGCATTAGCTTTGATCTATTAAGAACCTTCTGAGTCAACTAGTTTACTTTACAACTTCATGAATTGTCAAGTAGCAGAATTTCATGGTGAACTAAGCAATGCAAGACTACTTCCCACTTCACCATCTAATGGCTCCCACTTCTAGGGTAAATATTATTTCTTAACATCTACAATCCCTTGTTAAAACAAGTAACCCATGATTTGCTCAACATCCTATCTTTGAATCTCACTAAAGCTTGAACCTAAGAACATAGTTAGCTTGTCTTAGGTCTTTCACTTTGCAATAACTAGACAACAAAATCTTAACAGCTTATAACAATTCAACACCATTCTTAATTAGCAGAGAGCGATCTAAATACAACACTTTGAAAGTTATTACTTTCTAGTCATGTCACTCGTAAACTCATGATTCATTACTCAATGTTTCAAATCCATATGATTTGATAGGCATCATCGAATCCACTATTCAATGAACAAAATGCTTATTTAAGCCAACAAATAGACTTCCGTAGTTTGCACACTATATGCTCCTAACTTTCGGCAACAAACTTTTTTGTTGTTTCACATACATAACTTTCTCAACATAAGCATTCAGAGAATGTCATCTTAATTTTCATTTCCATATCTCATCATAGCGGGATACAAAATATAAGAGCATTCTTATGAATTTAAGCATAACATCTAGCTAGAAGGGCTCATCAAAGATAATTCCTTATTTTAGGGCATAACCTGCTGCCATCAATCTAGCCTTGAAGGGCAAAACCTTCTCATCCAGTCAGCTCTTTATTCTTGTAGATCTATTCAAATCCAAGCTGATGGACTTATGTCTTTCAATGCCTATACAAGATCTAAGACATAGTCAAAATACAATAATTGTAACTTATCTTTTATTTCCCTGACCAATTGTTCTACATCTTTATTCTTAATAGTTTCATTGTAGTCTTGAGGATGAAATCCATTATCATGCTCAACCATTAGGGCTAAAGACATGAATCCGTCAAGTGTCCTTGACCATCCTCCCATGACATCAAAACTCTCATGTATGTAGTGCAACATTAACCTAGATGAAGATATGTCTGACACATCATTTAAACTATAAGTTGTATCATGCTGTTGAAATACAATATCTCATATTGTTGATTTGTCTAATAGAATCTATCTACAGTACTTTTAGGGCTCTTTCTAAAACCTCTTACATCACAAACCTTTTAATATGTAAACATGACTTATCATATGAATGTAATCATATATAATAGTATATTATTGATAATTTCTACAACACTTTGCCAAAAATAAAAATAAGAACTCTTCTAAAATCCATAATGTTACGTTGGTGTTTTTCAATTAGATTGTTACATTGAATTAGAGCACATGATTTGCTCATATTTGGACTATTATCTGAAATAAGCAACTCATTTTGATACTATTTATACAATAACTCTAAATCTAGAAAATGATTTGAACCCATGCATGGAGTGTTAATTATCTTGACATGCTAAAAGTCACTATAAGTCATTGAACTCTTACATACGTTGGGTAATGGCATGAAGTGTGGTGGCAATAGGTATTTTACTTGGAATCTATAGTCTTTTACAAGACAAAGATATCCTATTCATTGATTCGTGAGCATATGAATAGATTCGAGAAACTTTCGCCAAAGTATTTCATTTGCTTGACATTTGCAATTAGTAAAGTAACTGTTTTCTGCATTAATGAATTACTCAAGAAGGGCGAGTCAGGAACTAAGGTGATACGTGTGATAAAATTAATGATAGTAGTTAAAACTGTTTTTGCCATGGACATTTAATGGAGGTGTTAACTTCGAGTAAACGAATACATATATACATATATATATATATATATATATATATATATATATATATATATATATATATATATATATATATATATATATATATATATGTATTAAATGCTAATCAAATGGTATCATGAGATGATAATAAGTTTTGACCCATTTGGAATTAGAATTAAATTGTCCCTGAGGTCCCTGCGCAAGCCACTATAATGTACACCTTTTGAAAATATCAATAGATTTCATGAAATGAATTACTTATACATGAGATGAGTAACTTAATAAACCTATAATTCATGAGATGATTTTAAAGAAGAAAAATAAAAATAAAAAAGGAAAATTGCAGAGACTGCTTTTAAAGGTGCCAGCCAAGCAAAGCGCGACACGTATCACGTGCTGACTAGTGCACAAGGGAGATCTTGTGTCACCCTGCGAACAACCAGCATGCAACACATGCCCCACCTACACGATCTGCATCTGACGATGCGGATGAATCACCAGCTACCACTTGGAGGTGATGATATAGAATGGGCGGATGTATTTAGACACGTTTTTGTCAATGTTTTGGATTGATTTTTTTTTTTAAATTTAAATTTAAAAAACTATTATTCGTGTCAATGTTTTGGGTTGATTTTTTTTAAAATTTAAATTAAAAAAAATTTTTTTTTTTTTTTTTTTTATACAATGGTAAAGCCAAGGGAGGGGGGGAGGGGAGGGGAGGGGATATACCCCTCAAGTCCTCAAAGAGGACTACTACATTTGCCTACGGTGGAATTCGATCCCGGGATGCCTAGTTTGACAACTGATGATCCAACCTCCATGTCATGTCCCTAAAGGACAATTTAAAAAACAATTACTCTTTCTTTAAAAATATCTGATATCATGATTTTTATTCTTATTTTTGTTTGTAATTGCAGACATTTTTATCTATAAAATAATCCCTAAGGAATTAGTTTTATCAATTTATTCAATAAAAAATTACAGAAAAAAAGGTCTCCCTTTTCTCTAAGAAAAAGTTTCTCAGAGACCTTTATATTTTGTTGCACACTCACCTCGTGTCATGAGAGATTGCGGAGAAGGTCTCGGTTGTGTTCTCTCTTCTGGAAGCTACATTGCACTCTACCTCAAGTTATGAAAAATTCATGTTTATTCTTTTAAATTCGTACTTTATTCTTGTTTCATGTTATGTTTTTTTTGCTATGCGTTTAATATAATATTTTAAATTTTAAAATGTGATTCCACCACACCTATTCCAATTAATTTAGGAAATTTAGTTTTAAAAATTAAATTTCCTTAACAATTGGTATTAGAGTTAATCTCTGATTGGTCATGATACGAATGAGACAACAAAAGGCATAATTGAGCAACTGTATGCAAATACGAGTTAATGATTAGATCATGCTAAAGGAAAAACTAAATTCGGTGTTGCATGTCTTTATATATAAATTTGTTATGTGATTAATTGAGATTGCAATTGATTGTGTTAATTTATCAATGTTTGTATCCATCTAGGATTTATTATGAAAATAGATTTTGAATTCTAGATTCAAAACTCCTATGATTGCTTAATGTGATTAGAAAAACCAAGTCATCTAATATGATTATGATCAATAAATTAAAAATTATTTTTAAAAGAAAAAAAAAAAAAAAAATTCCTTGCGCCTGCTAAAGTCATCGGATTACATCAATGATGATGCTAGAAACACTTTAGAGAAATAGAAAAAATTTATTTGGAATGAGATTCTAAGAACAATTATTTGACAATCAAATTTCTAAAAATGTTTAGAAATTAGTTTAAATCATCCAAAGTTTTTTTCAAAAATTTTTGGTGAAGTTATCAAAGAAGTTTAATAAAGTGATAAAATAGGATAAATAATTTAACTGGGCCTAATTTGATAAGGATTATAATTTAATCATTCAAATTTGATTTTAGTATAGATTATGAAAAAAATCAAAGTTAATGTAAAATCCACTAAGTTATAAAAATCAAGTGGGAGTGAGGTTCAAAGGTCAAATATTCAAAGTCGCCATTACAGGTGTAATAGTAAAGTAGGTTGAAATTACTCCCTAAGAGGGATGTCGATTTGCGGAATACATGGTCGGACTTCCGAATGGATGAATTGATGTGTAGGAAAATGGATGTGACCATGCTGCCATGGAATATTTCATGGACTTGTTTCAATTTTTAGGTAATAATTTACACTTGAATAAAATAATGCATTAGCCTCTCCAAGAAGCTCTGTTGCGTTGTCTTAGGAATAAGGAAAGAATAGTGAGTTATGCATGATAGTAAGAGTTTACAAGGAAATATGCTAATAGAGAATAGTTTTCAACTAAACTAAGCACCTTACAACCCTGCCGACAGGGAGTAAAGAGTGGAGTGTTTGGATTATCATTGAATTATTGGTTTAGTGGATACTTGAATTCATAATGACTGCTAAATTTGAAAGAAAATTATCATAGTTCATTGCATAACTAGTAATATTTTATCTTGCATTTTTTCCAGTGTAGTTGTGATAACCTATAGTGCACTACATTTTTATTCTAAAAGATAATGCTCTTTTTTGACCAAATTACCCTAATAGGAAAATGAATTTGGATATTGTGCTGATTTATGAGGGACATAAATTGTACTTTCCAAACCTTGTCCTCATATGCCTCCTAACGAATCAAACATTGTTGTCAAGGGGCAATTTGAATGATGGAGCAAGGCTAATGATTTAGCCAAGTATTATATTTCGGCTTCTATGTTAAACATTCTAAAGCATCAGATGTTTGAGATGAAGACAACAGCTGAAATGATGGAACATATTAAACAAATTTTCAGTGGTCAGGATAGAGCAACTCGACAAGAATTTATGAAAAAGCTACACTTAATGAAAATGCATGAAGGAACCTTGGTTTAGGAACACATTTTCAAAATGATGGCACATTTATATGTTCCTTGGAGCTAAGATGGATAGTCAATCACAACAAGACATGATTTAGTTCCTTAGTAAAATCCTTTACTTAGTTCAGGTTGAACTACGTAATAAATAATAAGGATTAGTCCTTGCATGAATTGATGAAGGAACTACAAGTACCTGATGGGGTGATGAAGTCTAAGGGGATTTTCTACTTGACTCATGCAGGACGAATGAGGAATGGAAAACCTTTAAAAGGAATGTCTGGAAAGAAGAAGAAAGGAAAAATTACTAATGTAGCAACCAAGCCTATGAAGAAAAATGCAACAAGAAAATGTTTCTTTTGTGGGAAGGATGGCCACTGGAAAAAGGAGTTGCACTGATTACCTAGCCACTCTTCCTGCTAAGACACATAAACCATCAAGACAAGGTATGATGATATCTTATCTAATTAAGTCACGTGTGATTGAGAGTCTACAAGTTTCCCAGAGTATGGACTCTGATTCAACTGACATCTCCAATATGTTTCAGGGACTCAGGGTGACTAGAAGGCTACATGATGGAGAGCAGTACTTGACCGTAACAAATGGGAGGAGAGTTTCAGTTGGAGATTTCAACTTAGTATTTAGTAATAGAGTTTTGTTTTTAAAGAACAATCAATATCTACATGCTTTATGCATGAATTTGATTTCTATGTCTCGTTTGGTTGACTATGGATATTTGATTTTCTTTGGCCTGATTTTATCATTAAACAAAATATTATTTTCTATTTCTAAAGGTAAAAATATTGGTGGTTCATTCATGTTATTGCCTAGCCAAAACTCTAATGATAGTATGTTCAAATCTAACACCAGTAGACTTAGTGTACCTTTTAAGAGGAAATATCCTAGAACTAATAATGCCGTCAAACGGCACCAACACATTCATCACATTAATTCCATCAAGATCTAAAGACTAGTGAAAGAAGGACTAATAAAGCCATTAGATTTAAAGTGCTCATCAGTCTGTGAATCCTACTTAGAAGGAAAGATGACCAAATCTATTTTTTATAGTAAACGTAATAGAGTTGGTGACTGGCTTGAACCAGTTCATATAGATGTATGTACACCAATAAATGTCTAGATAAGAGGAGGGTATGAGTAATTCATCACTTTTACTAACGATTAATAGAGATATGGGTATGTTTATTTGATGAGATGGAAGTCTGAATATTTTGAAAATTTTAAAGAGTTTAGGGCTGAAGTTGAGAATCAGTTGGGTAAGCATATCAAGACACTTGGATATGATCGAGGAAGTGAGAGCCTCTAAGGAGATTTTCTAGATTTCTTAACTACAAATAGGATTGGATCTGAACTTTCTAGACCAGGTACACCACAGCAGAATGGTGTTGCAGAGAGAAGAAATAGGACATTATTGAAGATGGTAAAGTCCACGATGGGTCATGCCACTTTACCAATCTCCTTTTAGGGTTAGGCCTTGGAAACAATAAGTTATGTTCTTAACTTGAAATCTGTTCTTAAAATGTCTGTGGTATTATGGACTGGGAGAAAACCTAGCATTAGTTATCTTCGAATTTGGGGATGTCCAGCACATTTGTTGAAAAACAATCATGACAAGTTATAATGTAGGACTGAAGTGTGTCTGTTTGTAGGTTATCATAGCGGTACAAGAGGTGGTCTTTTTTATAGTCCTTCAACCAAAAGGTGTTTGTTGTGAATTGTTACGATATGTGCCTCCTTATGGTCTTAGATTGAACATATATGAAAAATAAAAAAGTCAGAAATTTTTCTGCACAAAACAGGGGTATTTGGAGAGGTACATTCTGATGGACTACAAAGGTAAAAGTCGGATAATGATAGAAGAATTGAGGAAAACTGATATTAAATCTAGCAGTAGGAGGATTGTTAGGCAAACGGATAGCTACATGTCTAGAGCCTTGATCGTTGAACAAGGCATTGTCTATGACCCTCTTAATTACATTGAAGTGCTTGCAGACAAAGATGATGACCAATTGCTATTGGTAGTGAAAGTAGAGATAGAATTTATATGTTCTAATCAAGTCTAGAAACTTATAAAGGCACCGCCGAGCCTTAAACCCATTGGATTTGAATAGGTTCACAAGAGAAAAAGAGGAGTGGGTAAGAAGGTAGAGACCTTCAAGGTACCCAAAAGGAATGTGTCGATTATGACGATGCCTTCTCTCTAGTGGTCATGTTAAATCCCCTAGGATATACTCGTCTATTGAGGCTCGATATGATTATGAAATTTAGAAAATTGATGTCAAGATGGCCTCTTTCGATGGTCAACTTGAGGAAGACATCTATATGTTAGAACCAAAAAATTTCATGGACAAAAATCCGGAGCATATGGTATGCAAACTGAAGAAGCCCATTTATGGACTGAAACAAGCATCACGATTATAAATAGAAGATTCAATGAAGTGATCAAATCCCATAGATTTAAGCAATTCGTTGAAGAACCATGTTTGTGCAAACATAACATTGAGAAAGCAGTGACTTTTTTAGTGTATATGTGGATGGCATCCTACTCAATGGGAATGATGTAGGAGTTCTATCAGTGTTAAGATTTGGTTGTCAAGTCAGTTGGATATGAAAGACTTAAAAAAAGCTAGCTATATTATTTGGATAAAACTTTTACGATATCGTAAGAATAAGATGTTGGGTCTATTCCAAGCTACCTATATAGACAAAATTTTGTCTTTGTATCACATGACGAACTCTAAGAAAGTTTGATTGCCTTTCATGCATGGAGTTCCTCTTTTTTTAGAGTAATGTCCTTAGACCTCTTAAGAGGACGAGCAAATGAGGAATGCATCATATGCTTCGGCTGCGGGAAGTCTTATGTATGCTATGTTATTAACAAGACCTGATGTCGGTTTTGCGGTAAGAATGGTGAGCAGATACCAGTCAGAGCCAGGTCCTTTAAAAAAGGACTAGAGATTATATGTTAGTTTTTCATAATGGCAATCCTATTCTAGTTGGCTATACTGAATATTTTCAATCAGACAAAAATGCTAGACGTTCAAAGTCTGTAAATGTTTTTGCCCTTAGAGGTGGAGCCATTAGTTGAAAGAGTGTTATGTAGTCTTATATTGCTAACTCCTCCATAGAAGTTAAATATGTGGCGACTTCTAAAGCTGTCAAGGAGGCTTGTTGGCTTAGAAAGTTACTAATGAATCTTAAGGTAGTTAGAGAAGGGCTTACACTATTGCCATATTTTGTGATAACCCTGGTGCGGTGGCTAACTCTAAGGAGCCTAGGAAGCACAATCAGTCCAAGCACAATGAAAAGCAATATTGCCTTATTCAAGACTACATGGAGAAAGAGAAGATTGCAATTCTAAAGACTGATACCAAGAATAATTTGGCTGATCTTTTCACAAAATCGTTGGCTTAGAAATCTTTTGAGTCTTCTTTAGATATGTTGGGAATGTAATGTATTACCAATTGGGTTTATGACAAGTGGGAGATTGTTAGAATAAATGTCTTAAGAAACACAAATTATGTAATTAATTTTAGGGTTAATTATGCTAAAGGTCCCTGTACTTTGCCCATTATGTCAATTTAGTTCTTGTACTATTAATCGTGTCAATCTAATCCCTGTACAATTCAAAATGTGTAAATTTGATCCTTAGAAAAAAATTTTATGTTAAGTCTTTAATGAAATTTTTAGTGGTTCAGCCACGAAGTGGTTAAATTAAGTAAATAGATAAATTTATAATAATTTGTTTAATATAATTTTACCGTTCAAAATTACGATTTTAACTCAACTTAAATTTTACCAAATGACTAAATTGACACATTTTGAATTGTTCAAGGACTAAATTGACACAATTAAAAGTATAAGGACCAAATTGACACAATGGGCGAAGTATAGGGACCTTTGTCTCAAATAACCCATAATTTTATTATGGAAGAAAAATTATTTGTTGTTGTCTACTTAATTATGAGTATATTATGTATATGAGGTTTTTCTTTTAAGAAACATATCATGAAATGGACGTAGTGTTTAAATGACATTTGAAATATCTGTTTTAGTGGATACTAAGATTATGCCACAAATAGATTACTAACAGGTTAAAATGTTATTTGATAGTAAATTTATAGTCTGTGACAAGTTTGGACTACTTGTCTACAAAGGCAATAATATAACATTTAGTTAACTTGTCTTAGTTATATGGGTTATGATCCTGAATGTTATGTTGGGGTTTTTCAATAAGATTGTTACACTGAATTGAACCACATGATTTGCTTGTATCTAGACAACTATCAGAAATAAGCAATTCATTTTTACACGGTTTACACAATAACTCTAAATTCAGAAAATGGTTTGAACTTATGCATGGAATGTTAGTTGTCTTGACGTGCTAAAAGGATTAAGTCATTATAAGTTACTAAAGTCTTACGTACGTTGGATAATGGCATGAAGTGTGACGAGAACATGTATTTTAGCTAGAATCTAGAGTCTCTTATGAGATAAAAATGTCATCTTAGTTGATTCGCAATCATAAGTATAGATTTGTGAAACAATTGTCAAAGTATTTCATATAATTGACATTTAGAATTAGTACAGATTCAAGAAGGGCAACTCGAGATGTAAGGTGGTAGATGTGCAAAAAACAAAGAGAGTATTTAAAACTATTTTTCTCATTGACATCTACCAGATGTGTTAATTGTGAGTGAACGATTATTTGGGAGCTTACGAATAAATATATTTATTTCTAAAGTGCAATAAGACTTATTTAGTGGAATTAAGTTTTGCTAAATGGTAATAAAATGTTATCAAGTGATGATAATTAGTTTTGACCCATTTGGAGCTAGAATTAAATTGCCCCTGAGGTACTTACGTGAGCCTCTATAAATGTATACCTTTTAAAAATATCAAGAGAATTCATGAGATGAATTATTATGAATAAGATGAATAAGTTAATTTTCCTAAACCTATAATTCAAGATATGAATTTATACATGAAAAAAATTATAACAAATAAAGGTAAAATCGTAAAAACCACATTGAAAGGCGCTTGCCAATTAGCGCGTGACACGGTTGGAGCACGGGGTTGATCCGTATGTCGCCCCACATATGTGTCGAGCGCTGGAACGCCCCACCTATGCGATACTCGTCCAATGATGTGACGAATCACCCAGCTGCCACGTGGCGACAGTGATGTGGAATGGATGGATGTATTTGGACGTCTTTTTGTTGATGTTTTGGATAGATTTTTTTGTTCAAACTTTGAATTTAAAAGAAGATACTCGTTTATTTAGATATATCACATATTATTATTTTTATTTTAATTGGGATAATTTCATCTATAAATTAATCTCTACGTAGTTAGTTTTAGCAATTCATTCAATCAAAAAATGCAAAGAAAGAAGTTATCCCTATTCTCTGAGAAAATGTTTCTCAGACAGCTTGACATTTTGGCGCCCGTTCACCCGATGTAATGAAGGATTACGGAGAAGGTCTCGATGGTGTCATCTCTCTTCTACAAGCTACACTACGGTCTACGTTGAGGTATGAAAAATTCATATTCGCTCTTTTAAATTCGTATTTTATTCATGTTTCATGTTATGTCTTTATTGCTATATGTTACCATGTATAAATTGGAGTAGAGATTGTATATATCTAAAATTTTGAATTTTAAATTGCAATTCTAGTACGTTTGATCTAATTAATTTCAGAAATTTAGTTTTAGAAATTAAACTTCCCCGACAAAGCTTGTCCAGGACCACTTAGGGGTTAGATCGGATTGAGCACCTCAAGACCTCCGTAGGGCTATCAGCCTTGGGGTTGGGATGGAGACATGATGGATAAGCTGGACCATTGTTATGAAGACAGTCTTAAAGATTCACAGAACAAAGCAAGAAAAGCAAGTGCTTGAGAGCTCAGAGCAAGTGATGAGCACTTAAATTGCAAGAAAAAAAGAGTATAGTGCATAAGGTGAAAATTTCAAAGCCCTTGTTGGGAACATATTTCAAAAATATTTCCTAATTTGGCCGTAGTGGAAATCGAATTTAAAATTCTTAATTTTAAATCTAAAGCCCTGACCTAATTAAACTATTTAAATAGGTCTGGATCTTACTCTAATACGTGCATAATAGGACAAACAAAAAAATATCGAATTAAACAAATATAAACATGGCATGTTGAATAAAAGAAATAAAGGAAAAACAAATTAAATATCATATATTTAATTTGACATATCTAAAGCGCAAATCCTAATTCAAACTTAAATATCTGAAGTTGGTAGAATATTTTCGACACCTCAAAGACATCTTCAAATTGACCACTTACTAGCACAAAAGAGTGGGCCCCCAAAAATATTTAACTTAGAAAATTTTTCAAAATTTTTTTTCTTTTAATCTTTTCAAAAAATAATTTTTCAGAACAATTATGCTAAACAATAATTTAGAAAATCCTTAAAACAATTTTAGGGTTTTTCTCGTGAGAGAAAACCAGGTTCCAAACCCATGAAGCTTAACCAAAAAATGCTTTCCATGATAAATAATGTGTTTAAATACAAAAAATAAAAGCAGCATGACATCTGCCAAAATGCAATCCCAAAACCGGGTTAAAAAGGTGTCCCTGACGCCCTCAGGACATTAGCGACCCGTTTCCCTTTTTCTTTAATTCGAGCATAGGCCGCGTGCTTGTCATACAACGCTTGTGTCCCTTTTTTGTTTAAAACACATTATAGTTTATCGTATTATAAATATTCATCTCATGAATATCTATTTAGTATAAATATTTATTTATCTCATAAATAAATAATTCATTTCATAAATTCATTTTCAAATATTTTCAAACAACGCTTAAGTTGAGGCTTGCGAAGTGAATTCATGGACAATCTGACTTTAGCTCTAAATGGGTCAAATCTGATTATCATCTCATGATAGCAATTGATTACCATTTTGTAAAACTTAATTCTACTAAATAAGTTTTACTGCACTCTAGAATTAAATATATTCACTCAAAAATTTTCCAAGTTACTATTATTGTGAAAATTAATCCCTTTAGTAGATATTCGTAAAGTAACTTTAACTACTATTGTAATGTTTCTCACATCTCTCGCCATGTTGCCAACTTGCCCTTCCCAAACAATTCAATAGTGCAGAAATAATTTCTGCATTAATTCCAAATATCAAATATATATAATACTCTGGCCAAAGATCTTAGAATGTGTTCGTATATTTGCGAATGAACCAAGGGACATTTTTATCGCATTAGCGATTATAGATTTCACGTAAAACAACTGTTCCCACCACACATCATATCGCTACCCAACGTATATAAGATTTAAGTCAACGCACTTTGACTATCATTTTGGGACATCAAAACAACAAAAAATCCGTGCATGAGTTTAGACTGTTTCCTACATTTAGAGTTATCGTCTAAGAGAATTAACTATTTTTGACAATAGTTAAAGAGACAACTAATTCATATGGTCCTACTTAGTATTCCAATCTTATTGACAACACCAACATGATACCCTTAGATCCCTATCTACATGACCAAGATAAGTCATTAAAGTATCATATTATAGCCTTATAAGACAAGTTGGTCAAACTTATCATCAACTATGAACATATTTTGACAACATATGATTTGTTTGATTTAAGTCTATCAGTGGTTCAATCTTATTGACCACTTAAATCAAACCTGACATGTCATATGGACTACGTCCATCTTAAGGAACGTTTTAGAAAACAATGACACGCATATTTGACTCATAAAATATAATCAGATAATAAAAAAATAAAATAATTTTATTTATTTAATATTTAATACTAACTAATTGGGTTTTCTGGAACACCAATGCCAACAATTTCCCTCTTGTCCCTAAACACAAATAGCCTTGCATTGCATAACTATCCACTAGGAATCTTTCAACTCTTTGACTATAAACTTCAACCAATACTGAACTCTCACTTTCTTGTTCCTGTGCTCATAAGCTTTCATCTTTTAATGACCTACTGAGTCAGGTAGTCTATTCAACAACTTCGTAGCTACCAAGTGCCTGAGTTCATAGTGAATGCTTTACTGTTCACCATATAATGACTCCCACTAAAAGAGTAGACAAGGATTTTTGACGGCCTAAACTTCTTTTTAAAACAAACGTCCCATGATAACCCCAACATCCTTTTCTTAGAATCTTGCTAAAGCTTGACCCTAAAAACATAGTGTTCTCATCTTGGTTCTTTTATTTTAAACTAACTAGACAATTAAAACTTAATAGCTCATGACAATTCTACACCATTCTCAATAAGTAGAATTTCATCTATATACAATACTTATAAAGTCACTACTTTCTTACCATGTCACGCGTACTCTCATGACTCACTAACCATTGATTCAAATCATTAGGACTTGATAAACCATCATCAAATCTACTATTCAGTTAATAAGATGCTTATTTCTACAAATATACTTCCTCCGTTTGCATACTATATGCTCCTGACTCTCGGAAACAAACTTGTCTGGTTATATCATATACGTAAGCTTATTGAGTTCAACATTCAGAGAATGTCATCTTGATTTCCATTCCCATACCTCATCACAATGAGATACAATGGATAAGAGCAATCTTATGGAGTTAACTATAGCATCTAGCTAGAAGGTCTCATCAAAGTTGATTCCTTCATATAGAGTATTAACCCTCTACCATCAATCCAGCTTTGAAGGTTCCTATCTTCTTTTTCAATGAACTCTTATACTTGTAGATCAATTCGGATCCAATCTAATGGGCTTAATGCCTTTTGACACCTCTATAAGTTTCCGGACTTAGTTAAAATATAATTACTTTAACTTTTACTGCCCTGACCAATCAATATGCATCTTTACACTTAAGAGTTTCATTTTAGTCTAAAGGATTAGATTCACCATCATACTTAACTATTATGACTGAAGACATGAATCCGCCACATGACCTTGACAATCCTCCTACTACACAAAAGCTCTCACTTTCTAAGTGTGACAACCTGAATGAAGATATATCTAATACATTATCTATACTATAAGTTGTATCAAGCTATAGAGATATATTGTCTCATACTATCAATTTATCTAACACAACCTATTTGCTATACTTTTAAAATACTTTCTAAAACCTCTTACATAAGAAACCTTTCGATATGTAGAAGTGACTCCTCATATGAATCTTACCGTATTCAATAAAATATTATTGATCCTTTCTACAATTCTTTGCAATAAGGAAAAATTAATAATTCTCCTAGAACCACCGCTTCAATCTAATCAAAGTGATTTTATATAATTACCTAACTAATCCCAACTTTAATCTTTAATTCCGTGAATTTTATCAAAGGATTTAAGACTTCAATCTTCATAGGTACATCCATGCATCGACTTACCGATTAGTCATTCATAAACATTTTACAAAATACTCATTGCTTCTGCTCACTTGAACTTTTAGCAGTCCTTAAATATTTTATGAACAAGTCCTAGCACCTTAGTGGCTCCATTGCCTTTACTCTTAAAAGCTATTTCAATCACCATTAATTCGAATATGATTCACATACTAGCTACCATTTTGGAACTTATTGATCCCATAAGACATATCAAACTAATTTTTGAATCATATTATGTGACCAGTTAAAAGCTATATGGCTTCCAGAATTCTTCCTTTTAATTGTTACACGGCCTAGCTAATAAATAGCCATTAATGTAGTTTTGATTAAAATAAGTCAACTATCTACCAATGTATCTTTTTAAATAGACATTTTATTTATATAACTATCAGTTTTATTTTTTTAAAAAAGTAACTGAAAGACTATTTGAAAACAAATAGTGGGTAGAAATCAAATTTTCAAAGTACATTAAGATAGTTACTCAAATTTAGAACTACATTCTTGACTTAAACTATTATTTCTTGCTGCTCTTATTGAAAGCTCACTCACCAAAACACTAGTAAACTACCCACAAGTCACTACTTGAAGAGACAAGATATTGAATATCACGTCATGTCCGCTTTTCAGTCTTGGCAACAACAATATTTAAGTTCCTAGGCAATCCCTTTTTAAGACTAATGTCCAGTGATTTTATAAAAGAGATAAACCTATTTTCACTCATGTTTTATTTTACCCTCCTGAGGCTCCTTATTCATGAAATAGATGCTTACACTAATTGGACTTTTCCCTCAATTCTCATGACATCTTTTCTCTCAAACTATACTTTCATGAATTTAAACAATGAGCAATCTTTATTACTAAATGTGTCCAATCTAAACCGATTGAAAGACATTGATAAGCAAGTCAGAATCATATCCTGTTGATATTGACTATCAATATTTGCATTCAGAATTCCAATTCAATTTATTAAGCATCATCATATTACACGCTCTTGAACTGAACCTTCCTAACATAATCTTGTGTCTCTCATCTTCTTTATTAGTTGTTCTCATGCTACGAGTTCTATAATCAAACACTTCTTTAAAATATTTGATCATCTCCTAGTGCTCTACATACACTAAAACATATCATATCAGAGCAAACAAAATAGAACATACAAGACATACCAGTACTGATCATAATGCAAAAATATAACAACTAGTCTGAAATCAAAAACTATAAAGCGAAACATATAACATACAAAATTACTTTGCTTACTTTTAGTAACAATCAAAGCTTGGAGTTCACAATCCACACTTACATATTTGCCCAGGAAACCTAACCAAACTACCTAAAACTCCCTATCAGCAAGGCCGAATTGAGATATAAGAAAGGTGAGAGCATTTCTCAATAAATATGCTTTTTTGTAAACTCTATACCTAACATATTTAACACAGCACTTTTCCCTCAGCCTCTTAGGTCCTACACAAACCCTAGTCAAGTGTATACAATTACTTGAACATCTATACAAAGTCTCGATATAATCCACATCGGCGGGGCTGTACTTTATTGCTTAGACTTTAGTTCATCCTATCAGAAGTCTAGCCCTATATTCCGCATATTAACATCCTCCTTAGAGAGTAATGCAATCCACTATACTATTAGACCAGTAGTGGAAGCCATGAGCATTCACTTATAAGCTCGGTAGACTAGTAGTGGAGGCCATAAGCATTCACTTAAAAGCTCGGTCCCACTTAATAGTTTGAATCCTGTGAGCCTTTTAATACTTTTAGTAAACAAATAGAGAATGGAATCCACCTAACCATTTTCTGTGTGTGTGCAACGATAAGCTAACCGATCTAATTGCTACTATGAGACAGGTGGTGTAACAAGTAATTAATCAAGTGATAACTATTCTTAATTAATATATTTTGTATTCATAGTTAACTTGTCATTTCTTCCTCCGTCTCTAAAATAGTATCACAATGCTATTTAGGAGACTATCATACTATCCTAGTCAAGTTTATGCCATTATCTGGACATTAGTACGAGTCAAGAAAATAATCAACATCAACGTGGCTGCACTCGTTTTTCCCGTATCTCTATCTATCATTTATGAAGTCTACCCTCATATTCCACGAACAAATTCCCACCCCAGAGAGTAGCACCTATCCACTATACTACCAGACTAGCAATGGAATCAACTCCTGATCCTCGCTCTCGCTTGAAATTTACATTGGCGGATCTTTCTTTTAGATTTGATTATCTCATAATCAATATTAGAATCACATTCTAAATTTTATTTAACCATTAAATAAAATAGTAATCCAATTAGGTTTCTTTAATTATCAAACCTATATAATCTAATCACATTGGATACATTATGAGAATTTTTCTTTTAAATAATTCAACTATTGAGTCATCAAATCATATTAGATCTATTTGAAATAATTCTCTCACAAAATGAAATCAAATATTCCACCAAGTTACATACTTATATGGCCTTCTAACTTTATTCATAATATTCGCAATATTTAACTCATGTATCAAACATGAGAACAAAATTTAATGAGTACTATGTTATCGAACAATTTGAATAATAACTCTTAAGGCCTAAAGGTTGGAACAATTAATAATTTCTCTAAAACGCTTTTAAAAAATATTATAACAAAATCTTAATTATGATCTCATCCTAATTAATTAATTATTTATTTAAATTATTTAAAAATAAAAAATTTTAAAAATTTAATTATTATAACGGGTTGTGCGCTGCACTCCCACATACATTTACAATTTTTATTAAACAAATAAATAACCAAATACGATCTTAATCTCATTAAATTGTAAACCGAACATCAAATCCCATTAGATATTTGTTGTTTTGGATTTTCATGAAATATTCAACAATTAAATATTTTACACCTTGCTTCAAAATCTAATTACATTAGACTAATAATCTAAATTATTCAATTCCTTAAATATCAAATCTCATTAGATTCGATTTAGCAATATATTCCATGATTGAACTATGACTCACATAAAATTTTAAACAATTTAAAACTTTAATGAATATTCAATCTTTTTATTAAACTCTCTAACAGCAATCTTCAAGTTTTACTTTTTTTTCCTTTAATGAAATTCCCAATTTTATATCTTCATAATTCTACATACTTCAATTTTATTGTACCTAATATTTTTAATGCAATTATGAGTGTATTTATGGTTGGTTCTGATACCAATTATTGGGAGCATATTTTAAAAATATTTCCCAAACTGGTCATAGTGGAAAACGAATTTAAAATTCTTAATTTTGAATTTAAAGCCTTGACCTAATTAAACTATTTAACTGGGTATAGATTTCACTATAATAGGTTCATAATATGTCAAACAAAAAACATCAAATAATACAAATATAAACATGGCATGTAGAATAACCAAAATAAAGGAAAAATAAATTAAATATCATATATTTATTTTGATATACTTGAAGTACGAATCCTGATTCCAACTTCAAGATTTGAAATTGGTAGAAAATTTCTTCACACCTCATGGTCTCTTTCACGATGACCTCTTCTAGTGCTGGGAGCGTGAGGTCCCAAAAATATTTAACGTACAAAAAATTTCAGAATAAAATTTTTCTTTTTATCATTCGAAAAATAATTGTTCAGAAAAATTATGCAAAATAATAATTTAGAAGACCCCTAAAACAATTTCAAAGTTTTTGTTGTGGGAGAAAACAAGGTTCCAAACCCCTAAAGCTTGAAAAAAAAATTTCCACAATAAATAACGTGATTAAATACAAAAATAAACGCAGCTTGACATCAACCAAAATGCAGTCCCGTAATCGCTTGAGAAAGGTGTCGTTGATGACATCTTGATCTCAGCGACCATTTTTTCCTTTTAGAACATGCCTGTGCATGCAACGCCTATGTCCCCAAGCGTGTAACTATCATATTTATAGACAAGCGGGAACGAAGAAGGCCCAAGCATCGCAGCCCTATCTCAAGTTCCCTGTAACCATTAAGGGTCAAATCACACAGATTTTTTACCCATTGAAAATTTGAAATAACCAACAGCTAGAAGGGGGCATTTAAAAACACTCCAAACTCAAGGGAGCTGAGACGATGTCGTTTAAGGGTAAAAGGACAAGTGCTTGTCACGTGGGGCCACACTTGAGGCTAAAATGGCTATTCGAAATAAAAATAGCGGAGTCTCAAGTCTAGCTCCTTGAAGAGTTAAGATCCCTTAAATGATTAATAGCCATTCGAGGTGGCCAAAGGGGTAAAAGAGGCTCAAGCTTGGGGAACCACCCATAAGGTTGCAAAAAAGGCAGTTTCCACGCTCACGGCAGTTATCTAGAGAACATATCATGGAACATGGCCACAAGCATATCCAAAGGGAGCTGATAAACATGAGGCGTCTAGAAAGAGCTAGAGCACATGTTTTAAAGAACATTCAATAGTAAATCAGCTCAGCAAAGAAGCATTGAGGACAGACATGGGGAAAATATGTCTTGTTTTCAGGATGCAACAATTATTTCTTTATTTTGTAAATAAGAGGCACAATTGTCCTTGTAAAGTGTCAAGTACCAATATACAAAACTTCTTAAATTTTTCTTCACAACGCACTTGTGCTTTATTCTTAGGAGTATCGTATCTTAGCCTGACCTAGCGTAGCACAGCTAGTAATTTGCTTTGCTTTCTCCAAGGCAGTGCAATATTCAGGTTTTAGGTATGAACTTCTCTTTTTAAATATGTTCGCACAATCGAAGAGGTTAGGACTATGTCATTAGTATAAAGCTTTGACTGTCAAGCTTTGAGCTTGATTGAGTTGGTCTTAACACTCATATCACTACTTGATGAGGCTGATGAATTTAAGTTTGAGTCATTTCAGGGCTTTGATGGCCCAGACTAGACCTTGATTGTGTTGGCCCTAAAATAGTGAACCAAATACGGTTCTCTCCACCTAAATCTGGGCAAACTTTAACTAATTTGAGTTATTACAAGTCAAGGGTGCCAGGCCTAAAACTCCATGGACATGGGCTTGTAAGCAAATAGTTAAGCTCTCGAGTTTTTCACCACCCCAGTTCATATGTTTTAAGTGCACGAGGCAAGGTGTCTGTGGGCTCCACTCCGTCACCCTAACTACCAATTGAGGCAGGTCCATATTGATGTTTGGTGCTTGCTTAGCGAGTGCACCAAGTCATATCAAGTAATATAGAGTGAGTCGAGTGTCGTTTCCATGAGGATTTATTATTGAGTGAGTACCAAAATTAATAAATTTAGCATTATTTGAAAGACCGAAAATTGAAGTTCTCGATACGAAACAAAACAAAATGACAAAGAACTAAGTGTTTACTAATTTTTTTGAAATGGTTTCTGATTTTAGATGAATTTAATGAATTTATAAGATCCAAGGCATCCAATTTGATCTAATTGCATCAAAGCGCCTTTCTTTTCTCGATATTCAAGTTGTTATTACATGTTGATGGTCAAAAACTCTAATTTACTAAATATTCTCTCCTGAGCAACATAAAGCATGCTCTGTTACATATTAATTTATCAATCGCTTTCATGAATTTAAATAAGAAAAGTGTTTTGAAGATCCATGGCTTTCATTTAAGACCACACAAATCGCATTAATCTATCTCTAGCATTCGTTCAATTTTGTGGTGTTTATCAGTTTAGCAAGCATTATAAATATTCTCTTGGACTCATTATTAATCATTATAGGATTTTAATGGTGATCAAGCATTCAAAACTCAGGAAGCGCAATGATAAACACTTCAACAATGCAATAAACAAAACATTGAATACGTCGAATCAGAAAAGAGCATATATTACAACTTAGGCTACTTCGTAGCCTTGGAAAAACAAAATTAGTTCATAGAAGACATAATATAAAGCAAAACTAAGATAAAATTAATGAACTTTAAAGAAGGAAAGGATCGAAAGAACTTAAAAATGTAAAATCATGAGCCAAACTTTCCTTCCTTCCTTCTTCTTCTTCCTCTCAGTTTCCATCGTACTTCTTCTACTTTCTTTTGTATTTTTTTTGATTGAATTGATGGTAAAAGATCTAAAAAATACTCCTATTTATAGTGTTTGAGGTTTGGAAAGCTTGGAAAAAAAATTACATAAGCATCTTCCTCGTTACACTACCTTGCGGCCCTTCCTTACAACTTTTTGCAAGTTGCTACTTTTGCTATTTCTGTTCTGTTTTTTTGAGCTTTGCATCTTCCAAATTCAGAGTTTGCATCAACTTGTACATGTTCTTAAAGTCTACAATGCATCCTTGTGCTTGATTTGTGCATTTTGCCACCCATTTTTGCTTGTAAAAATGAACTATGCATGTTCTTGATGTGTTCTTGCTTAACCGTCTGAAATGTTGTGTTTTGCCCAACTTTATGCTTTTGTTTGATGTATCTTGCATTCACTTATTGATGTTAATGATATAACCTAGCAAGATTTAATATAGAATGACTATTTTTGCAAAGAAATAGCAATAGGAGCAAAAAAGAACAAAAGCGATTAAAAGCCATAAAAATTTGATGTAAAATGGTTAGAAAATTAACCTAATTGATATGAATAATTATATACTAAATTGGGTTTATCAAAATACCCCTAAAGTTAAATCTTGCTCATCCTCAAGCAAACTAAATATTAAAGCATAGGATCGTATGTTTTTTAAGAATTTTTAACACAATTCAAAGTAAGGCTACTTCTATTAAAAAAGAATGACTGAGAAGTTTAAGATTTTAAAAGCAAAACAATATTTCTAAGGAAAAACCCATCAGTCACCTAGGTAACCAAATTCAACAGTTGGCTAAGCAAATTAAGTTTATCCGTTCTTTTCTAATCTCAAAACATTCAAGCCAAATAGATGACAAAAATCATGCTATTCATAACAAGACTTCTCAAGTATACCCAAGACTAAAAGTTATTCGCAAAATTTTCTCTCTTCTTTTTTTTTTTTTTTCTTTATTTATGAGGGACTAATCTGTTCCAGTCAACCCGGCCCATGAGTATATCTTCAGCGAGAATCAAACTTCTAACCCCTGAGCAATGACCGCATGGGTAAGAGAAGCCACCACTTAGATGCTATCAATGACCGCGTGAGTATATCTTCAGTGAGAATCAAACTCCTGACCCCTGGACGATGACCGCATGGGTAAGAGAAGCTATAATTGAGACGTCCTCATTATGACTTCATGAGTATATCTTCAGCAAGAGTAAAACTCTTGACCTCTAGGCAATGACTGCATATGTAAGTGAAGCCACCACTGAGATGCCCTCATGATGGACAGCACATATCTTAAAATGTTTACATGGGAGAGCAATGCTTAGAGATACTTCCCTCAAAAAAAAAATTTCACATTTTTCTTTGCACTTAGGCATAACTCTTCAAAGTCTCTTATGCAAATGATAATATTAACGCAATCCATTCAAATTTGAGCATTTTTTAATTAGAAAGAAAGGTAAAACAGCCATTCTAACTAGTGAACTCAAATGCCATGGTTTTATCAAGATAGTTCCTTGGATTAGATCATGTTTTGCAATTAGAACATAAAAATAATTGATTCTTAGGTTATTCAAATCTAATTAAAGTAAACAAGCAAAAAAAGATTAGAAAAATTACATAAAAAGCATGATGATAATATCTCCAATTATTTTAAGGGTTTTAAATTAGTTCAAAATGTGCAATTAAATTTTCAAAGACTAATGATTTAAAATATAGAAAATCTTTTTGTTGGCCGACACTATCTAGATCCCCATATAAAGGCTCTAAACTTTAGAAGGCATAGGCTTTGAATGGTGATTAAGCATTCAAAACTCATGAAGAACAATGATAAATACTTCAACAATGCAATAAACAAAACATTGAATACGTCGAATTAGAAAAGAGTGTATATTACAACTTAGGCTACATTGTAGCTTTGGAAAATAAAATTAGTTCATGATAGACATAATATAAAGTAAAACTAAGACAAATTCCATGAACTTTGATGAAGAAAATGATAGAAAGAACTTAAAAATACAAAATTACAAGCCAAACTTTCCTTTCTTCCTTCTTCTTCTTCCTCTCGGTTTCTATCCTATTTCTTCTACCTTCTTTTGTGTTTTTGCTGATTGAATTGATGCAAAAATACCTCCCAAATACTCTTATTTATAGTGTTTGAGATTTGGAAAACTTTAAATAAAAAATTACATAAGCTTCTTCCTTATTGCGCCACCTTGCCACCCCTCTTTACAACTTGTTGCAAGTTGCTGCTTTTGCTATTTTTTTTCAATTTTTTGAGCTTTGCACCTCCCAAATTAAGAGATCACATAGACGTGGACATTTTATTGATGTATATAATGTATCCTTGCTCTTGATTTGTTCATTTTGCTACCCATTTTTGCTTGTTGAAATGAACTGTACATGTTCTTGATGTGTTCTTGCTTAACCATGCAAAATGTTTTGTTTCGCCCAACTTTTTGCCTTTGTTTGATGTGTCTTACATTCACTTGTTGATGTTGATGATAAACACTAGCAAGATTTAGTATAGAATGAGTGTTTTTGCAAATAAATGGCAATAGGAGCGAAAAAGAGCAAAAGCGATTAAAAGCTATAAAAATTGGATGTAAAATAATTAAAAATGAACTTAATTAATATTAATAATTATATACTAAATTGGACTTATCACATATCCATTTACCTTTTTGTCAAAGATTAAATTCTTAAAAGTACCAAAAATATATAAATTAAGTCTCCTTAATTGACGCAAGTGCAGAATCCATGGTATAATTTCAAATTGAGGTCAAACTCACCAAAAGCAACAGCCTCTCCAAAGGTGATTGATGAAAGTCAATTTCATAAATTAGACTTGCTCCTAAGTTGTTGCGATTCCCTTTTCGCATAGTTGTTTGATTTTTGTACTTATGACGACAACACACCCACTGAACATACAAAAGGAGAAAACAAAAGGAAAAAGAAAACTCACGGTTGATGACTCCAATGATAGATGTTGCGCTACTCTTAACTTTGATCCCCCAATACTCCAACCACTTGTGCTTCGGCCTTCATGATAATTTGATTTCTTGGGGCGACTCAAGGACAGAGGTGTTGGAATGTTGGGGTAGTGTGCTTCATTTTTGGAGTCTAGTGAAGGTACCTCTATCCCACATAGGAAGAGTAGTGAAGAGAAGACTAGTTTATATATCCCCCTCTCCTCATACTTGGTAAAGTCTTGAGGGGACTAGAGTGAGTTTTATACCAGACATGCGCGCGCGTGCCTACCTTGCCTCACGGTGTGGTGTGGTGTGGTATTTTTCTAACCCGGACTTTTATTTTTGTGGTCACTATATTTTAATTTATCGTTAATGAATTCCAAGGGAGTTCTTGGACTATGCTTAAGGCTATTATGCTCAGGCCCGAGATGTCCTTCTGTGTCCAACCTCGAGGCTGTTATGCTCGAGGGCATGTCCGTTATTTCAGATTCGAGTTTAAGGCTGCAAGCTTGAGCTTGAGCTGCTCGTTTTGATCACTTATCTGCCCACTACTTTCCATAACCATTTTTACTTCCATTGTACCTAGATTTCGCGCTTTTCCATATCTGCCACTTCCTTAATTATAGAGGAATTTCTTGCCTGCAATCCTTAACTGATTCTAACTTGCACATTAAGTATTTTTTCCTATAAATACTGTGCTTCATGCATTGTTCAACAGAACACAAAAAATACAGAAATCATTCTCTTCTTCTTTCCTCTAAATTTATCTTTGTTCTTACTCGGGTTATTGAGCAAGTTGGGGTATACTCCAACCTATCACCTAATACTGCACTCTTGTGTTGGGTGCCATATTAATCCTGGGAGTTGGAGTGCCTAATGATCTCGTTTGTACCATAGCGGGGGCATAAAGACTTAGGGCAGTTGTGTACTCTACGGTGCACCGACTTCCTTCGGTTCACTCTTTCCTTTCTAAATCTTTTAATTTTAGTTATTTAATTATCTTGTCTCATGTCATTTAAGGTTTATTTGTTCCTATCTCAAGTTAGTCTTGGCATCTCATTTTGAGAATTTGGTTGCTCATTTGTCCATACTTTCCCAACAAGCGTAACTTGAGAAAATTGCGCAAAAGGTAAAGAATCTTTTTCTTGTCGTGATCCAATCCATCGACTAGTACCCAAGGCCTAAAAGTTCATGGTTTGAAGTACTGAATCCTGACCTGATGGGTCCTTTTTCCACACATGCTCGGTTTCTCAACTTTGTCTCCAAATTTGACCATTTTCTCCTGTTCTTCATAGCTTTTCAAGTTGTCCTTGCTCCAACGCCTTCCAAGCCGAAATGCACCTAGATTGCATTTTTCAAGTATATACATAATAGCCGAGATGTCATAATAATGAGACATAAGACAAAGAAAAATATGACACATCAAGAGAATACCTTAAAAATAATACAAAAGTAATAAAAGGGAACTCATAAATATTACAACACAGAATACGGATACAACATTCCACTAAATATCAGGTTTTAATATGGATTTGAACCTATTAATTATAAGATCATCCCTCATATATTCAGCATAAACAAAAGTCATCTCCCTTCCTACCTAGAACTTTCTTGAAAGCATAATAAAATATTTAAATTACTAAAATAAACTAATTACATTTTCGATAACTTCTGTTGATCAAATTGCTGAAAGTTTACTTTGACATTCAATTCAACCATTGTTAGTAAACTATACACGTATAATAGCTGCATTAAATACATATTTATATTTTTCTGTTCAAAAGAATATTTCTATAAATACTACAATTTATGTCATAACTATAAGACGACAATATATTTTCAAAAATAAAATAAAAGCAATTAATTGAAAATAATCATACTTATAACTAGAGGTAGCCAACGGGGCCGGGTCAATCGGAACCCGAACCGACCCACCCTTTTTGGGCCAGGCTAGCCCGGTCCAAGCCGGCGTGCACTTAGCCCTGGGCATCATAGCTTATTTTATAGTTGTATTTTGTATTTATATTGCTGTAATTACATTTTTAATAAATTATAATACATTTAATTTTATAAAATACATTTGTAATTTTATAAAAAACTATTATATTATTATAGTTATATTTTTTCAACAAGTTATAATACATTTTATTTTATAAAATATATTCGTAATTTTATAAAGCATTATTATGATTGTATTATATATATGTTTGTGTGTGCGTGTGTACGTGTGTGTATATATATATATATATATATATATATATATATACACACACACTCACATACATACACACACATACATACATATATATAATACATTTCATTTTATAAAATATATTTGTAATTTTATAAGGCATTATTATGATCTATTATATGTATATATATAAATTATGCAGGAGTTCTTGGGACATCGGGGCTGTTGTTGTTATTTGTATATATATAAATTATATATTTTTTTTAAAAAAAAAAAAAAAGAGAAAAGAGCGCAGGGCCAGGATGAGGCGGGGCCTACGGGCCTAGGCCTTTACCCAATTTAAGTATATGTGTTCAATATTTTTTTCTAAATTTGTCACTCCCACTCCTAAATTATATTATTTACGATTTGTTATGAATCTTGCTATCGTGATTTTTAGTAAAACATTAGAAAAAGTTGAATTGATGAAGTCATATCTCCCTCCACTTTACTAGTATTTTAGAAGGAGTTCTTACAATAATGTAAATATATATAACTTTTTTACAAGTCAACCAACTTTAGATTCAATCTATTATGTAGAGCTGAATATCAACACACAAAAACTCAAAAGGACAATACCAAAATGGAATGTCTAATTCGCATGATAAAAGAGTCATCAATTGCAAAAGCACTTATATGTGTAACAATGTAGAGGTATATGTTATGATCCGAGCTTGATGAGAATCTAAGGCGTGTTGGTTTCTGTTGTTGGTTGCTGTTTGGGTATTAGTTTAGCTGCTGCTGTTCTATTGTTGATGTTCATTACTGCTATTGCTGTTAAGTGATGTTGCTTGCTTTCCTTAGCTGCATTGTAATAAGCCTACAATAGCAAGGCACGGTTAGGTCCAGTCAATTGTTGTTAGTTGGTGTGTTTTGGTGCCAATTAGTGGCTTAAATGTTAGTTAGATATTTTAGTAAGATTTAGATATTTTCCTAAGCGGGCGTTAGCTAGAGTGTCTGGATTCAATGTCTTAGATTGCCTATAAGTAATTGATTTGTGTAATAATTTAGATCATTCAATGAAATATCTACAAATATCTGAATTTAAGATCAAACCTTCTCTCTCTCATCTAACTCTTCTATTTCTCATCCCTATTTCTCTAATTTCTTATTTCAATTCACTTCTTTCTCATCTCATACTCTCATCTGTCTCAATTTTACTTAGCTTATGCTTTGTGATTCAACCACGAGCATAAAAATTGGTATCAGAGCCTCGTTTGGCTTCCAATCGAGCTCATAATCAAGAAAACTTCAAAATCAAATTGTTGTGCTGCGCAAGAGACTTAGATGCTTTGCATTTGATTTAGTTGAATCAAATTCAACTAAATTGAGTTTGTATTGTGTCAAGCCTTAGTGTTAGTTGCAATTAATCAACAAAAAAAAAAGAAAAACAAACAAGATTCGTTCAGCTCAATTAGTTGAAGATTGGCTGCGATCATTCTCATTCTGTAGAAATTAGGTTTTGTTTTGAAGTGATTTAGGTTGTGTTTAGTTTGAATTTATCTCGATCCTTAAGCATCAATCAAGCTGTGATTACATTGGACTTAATTCTTGCTGAATCAAGATCGAATTGTTCAAGAATTCAGTTCGACAAAACTGTCTAGCAGCAGCAGCAATAGAGCACTTGCAAGTGATTTAGGCTGCGGCAAAGATATAAGAAACAAGTATCCATCATGGCTGGTGGAGTAACTACAAGATCTGGTGCAGAAGCTAGAAATTTAGCCACTCTTGTTGATCCTAACAACTCTTATGCTGCTGCAGTTGGTGCAAGTGCAGCAAAGGAGACACAATTTGTTACTAATGAACTACTTAATTCGAAAATTGATGCAATGTTTGAATGGTTTAGATAAGACAGCAATCAGCAAAGGAATGAAATCTTTGATCAACTTAAGCAAAATCAGCTGAAAAATGATCAAAAGAGGCAAGAGGATAGAGATGTGATGCTTCAACGGGATGAGGCAGATGCTTAGAGAAAATGATCAAAGTAAGGAGGACTTAGTGTCTCAACAACTGTAAGGGTTGGAGGTTGAGAAGAGAATTTCAGACCAGCTGAATCAACAATCTCAGAACATTGAGGAAAGGTTCAATGAATTACGTAGGCAATTTGATAGGCAAAATGTACCAATTGCTCTTGAACCTTTAATTCCTATTAGCCTAATGCAAAGAAGTCAGCAAAGGAGGCTTCCTGATAAGGTGAATCCTCCAATACCAAATAATGCTGAATTTCAAGATGGACCACAAACGGATAATGTGGCTGTTAGTCCTCCTACTCATATTCATTCGGTTGATGCTAGACCTCAAAATCATGTTCCTAAAGCTGGAAGAACTGCCAATCGTCATGAACAATCATCTGATCAAGAGCAAATTCGATCTGATAGTATGGATTTTGGTCAGAAAGGTCGTTCACCAGACCCTTCAGCATATATCAGGTTGAGTAATGTTCATACAGGACATCAAGATCATCTTCCTAATCCATCATATATGTGACTAGATTGCTTATTTGGGGAACAATTGGTTCGATCGCCAGATCAGCTGCATTTCTAGGGACAAAATTCATTTGAAATTGGCCCTAACCATAGCAATGAAGTTACTATGGGTAATAGAGGCAATGGCTTTAGACAACCAAGAGTACAAATTGAGAATTTTGATGGGAATCAGCCACATTCTTGGTCAAGGAGATGTGAGCATTACTTCTACTTCTATTCCATTCCCGATGAACAAAAGGTAGAATTGGCTGCGGTTTATCTTCAAGGAGATCATGAAGTTTGGCTCTATAGTCTATTGAAAAGCAATTCTACGTTAACTTGGACTGAATTTATGATGGAACTTTGTGAATGCTATGGTGATGAAGATTCTAGTGACATAGTTGATAGTTTCAACAAGGTGGCTCAAGTTACAACGGTGAAGGTGCACATGACAAGGTTCGAGAATCTTACAGCAAGTATGATAACTATTTATCCTCAAGCCACTGAGTCATTTTACGTTACAAACTTCATTAGTGGATTAAAGCCTAAAATCAAGAATTTGGTGAAGGCAATTGGTCCTACTTCTTTATCCAAAGCTTATGCAAAGGCCAAGTTGTTTGAGGCCACAGTTCTAACATCCAATGATGGACCGAAGCATAGAGGAAAAAGATTCCAACAACATCAAAAGGGGGTAGATGAAGCCAAAGTGAACCACACCCTTGAGAAAAATGAGAAGAATACTTTTGAGAAGAGGCCTCAAAGACTCTGTTTAAAGTGCCGTCAGCCTTATGAATTTGGACATAAATGTAATCCTAAGTTCCTCATGATAGTTGGAGGAGTTAACATTGAAGGGCAATCTAATAGTGATGAGGTCGACATCAAAGAGGAGGATTGTAATCAAGAATTTTTTATTGAGGATGAAGTGGAAATCTCTCCGAAGGCTTTGACAGGGCAAGGAATTCATAACATAATCAGGACTAAAGGAAAAGCAGGCGCGAGATCTATTGTCATCTTGATTGACAGTTGTAGCACCCACAGTTTTACTGATCCTAAGATAGTAAAGAAAGTGGGACACGAGGTGATTAAGACTCATCCCTTAGCAGTGACCGTGGCTAATGGAAACTCTATCCTTACTCAGGAATGCCGAGCTTTTCAATGGTCAATGCATGAGCACCAATTCACATACGATTTCAGAGTCCTTCCCTTGGGTGGATGTGATATGGTGCTTGGAGTTGATTGGATGCGTTCTTTCAACCCGGTGTCCTTTGATTATGTTAAGCAAGCGGTGTCTTTTGAATGTCAGGGAACTAGAGTTACACCACGAGGCATGGAAGATCACTAATTTGCATTCTTGAGGACAAGAATGTTCTCAAGGAGAAGGAAATGTTAAGATCCAAGCTTGATGAGAATCCAAGGCATGTTGGTTGCTACTATTGGTTGCTGTTTGGCTATTAGTTTAGCTGCTGTTGTTCTATTATTGCTGTTCGTTACTGCTATTGCTGTTAAGTGATGTTGTTTGCTTTCCTTAGCTGCATTGTAATAAGCCTGCAATAGCAAGGCATGGTTAGTTCTGGTCAATTGTTGTTAGCTGGTGTGTTTTGGCGCCAATTATTGGCTTAAATGTTAGTTAAATATTTTAGTAAGATTTAGATATTTTCATAAGGGGCGGTTAGCTGGAGTGTCTTGATTCAATATCTTAGATTGTCTATAAGTAGTTGATTTGTGTAATAATTCAAATCATTTAATAAAATATCAACAAATATCTCAATTTGAGATCAAACTTTCTCTCTCTTATCTAACTCTTCTATTTCTCATCCCTATTTCTCTAATTTCTCATCTCAATTCACTTCTTTCTCATCTCATACTCACATCTATCTCAATTTTACTTGGCTCATGCTTAGTGATTCAATCACGAGCACAACATTATATATAACGTTAGTCCCTTATATTCATATATTTAATCTCTCATACAATATCTTTTTGTTTAAATGTGATCACTTATATTTTAGGTTTTTTCAAATTTTATTTTTCATCGTGTACCTAAACTGGTAAGCAGTTAAGTGTTGAGATTTACATGCCAATAATGCTAAGTGACACCTATCAAAGGCATCGCATGAGATAAAAAGTCAAAAAAATAAACAACAACAATCACAGTGTCTCAAAGGCTCCCGCTTGCATAGGGTCTAGGGGGGTAGGATGTACGCAGCCTTACCCCATCAGGGTGAGACCCTGATGAGAGGCTGTTTTCGAAAAAAAGAAAACAACTAGAAAATGAGTTATCAACTATGTCGTTCCTAATATATGTAAGTTTATTAAAATTAATTTCCCACCATTTTTTAAAAATACGGTCTCATTTTTGTTTGGACATCTTTTGTTCCACGTCCCGTTTCTCATTGCAGATAACCAATGAAAAATTAGCTTACTCTTGTGTGGCATTTTACATGACATTTAACTCACCAGTGTATTTTCGCATATTAAATTTTTTCCGTAAATGTATGACAAAATTTGAGATTAAAATTGATGTTTTATGGTCATCGACTGTGAGACATCGTAAGGGGAACCAATTTTGTTAAAAGCGTGAGGAACACTACGAACAAAAACAAATGAGGGATTGAATTGTACCAATTTAAAGGGATTAGTGGCCAATGCAATAAAACTACTCGTTTTTGTTATTTTTATCCCATGTGGCACCACGAGGCTCAACTAAGCATGGAAATTAATTAATATCTGACTAAATACCCAAGACAGGTAGCTTAATAAGAGATTAAATTTATCAATTATAAAATTCGAGGGACTATTTTGAACCAAAAAAAAAAAGAAAAAGATCACTTCAAAAATCTTACAAGCATAAATGACCAAATTGTGTAGCTGACTTCAACTAAGTGATGTCAGTGCATTCAATCCATAACAATTCGAGATTTTAGGGGTTGGTCTTGTGATAATTAACACCCCACCATAAATGAGGAGTGGCGCTGGTTCGAATCTCTTCTCTCTTTCCCCAACCTAGAATATCTTTGGGTTTATTTTATTTTTCGAAATAAATACTTCAAAAACTTTTTCTTACCATTATTAAATAAAAAGCAAATTACTCATCTTATATGGTATTTATGTAACAAATCCGTATGATAAAAGTGTTGGATATATATTTCAACTTTGTTCATTTGTGAACGACCCCAATCCCACATAGAAAATCAAAAAGAAGGGGGTGTTGGAAATATAGCGTGTACAACGACAATACTATGTATAACAATACGTAAAATACAGCTGTATATTACCAAAAAATAACCAAAAATTACAGTAAGATTAACCAAATATTGCTGCTGAAAATTACAGTTAATGAACTAAAAATTGCAGTAAAAAATCGAACTCTTACTGTAAAATAAAACAGTGAAAACCAGTTAAAAAAACAGCTTTAATCTCGGTGTAATGCAGTGAAATATAGCAGTAACGACGTGTCAAAATAAACGTAGTCGAATACTGATCATGACACTTAAATAATACCGAAAGAGGGAAATTGGATTAGAAAATACCAAAGATACCATGCTATGGGAAGTACCACTGTCTTAAAAGACGATTTTCCCACTACTCCGGTGCATGCAGTGGTGTCGGCAGCCGTCATGTAGGATTAACATGGTCCAACTCTTAATGTACACTCGTTAATCGTCGGGTAGGAGAAAATGAGAACTTTGCCCAATAATTTACGAGAAAGGAGGAATGGAAGAAGAGATGGATGACTCTGTTTTTGATGGCTTTGTTTTTTGATGGCTTTTTATGATTACACAAGCTATTCTATTTATATTAAGGCTTAAGCAGTAGCAAATCAGATCTGAAATTTAAGTCCCTAAGCAACGTTCAGAAACGGCTAAGTATCATTACAGCCATATTAAAGAGGTAACGTTCAAAAACGCATCTGAATTTTATTTGTACTAGTAATGGTGGTCGTAGTAAATAGTTTTTTCTGTAAAATAAATATAGCTGATGAGAAAAAGCTCACCCACACCCACCCCCTCGCCCGAGCACAGCACGGCGCGGGGGGCGGGCAGCACGCGCGCGTGTGGTTCCCACCATTCCTTCACCCAAGACTTAATTCAAATGGGTTAAAAACACTCACCCTTATAAACCAAACTACCCCCTTCTAAATTATCAATGTGAGATTGGGAACCTCTGTTTTGTATTCACAATGGGGTATTTACAAATTGGGATACAACTTTCCTACTAATTTGGATTTATCTTGTATCATTTTTCTAACAATCCCCCACAAAGGATACAAGTGAAAGAGAAAGAAAGGAATAGACTGGGCAAAGGAAGTTCGGTTTTTCAGTGACGATGTCCTGCAACTTGAATCATCACCTAGTGTAACCCAAGTTTAGGACCAACATCTTGCAAGGTGACTTTCGTCTTGAACCTCACAAGGGGTTGCATAGTCTTTCACTTGGACACATGCCAACTTCATATCTCGGCAACTCCTATGGTTTGGAGCATTTAATCGGCCATGCCCTCATCCTGAATGTTCATAGGCTCTCTAGAAGGCAAGTCTCAAATCCTTCATAAGGAGCGGCCAGACTCCCACACCTATATAGGTGGATCCCATTAAGTGTGTGTTACCACACACTACCAAACATATGGATATGGGTCCATTAAGAGCTAAAGCTCAACCTTACCCCTGGTAACATACAGACAGTGTTTGTCATGAGCAAGTCGTGCTTACACCGCCAAACATACAGCAATGGACCCGTCTCCGCGCTGTCATACCATAGGAAGGGACAACATAAAGCACAGTGCATATCTTGAATGAAACTATGACTTCTCACATTGAGCCTGTTAAAACCAGGTTAGATATATCACAGTTTTTTCATGTATAGACTTTAATTCCATCCCCCTCGATGTTTCTACAATCACTTCACAACAAGGCCTTTTATCAGCGGATTCACAAGATTCATTTCAGACTTTACATAGTCTAGTGATATCACTCCACTTTCTAGTAGATCTTTCACGATCTTATGCCTGAGACGAATGTGTGTCCTCTTGCCATTTTAAACCATGTTCTTAGCCACAGCAATTGCAGCTTGACTATCACAGTGAAGCGATACGGATGAAGCTGGAAGCCCCCACAATGGCACGTCTCCCAATAGACTTCTTAGCCACTCGGCTTCATGACCTGCCAACTCAAGAGCAATAAACTCAGATTCTATAGTAGACGTAGCAGTACAAGATTGCTTAGATGATTTTCAGGATACAACATCTCCAGCTAGTGTGAACATATATCCGCTAGCGGAATTAATTTCATCATTACTAGACACCCAATTGGCGTCATAGTATCCTTTTAATACAGTGGGAAACTTTCCATAGTGAAGTTCCCAATCCATAGTTCCTTTCAAGTATTTAAGCAATCTTTTTAATGCATTCCAATGCTCTTGATTAGGATTATGTGTTTACCTACTGAGTTTACTTACAGCATATGCAATATTAGACCTAGTATAGTTCATTATAAACCTAACACCACCAATTATTTTGGCATATTCAGATTGGCACATAGCAACACCTTTATGTTTAGTTAGATGTACACTGGAATCATAAGGTGTTCTTACAGGATCAGTATTGACCATGTTGAACTTTCTAAGTATCTTCTTAACATAGTGAGACTAATTTAGGCTTATGCCTTCTAGAGTTTTCACAATTTTAACTCCTAAAACCACGTCTGCCTCACTCATATCTTTCATTTCAAATTTAGAGCATAGAAAGTTTCTCGTTTCACTGACAACATTTAAGTCTATGCCAAATATCAGCATATCATCAACATATAAACAAATTATTACACATCCATTTGAATCAAACTTAGAATACATGAATCACCATTGTTTAGAAGGAAATTATTAGCTACTAGCATGCTGTTAAATTTCTCATGCCATTGTTTAGGCGCCTATTTGAGACAATATAGAGATTCTACAAGTTTACAAACTTTATTTTCATTACCAGGAACCACAAAACCCTCAGGTTGCTTCATGTAAATCTCTTCGTCCAGGTCACCGTTAAGGAATGTTGTTTTAACATCCATTTGATACACTACTAAATCATGGATAGACGCAAGGGTGATCAGAGCTCTAATCATGGCAATTTTAGCAACAGATGAATAAGTATCAAAATAGTCTAACCCCTTTTTCTAGGTGTAGCTCTTAGCCACTAACCTAGCCTTAAACTTGTCTATTGTTCCATCAGCCTTCATTTTCTTTTTAAAGACCCACTTACAACCTATTGGCTTACAACCTCTAGGAAGGTCTACCAACTCCCATGTATAGTTACTTAGAATTGATTCTAGTTCGCTATTAATAGCTTCTTTCCAAAAGGTAGAGTCAACTAACCTTATGGCCTTATCATAGGTTTTAAGGTCTTCTTCTAACATATAGACATTTGCAATTTCGTCATTTATGAAATTATCTTCTGATAGGAAAGTGGCAACAAAGTCAGGTCCAAAGTTGGTTTCTTTCCTAACTCTTTTACTCCTTCGAATTTCAAGAGTGTCTATATCGTTAGTATTGTCATGACTTACATTATGAGAAGGTAAACTAGTAGGCTGTGCATCATTAGACTTCAATGGAAATATATGTTCAAAGAATTTAGCATCTCTAGACTCCATGATACTACCAAATGCATATGAATAATTAGATCCCTTAATTAAGAAACGATAAGCAGCACTGTAATGAACATATCCGATAAAAATAGAATCAATAGTCTTAGGTCCAATTTTACTTTGTTTAAAGTTAGGTAACCCAACCTTAGCTAGACAACCCCACGCTTTTAAATATTTTAGATTAAGCGCATAACCTTTCCACATTTCGTATGGGGTTCTATCTAATTTCTTATGAGGAACTCTATTGAGTACATTACAAGCAGATAATATCGCCTCGCCCCACATATTGTCAGATAGTCCAAAACTAATAAGCATAGCATTCATCATACCTTTTAAAGTTCTATTTTTTTCTCTCTGCAATACCGTTCGACTGTGGGCAGTAGGGATAGCTTCGCTCATGTATTATTCCATTTTCCTTACAGAATCTTTCTAGAGAGGTTGGATCATATTCTCCTCCTTATCAGACCTAACTCTTTTTATTTTCCTTCCATTTCTACTTCAGCTTTATATTTTAAAAATATTTCTTCTACTTCATCTTTAGTACTTAGGAGATATACCATTGAGTATCTAGAGTGATCATCTGCAAGGTTTATGTAGTATTATTTTCCACCTCTACTCATCAGGCTTTTATAGTCTCCTAAATCAGTGTGAACTAGTTCAAGAAGTTCAGTTTGTCTCTCAATGGACTTCAAGGGTTTTTTAGCATATTTAGCTTCTACACATACTTCACACTTATTAAAGTTGACATAACTGAAGTTAAAGATTATGTTCATTTTCTTAAGCCGTTTAATTGATTCAACATTTATATGTCCTAAGCGAGCATGCCACAATTCAAGAGATTCAACAATATAAGCAGAAGAGGTACTAGCGATGTTATTCATGCAAACAGCATCAAGGACAAAGAGACCACCATTACAAAAACCCTTGCCCACATATTCTCCATTCCTAATCAGGACTAGTTTGTCTGAGTTAAAGGATAACTTCCACCCAGCTTTGATCAAAAGACTACTCAAAATCAAATTTCTACGCATATCAGACACATGTAGCACATTCTTTAAAGTAAGAAATTTTCAGAAGTGAGTTTTAAAGAAATCTTCCCTTTTCCGAGGATTGGTGCAGCTGCAGAATTGCCCATAAAGACCACCTCTCCATCGGACATTTTCTGGTATTCTGTTTGTGCAGATGTGTCAAGTAGCCCCGGTATCCACTATCCACTCAGTCAAGTTGTTGACCAGGTTTATCTCTGAGACAACAGCTACAATGTTCTCCGCTTCTACAAGGTAGGCTTTGTTTTTCTAGTCTTTAGACTGGTTCCTCTTACTTCTGCAGTCTTTGGCTATATGTCCATGTTTTCCATAGTGATAGCAGTCTCCGGGGAATTTGTTGTTTGGCTTTTGAATTTTTCCACCAGGCTTGAAGTTTGAGTGATGCTTTTGTCCTTTGTTCTTGAGCCTGTCAGCAGCACTAGGCCTAGCTTCGACAATATTAGCTTTAGAATAATCAGAGTATGCGTACCCCCTGTCCTTAAGCCTATTTTCTTCTTCAATTTTTAAGTGGTTTACTAACTCCTCTAATGTCAAGTCCATTTTTATGCATAAGAAGATTTCTATAATCCTTCCAAGAAAGTAGAAGTTTTTCAATTAAAACATATGCTTTAGTTATTTCACAAATTTTAAGACCTTCTGACAAAAGAGTAGTTACTATGTTTTAATATTCATGGACTTAATCTATGATTGGTTTATTGTCCACAAATTTGAAATCTAACCACTTACTAACAGTGTATTTTCTAGTCCCTGCATCATCACCCCCATATTTTTTCTTTAGGGAATCCCAAATCTCTTTTGCCGTGCTTAATTTTACACAAATGTCAAATTGCCCATCACTCATATAATGCAGTAAATTTCCCCTACAAGTTCGTTCATCTACGGTGAATTTTTCTTCATATGCGTTTTTCCCGTTTTCACCTTTAGGTGCCTTTTTCTAGTAGAGTATGTAATCAAGACATACTAGTTGTAGAAAAAATAAAATCTTTTGGACCACCTCTTATAGTTCTTCCCGTCAAGGGGCTCAACCTTAGACATGTCGGGAAGTGGTATTTTGGTTGCCATGTTCAAGTATTAGTACGTCAAAATCGTCTTTTAGATTGTTGGAAATATAGCGTGTAAAACAACAATATTGTGTATAATAATACGTAAAATACTGTTGTATATTACCGAAAAATAACCAGAAATTACAGTAAGATTAACCAAATATTGCTGCTGAAAATTACAGTTAATGAACTAAAAATTGTAGTAAAAAACCGAACTCTTACTGTAAAATAAAACAGCAAAAATCAGTTTAAAAAAACAGCGTTAATCTCAGTGAAATGCAGTGAAATATAGCAGTAACGTTGTGTCAAAATAAACGTAGTCGAATACTGAACATGACACTCAAATAATACCGAAAGAGGGAAATTGGGTTAGAAAATACCGAAGATACCGTGCCGTGGGAAGTACCACTGTCCTAAAAGACGATTTTGCTGCTGCTCCAGTGCATATAGTGGTGTCAGCAGCCGTCCTCCAGGATTAACACGGTCCGACTCTTAACATGCACTTGTTAATCGTCGGGTAGGACAAAACGAGAACTTTGCCCAAGAATTTACGAGAAAGGAGGAATGGAAGAAGAGAAGGATGACTCTATTTTCGTTGGCTCTATTTTTCGATGGCTTCTTATGATCACCTAAGCTATTCTATTTATATTAAGGCTGAAACAGCTAAGTATCATTAAAGCCATATTAAAGTGGCAACGTTCAAAAACGAATCTAAATTTTAATTGTACTAGTAATGGTGGTCGTAGTAAATAGTTTTTTCCGTAAAATAAATATACCCAATGAGAAAAAGCTCACCCACACCCATGCGGCGGGCGGGCGGTGCGCATGTGGTTCACACCATTCCTTCACCCAAGGCTTAATTCAAATGGGTTAAAAACACTCACCCTTATAAACCCAACTACCCCCCTCTAAATTATCAATGTAGGATTGGGAACCTTTGTTTTGTATTCACAATGAGGTATTTACCAATTGGGATACAACTTTCCTACTAATTTGGATTTAGTTTGTATCATTTTTCTAACAGGGGGAATAGTATATATATATATATATATATATATATATATATATATATATATATATATATATATATATTTTTAACACAAAGGCAAAGACAAGACTTCAGCCTTAAGGCTTCACTCTTAAGTAGCGACGGCCTAAGGTCTCAACTCCAGTAATAAGGAGGAGAGCACGGGAGGGTGCCTCATCCCGAACGAAAGCCCCCCATGATGTTGTATCCCTCATTCGCTAACCAATCTGCAAATCTATAGGCTTCTCTAAAAATATGAGAAAAGGGAATATTATTCAAACATGACTGATGCTGCGAATGTCTTCCACAATGGCTTTAATGTCAACTGAAGCCACATACCGTCCTTTAAGAACTCTGATAACAACCTCGTTGTCTCCCTCTAGAGTGACGTTCTGGGCGCCCTTATTGAGAGCCTAAATGATGCCATATTTGGCCAACAATAGCTTCAGCTACAATAATTGGAGCATTGCCAAGTTTTCTAGTGCCAGTGGAGAAAGTTGAAATGAAAATGGGGAGCCTAGTTTATATATCCTTTTGTTTGTATACTTGATAAAATCTTGTGGGCCTAGAGTTGGCTTGGAGGACCACACACTTGCGCAGCCGCTACTGCGTCCGTCGAGCAGCCGGCCAGCCATCATGATGTGGCACGAGGCTACAAGCTCGAACTTGAATATGTGTTTGACTGCGTCAATTCCCACACTTTCCATAAACAGTTTTAATCCATAATTGAAGACTGATTTTTTAGGCTCTCCCGTCCTTGTTTGAGGAGATTCTAAGCCATGATCTTTTTCTTAACGTGAAAGGTTTTTTCTCTATGAATGCCGCACCTTAGCGTTTTGTTAAACATGCTTTTTTAAACAAAAATTCTCCTTCTTCTTCATGGCTGTCTTTCGCTCTCAATGTTGTTCTCTTCTCTATTATTGAGCAAGTTGGGGCATACTCCAACTGATATACCTGGAGTACACTGCTAAGGTGGGTACTGTATTAACACGGGGATCGGAGTGCCGTTCAACCCATAGAACTTCTGTGGGGCATAAATAACTTAAGGCAGTGGTTTCTCCATGGTGCATCAATTTCTTCAGTCAAGTCTTTCCAGTCTGTTATTTTATTTAAAGTCATTTATGTCATTGCTTTGTAACCTCGAGATCAATTTAGTTATAATAAAGAGTTATATTTTGATCACTTATTCACTGTATTTCTCCAACAAAAAGATCTTTATGGTATGGTACAAAAAAAATCTTTACTATACGAAGACCACTCTTTAATTTGTAGTGGTATAAAAAAAAAAATAATAATAATAAATAAATAAGAGAGAAAATTTCTAGAAGTTGCGCACCATTGAATTTCATAAATTTTAGTATACATGGATCATTTTCTTTATTGGCATTGGAATTGCTCGTTTTTATTATAAAATTAGATTAGATATTCACTTTGCTTAATTGAAGATTTTTCCTTGACCAAACTGAGTTCACATATAAATACATGAAGCCATATCCTTTTCGGTGCACAATAATCCGACAGGCTATATATCCCAAAAATTGAAATGAGTTCGAGTTCCTCTGCAAAGCCAATCGGGGCTCCAGTTGATGGCAAATGGTCAACTGGATTCTATGATTGTTTTGATGACCGCCATACTTGTAGGTCTTTTTCTTTCGTATTTTTGTAAGTTTGAGATAGGGGTTTTGAACTTTTTAAGTCTCGTCATGCTGATTGATATATATACTTGCTCAAACAAGTAAATTACCAAATGACAAATAACAATACTGTGTTATTGGGTCAGTATCTTCTATTACTTTTGTATCAACATGCTTATTAATTGTGAAATTTCATGATATCCTAACTCTAATGAGCCGATATATAAGGTCTATATATAAATTTATGTGAAAGTTTTGTTGCAACTGATGTTTTTCTTATATGGGTAAGGCCAGAAAAAGGATGCCATAATAGGGAATCAAACCAAGGTGGCTTCAAAGGTCTCCGCAGTTTTCAATTACTAGTCTATATCCTTTAAAGACTTGTTAAGTCAACGTGCCTCAAATAGAGGACGTCATTTTAATTTTTGCTTCACCTTTATTTGTGTCATGAGTAGTTTACTAGTACTGGTCATTCTTAGCCGACTGCTAGAACACTCTTGGATATAACAAGCAAAATAACTAAATTATAATAAGGGAAGAAAACTCTGAAAATTTTCAATATTGTATTAAAATTAAGAAACTCAGTTTTTTAGCGTACAATAAAATTTCAATGATAGTGCATTTTTCCAACATATTGCATATTGTCTTACTAAGTCAAGAAAAATACTCAATATGTCTGTTTTTATATACAATTTATATGTCTACTAAAATTACAAATAATATTAAATTAAAAAACTAGCATTATTATTTTTTGTAATTCAAAAATTTCTGTCATATACATCCTATACACAATGGGATACATTTATTTGTTACTATAGCATTGTTTCCAGGTGGATTGCCTTATAAGTTGAACTTCAAAATGCAGGTCTTACGGCTTGTTTTTGTCCTTGCATCATCATGGGGCAGATTGCCGAAATAATTGATGGAGGGATGACATGTAAGCCATCTTTTTAACATATTTCTTTTATTAACAAAATTATGATCCAATTATCTGATAGTTTATATATATATATATATATATATATATATATAAACCAACTTGAGACCTCTAACCCTAATTTTTGAATTCATAAGATTGGCATCTTAATAACTAGTTGAGGAACTTGCCTCCATTTATTTAAAACAATAAAAAAAGAAAAGAAAATATTCGGAAGAAGTGGCCAGGAAAGTGGAATGCATCAGGCTGTGGAGATCTCGGATTCACTAAGCGCTTTCATTCTTTTTCCCCTTTCTGGTTTTTTGCTATTTTATTTTGGTCTTTTGGAGGTCGCTATTGCTTTTTCTTCCTCCTGTTTTGCCTTTTGTTGGGGCCTTTTTGTGTACTTAAGTCCTTGTTTTCCTCTTCTTTGTTTTTTGTCTTTTTCTTCTTCTGTTGCTTTGGTTTTGGCTATAAAGTGCAAGCTTTTTGCTTTGTTTTAGGCATGCCTATTTTTGTATTCAAGCTTGGCTTGGTAATTATCAAAAAAATATATATATATCTTTCCTATTATGTCTTTTATGCACAGCATTTGAAATTAGACTCACACGTATATTTTTAATAATATGCTTCTTTTTCATTTCGGTGGGGCCAGCTCAAAGGAAAGCGGGGTTTGTATACTGTGCCCTTGGGGGGTGCAAAGCGTGCTACGCAGCGAGCTATCGTAAAACTTTGAGAGACATGTTTAAGTTACACGAAGAACAATGCAATGACTTCTTGGTGCATGAATGTTGTTGTGTTTGTGCCTTGACCCAAGAGTATCTTGAACTGAAACTCCGCGGAGCCGACCCCTCCTTAGGTATAATTCACTCATCCATCTTTATTTACTTCAATGTTTAAAGAATTTTCTTAACAAATGTTGTTTTCTTTTTTTATCAAAGAAAACAGCCCATGGCCGTTTTAATGTTGTTTTTATATCAAGAAACAATTTGTACTTTGATCAATAGTTAAAATTCATTTTATAAGTTGTAATTTAATGCTGCAAATAATAAATCTTTTAACTGAAACCTACAATTTTTTTTAGCATAAAAGAGGTAAACGCATGGCACTAGTATTTTGTTTTCAAAATTAAATATATTCAATAAAAATGATAACAATTATTCTAGGACATTCTACAATAGAAATAAATTTAGTTATTTTAAATACAGGAAAGTACTTTGTTTATCTGGAGGAACTAGTATACATAATTAATTAAATCGGGTATCTTACGTGTTGAGTTGACATACAGTTGTTTAATGTGAATAAAAGGTTGGCAAGGCAACGTGGAGAAATGGAATAGAGAGGGCATCAAAGTGCCACCAATCCCCACAAGGATGGCTCGTTGCTAGCACTCTACTTGTTTGTTAACAAATATTTATATATATGCAAGGAATAAATTATGTTCTATTATTTCATAATTTTATGTTAGGTAAATTATATATTATTAACTTAAGTTGAGTGTATTAATTTTTTAGTCCACAAACTTTGTGAAATAATTTTTTATTTCGAAAAGTTACGTATATTTAATAAAATACTCCAAACAATGGTATGAAAGAATAAAAGCGAGATCTACACATCGCTATTTGGGCTATTTTATTAAATTCATGTAAATTTTTTTTTTTTACTATAAAATTATTTTATAAAGTCTATATACTAAAAAAATTAATGCATTGTGCATTTATTTTATTATATACATTTGATACTTAAATAATTCATGCGTGTATAATGACACCACGGTCAAATGTTCTCTTATGAAGTATGTAATCATCCATTGTGTTTCTATAATGTAAACAATAATAGCCAACTACTTTATCCTATCATGTATTCCCTTCAACTATGTTCATCCATTATACATCCTTTCACCACTTTTTTCCAGACTTGACAAAAGTTTGATATGATATGAAATTTTGTCAAGTAATATGAAGGGAGAAAACTTTCACAAGTGTGTGTGTTTTTTTAAATTAAAGATAAAGAATACACTAGACCACCTAGTTAGAGATAGTATAGTATAGTAATTCAAACATAATAAACCGATGAAACTCCTTGCAAATCCCCTCCATAAACCCTGAAACTCCACCATGTTTATCAACGTAACCACCTTGTATTCCGTGTCATTGCCTTCACAAAACACATGATAAGCTGGATATTCAATGAAATACTGTAACAAATCCCAAATATCTTTTATAATTGTTCTGATTTGCTAAGGGCACTAAAACTCACGCCAAATGGCACACAAGACATTCAGCTTGTTGCCTTCGACATGCAACTAATCATATCCCCATATTTAGGCACTTTTTGGTCCTTTCTCTAGCTGCCAAAGCCTTTGCTAATAGAATTGGAGCAGTTCTAACACGTGCAGACTCATGATGAAGAACCTCCCCCCCCCCCCCCCCCCCCCCCCCCCCCCCCCCCCCCCCCCCCCCCCCCCCCCCGATCATCATGAATAATAAATTCATAAGCGGAATGCACAGATCTTCTTTACCCATGAAAATCAACGCTGACCCAACCATTTTCTAGAGGAACCCACGGAGTCTCTTTCCCAGACTTGTTGTGTGAGTTTGGACCTTAGACTCTAAGTTCATGATATTTCTGATTCTCCAGTCCACAAACATTCTATCAGCTTAGATAATTATACTATTGGAGTCGACTCCTTTCCACTGAATATCACAACATTTGTAAACTTCCATACAACCCAAAGGAAAATAATGACTATTTTAATTTTGTTGATATTATCCCTACCTTTTTAATGCCATAAATTTTGAGGCCACGGGTGAATCCTCAAGCTTGAAGGATGATGTTGCACTCAACTGGGCCTCATGATTAACTCCCAACATTGTCTAGCAAAAGTTGCACTAGAGGATCAAATCGGTAGTAGTCTCTCGCAATGCAAATAAAATTTGATCACACTCATGCCTCCAGAAGCAAGAGTGGAACACATAGGTAGCGCATTATGGCATAACTTCTACAAAAATAGAAGTTTGACTTGAGGAGCCATATCTACTTTCCAAATCCATTTGAAAGACCAGCTTCTTCCCTCCTCCCAATTAATGTCATTAACAAGCCAACTAGCTGAATTAAATGAAAACTCTCCATTAGCGGTATATCTGTAATAGAAACAATCTGGTTTATGAATGTACAAGATAGGTGCTCCTAACATTAAAGGGTGACACCTCTTTGGAAGAATTATTTGCAGTTCATTGCTTTTCCAACAACTGATGTTAATGAAATTAGCCACCTTTAAGTGAGGTTTGTTGATGACGCTGTCATCCTCCAGCAATATTAGCCAAAGGAACTTGTGCACATCAAGTGTCAAACCAAAAGGAAATTCGCTTACAGTCACCTGTCCGCCATCTAATGCCTTTATGGATGAGTTATGACCACCCACTAATACTGAACAAGAAATCGAAATAGAAAACACAAAATGAAAAGGGATTGGGGGAAAAACACTGAGATTTACGTGATTTAGCTGAAGCCTACATCTACGAAGGGGGAGAAACAATATTCACTAATATAAGTAGAGAATTGCAATTTTTCCCTAATACTTGCTCACTCTGTATTAGCCAAAGAGTGCCTATAATTAGGCCTCTTACAAATGAAGCTACTAGAAGCTCAAGAGCCATGCTTACAAATTTTCCCTAATACTTGCTCACTCTACATCCGCCAAAAAGCGCCTATAATTAGGCCTCTTAGAAATGAAATTGCTAGAAACTCAAGAACCATGCCACTAACACAAGCCCTATAAATCTGATCATGATTATGACGGTATCAAAAGACAAACAGTCTCCACGTTTAACAGTAACTACAAAAAAATAGACCAATAGCAACATGGCTATTTCTGTTGCTATTGCCCCTTTTTTTGTTGCTATAGCAGTAGAAATTCGTATGTTGTTATGTTGTAGCTATTGCCACTGTTGCTAAAGGCTATAGCAGCAAAAATTATAAGTTGTTGCAGTTGCCTCCCAATGGCAACTAAGACTTGGCAGTTACTAGCTCTTTTGATATCGCCTTTAGCAACAAAATTATATTCTGTTGCTACTACCTTTAGCAACAAGAATTGTAATTTTGTTGCTATAGTCATTACCAACAACAAAATCTTTGTTGCTATTAGGTACACAAACCAACCTATTTTGTTCCACCCAATACAATAACATTATTTGTCATGGTTAACAAATACCTATTATACACATTTCATAACCTACCAATTATACTCCAATATCCACCAAAAATAGTAAAAACCCAAAATCTTATTTCAATCTATAGTTCCAATCAATATTTTAATACAACAATATCCAATCACTACAATTGTAAATTCATCTCAAAAGATGATTAAAAAAAAACCGTAGCCCAAGAGAACATCCAAAATAATTCAACCTAACAACAACAACAACAAACCTAATGCCCAAAGGCTTCTGCCTGAGCAACTAAACTTAGTTTCTACTAACTATCAACAGACAAACAACCATTCTTGCAGGTCATCTTCTCCGCATTTCACACTGTCTTCTTGCTCTCCATCTTGCTTGTCATCATAAAATTCATTGACAGAGGCATTAGTTTCCTACAAAATCAAAAGCACACATTCCAAACTAAATAAGATATTATACGTATCATAAGATATTAGGCCACTAATTATCAATGAACAAATAACCACTATGCATTGTTTCTTTTCTATGCATATCATACTCAACTGCATACTAAAAATTGAGAGGAGATGAATAGAAATCTAACTAAAAGAATCACCCAAGCAAACAAAATGTGTCTCATCCTATGCTCTATCTTTTGTCTTCCATGGAATTGCCCTTAAAATACCTTACACCACGAAAGCACAATCATTTTTCCCCACACTACTTACTGTTATTCCCAAACCAACAACTTTGTTACCCTCTTTCATTGAAAGCATACATCACATCAAATCAAATGTAGTACATAATCAGTTTTAGTTGCCCTTGCACACTATTATCCAGAATTTAGAAAAAAAAACTTCCAAGCTCATAAGTGGATAGCTTAACAAAGTAGAAATCGGAGGGTCTTAAGGTCCTTTAATGTCCAAAGAAACAAGAATAAAAGTCTTCAAAACAAAACGCGTTTAAATTATCATCCATAAGGATCTTGAGCATGATAGTGGCCAATTGAAGAAATTTCTTTATGGGGTTATAATTACACAAAAGACTCTTACAAGCTTTCCCTTATTAGTCTTACATTTATAAATAAAGTTATCTAAATTTCATCCAATTTCCTACTAACCATATAATTAAAAATGACATCTACAACGCAATAAGCAGATAACTCAAGTCAGAATATCACAGCCAAAGAAATATATAACACTTACATTGGGTGAAAAATAATGAAATTAAGGGCCAACCAATGGCACTTCTAGCTTTTGAATTCGTATGACATTTGAGGAAAATCTGCAACATTTGTTACAATCATCAAATAGAACATATAAATCAAAGGAATAATGTGCATGGTAAATTTCGTCGGCATAGTTGTATTTCCATATTTTAAATTACTATTAGAAGTATAAGTCAAAAGCAAAGCAAATGCCATACAAGAGATAAGCCGTTGGAGACTAACTTTTTAACATTGAGGAGGGCTTAAAAACGTCAAAAAATTCAATCACAACTTTCATCTAAATTAAGAGCTTAACCTGCACGGTAAGATGAAGATTTTGGCTTACTAAGACATTGAGAATTTCCATTCATATGATGCAAAAAAAGCCTCTTTGTATCCCCAAGCCGTCAGAATAACAACACACACGGCTTGATATTCTAGTAAAGTGACCCTTCTTTGTTCAAGTTGCGACATATTTTGCAAATCATACGCAATGACATGTTGTGTTGGAGTTGCCACTGTAAAACATCGACTAATCAAAAATATAAAAACCCAATAGTCCCAACAACATATATAAACACTTATTATCTCAACTCAATCTGGACAAAACTAAAAATAAAATTGCACCAGTTTTTTTAATTTGTACGTCCCATTATTGCATATTGGCATCGATTTATTATTGGAAATTTTGGCTTACCCTAAATTTCTCACTTCCGAATGTCATGGCATGATATTAAGGCATTGGAATTTCATTAATACAATAATGCTAACGTTAGATGTAAAAATTAGGGTTAAGAACCAAAAAAATTACCTGTATTTCTTTACTACCAAGGTTTCATATAAGGCTCACTTAGCAAATAATTGAGAAAAAAAAGGTTTAGCTTCTTGGTCATGGAAGGTTAAACTTCGGCCTAAGTGACCAATGCTCTCGTCGACAAGAGGGAGCAATGATTAATGAGGGTGAGTCGAGACAAAGGCATAAAATGAAACTGATGAGAATGGCCTCCAACGACGGTGATTGTCAGGGACGTCGACCACCATCGATGGCCAAAAATGCTGGGTGAAAAGTAGGGAAAGATTAAGAATGAGAATGAGAATGGACATACTTGCGAGCGAGCACGGTAGAGGAGCACGACTTGACGTGGAGTGGCGGTGAGGCGGAGCAGCGACGAGACGCGAGAGAGGGCAACAGAGTGAGAGAAGTGAATAGGTTAGGGTTTTTGTTTGAGGTTTTGAGGATTTAGAACATGAACTCTTCCCCCCTTCTCTTCTAATAGTGAAGTTGAAGACTTAAATAAATTTGTTATTATACTTGCAAAATTATAGTTTTACTTGTTTGCTGGCTTATGAATTTTACCCAAAAAAAAAAAAAAAAAATCTTTTTTCACCCATGAAATTTTTTCAAAATGTTGCCAAAATTTTGGAGGGAAGTCTATTACTAACATGAAAAATATTGTTGTTGCTAATGCTATATGTAATACTAACAAGCTAATATTTTTGTTACAAAAAGGGTCATTTCTATATGGTATATGTATGGTATTTCACATTAGCAACAAAAGAAATTTTTTGTTTCTATTGGTAAACCAATTGCAACAGAATCTTTTTTTATCTGTTGCTATTGGTCACTTTTTTTGCCAGAAGCTCTAGAAGCATGCCACTAACACAAGCCCTATAAATCCAACCATGATTAAGACAGTTATCAAAAGATAAATAGTCTCCACATTTAATAGTACAGACAAGTAATAATATTCTTCCAAGTCCTAGAATCCTTAGGTTTAACTGAGTAGTGAAAGAAGTCGACATTTCACAAAAAAATAATTCCCCAAATATCATGCAATATTATTTCTTCATTAATGTTTTTTAATTTTGATGAATACCACCCCCATATGGGGAGATAACTCCTTTTGATTTTAAATAAATCTAATATGTATAAAATATAAATTAAAGTTAAGGATTTTTTAATTGAAAACCACATCTACTTTAGGTGCATTTTTAAAAAACAAACTATTCTTTTTTTTTTTTTTAAAGTCACATTTAAACTTTCTAGAAGTTTTCAATGTCGCACCTAATACTAATGCTATTATCCTTCCATCAAGTGAAATATCCCTTTAGAGTATAAATGCATCAAAACCCAAGTTTAACTTAATTAATTTAAATTGTATTAAGTAATGTATTTTATAAATGACAAAATTACCAATCATCTCTGAATTTGTAAAATTATTTAGAATTTAGCACACTGCTATAACCTATTACTAGAAAATAAAATATAAAAATGCCTTTTATTTGTAAAATTATTTATAATTTCTTGAAAATTCCCAAATATTACACCCAAAATTCTAAAACTGAAGGAAAAAAGTGAAGAAAATTACAAAAGGAGTTGAAAAAATAATTAGCAATGGAATAATTGAAAATTTCATGGGAAGGTAGTGGAAGATGCGAAGGTGGGAGGGAAGGCAGATGGGAGTTCGCTAAAAAAACAAGCTAATTTTTAATTCACTACAAACAAACAAAAAAAAAAATTTAATTGAGGGTATTTTGGTAATTTCCTATTTATTTTAAAGGAAAATTAATGGTGTCAATATTAGTTGTGATGTTGAAAAATTTTCGAAAGTTTAGTTGTGACTTTAAAGAATTAAAAACGTTAGGTGGCATTTAAAGCCTCACCAAAATTGCAGGTGGTGTTAGTAAACTATAATTAAGCAGCTTGCTACTATAAATGGGCAAGTTGATTACACAAATAATTATTTGGACAAAAATTTAAAACAATGCAATTCACCCAGCAAGGGTAAAACAGCACAATACGTCCAGTATGGGTAAAATCAACACAATTCACCCAGCAGAGGAAAAATCAACACAATTCTCCCAATAAAGGTAAAATCAACACAATTCGCCCAGTAGATACAAAAGCAACACAATTCACCCAGTAAATGTAAAATCAACACAATTCGTTAAGTAGGGGCAAAATCAACACAATTTGCCCAATAGGTGTAAAATCAATACAATTCGCCTAGTAAAGGCAAAAGCAACACAATCACCCATAGAGGTAGAATCAACACAATTCATCCACTTTAACTAACTTAACACTATTGAAAAAAAAAAAAAAAAAAAAAAACTAACTTAACTCAATTCACATATTTTATCCTCCAAAACACATTTATACATAAGTACAAAGAATAGAATCAAACATACTCATCCACAAAGATCCTTCTTCTTTAAGTAAAGTATGACTCATCCAAAAGCATCTTCCCTCTTTAAGGAAAGTTATACTCATCCACAAATAAGTTTTATCTATAAAAAGGACTACACACCTCCTTGACAAGGACCCATTCGAACGGTCATCTCCGCAGAGCAATAATCGTTTCCACGCCTTACTCTTCTTAGGCTAAGTATTTTATCTCAATTATTTCATTTATTGCTTGCCCTTATTTACTACTTCATAATATTGATACCAACTTGAGCGTCGGAGGGGCCCCCGTTGGTTACTCCATGGGTCCCTTTAACCGTCTGTTTGATGTTGCATGGAATATCAAGTTGGGCGTGTAGCTCAAGCTTAAATTCAGCTCATTCTTACGAACCCCACCTCAAACAGAACTTCAAAATGATGAATAAGCTCACTGATTAAATTCATTATAAACAAGTGATTTTCTGGAAAAACACTTTATGTTAAACAAAAAGACATGTTAATTATAAACTAAATTTGAAATATGTATATAATTACAATAAAATAAATTAAATTATTTATAAAATATTTGAATTATATTATTTTTGTATAAATTTATCATTTTAATCATTATTAGAACTCTTTAATTATTTTTGTTTGATCATGAATCATACAACATAAACGTATGCACCAAAACATGCTACACATTATTCTCAAAAGCTGGCAAGATAAAGTTTAACATAAATAAATATCCTAATAAGAGCATATTGCATTGCTGCTATTGGAATGTGACCACGACGACTATTGCCCTACTCAAGATAATAACTTAAAAAACCTCTCTTGTGTGTATATATATATATATTAAAAAACTAAAAATACACATGTATATGGGAACAGGCACATGTGCACTATGCATATATATTGATCAAAATATAATAAAATAAAAAATACAATAAAGGTATTAAAAAATAATATTGGTAACTTTATTTGAATATTTTCCCTATCAATTTAAGCTTTTGATATTGTTGGTCCTTAATATGATATTAGAGCTTTGTTGACCAAAAGGTCATGAGTTCAAATCCTAACAGCTCCCATTTCAATATTAAAATAATTTAAACACAAGGTATGAGATGGGCCTATGCAATATCTATGCTTTAAGCCTCAAAAAATGCATTAGCGTAAAACAAGGATTTGCGACCAACAAAATTGTTGGAAATGAATCTCTAAATCATTGCAAATGAGAAGTAAAAATAGCTTTAAGATGGTAAAATTTGGTTTGAAAACAGTTTGAAAAAGCTTCAGGGCTAATTTTAAGAGACGAAATTGAGATAATTGAAACCGCCTTTTTGAGACAGAATTTAAGACGGTGTTTCCTCTCAAATTTCATATGATATTTTTGCCTCAAATGCATTTCAAATTTGAGACAACTTTGATGCGAAAATGGCATCTCAATTTTGAGATGGCTTTGTGACGAAAATGGCGTCTCAATTTTGAGACGAATTTCAAGATGACTATGATATGGAAATGGTATGTCAATTTTGAGACGGCTTTAGAGATGAGACAATGTTATGAAATATTAGAAGGAAATTTGTCTCTAATTACATCTACATTGTGTAATCCTCATAAACGCAACTTTTCCCCATTTTGCGCAAATAATATAAATACCATAAATAATTCTAGACAATAAAAAAAATTATGCAATCAATAGAGCAGATGGAAACGCTAATACTATATATAGATATATATTGTAGCAAAACATACTTGTACAATAAAAAAACTACAATAAAAAAATGCAAACAAAAACAAAGTAAAACATCAAACATAATTTTCCAACATTTCATCACAAAAACATCTCAAAATGCAAGTCTTCCTTCAGCATCAGCTTGAAATACCAAAAACGCTTCATTTTTGAGTAAGAGGATCAGAAGCAGGATTTTGAGGGTGATATCGCGGTTGAGGAGGAAACACGCCCTGAGATTGTAAAAGTAGTTGCATAACAGTATTCATATTTTGATTCAGAGTAGCCATGTTTGTCTGTAATCGTTGTATTTCTGGATCTATTTCAAGGGACTGGCTAGATTCAGCATCTTCTTGAGATCATCCCCACTAAGATGCCCCCATACTTTGAGTTAAACCATGTATACGGTTTCTCGAGGAGCTTCCTTCTCATAAATGACCTACAAAATCAAAATAATTTATTATTAAATATATATATAAGATAAGCATTTTATCAAAGAAAATAAAAGATATATATATATATATAACCTTATCATTACTTTCTTCGATTTATCGTCTACAAATTTAACTGCTTTATCCCCTGAATGACGTGGTGGCAATGTCGAAATACCTCTATCTGATTTACTAGCCCACCCAATTTCTTCACCTACAAAAAAAAAAAAAAAAAAAAAAAAAAAACAACACACAATGTAATAAAGCATATGCGAAAGAAGTGTGATGAAAGAACACATAGACAAGTGGTTATGTAGAAAGAGAGAGACTTCAATATTAAAGAAGAACAAGCTACCGCATATCAACTTGAAATTGCAACAAACAATACAAGTGCAATTGTAGTTCATGAACTACTAAAAAACTTTTTTGAAAAAAAAAGGAAAAAAATTTGCAACCTATTTGACCTCTTTTTCAATAATTATCGACATGATTGTAGTATATATAGGAAACTCGAGTAAACCCAAAACCACCCCTTAAACAGTAGTGGATACCAAAAAAAGACCAAAACAAATAGAGAAAACAATAGACACCAAAACACACCAAAACCACCAGAAAAAAAAAAAAAAACAAAAACACAGGAAGAAACTAGACCAAGCAGGGCAACTGATGGTGCCGAAGCAGATACACACCCAAAGACACCATACAAGAGACGAATCGATGACCTCGGAGAAGGTGGAGGACAGGAAGGGAAAATCCCCCCCCCCCAACCGGCGATGCGAGCAAGGTACCAAAAAATTGTTAATTGCACTTATTTTACCGCAACAAACCATTGAAGAATAACAAGATAACTGATAAAAAATTGAAAATACTTAAGTAAAATTTCCTTTAATGAAATGATGAAATCAATCAAAAATCAGACATTTAAATATGTACAAAATCAAAAAGTTTCTAGTGTAGTTCAAAGATCTTCACCACATTACAACATAGAATACATATCACACACAGACATCAACAATTTCTCCATATAATCTAACAAAATCTTCCATTTCTCCAATCTTCCAAGGAACAAACTCCAAATTAATGAAATTAGTCCTATAGATTTTAAGAGCTCAAATTCATGTAGCCCTTTTGTAGGGCCAAGCCCACACTCTCTATGACTGAAACCGACATTGCTTTAATTTCAACAAGTCTCCAATCATAATGCACAAATCTCATTAACAATTAATAATAATCCCTTATGAACATCAATCATCAATATTGGCAACACATGTTTAATGCTATCATCAACCACCAATATCTAACACATCAGATGAAACATTTTAAGACGTTATCAAAATAGTTCTCAACAAGACACCTAATATGCAATTCCGTATATGATGCATCCATTATATATGCATGTAATTAAATTACTTACCAGTCTTCTTTCATGGGATGAAATGTAATGGAACCTGCTGTATGCTCAGTCATTCTTGCATCCTCTTTTGTACCTCTATTATATTGATTTGTGCTTCATTGTTTTTGCCATTGCTGCACATATCATATGTCATAGCGTTTGTCCCATATTTCCTTGCTAATCTAATCAAGGGGATGACCCCTCACATCATGGTTTCCCTTTTTATTTGCTTCATTTCGAGCAAGGTGTAACATTTGTTTTAGACAATCCCCTATTTTCTTCTCAAATTAGCATCTTCTCCTTCATCTCCCAATCTCGTAGGCCGTTGATAGGTAGCCTATTACCAACAAATATTCGCATGTAAAGGTAACTCAGATAGAATGAATAAATTAGGTCTGATGTTATACGGGAAAAACAATAGGTTGTTAATACATGAACAATAAAAACCTACACTAAGAAACATAATAATCAAAAGAGAAAAAAAGACTATAAATGATGTTGCAAGTCATTACATAAAAAAAATTCATTTACTTTGTGTTATTTTAAAGTAGATTGCATATCTTAAACTCTTTCCATGATGCCTTTTAACTTGATCTAGGAACATCTTGTACAACTTCCATGGGCTAGCAAAATTTTCTTTCAAAATATTCACTATAGTCTTGACCACATGACCATCAACGAAATTCGTAAATATAAAAAAAAACTACAAATGCATTACTTCTTAATAATTGCATTGAAATGGAGAATATCAAAGATAAATTAATACTTGCCCAGCACCATTAATACCTAGGTTTGTGCATTCACTTGTATTCTAACATGGGCGAGGTGGAGGTGGACATGAAGGTCCTACATGATCTTTCTCAGGAATTAAAGAAGAACTTGTCACTCTGAATTGAGAAATGGATGGTGCCCCATCAAAGAAGATCCGGGCCCATACTGAGAAGGGGATCATACCAAAGTACCCCATATATGGAGGTACAGGTCCAACTAACTGTCAATACTGTGATGGACTTGTCTCCTAGTACTTGTGGGGTGTATACTAAAATACCTCATGAAAGGCTGTGCAAGTCCAAATGCAGGATGTGATGATGATAATAGACCAACATCTCCCCTAAAGGCCCTTACAAGATCCCCCATATATGATGGGGCCAATGTAGGGGCAGTTCCAATAGTAGGGGTGGAATTGGACGATGCCCTCAGCACATTATATGGCTGCCAAGGAGGATGTTGTATACACTCTTCTGAAAATTCATCACCTGTAAGGGGCATCTAGAAATTCGAAGTACCATGTTCAGATCTCCCTGCTACAGATCTTGGAGGATTCGGACGGCTGGATCCACCCCCTTACCAGAGCCACCTTAAGAACAGGTCATTGTTTCTACAACACATATTAGTAAAAAAACAAAAATAGTAATATTAAAAAAATGCTACATACATATAAAATCAAATTATGTAACAAAGAATTAAATGCATTTAATCAAGAGTAAATAAAAATAAAAATGCATATCTAAAATAAAAATACTTAAATAAAATCAAATTATGCAATAAGGGATGCTTTTTAAATATTATTCATCATTGTCATCATCAACGTCATCTTCTTTATTACCCTCTTCATCGTTATTATCATCACTGCTAGCACCATTTTTGTTTTCTGAATTATCATATCTGCCGTCATCGCCTTCTTCACTGCCATCATCTAGCTTATGTCCTTCGTCATTTGAGTAATATGCAAAAAATTGTACTTCTTCTCCTTCATGTTCTTATGTGATTTTTGATGTCACAACAGGAATCTCAGCGGGGTCTACTTCTTCACCTTGTCTTGGGACAAAGGGATTATAGGGTCATCAGGTTCAATTGTGGGCATTATTGACATGGGGGTTGAACTCTCTTCTTCTTGATAAAACATTGATCTTCGATAACAGAAGCAGTAGAAGGGATGTCATATGTAGCCCTTGTTTTTGTTTTGTACACGACCTACCATTCACGTGCCTCGCGTTTTCTGGGGTATAAAGTCAACTTGTTGGGCTTGATGTGCCATTATAAATGGGTCATTGCAATTAAGCCTTGACCTATATCGAATTTCAGTAAGTCCACGTCAAGGATGTACTCTTGTTCCAAGCCAAGTGTCATACCAGTTACATTTGAATAAGATGAATTTATTAAAGCCGTAATATTTCATCTTTATTATATCAATTAACATACCATAGTAATCATTTCCACCATCGTCGTTAAAACTCCATTTCACACATACTCTACTATTCATCATCAACTTCATTTAACAATACTCAACTGTGTGAAACTTAAACCCATTAACAAAATAATCTTTAAAGTACCTATCATGTTTTGCAAGTCCATGTGCAAGTTGGCATAATCTATCATCAATATTGGTGTATCATCCGAAAGCCCACATATAATATGAAAAAAGGTAACTCAAGAATGTCAACATATGTAATTTGAAAATTAAAATTATTCGGTCCTTACATAGTTGTTAAATCATAAAGGGAATTCCATTTCCCTTCTTCTCGTAATTTCTTTTTTAGTGATATCAGGGAGCTGATGTCTAACCATTTCATCAAAAATGAATACATAAAAGATAAATTAGACATGTGATTGTCATAATAGATGGACCCGATAAATTGGAATATTAAAGATAATACTTCACAATTGTGGTCATTTCTGCACAATATAGTAGCACATATAGATGAGCCATGCGATGATCATCATCATTTAGCCATCTTTGATTATTAGCACATCCAATGACTCCTCTAGAGAAATGAAAGATTGATAATCATCCACTTGAGCCAACTTCTCCACCGTCGTCATTGTGTGGAACTCGATTATGCTACGTGGGTATATTGGACTCAAAATAACGAGAGGCAAATGTGGTGACTTCTTCAATTAGATATGCCTCAACTATCGAACCTTACACTCTTGCCTTGTTGCGCACTTTTCCTTTCAAAGTCTTGAGAAATCTTTCAAATATGCACATCAATCTATATCGAATAGGGCCAACAATTAGAACCTCATATGCTAAATAAATTGGTAGATGCTCCATTGAATCAAAGAATGCTGGTGTAAAAATTTTCTCCAATTTACATATAGTCTCCATAATATTTTGCTATAGCACAATCAAGTTATCAACACGCAAGACAACGGCACTTAGATCCCGGAAACAAAGACTGAGTTCCTCAACACATCTCACGTTGGATTAGGTACTGAATATCTCAATGCAACGGGTAACAACCTCTATATGAAAATATGATTGTCGTGGTTCTTCATGCCCTTTATCATTCCTTCCTAAACATTCAAAACATCTTGCAATATTAGAGGCATAACCATCCAGGAATCTCAATGCTTTAGCCCATTCACATGCATCACGTATTTCACCTTTTTCTAGTACTTATGATTCGCGGGGTTCGTATATTTTTCCATTTGCATGCATCAAATACATATTTGGGTGTTCACAGATTTGTGCTATCTCAATTCAAGCTTTGATAGTATCCTTTGTTTTGCCCACAACATCCATTGACCGTGTTGAATTTATTACAGAATGCATTTCTTTCAATATGCACAAAATCAAGGTTAAGACAAATCAAATTCGTATACCAATATGGAAGTTCCAAGAATATGCTCCTTTTTATCCAGTTGTGTTTTTTCCCTTTTCCTGATTTTTGGTTAAGTCCCACTCCGAAAGTCACATTAGGAATAGAACGTGTTATGGCTAACATTTGCTCAACTGATAACCGTGTTGGCGGACAATCCCTTTCAATTCTATCCTTGGTAAAAGCAGATCTTTGCCTCTTGTATGGATGATTCATTGGCAAAAAGTGATGATGACAATAAAAGTACTGCTCATGCTTAATTGAAAGGCTTTTGTCTTATCCATACAATATGGACATCCAAGATTTCCGTCGTGCTCCACCTAGGTAGCATTCTATATCCTGGAAAGTTGCTTATAGTCCACATGAGTGTAGCTTTCATTTAAAAATTTTTTATTTTGGCTGAAACATCATAAGTGATGACCCCAACTTCCCAAAACATTTTCAACTCATCAATAAGAGGTTTGAAAAAAAATACATCAATATTGAAACTTAGATCCTTATGGCGGGGCATTACCATGTTCAAAAACATATATGGTCGTTTCATGCACACCCATGGTGGTAGAGTGTAAGGCACAATTATCACCAGCTAACAAGAATATTAACCTTGATCAAATGGATTAAATGCATCGATACATAGCAAGTCGTACAATCCTTACTTCTGAAAAAGCAAACCCAGATGACGATGATCAAAATGTCTCCATGCTTCAAAATCTGAAGGATTAACATGACACCCTAGCTTGGTCGTTAAAATCGCGATTTAAATCGTAAAATCGTACGAATCTACGATTTTACTTTACCCCAGCGATCCAAATCAGTTAAAAAATCGTACTCAAGTAGAATCGTGGTAGAATCGTAGCAAATCGGTAGAATCGCAAGTAAAATAAGTAGAATCGCAAGTAGAATCGTGATTCTGATGCGATTCTACCCCGGTTCTATTTAAAGGCTTGTGCTTACATGCAAAAGTCACTATTTTAATGTGTTTTTCTACATTTTTATATAATATATTAAGCCCTAACTTTCTATATTAATTTCTTCTTTGATTTTATATTTTCTATTAACTATTGAAGTAAAAATCGCCTATTAATTGTACATCTTGAGGAGGTTTTACTATTTTATTACTGAAATTAAGAGTGTAATCGTCATCTCAAGTGATATGGAAGGTTTGGTTAGAGATAATGCTACCATTGGGGATGATTTTCCTAATGATGGTGGAAATACAAACACTAGTACTGTAAATGATATTGATGACAATAACTTTGATTTTGGATATGGATTTGATGGTGCTATGAGTTGAGAGACTTGAGCATATGTTTTATATTAGAATTTTGTTACTCTTTTTCCTACCTTTAGGTTTCCAATATATTTTAAAACTATTGTCTTGTGGACTTTTTTATGTTCTTTATCATATATATGAAAATTGTTATGCTAATTTTGTCAATATAAATACTTTACTTACACAAAAAGTAGAATCTTACGATTCTCGATTCGATTCTACAATTCCGATTCTACTGACCCCTTGTCGATTCTATGTAGAATCTCGATTTTGATAACCTTGCACCCTAGGGAGATTGATGCTGAGCATGCCATCTCATACATTTTTCCGTGGGAAAAGACATGAAAAGTCCTTGCAATCCCGGCATGATAGGAAGATAACGGAGCACCCTATAAGGTACCAATTTTGGCCGTTTTGCAGGGACATTTTTTGCTTTAAACCAAGGATGTCAATATACCAAACATTGCAAATGTTCCCGATTTTCCTTGTGATAAATCATACAATTATTTATATAAGCATCAATCTTTTTGTACCCTAAACCAAGACATGCAACCATCTTCTTTAACTCATAAAAGTTTTTTGCCATTTGCTCCCTGAAGGGTAACACGTTTTTCATTATTTTACAACCTCTATTGTAACAAGCTTAACTCATATTAAACTCTGACAAGAAGTTCAACAATTGAGACACGACTGAAAATCTAGCGTATGTAGCACACCCATCCCACAAAGGTCTATCAGCATCAACAAGTAATGAATAAAATTTCACCACATTAGCATTTGGATTTTCATCTATCGATTCTTGTTGTTCTTTATATCTACCCCAAGTTGAATCATTCCAAACTAATCCAAATTAAGGTCCCAAAGCCTCAACGACCATCTAATTATATGGGTTACAACTTTTCAGTAAGAGTATTACAGTTGTGATGATTCACCATAATCTTCATAATTTGTTCTCCTTATTTCACCATGTGAAGTCCGCATGGTGCAATGATCCTTGAATCCCTTACACAATAGATGGTAATGAGCAGTACCTTGATCAGCAAATCTTTGATTTTTGCATTTTTTACTTGGACACCTATTTTTTCCATTAGATGACCCGAATTGGACATTAGTATTCACAAAATTCAAGAACTCCTCAACCCCTCTAAAAAACTCAGGATTGATAAAGCCATTGATCAACCATCGAGACATCCATGATCGATTCATATTCATCCATAGTAAATCTACAGTTGAAAACAAAATGATAAGTCTAAATAATACAAGACCTTGTAATCATCACTTTCATCATGACAATTAGCTTTGTCATCAATTGCTATAGGTGCTTCCCCAGGTGATAAAATGATATGAATAATAGCACAACCATCAAGCAACGTAATATAGTTCAAAGTCGTCGTGAAACAATTCCAATTGAAATAATAAAGTCATTTAAAGAAGTGAACATTAAAATTTGAAAGCCAAGTTTCCACAATACATCCACAATATCCAGCATGTACCCTCACTAACTTTCACTTGACATTTTGTCACTCAAGAGCAAAAAGTTTTAACTATACCAACCTTTCATATTCAAAATCCCTTAGTTAGTTCCTCCATAATTTCTACAACTTGTTGTAAAAACTATAGGTTGTATTTGCATTTTACTCTGTCCTCTTATCAAAATACAAAACTCTATTAGCTGCAAAGCAACAACTACTTAGAAATGAGATATGACAAGCCATTAGAAAAATCTATACATTTGAAATTTTGATTTCTTTATCTAGAAGCTCCAAAATATATGAACTTCTCTAAAGTGTTGCCCAAATCTTTCACCCGCTAGTTGCATTCTCGTCTTGAGCATAACCATAAAACTCTTTCAAGAATAGCCATGTAGCCCAATGCACTCATCTTTAAGAATGTCCTCATCACCTCAACTTTCAGCACCGTGGTTGTGCCTATTTCCGTACTTTTGTGAGATGAGAGGTTGTTCTAAAGGATGCTCGAGTGGTGACCCAATTAAGGCCAAAACTTTGGGCTCCTTAGCCTCGAGAGCACTAGTTCTTCTGGTTCGGACCATTAGGGAATGGTCTGAAGTTATATTGTTAAACTCCATAATGGCATTAGACAATACAGAGTCTCCCAATTTGGTTTCCAAAAGGTATATTTGCTCCTTTTATCTTTTTTTAATGGGTGTGTTGTCACTGTAAGTACAAAAATGAAAACAAACATGCAAAAAGAGACTCGACTTGATGAGGGAGTGAGTCTAAATTACATACTACACATGTTTGACCTCAATCAATCACCTCTAAAGAGGGTTCATTCTTTTGGTGAACCTAACATCGATTTGCAATTATTATGCTTAAGGGGGAAGGCTGCGTACATCAACCCCCCCCCCCCCCCCCCCCCCCCCCCCCCCCCCCCCCCCCCCGGATCCTGCTTATGCGGGAGATCTTGGAGGCACTGGGTTTGTTTTTGTTGTTGTTGTTGTATGCTGATTTTACTCTTGCTCCAATTAATGAAACTTTAATTATATATTTTTTAGATTTTTGGGATTTAGTTATGTGCAATAAATTAAAAGGGTATAGACCTAGCCAAAGTGGCAATTGGGGTGATAGAGTGGAGTTAATAGATACCTTACCTCATACACTTAATAACTAGAAATTGGGGTGGAGACAAGCTTAAGAGCTGAACAGTCCACTCACAAGCTGGAGACAAGCTTAAGGAAAGAAAAAGAAATAAAAATCTTGAATAAGATTTGTATGGTTGGTGCTTGATAATTTAAAACAAAACTAGTGTCCTTTTCTAATGGCCTAACATTCAAACTGTTGCATCTTTAAAATATGGCATATATGTCCCATGTTCAGCCTCAATGCCCTTCAAAATGCTGAATTAGGGTTGAACGTGCTTTGACACATGTGCTCAAGATTCATCAATCTTCCCATGCTCATCCACTCTCTTTTAGGTGTGCTTGAGGCTACCATAGCATGATTTGCTGCCCAAATAACTATCTAAAGCTTGGCCATTACCTTTCCTGCAGCACTCCTGGTAACTACCTCGAGCTCTAGCATTTTTAACCCTTCTAGTCCTCTCAATATGCTATTATTGAAAGGTTTTAAGTTATCAAACTTGTGTCCCTCATGAATTAGTATAATATTCAAATTCATTTTCCAAGTAAATTAATTAGGTCCAGTGAATGTGTTATCCTTAAGAATTGAATGAAGAGCACAAGTCGTCATTGTTATAACTCTGTAAATGCAAGATTTATGTAACCTATTATGAGTTAAGTAAAATGCTATGATATCCATTCTTTTAAATTTAGCAAACAAAATGAGTCAGGTATCCACAAAACTAAACTATCATGAATGCAGTGATAACCCAAACATACCACTCCTTACTTCCCTACAGCAGAGCCATACGAAACTAGTTTAGGTGAGAAATATTCTCAATTAAACTACTTTCTTTTAACTCTTACTAAACATAATTAACTCACCACTCTTTCCTTAGTCTCTAACATAACAAAATAGAGCTCCTCGGGGAGGCTAATGTATTATTCTAGTCAAGTGTATACCATTACCTAAACTTCCATACAAATCCAAGAAATACTCCATGGCAGCATGGCCACACTTGCTTCTCTGTACTTTAATCTATCTTCTCACAAGTCTAACCTTGTCTTCCGTAAACTGACATCCTCCTCATGGAGTAATGCAATTCTACTATATTGTCATACCAGTAATGAAGACTATGAAGACTCAACAATTGAACCTCGCTTCCACTTGAATTTTGAAAACTAGGGTTTTTTTTTTATTTAAAGTGAATTTACAGACCAATTATCATATAATCTGCATTAGAATCCCATTCAAAAAAAAAAAAATTTTAATGACACATCAACATTGATGTTAGCGTCAAAGGAAAAAAGATTTTTTTTATTTTGATTCTAATCTCATTAGCTCAATTATTTCATTTTATCTGGCATCCAATCTTATCAGATATGTAAAATCAATTCATATTTGTGTGAAATGCAATATTGAGAATCAAAATTTCATATGGGAATTAACCTCTTAATTCAATTGCAATTTGAAACAATTTAAAACCAAATTGATGAGCATAATCGTTATTAAACATTCTTTAATAACTCTATCAGCTTTCCTTTTTCTTTTAATAAAATCTCTATTTTATTCATTTATAGATCCATTTATTTCCTTTTAATATGCCTATTATTTATCTCATGTACATTATAAATGTAATCAGAACCTGGCTCGTATACCAATATTTCAAAAATATTCCCAAAATTAATCAGAACTGATGTAGTGGAATGATTTAAAATTTCTAATTTTAAACCTACATGCATTTACTCTAATACATTGACAATAATAGCATAGAAATAACTAGCATAATAAACACTATAAATAAATTAAAAAGCGAAAAAGAAAAGAAAAAGAAAAGAAAGAAACAATACCTGAATGTAGACCATAGTGTCACTCCTAGAGATCACCGAGACTGCAAGACCTTCTAACACAATCTCCTCTCAAACACCTCAAGTGTGGGCTCCAAAAACTATTGAACTAAAGAGAAAAAATTTCAAAAAAAAAAAAAATTTTCCTCTTCTAATTCTCTAAAAGTCAATACAACAACAAAAATCCCATTGCCTCATAGGGCTCCCGCAAAAGCAGAGTCTAGAGCGATACATGTACGCAGCCTTCCCCTTCCGAGAGCTATCTTGAAGGGAGGCTATTTCCTTGGACCCCCCAACCTAAGAAGCTTGTCAGCAGCATGGAAACATGGTGACCTGGCAACAAGAAAGCAACACGGCATATGAGCAGGGTAAAGCACAAGGCAAGCAAAATAAGCAAATTCAAAGCAAGGCAAATGCTAGGCAAATAACATGTAGTAGATAAGTCAATACTCCTAGAAAAGTCAATCTTTGAAAGTCAATACTCTCATAAAACTATTTAAGTTTTAATGATATTAAACTTTAATTCTAAGACCCCTATTTATAATAGGCTTTTAGATAAAAAAAAAAATGCTTAAAAATCAATGTGGGATGCAAAAAAACAAACAAAAACGTCATTTAACCTAGAAAAAATAGCTCCATGCTGCCAGTTCATATGCACCACGTGGCATGTTCTGAGTGGCCCGCCCCTGAAGAGCGAATGCTTGTGTAGGAGTGCCCATCGCACAACACGTGTCGTGCACTGATTTTCCCATTCCAAGTGGCATAGATCGAGCCTTTGCCACGTGTCACACCGTGATTGACTAAACACGTTAGACGAGAAATGCCACTATTTTTCGTTCTTTTTTTTTTTTTTTTTTTGGTTTCCCACATGTATAAATTTATCTCATGAATTTTATTTTTGTAGAATAACTTTGTTCATCTAATGAATATTGCTTAATATTATTAAATTTACTCATCTCATGAATTCTTTCAACATTTTTCTGATAAACTCTAGCTTCAAATAGGTCAAAAATAATTATCATCGCATGATAATATTTGATTACCAATTAGCAAGACTTAATTCTACAAAATGAGTCCTATTGAACTCTAGAATTAAATTTATTTTAATAATTTTCAAATAGACTATTTTGATAACAACAACCCTCTGTGAGATATCCATGAGTTCTTGACTCGTCCTTCTCCGAATAATTTATTTACACATGAACAAATTCATTGTATAAATTCCAAGTATCAAACACGTAGAACACTTTGGCCAAAGTTTTCAAATTAATTCAAACACTTGCAAAGCAACCAAAGGGATATTTGTATCTCGTAAAAGACTATAGATTCCTTATTGAGCACCCTAATCCCTACCACACTTTATGCCATTACCCAATGCACATTGGTCACATTTAGAGACCTAACTTTCGGTACATCACGAGATAACTAATACTCCATGCACAGGTCCAGAATATCATCAGGATTTAGAATCATTGTTCAAACAGTACATTATGAATCTCTTATTTGCGATAGCAGTCTAGGTACAAGTAATTCACTTTATCTAATTCAGTGTATCAATCTTATTGCAAACACTAATCCAACACTTTTTGGATCACTATCCACATGACCAAGACAGGTCATCCAAAGTGTCACGTAATAGCCTTAGTGTACAAGTAGTCCAAACTTGTCACTGACTATGAATCTTCAAACAACATATCATTCTGTTTGTTTTACATCTATCTGTGGCATAATCCCATTACCCACTTAAAGCAAACATTAAAGAGCTATTTAAGGACTGCACATCCATCTCATAGATGTTACTTACAAGAAAATCACATGCATAATGACATCACAGACACAATTATAATGAAAATGAAAAGAACTAAATTTTATTTTCTAACAAAAATTGGAATTTCATGACACTGTTCCCAACAATTTGAACATGAGCAATCAATTTGTTATTGAAGTCTCTTGTAAAAAGGCTTCAATTTTTCATGTGACTTCATATCCTATTTCCAAGAGTTGCCTCGAACGCAAAATATTATTAAAAGCACATAATTGACATTGTAGATGAATTGATGACTTTCATCTCTTAGGCTTAATTTGTTTGGGAATTGGTTTTCCTCTTTTCTGTTGTTTGGTGCAGGTTTTACTTTCGGAAAAGGGTTGTCGATAGAAAACCTTTACCCTCAAATGGGGGAAAATGACTTCCCTTTCAAAACGGGGGAAGTCATCATTCCGAGTAATCCAATGCAGTTTGAAGGTATAGATCGGTCCGAATATGGATCCAAAATGAACTTAGCAAGATAGGATCATAGATTCCAAGAGACAATAATGTGGGACAACAACTGGACAAAGAAAAATTAGTTAGCTCAAAATCCTGGAGTGAATATTCTGGTTCCATTTGATTGTTATACCTTACTTATAGTTTATGTTTGAAACATCCTAAGTAATTCACGTTGTGGTGAATATTATGTTTGGAAAAGATACAAATTTGTTGAAAAAATAAACTCTGATGCCGACTATTAGGTTCACAGTTCTCAACTACAGTCACAACAATAGGTACCTATTAGAGCGCTTAAAGTAGAAGACTCTTCTCTCTACCTAAGCCCCTAGTCAGTAAGTCACGCTTCGTGACACCTCACGTGTAAGAGTTCCTGGGAATAGGTTTATCTCTATAACCCTTTGCCCTAATACCTATTATTGGGATGAATTTTAAAAATTCTCCCTGAAATTTATGCAGCAAAACAGGTTTAGAATTTATAACTCAAAACCTAGGGTCGATTTAAAATTCTTAATTTTAAATCTACTGACTTAAATTTATAATTTAAATCAACAGATCTAAATTCTTAATTTATATCTACAAGCCTTTTACTCTAATACATTCATAACAATACATAAACATAAACAGGCATAATAACGAATACTATAAATAAATAAAAAAGTGAAAACTAAAAGAAGGAGGAAAGAAGAACATACCTGAAATTGCTCCAATTATAAAGAATACCAAAAAAATCGAGACCGTACGATCTTCTACTCAATGACCTACAACTGCCGGGAGGTTAGTCTCCAAAAAATATTAAACTGCAGAAAGAAAATTTTCAACTAAATTTTTTCTCCCCAATTAGGTCTCCGAAACTATTTCCAGAAACCCTAAATAATTTATTTGATTAAATGCCAAACCTCTGAAATAAGTACCTCTATTTATAGTAGGCTATCGGAGTGGAAAATAGCAAATTTATTGATGTGGGATTTGCCAGTAAACATCAAAACGCATCATTTCGTTTAAGAGATAGCTCAAAACACCGTGTTTCACTTAAGAAAAATCCCGCTTGTGTTTTGGCTTATCATCGCGTGCCACATCACAGCACGCAATTGGTTCGCGCCCAAAGGCACGGATCATGCCCCTGGCAGCCCAACACACGCGCTGGTTGGCTGATACGCATAGACATGGATTGATACCTGTGCGTGCATATTTTGCGATTTTTTTTTTCGTTGTTTCCCACATGTAAAAAAATTCATCTTATGAATTTTAATTTCCTAAAATTAATTTATTTTATAATTTTTAAATTTTATTTATCTCATGAATAATGTTTGGCAAAATAATTTTACCCGTCTCATGAATAAATAATTTATCTCATGAATTCTTTAATATTTTTCCAATAGCAATAAATACAGAGACTTGTGCAGGGACCTTAAGGTCAATTTAAATCTAGCTCCAAATGGGTTAAATTAATCATCTTATAAAATAATTTAATTACCATTTAATCAGACTTAATTCACTAAATAAATCTCATTGCAATCTAGACTTAAATTATTTATTTGATATCTTCTTAATAGATTGTATTGATGACAACAACCCTTCACTAGATATCCACTACAAAGGATAAATATAACTACTACCAATATCCTTCTCACAGCTTCTCCATTAGTTACTGACTTGCCCTTCACTAAATAATTCATTTATACTTGAACACATTCACAGTATAAATTTCAAATGTCAAACAGTTGAAATACTTTAAAGTTTTCAAACTATCCAAATATTTGCGAACCAACTATGGGGATATCTGTATCTCATAAGAGACTGTAGATTCCTTACTGAATATCTGATCCTTGTCACACTTCACGCCGCTAGCTAGTGTATGTAAGATTTCAGTCATTTGTTTAGACCTTACTTGTAATACACCAAAGTAACTAATGCTCCATGCACAAGTCCAAAATACCCTTAGGATTTAGAGTCGTTGTTCAAACAATACAATATGAATCACTCATCGCCAATGCTAGTCTAGAAATAAGTAATCCACATGGTCCAACTCAGTGTGTCAATCTTATTAAATATACTAACCCAACACTTTTTGATCTCCATCGATATAACTAACACAAGTCATCTAAAGTGTCACGTTATAGTTTTAACATACAAGTGGTCCAAACTTGTCTTCGATTACGAGTCTTTCAAACAACAATCCATACCATTTGTTTCAAGTCTATTTGTGGCTTAGTCTCATAAACCACTTAGAACAAACAAGCAAATTATAGTCTGAGGACTACACCCATCTCATGGATATCTTCTAAAAAAAAATCACATACAGAATAAATGCTCGCTTATACAAATTTAACTAGAAAATGATTGGGACTTAAATTTTATTAATTAAATAATATAGTTAGAATAAATCTAGATTTCAGGATACTGTTCCTAACAATCTCCCACTTGTCCTAAATTCAATTTGTGACAAAGTCCATCCTTACCCTTTTAAGTTTGAACCAAAGGTCTACTGAGCCTAACCCTTAGTGAGCTTAATTACTCTATTGTAAAGTCAGCAATACAATGCTGCTTGACATTCCTCCCACTAATGGCTCACACTCCAAGAGTAAAGACATGCATAGCCATCGAACTTTTATCATTTTCATCTAACTAGAAGTGTTAAAACAATATATCCAACTGGAACCAGCTCGTCACTTTGAGAGATCAGCATATAATCTCTAGTCCTTTTTAAATACTAAAGAAAATGCTTCATTGTCACCTAGTGCATTGGCCCCGAGTTAGACTGACACCTGCTTACTGTACCATAACATGGCAAATATTTGGTCTCATGTATAGCATGGCATACCTGAGGCTCCCATTGCTAAAGCATATGGAATATTCTTCAACTATTCCTCCTCTTGAGATGCCATAGAACACTACTCTAAAAAGAAAAAGAGACTCCATGCCTAAAAGATAAAAACCATTTCTTAAAGTCCTCCATGCAATACCTTAACAGGATTTTGTCAATATAAGTGGCTGCAGAGAGACCCAACGTCCTACTCTTATAACCTTGCAGAAGCTTAATTCTAAGCGTAGAGTTGGCTTCTCCTATGTCCTTCATATTAAGCTATCCTGACAACCAAATCTTTACAGCTAATAACACCCCTATATCATTCTCAATGAGTAGTATCTATAATACTAAGAAAGTCACTGCTTTCACTCAATGTCATTTATACACGCATGATTCGAGCAACCGATTGCTCAAAACTATGAGACTTAATTGCGTCATTGTGGCTAAAAGGATCAGATTCTGTACCACGGTCAACCACTAAGGCTCCCCTTATGAATCGATCAAGTGTCCTTACAATCCTCTCACCACAATTAATCTCCCGTGTACTTGGAACATTCTCGTTCCTATTAGTAGGTGCATCTAATGTATCCACTATGTCTTGAGTTGTGTCTAGCTGTTTAGAATTAGTGTCATTTTCTTTGATACTATTTTGTTTTTGCTTTTGTAGCTTACTTACAAAATCCTTCTCTAAGTGTTTTGCATTGTATTTAAAAAAAAAAAAACTTTTAAATCAAAAACTGTGGAAAAGACCATCTTTGTTTCTTTTATTTGCAACACCATTCTGATGCGGTGTACCCAGAGCAGAAAACTGAGATCTTATCTTATTTGCAATTAGGAAAACCAAAAACTCACCCGAAAAAATCCACTACCTCAATTTGATCGAAGTGACTTAACTTGTTTACCTAATAGCTTTTAAAATTCAACTTTCTATGCTTTGAATTTCTCCAAAAACGTCCAACTTATGTCTTATCAGATAAACATATCCATGCCTTAAGTAATCATTACTAAATGTGATTAAATACTCATACCCCCGTCTTACTTGAACATGTATTGGTCTGCATACATTTATGTGAACCAGCTCAAATAAGCCACCAATCCTATTGCCTTTACTCTTAAAGACAGACTTGGTCATCTTTCTTTCTATGTAGGATTTGCAGATTGGTAATAATCTTAAGTCCAAAGCCTTATCAGTCCATCTTAAACCAGTCTTTGGATCCTGTTCGAATTAATGTGACCTAAACGTTGGTGCCATGTGTAAGCATTATCTCTTTCAAGGTATTTTCTTTTAGAAAATTGAATAAGTGAACTTATGTTAGATTTATTTAAACAATTACCAAAGTTTTGATAAGGAAATAACATGAATAAATAATTTATTCATATACATGTGCAAATAAATAATTTATTTCTCATATTAAAATTTTCACTAGCAAAATCAATAGAATAACAATTATCCATTAAACAAAATACTGAAATCAAATTCCTATATAGCGAAGGTTTAAATAATCAATCCTTTAAAACAAAACTCTATCACTAAAGTCTAAGCTAACATCTCCTACACTTAAGACCACTATTATTATACTGTCTCTAACCATCAGGTACGACACCCATCGTGTAGCCTTTAGCCTAACATGAGCTCCTGTAACATATTACAGACTTGGTCAGTTAAACCTAAGTCGACCCAATAGGAAACTGGTGGACTTGCAACTGTGCATAATTCAAATAAGTGAGATATCAACATACCTTCACCAGATGGCTTAGCAGTCTTTGTAGGAAGAGTAGCCATGTACTTAGCGTAGTTTCTTCTCCAGTGGCCTCGTTTTCTTGCAAAAGAAACACTTTTCTTTTGCTGACTTCCTTATGGACTTGGTTGCTACAGTAGCAACCTTACCCTTTCTTTTCTTTCTATTAGGTCCCTTGTGAGAAATAACCAAGTCTAACTTATTTTTCAAGGCAAAGTAATTTGGTTCAGTGAGTACATTATGCATTTAAAATCAAGCAAAGTTTCCCAGCCCTATCCATATAAAATATTGTAAATGGAAACATTTGTGTAACTAACAAGAGTCATGTATAATGCAGTGATATATATTCTTTCAATTTAGCATACATAATAAGTCAGATATCCGCCAAATTGTACTATTATGCATACAATGATGACCCAAACACACCACTCCTTACTCCTCGGCAGGGGGTCGCACGAAGGTAGTTCGGGTGAGAATTATTCTCAATTAACATGTTTTCTTGCAACCCTTACTAAACATGATTAACTCACCACTTTGCCTTAATCTCTAACATGACACAACAATGTTCCTCGGGGAGGCTAATTCATCACGCTAGTCAAGTGTAAACCATTACCTAAACCTCTATACAAATACACGAAATACTTCACGACAGCTTGCTTGCATCGCTTCTTTGAATTTTGGTTTATCACAACAAAAGTCTAACCCTATAATCTGCAAATCGACATCCTCCGTAGGGAGGTCTATCGATCTACTATACTGCTAGACCGGTAATGGAGAACATGAGATTACAACAATTGAAACCTCGCTCCCACTTGATTTTTATAACCAGTGATTTTTAATTAACTTGCATTAACAACCTAGATTATCTCATAATCCCCTTTAGAATCTCATTCTAAAATTAACCCAAATTAATAACTAATTTATTCAAAAATACTATGGTTTTACAATATAGATTATTTCATAATCTTGCATTAGAATCTCATTCTAAAACAAATCAATAAAACTAATTAATTAATTTTAATTAAAATAATACCAACATTTAATTTAGACTATCACATAATCTACTTTTCAAAATCTAATTTCAAACTTAAATTAAATTAATTTTATTTAAAATCAATAGCGATTTTGCGCTTAGACTATCCCATAGTTTATTTTTAGAATCTCATTCTAAAATTAAATAGGATGAGACTATCTTTTAGAATCCTACTCTAAAATTTAATTAATAAAATTTAACTTTTATTTTAAAAATAAGTTAACTTAGACCATCATATAGTCTATTTTAGAATCTTATTATAAAATAATTTCAAATAAGTTTTATTTAAAATACACTAATTCACAACTTAGATTAACTAATAATCTAATTTAAAATCATATTCTAAAAAGTAATTAATTAATAAAATAATTAATGTAATTATTACCTAAATTAGTATAATGTCTATACGTCCAAATAAAAAAAAACACCTTTTTGTTAACAAGTTAAAATAATTAATTTTATAAAAATAATAATAGTAATTGAATCTAATCTTATTAGATCAACTTTATCCAATTTTAAAAAATTAATTGAATCTAATCTCTTTAGACCAATTTTATCCGATTTTATAAAAATTAATTGAATCTAATATCATTAGATCAATTTTATCTAATTTCATAAATCATGACTAAGAACGTATAATCTTATTATAGGGATGAATTTCAAAAATTCTTCCTAAAGTTTATGCAGCGGAACAGGTTTAGAATCCATAACTCTAAACCTAAGGTCGATTTAAATTTCTTAATTTTAAATCTACTGACTTAAATTCATAATTTAAATCAATAGGTCTAAATTCTTAATTTAGATCTACAAACCTTTCACTCTAATACATTCATAACAATACATAAACTTGAACAGGTACAACAATGAATACTATAAATAAATAGAAAAGCGAAACTCAAAAAAAAAGGAAAGAAGAACATACCTGAAATTGCTCCACTTATAAAGAATACCAAGAAAATTAAGACGGTGTGATCTTCTACTCAATGACCTACAACTGCCGGGAGGGTGGGCTCCCAAAAATATTAAACTGTAGAAAGAAAATTTTCAAGGGAAATTTTTCTCTCCAATTAGGTCTCCGAAACTATTTCCAGAAACCCTAAACAATTTATTTGATTGAATGTCAAACCTCTGGATACGTACCTCTATTTATAGTAGGCTACCGGAGCACAAAATAGCAAATTTATCAATGTGGGATTCGCTATTAAACATCAAAATGCATCATTTTGTGTAAGAGACAGCTCAAAACGCCGTGTTTCACTTAAGAAAATCCCTCGTGTTTTTTGGCTTATCATCGCATGCCACGTCGCCGCACATGATTTGTCCATGCCCAAAGGCACGGATCATGCCCCTGCCAGCCCAGCGCACGCATTGGTTGGCTGATAGGCATAGACGTGGATTAATACCTGTGCGTGTATATTTTGCAATTTTTTTTTTTTTTTTTGCATTGTTTTCCACATGTAAAAAAATTTATCTTATGAATTTTAATTTCCTAAAATTATTTTATTTTATAATTTTTAAATTTTATTTATCTCATGAATAATGTTTGGCAAAATAATTTTACCCGTCTCGTGGATAAATAATTCATCTTATGAATTCTTTAATATTTTTCCAATGGCAATAAATACAGAAGCTTGTGCAGGGACCTCATGGACAATTTAAATCTAGCTCCAAATGGGATAAATTAATCATCTTATGAAATAATTTAATTACCATTTAGTCAGACTTAATTCCATTAAATAAATCTCATTGTACTCCAGACTTAAATTATTTATTTCACATCTCCCTAATAGACAGTATTGGTGACAACAACCCCTCCACTAGATATTCATGACAAAGGATAAATCTAACCACTACTAGTATCCTTCTCACAGCTTCTTCATTAGTTACCGACTCGCCCTTTACTGAATAATTTATTTTTACTTGAACACATTCAACAACAACAACAACAGTCCCAGTGCCTCGCAGCTCCCGCAAGAAGCAGGGTCCCGGGGGGGGGGGGGGGGGGGGGGGATGTTTATACTTGAACACATTCACAGTATAAATTTCAAATGTCAAACACTTGGAATACTTTAAAGTTTCCGAACTATTCAAATATTTGCGAATCAACTAAGGGGATATCTATATCTCATAAGAAACTGTAGATTCCCTATTGAATACCTGATCCTTGTCACACTTCACGCCGCTACCCAATGTACGTGAGATTTCAGTCATTAGTTTAGACCTTAATTATAATACACCAAAATAATTAACGCTCCATGCACAAGTCCAGAATACCCTCGGGATTTAAAGTCGTTCAAACAATACAATATGAATCATTCATCTCTAATACGAGTCTAGAAATAAGTAATCCATATGGTCCAGCTCAGTGTGTCAATCTTATTAAATATACTAACCCAACACTTTTTGATCTTCATCCACATAACTAACACAAGTCATCTAAATTGTCACGTTATAGCCTTAATATATAAGTGGTCCAAACTTGTCTTCGACTACGAGTCTTTCAAAAAATAATTCATACCATTTGTTTCAAGTCTATCTGCGGTTTAGTCTCATAAACTACTTAGAACAAGCATGTAAATTGTAGTCTAAGGACTACACTCATCTCACGGATGTCTTCCAAAAAAAAAATCACATGCAGTGTAAATGCTCGCGTACATAAATTTAACTAAAAAACGACTGGGACTTCAATTTTTTTATTAATTAAATAATATATTTAGAATAAATCTAAATTTCAGGACACTGTTCCTAACTTATTATGATTAGCAAATAATGTTTACATCAAACTAAACACCAAAAAATTATTTGTAGATTATGTGCTTTTTAAAAATACTTTCTTTTGATATATGTTTTTACGAAAATTATCACTTAAGTACCATAGGTTTGACCATTTATCACCTAGGTACTAGCATTTCAATGCATATAATGGGGTAACTTGAAGTTCAAATAATTTATTACTTAGGTATTCTAAAGTTTTAAAATTTTATCAATCAGGTGCCTTTGTTGAAATTTGATGGCTTTTCGATAGAAAATGCTAAAATAGAACATGATTTCCAATCTTATAAGTATTCTCATTAGAATTTAAGGGTTTTTGCTAAAAAATGGCTCAAATAATATATAATTTCAGCCATATTTAGGAAGTTACATCAACATGCAATGAACTTTCTATCATAATTTTATGAAAATATTGACATGACTTATAAATATTTTCAAAACTATGTAATTATATCATTACTTTTATATTTGGTTAGATTCTTACAAAAAATTCATCAAATTTTGATATATACATGTGATAAACGCTCAAACCTCAAGGTACCTTAGTAATAATTTCACAACCGCACAAACTCTAAGATAATTTCAAATATATTGTATTGCTACTTATATTGTCATATAATTAAATATAAGATGATTGGTACAAGATGATTCCTTTATAACAAACCAAGAACATCACAATGGGAACATGTTTTCCATTGAAATAGACAACGGAAAAAATTAATGGGAATTGCCTTTTCCATAATGTTTTCCATGGTGAAGAGTAATTCCCTTGAAATAAATTGAGCCTTAATTCTATTAGCAATTACCTTAAAACTTCACCAACACTTCGGAAGAATTGCCAAATTGATACATTGACATCTATCACATCATCCAACTCTGGGAAAATTTCTTTGTACATATAATTTGCTCATTCTCGTGTTTGAGAACCTCACGTGTCCTTTCCCAATTCCATCTTTATAAGCTAAAAACAAAAGTGAATCATTTTCTTCTTCATCCCTATGAGCATGATTAGCCATTTCTACAACTTCGTCAGAATTTTTAAACCAAACCCTCAACCTCATCCATGGCCATAACCTTGACCACGACCTCCATCCTCACCTTTTGCTTCAGATAATCACTGGGGCCTTTCTTACCCTATTTCAAGGAGTGTTTGGATTGCACTCACTTGCTCAGAACACTCTGGGCTGCTTCTTGTTGGATCTTTGTTCATGAGCTTCTAAGGATCCTTGAAGCTCGTCAATAGTCAGTGTCCAAGTCCTTTGTCTCCTCTATTGCAACTATGATGTAGTCAAACTCGGCATCAAGAGAGCCAAAGTTTCTCCACTGCACACGTGTCGCCTTGAGTCTCACCATTTTTCTGTTATTGATTATAGTCAAGACTCCAGTGAAATAATCCAACACCTACGTGAATTCCTTCATGTGTAGGGCCTTAAAACTCGCCCCTCAACATTTGGAGGCTAATATTTTTTACCTTATACGCTTCCTTGTATGGATTAAAAGCTCCCATGCTTTCTTGGAGGTGGCTGCCGATGAAATTCTCTCAAACCCAAATCATCCATTGATTGATAGATTCAGTAAAATGTCTTCTTTTCCTTTCTTGAATCATGGAGGATCTCGCTTTGATGCCATGAGTTTATATGGTTTTTATGATGTCTTTCTAGGGTAGAAAGAAGCTCGCATCTCATCACTTGAGATGTATGTCTTTCATACACATGGCAGTTCACTTCCATTAAACCATTTGATTTCCGAAACTACTATTTAACCCTCTTCAGCCAGCCTTCACATGAGAGGGAGTTGCGCGATTTTCACATGCACTAATCTCTCCTTCTTTCAAACCTAAAATGAATCAAATGACTCCAAATTCAATGACTTAGACCATGTCAAGTTTGTAATTTATCTTAAAGATAAAATATACATTAGTTTAATCAATTTGTTGAACAATGAATAATTTATGAGCCATAATCAAGCATTTCCGTATCATATGAGAAGTTTTTTCAATAGAGCCGTGTCAAGCCTAAGTTACTGCATCGGGTCATCCCTTGACACACGATAAACAAGCCAAGGCTTAGAATGCTAGTGTCTGGGGTGTAACTGATAGCTCCAAAGGCTAGGCTTCTACTTAGCTCAAGCTAAATTGAGCCAAAAAGCTTGTACCTAGTAAAAATCAGGCCCAATAGGTACAAGCCCAATTTAAACCTCACGACCTTAAATGAGCTCAGCTCTAGCATAAACTACCCTAAGCCATGCTCAAATTAAAGGTCACCAAGCCAAAATCAAGCTCAACCGAGTTTGAACTCACATCTTACAAGATCATCAAGCCAAGCTCAAGTCAAGAACTTAGATCACTCTAATTCATTTAACACCCCTGTCCAGAGTTCTCACAGTGCTGCCAAATTATTTTGCCACTGTTCATAAGTATCCATAACTTATAGCCATTCAATCAAAGCGAAAATGGAAACAAAAACGAAGCAGTGAATCTGAAAAATGCTAACTTAGAGAAATCATATTTCACAATACAATGCGGACAATTGGGGGGGGGGGGGGGGGGGGGGGGAAGGGGAATCAATATGACATTAAATTTGAACATGGCCGTCAATTGCATCCTGACCCAACACTTCCCTAGCCCTAGCACTTCTGTGCTGCAGCCGCTGATGTAACGTCTCCGACATCTCATTGAAAAACCCAACGTCCCATCTGTGGATAAGTAAAGGGTCTAGAGCATAGCATACATACAAAGATGTCACCGCACCTTCAACCACCACTAATGCCAATCCCACCTGAAATTAAGCACGAAATCATTTGTGAGATTGCGCTTAAAGAAGCCTTCTTAGAACAGGATGCTGATGGCCCCACAGGGGAGTCAAGTAACAAGTCTCACCATGAAGTTCTTGGGGGGGGGGGGGAACGACGGAACGACATATAAACCTACCAAGTTACTCTATCTAGCGCCAATTGTTTTGTGCTAAAAACTTATTTGGGCTTGTATATAAGATCTCACATGCTACTCTTTAGGTTACTTCTAGGGCTAAATGAATTTGACATTCATATTTATGTTTTCCAAATCTATTACAACTGTAAATGAGCCAAGCCATCTCAAAATCCTCGTCAGCCAGTTCACTATAGTTCAAATGGCTCCCCGTGTTTTGGGCTTCAACTTAATTCAGATGGCTAGTTTAGATAAGGGACCTGAGAATGGGCCTAGCCAAAATTGGGCTAGACGGCATGCAAGCATAAACAAGATGAATAACCCAATATAGAGCTAAATTAAGTCTCCAAATGTGTCTAAACAAGCCGAGTTCGAGCCCGAGCTAAACTCGAGCCTAAATGAGGCAAACAAGCCCAACTTGCACTTAGATGAGCTAACTCGAGTTTGATCCCAGAGTCTCAAGGCTCAACGAGCCTCAAGCCAAGCAAAATGTTGACGAGCAAGACCTGCTTCCCATCAATTTAAGCAAGACTTTGACCTTTTCCCAAATGGAAATTGAGGCAAAAGCATTACAGCGTATGATGTATGGAGGAATGAGATTCCACAGAAGCTATTTGATGGGTGAATAACAAATCGGGGAAGCCGTGCATGTTCAATTTCATTATGAATGGAATTCAAATTCAACTTCTGAATTTGAAAACAAAATCTATTACACAACAATATTTACATTGTCAGTAAAATACATTTACAAATATATTATAGGGTTTTTTGCAAATAACCACCTATATTTTATACCATCTAGCTTTTAAGGTTATTTATATTTTAGTATCCCAACGTTTTTGAAAATAATAAAAAGGACCCTGACCTTTTGGAATTATTAAAAAACCCCTAAGTTTTTGTCGTATCAATCAAAAGGTCCCTCTCAAGTGTGATGACATCGTTTTCCATCGACAAAGCTGACATGGTAATTGCTTTTTATTAATGCTATAATAAAATGATCCAAAGTACGCTTCAACTCCCTTATTATTACTTTATAAGCACAAAGTACGGGATGTTGTGCTATGTCGAAGCTATCTATTCTCTTAATTTGTTTCAAAATATAGTTATTAAAGGATATTTTTGTCATTTTGCCGCAGCATTAATAAAAACACAGCTGTCACATCAGCTCTGTCGACTAAAAATGACATCATTACGTCAGAAAGAAGCCTTTTTATTAATGTGCCAAAAACTTAGGGGCATTTTTATTAATATGACAAAAACATATGGGCCTTTTTAATAATTCAAAAAGGTCAAGAGTTCTTTTTATTATTTCCAAAAACGTCGGGATACTAAAATATAAATAACCCTAGCTTTTCACCACCCAATTTTTTATTTTTTTGCTTTTAACCCCCTAAAAAAAAGTTCAGCCAAAACCAAATATTCCATCCATTTTTGGATGGAATATTCCATTTTTGACTCCCAGAGGGGTTCACTGGTGGTCATTTGCTACCCAAATCTTTTTTTTTCCAAGTGGTTAAAAGCAAAAGAAGAAAAAGATCGAGTGGCTAAAAGCTAGATGACTAAAATAATTTCAATCTAAGCAAAAAAACAAGTACAATTTTTAACCTTTTTATTACCCTTGCTTTAATGGTGGTAGTGCAATGTTTTAACTCTATTTTGGGGTAAACTTTTACATGAGTTATATGTTAATGATAAACCAAATGGGGTTAAAATAGGTGTAATTGTTATCCCTATACCATTAACAACTTTTAACCTCATACCAAACATGCCTCAATGATGAAGCTAAATAAAAATTTTAACAGGTTCCATTTCTATTGTTTTCTTGTGCAAATCATGATACTAAACTTGAACACGTGAATAGTAAATTTTGCAAAACATGAATTATCTAGGCTTACCATATATCTCAACTTAAAAATGTTTTGAAGAGAACTGGAAAAGTGGGTTATTATAAAGGATCAAACATGTAATAAAAGAAGGGGCACCCAAGCATGCTTAGTACCGTTAGACCACAACATTAGTCATCTATATCAAAATTACACTAAAACTACTATGATTTAGATTTGTATAAATGAGCATACTAAAAAACAATTAATAATTTATTAGTGTTTACTGCCCAAGTTAAATTTGTTAGTTTATCGTATCCTGAAAAGAAACCATAAGATAGACTTGATTTGTTAAAGCCTCAATAAATGGATCCTAAATAAATCCCCATAATATCACCCTAAACAAGGATTCTAATGCTTCACAAGAATCATGCTCCGTATTTTCGTTTCTATCATTAAGCGGCCAAGGGGCTTTCCCAATGCCACGTCCAACATATGCATATACCAAAACTATATTTGACATTTAGTTTTTGTCACACTCAAATAATAATTTAGGATTTTTTTGGGAAATGACCACCTAAAATATATGCGATTTAGCTGTTAATTAGCCGATCTTTTATTGTTTTTGCTTTTAACCACCTAAAAAAAAAAGTTTGGATAGCAAATGACCACCAGTTAACCCCTCTATTAGTCAAAGTGGAATATTCCATCCAAAAATGGACGGAATATTTTGTTTTGGTTGAAGGAGGGGTTAAATGGTGGTCATTTGCTTCCCAAACTTTTTTTTTCAGATGTTTAAAAGCAAAAAATTTAAAAAAAAAAAAAAAAAATTTGTCATAGCATAAAATATAGGTGGTACTTTGCAAAAAAAACCCATATATTATTAAACAAAATCCAATATATATGCAATATAGAAGTCATAATAATAATCACCATTAAATAACATCTAGGTCAAAATCTGCTACAAAACAACCTTTATTTAATTCCATAGAAAAAAGCGGACTTACCAAAATCATGCCCATCAACATGGAAGTGGACCCGACCATCAAAACTCTGTCACTTGACCGGATCCAAGTCCAGAATCCAGCACAAGTACCAGTAATTAGCCCACCCAAAAGAGTTCCCATCAAAAGGACAGCACCCGAACAGTCGTATGCAACAAGTGCTTCCACCCCTGTTGATTGGAATAGCTCCCATGCATCCCTTGCTGATTTATTGAAGCTTTTTCCAGACACTGCTATCTGTCGCAAATAATTTGGTTAGAAGAGGCAACCAAATAGTATACTTTAAAGCGAAATAATATACCGAGGCCAAATGGCAAAGAACTTCGCTGAACCTTTGGCATCAATAATTGGATCCAAACAGCCGATTTATGGATCCTGATAGAACTTCTAATAAGAGTGCTTGAGCTAAATACCACACTCAGAGACATGATACAATGTTCTAAATTAGATTCATGCAAACGTTACTCAACCAATGGTTAAGTCACTTGGAAAAGAAATAATGTATTTCGCAGACTGATTCAGTCACGTAACTTATCTGGTAACTTGTTGGACTTAAATTTCTGATCTTTATCCACTACGATCCTCAAAAAGCTAGAAGTGCAAGACTCCAGTTTCATGTTCTAATATATTTTAATATAAACGCCCTCTGCATACTTCATTGAATGAAGAACAGGTAAAATTACTAAACAAATGGGTTGTGGCTAATGGGTTGAGAGCCAAGCCTGACAGAAGCATCAAGAGTAAGCGCATTCAAGTGGATAAGAGAACCGCATAATGGGTAACAACAGGAGTTACTTATGCATTGAAAGCACCGGAAATGAACGAAACCGAGTCGATCTATTCTAAGGGAATTCAGTGCCAATTGGAACCCCTGTTTGAGATAATTGTATGCTTCCCACTACCAATCCCATTTTTTATCCTGCTTGGTGCAAAGACTAGTTTTGCTCTATAAAGTACACATCGAGCCAATGACCAGCATAAAACTTCGATGGATCATTCGCATGAATCATTGGATTTGAGTATAGACAACCACAGAGGATGCTAACACCTATGTTACCAGGACAAGGGTAAATACCTAAGGTCTAGCTCCGCATGGACAAATTTAAGGATACCAAACATGGCAATATAAATTACAAACAACAGGCATTAGTATGTGAGTTCTACATCTGAAGATATTGTTATAGTCCAAGTAGAATCTTGGCTATAACCTAGGTGAGATAGAGGTTAAATGAGAAGAGAAGTGAAGGGAGATAAGAAGATAGAGAATATCTCAAAGAGATGTGTATTTCATTCAATGAATATGAATCTTACAAGAACATTATTATTTATACTCTTTACAAGACATACGCTTCAAACAATGAATCTAGACAATTACTAACATAAGCACTGACTCATCAACTACCAAAATGGACCAAACTATCCGCCAAAACCCAGCTCAACTAACTTTCCCGCTAAAACCTTTGAACCACTGAAAACACCTTCGGGCTATGACATTACCCTCCCCTCGAACTCATTCTTGTCTCAAGAATGAAAGGAAGAAAATTGGGACTTCAAGAACCACCAATTCTCCCAAGATGCATTCTTCTTTCCCAAATTAGCCCACTGAATCAAGACTTGATCTACATCCACTCCTTGCTGCTGCATGACCCTTCTACCCAGAACAGCTACTGGTTCCTGCAGAACAACCCCTTAGCCACATGTTTCTTGAGCAGAGAAATATGGAACACAGGATGTACTAAACTATCCGAAGGAAACTCAAGCTTATAAGCCACTATTCCAATCTTTCCAGGACCTTGTAAGGTCCAAAGTACTTGGCATACAACTTAACATTCTTACGCATTGCAACTGAGTTCTTCCTGTAGGGTTGTAACTTCAAGTACACCACATCTCCAACTGCAAAACTTCTGTCAACTCTCCCCTTGTCAGCATAATACTTCATTCGAGCTTGTGCAACCTGAAGATTATCTTTAAGCTGCTGAAGTAGTTGCTCTCTTTGATTCAGAAGTGCATTGACATAATCCACATGAGAAGTCAGTCCTTGGCACACCAAAGGTGATGGAGGATCATACCCATATAGAGCCTTAAATGAAGATGTGCCCAAGGAAGCTTGAGAATGAGTATTGTACCAATACTCCGTAAGTGTCAACCACCTATTCCAACTCTTAGGATGCCAAAAAGTCATTCCCCACAAATAGTATTCTATACACTACTTTACTCTTTCTTTGCCCATCTGATTGGGGATGATAAGAGGAGCTCAAGGACAAGGTGGTTCCCAGCAATGAGAACAATTCACTCCAAAAGTTACTAGTAAACAACCTGTCTCGATCAGAAACCATCGATTGAGGAAGTTCATGCAACTTATAAACATGATCCAAGAAAAGCCTTGCTAACTTCTCCACTGAATTGGGATGGAAGAGAGCAATGAAATGCCTAAACTTGGTGAATCGATCCACAATCACCCAAATTATCTCCTTACCCTCGGATTTTGGCAATCCTTCAATGAAATCCATGCTGATATGGGTCCAAGCCCCTTCTAGAACAGCTAAAGGTTGCAACAATCCCTTGTAAGGCGTATGCTCTACCTTGATCTGCTGGCAAACCTCGCACTGCAGGACATATTCTTGCACTTCCCTCTTCATACCGGGCCAGCAGAAGTATTGTTTGACCCTTAAGTACCATCCCTGCCTGAATGTCCTCCCCAAGGAGAATCATGAGAAGATTCTAAGATCTGCCTTCTAAGTCCTGTGTTAGTGCCAATGTAAATCTTTCCTTTAACTTGCACAATGCCGTGCTTAACAGTCACCTCTTCATCCTTCTTTGCATTCTCAAGCTGAATACAGCTAGGAATAACATACTTCTGAGCATACTCATCATTCTCATATGACTTAATAACTTCGTTCATCCACAAAGGAACCACTAAAGTCACGGCAGCACAGGTAGCTTCCCCTATATCCTCCTCTTGCCTCCTAGATAAAGCATCTACCACTGGATTTTCTGCCCCTTTCCTATACTCAATAGTGTAATCCAATCTAAGCATCTTCATTAGACCTTTCCTCTGCACTCTGGTAGAGATTCGTTGCTTAAGCAGATACTTGAGGCTTTTATGATCAATTTTAATCACAAAATGGTGCCCTTCCAAGTAATGCCTCCACTTTTGCACTGCTAGAAGAATTTCCATGTATTCCTTTTCATAAACTGACAGCTTCTGGTTCTTAGGACCCAAAGCTTGGCCGAGATAGGCCAATGGCCTTCCATTTTGTTAAAAGAATTGCTCCAATTCTACTGCTACTTGCATCAGTTTCCAATATAAAGGGTAGATCAAAATTTGGCAACACTAGGACTAGGGCTGAAACCATGGACGTCTTGAGTTGATTGAAAGCTTCCCTCGCTGAATCACTCCAATGAAAAGAGTCCTCCTTCAACAAATCTGTCAAGGGTTGAGCTATCAATCCATATCCAACTATGAACCTTCGATAATAACCAGTTAAACCTAAGAATCCTCTCAATTGTTTAACTGATTTTGGTTCAGGCCAATCTTCCATGGCCTTGATCTTGTTTGGGTCTATTGCAACTCCCTTACTAGTGATAATATGACCCAAATACTCCACTTGACTCTTGGCAAAAGTACACTTGGTTTATTTGGCAAACGGTTTGTGCTGCCTCATAACTTGAAATACCTTCTCCAAATGAGTCAAGTGCTCCTGCAATTTATGGCCATAAACCTGAATATCATCAAAGAACACTAGCACAAACTTCCTCAAGTAAGGCTTGAATACGGCGTTCATCAAAGCTTGGAATGTAACAAGAGCATTGGACAAGCCAAAGGGCATCACAACAAACTCATAGTGAGCGAGGTGAGTTCTAAAAGCTATCTTTGGAATGTCCTGCTCTTGAACTCGAATCTGGTAGTACCCTTGCCTCAAGTCCAACTTGGAGTAGTACCAAGAATCATGAAGTTCATCCAAAAGATCATCAATGATAGGTATAGGAAACTTATCCTTAACTGTCACTGCACTGAGTTGCCAGTAGTCAATGCACATTCTAGAAGATCCATCCTTCTTCTTCACCAAGATTATAGGAGAGGCAAATGAACTATGACTGTCTCTTATGAACTTTGTTTAAAGCAACTCCTCCACCTGTTTTTCTATCTCATTCTTCAGGGAGTGAGGATACTTGTATGGCCGCAAGTTTACTGGATTGGATCCTTCTTTCAAAGGAATAGCATGATGGAAACTCCTTCCAGCAGGTAATACTACAGGTTGCTCAAATATGTCACTGTATTCTTGCAGTAGAGAGTCCAGAACAGAATCAAAATCCTCTTGTGGCACATCAGCAGCAGTTGTGATGGAGTAAAGTTGTCCCACCCACTGATAATCCCCTTTCTCGAGCAACTTTTGTAGGCCTTTACCTTCCATCAATTGAAGTTGTCCCTGCTCAACAATGCCCTTCAATTGAATCTGTTCTCCATTCCTCTCAAAAGACACAGCAAGTTGAGCAAAATCAAAGAGAATTGGCCTAAAAGTTCTCATCCAATCGCCCCCCAATACCATGTCACAGCCGCCCAATCTCAACACTCTAAAATCATATTCAAACTTATGCCCTTGCATCTTCCAGCTAAACCCCTTACACTTCATATGAGTCACGATAGAATTGCCATCAACGACGGTGACAGACAAAGGATTTAATCAGCTCTTGCCCCACAATAACCACTTGAGGATCCATGAAGCTGTGTACTACCACTATCAATGAGTATCAATAAATCCCTTTGTCCCACTCTTCCTTTGATCCTGTTGGTGTTGTGAGCACCATTTCCAGTTAAGGCCTTCATTGAGATCTCTAAACCATTCTCCTCTTCAAACTCCCTTTCCTGTCCCTCAATGTTTTCCATAGCCTCAATATCAACACCTGTTTCCTCATCCTCAGTAGCCTCAGCACAAAAGCTACCATAAGAAACTTGGGATCACACTTGTGCTCAAAGAAATATCTCTAATTGCACTTATAGCATAGCTTCAGAGGCTTTCTTTCTTCGTTACTACTCTCTCTATTGGAAGTTTGAAAAGGCCTTGATGAGGAATTAACAGTTCCAACAACCTTTTCTTTGGAAGAATCAATAGAATTCATCACGGTACTCTCCACCTTTCTAGCCTTAGAATAAGCTTGGGAAAGTGTTTCTGGTTCGAAAGCCTTCACCATGTGCTTGATCTTAGGCTTGAGTCCACTCAAAGAACTAGAGACATAATACGCCTCAGGAACATCTGCATTAACACTGAGCATTCTAGCTCTCAGTCCCTCAAAGCGTGTCATATAGTCCTTCATTGATGAAACCTAAGTTACTTTGTTAAAATTATCCACCACCTCACTCACATCTTCATCACCATATCGATCACACAATTCATTTGCAAATTCAGTCCAAGATTGCAGGATTGCTCCTCGTCAAGCTATAATACCAAACCTCCAGCTCACAACGTAAGTAAACTGCAGCTAGTTCAACTTTCTCATGTTCTTCAATATTGTAAAAATGAAAGTATCTTTCACATTTTCTCACCCAAGATTGAGGCAATGTACCATCAAAAGGCTCCAAATCTACCCAAGGTTGTCTGAAATTGCTGCTCCTCGAGTTAGAATTGCCTTCACTGCTATCAACAGGTGCTAGCCTCGAGTTAGAATTGCCATCACCCAATAATGTTCTGCTGAAAATTAGACATCTACTGCGATAATTGCTGAGAAATGTGTTGAGACTGAGTCTTAAACCGCTGCTCCATGTCCTAACGCATATTATTCATCATGTTTTGCATCATAGCCATCATTTGATCGAAGTGATCATTCTGATTGACTCCACCATTAGCACCAATAACTGCTGCAGCACATGTAGGAGGATTTCCAGCTACATTAGCAGCTACATTTTGAGCAGCATTGGCATGAGTTGTAGGTCCACCAGCCATATGATAGGATCGCCTATTTCTAGCCAAATTTCAGCTTCAAGCTTAAAATTCGGCATGATTAAGACTAAAATTCTTGCAATTCGATTGAACTGAACTCAATTTGAATTCAATCAATCAAGAACGCAAGGCTCTGATACTAAATGTTATAGTCCAAGTACAATCTTGGCTATAACCTAGGTGAGATAGAGGTTAGATGAGAAGAAAAGTGAAGGGCGATGAGAAGATAGAGAATATCTCAAAGAGATGTGTATTTCATTTAATGAATATGAATCTTACAAGAACATCATTATTTATACTCTTTACAAGACATAAGCTTCAAACAATAAATCTAGACAATTACTAACATAAGCACCGACTCATCAACCGCCAAAATGGACCAAACTAACTGCCAAAGACCAGCTCAACCAACTTTCCCACCAAAACCATTTGAACCACTAAAAACACCTTCGGGCCATGACAGATATAGTCTCCCAAGTGCAACTATCTCTCAGAATCGTATCTTTTCTAATATCTATCACGATTCACAAAAATAACTAAGCCAAACTAGAACAGTGAAGAAACGGAGCAACTATAATAACAATGCAATTTTGTGTGTTACTTTAAGTCCTCTTCCCTCTGGCCTCATCTTATAATTTAAAATTTGTGAATGGGTTATGTCCAACTGAGTTTTGGCATGCCTGGCATGTCTTCTAAACTGTTCTATTGTTCGTGTTTTGCCAACCCTAGTACTTCACACCATGAGTCCGAGTAACATAGGCCAATGCTTAAAATGAATCCCACTAGAACTCCAAAAGTAAAGAGTGTCTGGGTATAATAACACTAGAACGAGGGACCTCCTAGGAAGTCTTGGGTTTTCCCTTTTCAAAGTGATAAGAAGGCTTGATATATATGCATTGTACATCGATGATCTTTATGTTCTCTAGACTTGGGTACGAGTTGGACATAATTAGTTGTTCAAAGGTCAAACTTAGTTATATTCTAAGATTTTTTTGTCTTTGGTCTAATTTGAAGTACCCAAGGGTCATACTATTGTCCAAGTACCAATATCTAATATAGGTGTTTTAGGGTAGAATAAAAAGGTCCGGCTAACTGTGAAATGATCGGACATGGAAATGAGATGCATTTTTATGAAGCACATAAATACACCTCAAGCCTTCAGATAAGGAACCATTTCTCTCATGAGATAACTGCGCAAGAGATCTCTGTTTTTCCTAGCAATCACTGAATGAATTTGTAAATAATTCCTAAGACTCCTCCAAATGGAAACATGACCATATATTCTTTTCATGTCAGGCTACCATATAAAGCTCCAAATATGACAGAAAAACTTTGCGCACCTTTACTTTATGGAAATTTTAGTTTACAACTACAATAATAAAAACAATCCCAGTGCCACAAGGGCTCCCGCTACAGCAAGGTCGGGTGTGGGGCTTGTGCAACCTTACCCCTTTAAAGTGGAAATTTTAGTTTTTGGTATATATTTTCCAAGTCTTTTCTGCAAAGAAATTTTAAAATATTGGAAATTTTAAAAAAGAGGAGAAACAACCACCTCAATTACAAAGGAAAACTTGGAAAGGAAGGAAGAAAGGTGTCTTCTTGCTCTTCATACAAATGGGAGGAAACTAGAAGCCCAGATTTTCCCAAAATTTTGGAAAATGAATCATTTTGAAAGTGTTTCTTATAAAAAATACATTTTCTTGTAATTTTCTAAAACGCCATAAATTTTCAATGAACTGAACCTACTGTTGGTTACATAAGGGGCACTACCACACTTACATACATTGAACCAAATAAAGGTCGTACTTAATGGATTTCACAATACCGTTGCACAATTGGTTGTTACACAATGGTACTTTTGCAACGGCCTTCACAAGGCAAATACATTGTATTTTATTTACTAAGACATATTTATATAAGTATTTATATTTAAGTAATATCCGCCGCACTGTACACCGTGATTTAGTTCCATGTTTATGACTAAATGAGCTGTGAACGAGAGAATTTTCAAGACCAATCCATTAAAATAATATACTCATTAAAGACAAGGCAAAAAATAACCATTAAAGAACCAAGTGTCCAAACAACTAAAACTGTTAGATTATGTAACCCATACCTAAATATGAAAAAGTCGTACATGGATATATGTCTAGAGGCATACTTTAGCTAGTTTCCATTTTTTGCCTATGCTTTTGGTTTGTTGAAGTGCCTAGTGTTACACCAACATTTAAATATCATTACCTGACATAAGTACTAAGGGTGAACTAGAGACTCAGAGAAAGAATGAAGGCCTAACAATAGTCTTATATTAATATAAGAGTTGGATATATTGAAATTTCAACTTGAGAACTCTTAGATAAAGAGGCCTTTATATCATGTCAAGAAACCAATAGCTCCAGAAAACTTAAGTCGTATGATGAAGGTCTACAAACAACTTTATATCCTACAATTCCTATCACGAAAAAAGTTGCAAGATATTTGAAAAATCATAAAAGACTGCTGTTCCAAAGCAAAGAGAGTACCACATAGATAGCAGACCTGGACGTATGCATACTTGTTGAAGAACCGAACAAGGGTCTCAACCAGGTGGAAAAGAAAATCCACACAGCAAAGCAAGCACTCATTGCTGCCAATCTTTGAGCGAAACCCCCTTATCTGTTTAGAATAACTGAATTGGTCAAACCAAAATCATTTATACATACATTTTATCACATGATCATTCACATTCTTTAGCCTAATTCCAATGGTAAACCCATCAAGGTTTGGCCTTTATGACTACAAAACTCATTTCTTCTAGTCACACTTTGTTATAAAGTCATTGGCAAGGCCATAAAGGTAAATCACAAAACAAAATATATTTTTTCTCATCCAGAATGATTCAATTCAATCAGAGGTCAAATCTTCCCCTTGAGTTTGCTACACATTTCAAATGCAAATCTAACTTCCACAGTGTAATCGCACTTTTGAGCATGACAGATCAATATCTCAAGTGTACTTTGTTAGAAAAATAGGGTATGGAAAGTAAACGGGAGGGTAAACCGATTAATTTGTGTCTAATTAAGTGTCTAATGAGCGTCAAATTAGATATTGGCACTCAGACAATAGTATGACCTTTGGATACGTCAAATTAAGTGTCTAATGAGGCTCTAATTTGAGTTTGCTACAGCATGGGAAAAACATGTTGACTAACAGAGGACAAGTAAAAAACTCAACATAGCTTTAAAAATGGGGGTACCCACGGAAAAAACATGTTAACTAATAGAGGGCACCTCAAAAACTCAACATAGCTTTAAAAATGGGGTAAAACACAGTAAGCACCCCTGTAAATAAAATCAAATACTTTGCCGTTCACATTCCAGAAACTCTCCAGTTACCCTGACATTATTTAAGCCCTTAATTATACTTGTCATTAATTTTAGAAGAACGGTAAATTGACTAATTTTATTTTACAAAAAATTATTTATAATTTTTAGTTCAAAGAAACAAGTTATAAAATTTCCTGAACGATGTTCCCAAAAAAAAAAAAAAAAAAAAAAAATCCTGAACTTATGAAAATATTCTTCATTTATCTTTATATTATTAATTAATGGGTACTAGTATCCTAGTATAAATTTTATGCTTGATTTTTCAAACTAGACAAGTGAAATTTGATAATGAACTTTAAAAATAAGACATAATTTTAAACACAAATCATAAGACCCTCAAATAAAAGAAATTAATCATGTTATTCCATTATTTTAGAAAGGAAAAATATTTATAACAGATCGGATTGATTTGAAGTGTTTTCGAGAAGTACAAAGGTTTAACGTTTGCTTTTATTTGTGGAGGAGAGTTTTCTGTCTTTTAGTAAAAAGTCGGAGGGTTCTTTTGTAATTTACCCTTACAAGTAGGATAATATTATTTCCATGGAAAAATTGTGAATTGTAGGGCAACTTAATGAAATATTGTGACTTTTATTCACTAAAAGCTATACTTAGGGCCCGTTTGGGATTACTGGGGAAAAACTGCTTTTTTCAGAATCACTTTTTATAAAAGCACTTTTGTAAAAAGTGATGTTTCAAATAAGCAATTTGTGTCTGGCCAACCAGTAAAGAAGTGCTTATGGTATTATTGTGAGTGTTTGGCCAATGTTAAAACAAAGTGTCTTTTTTTATATAAAATTACCAGAAACGACACTAACAGAAGTCTTTTATAGTTGAAAAAAATCAGCCATAACAACAACAATAACAACAATAGTCCCAATGCCTTGCCGCTCCCGCACTAAGCAGGGTCTGGGAGGGGTGGATGTACTCAGCCATAACCATTCTAAATATTTAATATATTTTTAAATATTTAAAATATTTTTTATTATTTAAAATATTTCCTAAATAGATAAATATTTCTTAAATATTTAAAACATTTTTAATATTTATAAAATATTTTTTCAATATTTTAAAAATATTTAATTTTTTAAGAAAATTAAAATATTTTCAAATATTTTTTAAATAATTAAAATATTTTCTAAATATTATTAATTGTTAAAATATTTTTTCATATTTAATATATTTTTAAAAATATATAACCTATATGTGAAATATATAAATTATTTTTTAAATATATTAATAAATTTCAGGGTACCTAAAGTAAATTTTCTCAATTGTTTTCTGCTTCTGCTTATAAGCAGAAAAACAGTTTCTACTTTTAATAAAAAGCACTTTTTCTCAGTTGCCAAACACCCTTAAATTTCAGAAAAGTGCTTTTTTTAGGAAAAAGCACTTTTTTCCCTAAAATAAGTAATCCCAAACAGGCTCTTATAACATTCTCTGTCAATAACAATTATTATCCTGACAATAACAACAGCCTAAAAATATTACACTTGACCTTAGGACACTTCTAGGGAACTTTTCCTAATGAAGTTCTATAAAACCAAGCATTAGTAAAAAAAATATATAAAATAAAGAAGTGCTCTAGGTAATAAAACTACCATTATGTAATGGATTTCAAGCTAACTGTACAGTGCATCTGATGGATTGTTTCGTAATAATACTTTTCAACAACCTCCACAATACATTTATATGGTGCTTTAGTTATTGAAACATATTCATAATTGTATGTACCTGTTGTCAAACAAGTTATATAGATCAATTTTTTCTACTATAGAAGTAAGGAAATTCCATAGATCTGTTCTGAAAAAAGGGCCGTCGCAAGGAGTCATGGGAAAGGATACGCTTGAAGTGATCTGACTTAAGAGGTCTAGGGTTCGAGGATTTGTAAAGGAAGAGGATATATAGATGAATAGTTCTATGGTAATTCATTAAATTTCTAAAAAATAAAGGGCTTAAAAGCAATTTATGTTCCGTTAAATAATTATAGGGTCCCCACAACGGAATCAAATAATGGCCTACAGGGTAAGGAATTTTGAGTTAGCAACGATGGTGCTTTCATAAGGGCTTAGTTTTTGCATATATATTGTATTGGGCTTTTATAAAAACCACTTACATTTTAGGTGCGGGTTTCAAAAAACTACATAGACCTTCTAATTTTTCAAAGTCACACATAAACTTTCCAAAATTTTTAATATCACCTTTATGTAACACTGTTAACATCCATTAGTTTTGGCTGACATGCCATTTAAAAAATAATTTTTACAAATATAAAAAATATTTTTAAAAATACTTTTAGATATTAAAAATATTTTTTTAAGTATGTACAAGATTTTAGTATTATTTTAAATGTAAATTCGAATTTTTTTAAGTTATTTTCCTTTTTTTTTTTAAAGTCGCTCCGCCAAAAACTAATGGAAGTTAACGACATTAACATTAAGATATGACATTGAAAGATTTTGGAATTTGAAAAATTAGAAGATCTAGGTGATTTTTTGAAACCGCATCTAAAATTTAGGTGGCTTCCAGTAAAAAAACCCTATTGTATTTTTATCCACTAAAATATATTTGTACAAATATTTATGTATAAGGATAGAAACATTCCTACATTTATAGCAATTAATTCATGTCTTTTTGGTGACTTGTTACATAAAATGGACCACACTGCAACCACAACCATAAACCGAGATTTGATTCTATACTAGTAACAAAGCTTGACTCACCTCCCAACGCAATGTGCGAATGGCAGCAGTGAAGAGGGAGCCATAGCAGATGCTACCAAAAGAAGTGGTCACAGCATAACGCAGAGACTTGATCAAAGAATTTGTAGGCATGGATGCTGTTTCTTGACCACCGTGGATGAGAACAAGAAAGACCAGACCCGACACTATCACATGAACCGTATTACACAGGACAGCACCTGTCCAAAATAAGCTCACTGAGAGTACCTGTACAATTAGCAATGTAAACAAGAGACATCATGCACCCCTAAAATCAGTTAAACATGTCTCCATGAAACTGCAGACAAGTTCAGATCATGTGTAATAGCTTTCAGGAACCCTAAGTTAGGTGCACTCTAATATTTGACATGTTCTTTGAAGTACAAGCAGCGTGCATCATTAGCCCACCATTAGTCGTTACCGAGGCGTAATGTTGAACCCTGAAAAAGGGCTCAGCGGACCAGAAAAAATACCGTTAAGTTGATACCATCATACAAGTACAGTTATGCAAAATTAGATTTTGCCTGGAATACTCTTTCATCATCGCTCATCGCCAATCACCAATTTTCTCATACATTCCCTCACCTCGTCCTCTATTTTTCTCTCTCCAGAAGAACAGACAATATTTTGCAACAGCCACGTGCTTTTTTCAATTTTCACTAACATGTGAACTTGTACTTAAGGGTACATCACAGCCTAATGATACAAGTACCAAAAATGGTATACTTATGAACCAAAATAACAGCATAACTTAAAAAGGTCACAAAAACATAAGGCATAGTTGGTACCGTTCCTGTTAGAAACTAAAAATTAGGTTTTGGAATTCTTGTTTTTGGTTTCATGTTTTTAGTTTTCACTCAAACTAGAAAAAAAGTTGAAACACAAAAAATCGCCTCCAAAACCTAATTTTTATTTCATAAAAACCAAAACTAGAAATAGAAAATGACATCAACCAGTTCACAGTGTACATAAAACACCTAACTATTAGATTAAATAATGTGACATAGCAATTTTTAGTAGCCTATGTAATGTTACTACTGTAACTTGTTTTACTTTTGTAATCAGCTCCATAATACATTTATATTATAATAATATCTATAAATATATTCGCAAGGGGCCCACAAGGGTATTTCATTTGGACTGCCGTTTCCACCGCCTGTCCAGGGTTGAGTCCTGGGATTTGACGGCCATGAACTAGATCAGAATCATTCTCAACGAAAACTATGAAAGCATATAAAAATTAACAATTATATGGCTATCCATTGAATTTTTGCAAGCATAAAGTTTAAATGCAACTTACACCCATCACAATCATCATAACCGCTAAATAATATCTGTCCAACTCTGCTTATGTAATATTTTGTCTACGACCATGAATCGTGATTTGATTTGAGACACCTAAACGCTGGGTAAACATTAAGGGTGGTTTCTACAAGGCAAAAATACCTTAAATGAGACATTATGTTTGAGAAAAGAACTAGAAGGACAACCTATTTCCTATACAGACAGGAAAAGAAAAATGATCCATTGAAAAGACAAGGGGCAGCTTATTTTAAAGCAAAAAAGAATAAGAACAACATGAAGCTTGAAAACACGTTCTTTTTTCAAATAATGTTGTCACTTTTATTCTTTCTCCTGAACACATTGCCCTGTATTTTATGCCATTGTTCTTTTTTTCCAAATATAATGTCATTCCAAGGTATTATTCCATTTCTAAAACCGTAAACCAGGATTCAAGAAGAGCAAACTTGCCAGCTCACCACAAGAAGCCACCATCTACCACTATCACCCATGCTTGAAGCAACAAGACCAGCGGCTCCAAATGACCACAGCCCCATCCATATAAGCATGACAAACATGAATGCATATGCTACTCTCATCACTTTAGGAAGACTCCATACCATCTTCACTGCTTTCTGTAGCACCACCATGGTAAATGGAAGCCTGCGGAATGTGTTAAAATCCATGGGATTATGTAATACATCTTGAGCAAGTTGTTACAGAGTTATAACCATGGAATCAAATCGCGGTTCACAATTGTGCAATTATGTAATAAATGGGTTGTGGAGATCGAGGAGCACAAGTTATTTTTAAACCTCTTACTCACAAAAGTTTGGATAAATACCCATATAATTATTAACTCTTATATTTCATTAATAGATTTTAACATAAAAATCTATTGATAAATAAGTTTTAACTAACAAAAAATAATACATATGCGTCATAGATGCCATTACAAAGGTACCATTAGATAACCGCCAATCACATAACAAGCTCCAAATTAGTTATATACCAATTACTATGTTACAAACAGCCTTTATTTGATTCCATGTATTACCCTATTGGCCATTACATAACTGTACTTCAGTTATGGCCTCTACTACGCCTATATTTTGTATTTTGTCACTAAAACATATATACAAATGCATTTACACAACAAAACCAATGCACTTATTGTGACGCGGTATGTAATGTCCGTCACCTGTGATTTGATCCACAAGCAACACTAGCGAAAGACCATCATGGGAATTTGACAATTTAATACAACTAGATCTATGTTATCAGAGAATCATGATCATCATTTCACAAGAAATTGGTGATATTTAATTATAGACGCCTAAAATGCTAACATATCATCCTCAAGAATGCGACGCAACGCTTCAAAATTATATTTGGCATTTGAAAACGTGTTACTAACTTAAGAGAAACATGATTGATTAATAGCGGATTCAAATACTAAAGCATGTATCAGAAAACAAAAGTAAATACGAAATTCCTAGCAAATTGTTCATTTGCTCACCCAAATACGCCATATTCAATAGACTTTAAAGTTGCAATACTAGAACAACGAACATCTCTGGAATAAGTAAAAGGCTTTTACATAACGTACTAGCCATTGTGTAACGTATTTTGAGCTAGTCGGTAAGTAATAGAGTTCGAGCTAATAACTATGTAAATCCATGAAATCAAATCCATAGAACATGTATGTCATGCGATGATGAATGAACGGCACCACAAACAGAAGTTGAAGGCAATAGGGATGAAGACGTTGCGGTGAATGTGTCGACATACTACGACGGACATGATCAGAAATAAAGTTATAAGAAGCAAATTAGGCATGGCTCCAATTGAGGAACTACGCCTGCAATGGTTGGGGCATCTTAGAAGGAGACTGATTATTACCCCCGTTATGAAATATGAACAATCACACAATGCACACTGAAAGAAAGGTAGAGACGGGCCAAAGAAAAGCTGGATGGAAACAATTAGACATCACCTTACCTGTATAAACCTTAATGAGAGATGGCTTTAAATAAAGCTAAGTGGAGGTTAAAAATAGCTGTTAGGAGAAAGGAGCATAACGATGCTAGTTCACAACTCCCCTAGCTTGCATGTCTGCTATTGTTGCTGCTTAATTGTTGCTTACATGCTTGAATGACTGATGCTGCTTTAATTGACTTGGATTTTATAAATATTGTTCTATCTTTGCTTTTTAGGGTTGGGGCCCTTCAAAGCCTCCCAATAGAGTACCCTATAGGGGAAAGGTTAGGTACATCTCCTCTTCCCCAGAACCTGCCTCAGCGGGAGCCTCTTTGAGGCATTGGGTTTCTTCTTGTTGTTGTATGAAAATAAAGCAACTTAGGTTCTCTAGAAAACTAAAATGAAATCACCGTGACTCAAAACATAACATCCATAATACCCTTTTCCACAATTGTGACTTGACCAATGATTTGGTTCCATGGCAACATCCGGTTTTGTTTGTATTTCAAAATTGTCTATTGCCATAGCGTGAAACATATACTTATGTAGAAATGAAGTATCAGCAGAATCTAGAGCAATTGAGAAAGATGAATTTTGGCAACCCCGTCTGCTTTAAGATACAAATGTATCTAAAATGTTTTTATATAAGAAAAGAAATTACATTAAGATAAACAAAATATGCAATATATTAAGAACAAAATGTCCTAAAAAGAAAAAAGAAAAAGAAACAAAAACTAAGATTAGAAAGCCATCCAATCCTTTGCAAATTAACCAGGACCAAATTGAAAGATTTCATCCAAAGAGCGTTTATAAAGACAATTTTCACCCACCAAAAAGCCACCGGGGAATATTGGTCCTCACAATTTTCACCCTTTTTTCCATCCAAGGACACCTAGCCATGGAGTATAACATTGTACATTCTTGTTCTTCCCCAATCTAATTCCTCTAAACAAGTCATGCTTTTAACTTCAGGACAACATCCAACTGAGCACATCTACAATCGAATAAAAAAGGAAAGGTGATCATCTTGCCTCAATCTCGAGAAGCAGAAAACCACTCAAAACCACTCTTTAGGATTCCCATGAACGGTGACAGAATAGAAGACATTATTTAAGCAACCTCTATCTGTTTACACCACCTATCCCTAGAGGTGGCCAACGGGACGGGCCGGGCCGGGCCGGGTCCCCCCCCCCCCCCCCAAACGTTCACCCAATGGCTAAAAGAGCCGTTGGGTGGGAAAAAAAAAAAAAAAAAAAAAAAAAAAAAACAAACAAACAAAAAATTTCTATAACCACTAACCACAATTTTTCATTTCACCACACAACAATCATCAATTCTCTCTTCACTCTAATTCTCTGTTCTCTACTTACATACAATTATTTGCTCTCAATCTCTCAAGTTTGAAGTTTCAATTGTGTTCTGCTCGTAGAAGCTTATAGAAGTTTGAATTTCAAATTTTGCTTCAGTAAAATTAGTATTGAAATTTCATTTATTTGTCATTTTTATTTACTTTACTTGCATTCTTACTTGCATTTTATAATTATAAATTAACAATATCATGGCACATAATTCATCTTCATTTGGGGATAGTCAATCTAGTTCTAGCTATTCTCGACCGCCTAAATTCCCTAGAACAGGTAGAGGAGTTGTGCTCAATACCCAGGAACATACTTTTTTAGAACCTAGTCCGTCACCTCTCTACACAGACACCTGTAATAGGGAACAAGAACACCTCTACAAATAGGATTATCCTGAATCGGCTGGTGCAAGATGTTCTGAACCCGACCCCTCACCCAACAACGATGAAATTGAAACCCGCATGCACTAGATCATGAGCATGGTAAAGCATACTAGTAGGACTAGGGGTGTATTTGAGCCAAGCCAAGCTCAAGCCCGCCAGTACGGCTCGTTAGCTTTAAGCTCAGCTCGAGCCCGGCTCGAAGCTCGCCGAGCTTTGAAAGTTCAGGCTTAAGCTCGGCTTGCCCAAATCTTAGGCTCGGTTCAGCTCAATCAAAGCTTGGTAAGCTTCAAATAAGGCTTGCATTATTTTTGCTCATTTAAGCTTAATATAGGCTCGCCTTGTTGAAGCTCAAGCTTAGCTCATTTAGGCTTCAATATGGCTTCATTAGCCAATATTTAAGCAAATATATTATATTAAAAAAGAGCGCTTAGGCTCACGAGCCTACGAGGTCATTTAATCTCAATATAGGCTCGCCTCGTTTAAGCTCGGGCTCAGCTCATTCAGGCTTCAATATGGCTTCATTAGGCAATCTTTAAGCAAATATATTATATTAAAAAAGCTCGCTTAGGCTCACGAGCCTACGAGCTCGAAAGGCCAAAAGAACCAGCTCGGCTCATTTACACCCTTAAGTGGGACTGACACTTTAAAAAAACACCTACAAAGAAGCCACCCGAGTTAAAGGCGGATATCGACAAACTCTCATATAGCAAGCAACAGGTGCCCTTGGTAACTTTAAGTTTACGAATGAAACTAACAGACACGAATTAATGAGACACGTCATTTCAGCTTAAAGGCCATTTACGACCAACAAAGACCCTAGATTCGTCCGGTACTGTAAAACCACATTAAACCCCGCCACTCTAAGGGTCCCTTGCAACACTTTGAAGCGGGACGCATTTAGAGAATTTATAAATATGAAAAATGACCTTCAAGATATTTTAAAGGCGAACACGAGCATGTTATTGTGGACGTCTGACACATGAAAGTCGAGATCCGATGTACCTTTCATGTGCATAATTGCACATTAAATTGATTCTTCCTATGTTATGCAAAAACGAATAATTCCTTTTTGCCTATTTGAATATCCCTACAGTGCTCATATAATCAGGGTGCCATTATGAATGCATGCCGTGAGTGGGGAGATAGACCATAAAATTTTTAGCATTACTTTTGATAATGCTACTAACAACGATGCATCTGTTAAACAATTAATTAGGCACCTAAAGCCCATATTAGATGGGAAATGTTTTCATTTACGTTGCATCTATCATGTATTGCATTTAATAGTAATGGATGGTTTGCAACTTATAGATGTTTCTCTTATGGCTTTAAGAGAAGTAGCTAAAGTAATTAAGACATCTGGAACTAGGCAAAGAAAATTTAATAATCTTTTTGACGCACATGGCATTCTTTATAAAAAATTTAAATTAGATACACGTAATAGGTGGTCATCCACGATTGATATGTTAGAAAGAATCATACCATACAAAGATCTCTTAATTGAGTTTGTATAGCAAAATCCTTCAGATCTAAGTTCTTTTAATTTTGACTATATAGATTGGGATATCATTAATGAAATTTGTAAACTTATTGTTGCTTTTAAAGAGGCTAGGACATTTTTTTTTTCAGGATGTTATTATCCAACCATTACACAAGTAATACCTAGACTGGTATATATTGTTGCTTGGATGATTGATAACTCCTCTAACCCCGTGTTGTGGGCCTCCATTTCCTCCATGATAGAAAAAATTTTAAATATTATTCTGAATTATCAATGGCATATTGTATTGCCACCGTTTTTGATCCATGGTGTAAACTTACGGGTTTTCAATTATATGCACAAATATTTTATGAAAAAATGAATCCAGCTTTTGATGTAGCATCTTTTGTTGCCAAAGTTGATGAAAATCTATGTAAGTTAATTTTTTATGTATGCTCAAAGATTATCATCTGATACAAATTTTTCTTCTACATCATCTTTTTTGTCCTCTTCTCGAGGAAACTCAAATCCGTGGGATATGCTGAAACGATTAAAGTCCAAACAAAGTCCCACGTCATATGATAAGCTAAATTTGTACATGCATCCGCCCATGCTCGACTTCAACCCGACAGAGGCAAATCCATATTTTGATATTTTGCAATGGTGGAATGCAAATAAAACCCAATATCCTGTGCTTTCCACCCTGGCACGCGATATACTAACGTGTTCGGTGTCTATAGTAGCATCGGAGTCTGCTTTTAATGCAGGTGGTAAGTTGCTTGGATCAAATAGAGCGTAGCTAGCACCAGCCACCTTAGAAATGTCGGTGTGCTTGAAGGATTGGTTGGTTGCAGCAGATGGAGACACTAAACGTGGGTTCATCAAGAGATGAAGAAGACGACCGTAGCACTAGTACAACAAGTACTGCACCAACTGCAGCAAGTTTAGACTAATTTATTTATATTATTATAATTCTATTTTTTTATAATATATTTTCTTTTATAAAATATATTTGTAATTTTATATGGAACTATTATATTGTTGTAGTTGTATTTTTTAACAAGTTATGATACATTTTATTTTATAAAATATATTTGTAACTATGATTGTGTTGTGTTGCATTCATATGTTATATTATTTATCTATAAATTATAATTATTTTTTGGTCAAAATGATTATATAGTTTTATAATGTTATAAGGCACTATTATGATTGTATTGTTACATTATTTATCAATAAATTATAATTACTTTTTGGTTAAAATGATTATATATTTCTATAACACACACACACACACACACACACACACACACACACACACACACACAAATAATATATATTTATTAAAAAAAAATAAATTTGGGCCAGACCCAAGCTCACTGGGCCAAGGCGAGGTCCGGGCCCATGGCCATGCCTACCTATCCCTAAAGCCCTTTTTATGGAGAACACTGTATAGAAAGTTCCAGCTTACCCTATCATAAGTCTACCAGTTATGAGCATATCTGCAACCATTTCATTGGTCACTAAAGCTAAATCAAAGGATCTAACAGTCCCTAACAAAACCAGGTTGGATCTATCCCCCAAAGATTCATTTTGCCTAACAGACAAAACCTTAATTAATATCTTCTAAACACTAATCACGAGGCTAGTCGCTAGAAAATTTGGCATCTTTGTCCTAGATGTCAAAATGGCTCTAAAGACCTTGATCACGCTTTGTCTTCAATGCCCTCTATCCAAGAGTATTTGGAACATTGCCCAAAATGTTGGCTAGTTGAAGAAGTTGCCTGATAGGCCAAATTTCATAAATGAGCTTCCAAGAAGGGGGTTGTGAGGAAAGCAAAGGCATGACAAACTAGTGAAATTCATTGTTCTTTGTTGGCATATCTCGAAAGACAGAAACTTCATCTTGCACAGGGAGCAAGCAAACCCTCAGAAGTCAATCATCCTTGCGAGACACATGTAGTTAGAATGGGTTTGCTGACAAAAAATGAATGAAGAGGGTAGCAGTACAGCAGTAAAGCCGAGAAATTTGGGTGCTTTGGGCGCTTTGGGTGACGTGGAATCCTCCTCTGGCTGGTAAGATAAAGGCAAGCCTTGATGAATCAAAGAGGGAAAAATCAGCAATCATGGGTTTTATTATTCATAAGCAATTTGGTACGATGACTTTGGCTGGTTCCAGAAATATGGGAAATTCCCCAATCACTATCGTTGTTCTTGCTACAAGAGACGCTTTACTTCGTGCAAGTTTGTCAGGGTCCCATAGGGAAATTCTGGAAGGTGGTAATGAGGTAGTTATTAAGGCTATTTTGAGATCATTCGAGGTTCCATCAAATATCCCAACTGTTGCAGAGTACATTCGCCAAATTAGCAAAAAGCATATTCAAGCTTCTCTGTATCACTGTTTCAGGGAAGCTAATCATGGAGGACATTAGTCAAATCAACAAATAGTGTATTCAGGCTTCTTTCTGCCAGTGTTTCAAGGAAGCTAACGAGTCAGCGGACTGGATGACGAGGTTTGGGCATGGGGCTTCTATGCCTTAGTGTGATATCGGTCACTAGATGGAGCTCTCTCCTCCATCATTTATGCAGATGCTTTAGAGAGCCCCAATTGTAGATGGCAAACCTAGGGCTGTCAGGCTTCTACTTCTCACAAAAAACTTGTGCAAGTTGCAGTATTGCAATGGTGGAATGCTACACACTTTGCTTAACAGATTGCGGCGATCACTTTGCGTTTTTTAAAGGAACAAAAGTTGGATTTTTGAGTCTTATGTTCACAAAAATTTCAATCATATCCATACAATCATTAGTTTTTATTTCGTCTTGATAGCGATACACATGTAAATATGAATCTTCGGTATTTTATGATCTAGACCCTAACATACATAACATTTGAGAATTTTATTACTTAGGTAGTCTCAGCCAAAACCCAATGGAACCTTGTTGGATAATGCTGACGTATACATTTTTCCGACAATACATAGGAGCCCTCTACATAAATCCGGTGACTTTTTCAAAAGAAGCTAATATGACAATAATTTCTGCAAAATATAGATACATTTCATCAAAATCCTAGAATTTCTGCTGTAATCCGGAAAAATCTCGATGAAAAATGTTTACATGACACGTATACTGTCGAAATCATATGCCATGTTATCATTTTCCAATAAAAATTTATCATGATTATAGAAAAATTCATTGGATTCTAGTAGAGGGGACCCAAGTGATAAAAATTCTAACTGGTACCTCATTATACACGTTGATACGTCAATGTGCCTAAGCGATAAATGTTTAAATCTCTAAATATCCAAGCAATAGGTTCTATGCTTTTTTGATCAAAAATAAATATCATTGAGAAAGGAAGAATGTACATAAAGCTAGGGACAAGATGCCATCACTCTTCAGGGAAAAAAGAAAACTACTAACACAAAGCCCTCCAATCTCTCTGCAAATTTGTTAGTGCTATGTCCAGGAAGCTCCCAAAGCTCTTAGCCCAAAGAGCTCCCAAAAAGGTCACCTTATCCCATAAAACATTCACTAGTCAGCGATAGAATCTGTACTTACATATATAATTTAGTAAAATACAATATTTATGCATTATCAAGGCCATTACAGAAGTCCTTTTACATAAAGGTCATTTGCTTAACCGCTAGGTCAAATCCAATTAAGAGTGGTTACATCATGCAATGCATTCCAAGGTTTAATCAGTCAAGCAAATACTAGAGAAATTATTGCTTGAGCAATGGTAAGGTAGTTTGGATCAGATCAAAGGGGCTACATGCACAGTACTGGAGAAAAGGATTACTGGTGAAGCAACTGAATTCAGCAAATTGAAATCTGTTCTTCAGACAAAATATATTTTATCTGAAAAAGATGTGGAACGATCAAAAAATCATCAAAGATCTTCGATGAAAGAAGTTAATAAGGATTTTTCAAAGGAATCCAACCAAAACATCACATCTTAGAAAAAGTCTCTGTCAAAATGGAAATACTATTACAGCAATAATCAAGTTAAAAAAGTAACTACAGACAAAATACCATGAAGCAGATTATATGATCATGACACTAATAGAAAAAGAAAATTAGTCCGCAAGCAAATCTCAATGCCTTTACTGGTCATTCTTTTCTTTCGAAGTGGATTTGTTCTTCCCTTTTATACTGCTTCCCATTGAGTGTAAAGTCCCCTGTGAGTTTGTATATGAATCATCTCCCACCTTTTCCTAATCACTAAGTAGTAATCTGGTTAGACCCCTGCCTCCATCTGTTCAATCCACTTCAAGGCCCAACTGGTAAACACTTTTTTAGTAGTAGAAGCTTATCACTATTGAGTCAATTATCCCTTTAGGGTGTGGTCATTGAGAATTAATTTATTGGGACAGACAAACCAGTAATAGGAGTAGATTTGAAACTTAAAGTTACCTGTCTATAACTGAGATGACGTACAAAAACTGCAAAGCAGCCCCAGTTGCAAACACGACGCCCCAGAAAAACTGCTCAGCCCAAAAGCAGAAAATACTGACCACAGCGAGGTATGTAGTCAAAATATGCACCGAGACCTTCATCATATGATTTGCCTGAGAACCAAGCAAAAGCAACCAAGTCCATCCAAGAACCGTACCCACACCACCAGCAATCGCATACAGTGGCCAATACTCTTCTGTCAAACCACGCTTGTTATCCAAGAACCTGCCTGTGTACTGATCGATCCTCAGCCTATCACTCTTCTTAAACCTATTGAGTCCAAGAACAGCCAGAAATAATCCTAATCCTACCAAATGCACAATGAAAACCGCTAACCAGAAGACATCTCTCCAATGTCTTGACTGCTCAAACGAAAGTGCATAGGTACTACTGCTACTTCTCTGACTATGAGCAACATCCTGTAGAAAATAGAACCTTGAATCAGATTCAAACAAATTCTTCAGAATATCAGTGAACAAAAGGGTAAAATGCACAACAATATGTGGAGCTCTTGCTTAGCTTAATAACAAGAACTTTTTAATACCAAGAACTTTTTCACTTTCAATAAAGGAAACAAAGGAGAGATGCTCGCCAAAACAATTGCAAGAGAGGAAGGTCAACTTTTCTTTTTTCTTTACTTGGTATGTAGAAGGCAGTGGCATACATAAGAGAGAACATTCAGTAACAATGGAATCATGTCCAGAAGCATTTACAGCAAACGATTCAAAATAAATCAAAACTGGGAGTAGCATCCCATAACTAGCCCACCTAGCACCATGGACCTTACTGGCTAGCCAATCAACAGCCCTAGTCCAGTGGCCTTCCTCCAATGATTAGGCACTACAACATAATCAATGAAGGTCGGAAAGAGCGTCTATTATAACATCACGGGTGTTCCCAAAAATAGTGATATGACCATTGAGAAAAGATTTGTCTACTCCACAAAGATGTTTATCAATCCTACTATCGAACTTAGAGAAGTATCATCCCTCAGCCACTATTTCAGCCAATACAATTGATAATCTTTACAACAAACAAGTCCCCACATACCAAACAGTCCCCGAGAACTAGGAAGCATGGATACGGACACGGACACGGACACAGACACTAGATATAATACGATCCCGATATGCCGACACATAATTTTTCAAAAAACTAGGATACAATACCTTGGGGACACGGCACTTATTATGTATATATATCCATGTAATTGATGAAAAAACATGAATTATAAACCCTTAAAAAAAAAGGAAAAAATAATGGTTAACTAACATAGAACAAATTCAAGCATGATAATTAACCACCCCCCCCCCCCCCCCCCCAACCCAAAAAAAAAAAAAGGACCAAGCCATGTCGGATACGTGTCAAACACCGATACTCTGGCCAAAAAAAAGTATCGGTGCTTTCTAGCCTGAGAATAAATCCAAAACTAATATGGCCGTTCGAATGACTTGATCAATCAAAATTGACTTAACAAAAACCTCCAATTTACATGCATTACTTCAGCTACAATTTTCTTTCCTCAAGTTTGATTTCTTCAAATTAAGGCAATATTGTGATTTCAATCTCATTTTCCATTCAACAAAAACGAATCTGAGCATGGTTACAGAAAAATCCTAAAATGCTAATGTTTCATGCTCAAGATTCGCCTCAGCATTTTGAATTTAGAATTACGTTTACGGGAAACTCAATTCAAATAATGATTAAATATAATGGATATATTAGATACAATTACTTTGATCTTATTCAATATTCACTAGAGTAGGCAATTTTATACGTTATTGCTTCATACTGAAATTGTGTAAACATGTTATGCTTTATTAGTCCAATTAATAACATTTCCATCAATTCTATCTACATCAAAATGCTCCCTCCATCCTCCAAGCTAAGAAACTTCTATGACAGCTCTCGATCCTCTATTCCTGCTTCCATTCCCACCCCCACTCCAACTTTACACAACCATGAGTTACTACTAATTTTACCAAAATTAGGATTTTTGTTTTTCAAAATTAGCTTTATCTCGTGTTCCATAAACAAACAAGAAGAGGAACGTTCATATTACATTTACACCTACCTTTGCTATGTTAGGCAAAATACCCCAGATCTGAGTCTGATTTAGATACCAAAACGAAATCTCAAAAAATCAATAAGAAGGTAAGGGAGAAATAGAAACGAAAAAACACCAGTATCTATGTGGAGAACCCTCAAAAAGAGGGAAAAACCACGGGTGTAGACCTTCACTAGATCGAAAATGGAGTATTACAATATTTTCTTCACTTGCTCTCTCTCTCTCTTGCTCTCTCTCTCTCTCTCTCTCTCTCTCTCTGTGTTTCTTTTACTAAAATGGGCAGAAATCCTAAAAGGTGAATATATATCACCATGAAACAAAAAGAAACCCTTGACAAACCAATTCAAAATAAAAGGCCGTCAAGGCAAAGCAAAATTAGACAACTTCGAAGATGCAATCAACCATGTCCATTCTCTAACCATATCCCACCTTATGCCGCGAACAAAAATCCAAGAAGGCAAACGATTCATCAAAATCAAATTACAAGCTAACAAGAAAGGCAATTCAATGGATTATCTACTACTCTCCTTGCAAGTTGTACACTTTTTTAATTGGGAAAAGAATAGAAATATTACTGAGAAGAAAGAATGTATACAGTATTAAAGACACAAGTTCCTAAAAAAATAAAAATCAAATAAAACCAAAAAATCAAAAGCTCAGGCCTTTCAGTCTCTATGTAGATCAATCAAGGCAATGTAAGTGAAACCCCCAAAATCATGCCTAAAGGGACCTATAAAGATCATCTTTTTTCCCACAACAAATTTGTTGGCACATATTGGTCTTTGAAAAATCTAACAATTCTCTCCAAACCAAATATATTGGAGAATTGTAATCCCAACAGTAGAGAATAACATTTCACATCCTTCCTCTTCCCCATTCCAGAAAAATCAAGTACAAGAGCACTCAACACAACTTGAAGACACCCACATCTATCAAAAAAGAGAAATAACCTACAGCACGTATCTGAAGCCTCTGGATGTCAGAAAAATAAATGACAGTTCGTATCCTCATTATGGAAGCACGATGCAAATCCCTAGCAACAAAAACTTAAAAGGTCTTTGTTTATGCATACAATCTTGAATGTTAAGCTCATTAAGAAGCAGAGACTATAAAGAGGTCCCAACTCTAAAGGGCACCTAGGCTTTACAGACAAAGTAGCATTAAGGGAAACCTGATAGAGGATTATGCTGCGTAAGATGTTCAAAAAAAAAGTAGATGAAAAAACCCAAAACCATCCAATACCTAAACCTTCTTATCAAGAAGTGACAACAAGCATGTTTGATCCATGATATGGCTTAACTAGATGAATTCATCGAATTTATAATAGTAAGATTCCTTCAAAGATACAAGTTCCAAGAAAGAGAGTTATCATGACAAGTTCTAAATCAAGTAATTGGGGCACTTAGGGTAGATAGAGGACAATCTATGTAAAATTGGACATTAATCTGTAAAAAAGATCCCAGCCTAGGTCTCTTCCAAGAAGTGACTACAATCATCGTAAGATAGATGCGTACAAGGAAAAGCAGGTAAACAACGTAATAAATTTCCATGGAGAGGGAGATGCTCATTACATTATATTTGCTGCCTCTGGAAGATTACAATTTCATAATATATATGAATTTGTTGACTACATCTAGATCTACTCAAGACTTTCCCTCCTACACTTGGGTCATACACCACTCATTTTCAAATCAATGGAAAATAGTCATTTTAGTGAACCTCCAATATGCATACTCTTGCATATTAATTGTGTGTGGGGGGCTGGGGGTTTCGAAGGTCTCCAATTTGCCTGCAATACGTTGGCATAAGTGCATAGATATACATCCATCACATCATTTACTTATCAATATGACAAACCACCCATTTTAAATTTACGTCGACATCAATTGTCTGTGTTCCGTAGTCCAGTCCTACTAGTGGCATCAAAACTGCATTGTGGACGAACTACTGCCGTAAAGAAGAAACTTTTGAGCCTCCCACTCCAAAATGTTACTTCTTAAATAAAAATTTCAAGCCTTGTGAGCCAAAACTGATATTTTGTCTCAATTAAGTGCTATTTCTCGAATATTAAACTTTCACTATCTTTCAACTCACCATACTAACTACATACTATTTCTTGAATATTAAACTTTCACTATCTTTTAACTCACCGTACTATCTACATATTAAAGTGATTTACACCATATTGCCTTGTATTTTGCCATGTGACATTTTAATTCATGTACTTTCCAATGTGACAATTGAGGCTATGTTTGTCTCCAACTATTAGTTGTTAGCATTTAGCTATTAGCTATGAGCCGATTGATTACCGATTATTTATTAGCCGATGAGTAAATAATTTCATGTAAGTGTTTGGTAAAACTAAGGCTCCATTTGTTTAGGGGAAAAACAACACCCCTTTCCATTGTTTGGCGCACGTTTTGCTTGTGGAAAAGGTTTTCCGAAAAAACTTATCCCTCAAATGAAGGAAAACGGGGGAAGTCATGATTCTATGTGACGCAAAAACCTTCGAGGTAATCATCATGGGAATATAGACCGAATGGAAATAAACCAAATAGGACCTCATACATTTAACGTCACAACATCAAAGAAGAATTGGACTGAATAATTAAAAGCAGCTTGGATGTTACTTTGTTACAGTTGTAACAAAACAATTTTAATCAAGTTAAATTGCTATATAATATTATACAGGGAAATTATCTTGGTGCCCCAATATTTTAGCATTTATTACATAGATACCATGCAGTTTCAGTAATATACAATGTACCCTGAAGTTTAAAATTTTTGTCATGAATTATGTATCTTTTGCCAAAATTTAGTAGATTTTAAATGAAGCAATAATCTATATGTATCATCTATCATAATGCGTTAATTTCTTTTGTCCGAAAATATTAACATGACACATTTTTTTGATAATATATAAGTATTGTTTGTCAGAATGTGGACAACATTTTGATAATATGGTCACAGTTTATATCATATTAGCTCTCGCGAAGAAATTAGCCGAATTTTAATGAAAATTCACCAGATTTTAATATAGCATATATGCAAGTGTTAAAATTTCTAATCTCAGGGTACCTTAGATGATAAATGCTCAAATTTTAGAATACCTAAGAGACAATTTTCCTAATCTATAGAACGTTGATAGTTAATTTACTTTATTTTCTTTGTTCATTTTCATATAGGTTATATTATTACTTATGTTGTCTTATAACAAGATTTAAAATGATTGGTGAAAAATGTTTTTTTTTTTTTTTAAAACATACAAGAATACATCATAATGCGTAATTAAGTTTTCCATTGAAACACACAACGGAAAACCCCATTTGGATTTTATATTTCCTAGGAAAAACCTTTTTCAAGGAAAAACCAATTCCTAGATTCTACTTTTTTACCAAAACAAACGGAGCCTAGATGTTCAAATTAGTTGATTATTGCAAAATAACATAAATAAGCATAAGCAAATAAACTAGAAAGTTAATCACTAGTTGAGTAATTTTATTTTCAAGGTCATCTAGCATACCATAGATCTATTGCAATAGATTTAAGAATATCATCCTTCAATTACTATTCTCTCTAACATTTCCAACATCATTAGAAGTTCTTGGCACAACCAAAAATGACTCAAAAGGTGCATAACTAGGATTTCCATCTAGTACAGCAAAAGTGGGATCATCATTATCATTCTATTAATTAATAAACACCTATAAATTTCTCCATGCCCTTGTTAATAAAAAGTTGATTATATAGCCAAGAAAGTTAAGAATTGAACAGGATTTGAATAATTTTTGTTAATTGATATTAGAACAAAAACATGAATCATACAATAAACATTTAAAAAAATAGAATAAAGAAGAAAACGAAATATTAAAAAGTAAATGATGGTAAAATAAGAAGTTCAATATTAAACTCTAAAAATAGATGATTTTAAGAGGAGGTGGGATATAAATGATGGCAATTATGTAATTAAGGTGAACAGGAGCAAGTTATTAACCCTGTTCAATTATGCTTGGAGTTTAAGACACCAAAAACTATTTCTTTAAGCTTTTGAAAAGCTCTTTTGTAAACGCTAAAAGCTATCCAAATCCCTAATAGAAAAAATTTTACCAAACAAAGCATTTAGCAATTTGACTAGGTCAAGCTAACAAAAAGCTAGTGCCAAATATAGTCTTAGAGCCTATTTAGGCTTGCTTATTCTAGAGAAAAAAGTGTTCTCCACCCCCCCCCCCCCCCCCCCTCTCTCTCTCTCTCTCTCTCTCTCTCTAAGAAAAGCACTTTTCTAAAATTTCTGGGGTGTTTGGCCAACGTGTAAAAGCATTTTTTATTAAAAGCAGATGTTGTTTTTCTGCTTTTAAGTAAAAGCAGAAATTTGGTGCTCCTCCTTTTAAGAAGAAGCAGAAGTAAAAATTAAACAATTGCGAAAACTTGATTCATGTATCCTGAAATTTGGTAATATATTTTTTAACTTGGTTATATATTTAAAAATTATTTATGTATTTAAAAAAACTTTATATATTTATAAAATTTTATATATTAAAAAATTTATATAAAACTTATATATTTATAAAATTTTATATATTAAAAAATATATTAAATATGAAAATAAATTAATGTTTAATAACATATTTAAGATATTTAAAAATTTTTGAATATTGAAAAATATTTTAAAATATTTTTAAAAATATTTAAATGATATTTTACATATTTAGAAAATATTTCGGATAATGAAAAAATATTTTAAATATTTAAAATATACATTACTTGGAATGATTTTTGGGTGATTTTCTTGAATTACATAAGACTTATAGTGATATCTTTTCTGGTAATTTGATAGAAAAAGCATTTTTCTTAAACAGTGCCCAAACACTAACGATAATACCATAAGCATTTATTTACAAGTTGTGTCAACACAAAGTGCTTCTTTGAAGCAACACTTTTTACAAAATTGTTTCCACAAAAAATACTTTTCAAAAAAGCAGTTTTTTAACAACAATAACAAACAAGCCCTTAGTCTAAGTAGTTTGCAAAATGATTCAATGATGTCCAAAGTTAAGATTTCTGTCCAAATTAGAACAGGAATATTAATGCAGTTTCTGCTTTAAAATTATATAAATAAAACTCTTAAAATGAAAACAATGTTATAGTTTTAAAACTAGAATAATTTACTAATTTAATATAAAAGTAATCCATGATCGTTTTAGTGTAAAAGAATAATTTATGATATGGTCTAATTATTTTCTAACTTTTTTTTATTAAAAAGTAATGCTAAATATGATTTGAATTACAAATTATTTTTCATATTAAAATTATTAATTAAATTAAAAAACAAAAATGGCTTGTACATTAGAACATATTTCAAATTATGTTTATAAATTTATGAAAAGAAAATGCACAGTTCACATGGCTGCCATCAAGTTTACATCCAATTTGGACGAAAACCTTGAAAGGGGATGACATTGAGATATTTTGCAAAATATAAAGACTAAATTAACACAGTTGAAAGTATAGGCACTAAAGCATCACATTTAGAAAAGTATCATGACTAAGTTGAAACAATTGAAAATACAGTGTCTATGTGACACATTTGGCAAAAGTTAAATGACAGTGTGGAATAAATAATCTTACATACTGTTATGGCTAACATTTTTTCAAAGATCAAGCATCCAGCACTGTTGTATGTTGTCCCTCCTTACCACATATTCGTCTGTGATCTGTCCCTTTCAATTTACCCCCCCCCCAGAACACGAAAACAGTGTGTTTGCATATGAATGTATACCGAATTTATCCACATTGATTCAAAGAAGAAGAGCAGAAAAATAATTCATGTCTGAAATCGAAGGGAGTGAACTTTCATTCTCGGATAAGCATGATTCTAGCCTAGGTCAATACGGCTGAGATTAGAAAGTGTTAATGAACTAACTATTCCAAAAGCCTAAGTTATTATTAGGCAAAGACCCAAACGTCATTTTATGCTCTCACATATGCCCCTTCATATGAATGCACATTGAGCATAAAGCATGGACAATGTATAGGCTAACCTCATATTTTGCACCTGAATTATACTTCTATTATTAGCATGGCATTGTTTAGATTTTAAAAGACTTCTCGGTCAAAGAGGTTTGGATACCATCTCAAAGAACCAACCTAAAAGCTTAAACTATTAGTTGTGGCTGATCCATGCTTTCTTCCCTAATACTGGATTTCTCTAACGCTTTCCCTATTTCCTATTGGTAATTCAAACCACGTTTTGAGAACATATATGCCTACCCAATATCCCCAACTATACATGCATTCCACTGAGCAAATCACATTCAAACAGATTACTTCTTCTAGTATGAAATTCATCAGATTTAGATAGAATTGTTAAGGAACTAACTTTTCCAAAAGTTTAAGCTAACGTGTGAAAACCCAAGAATGGTTTTATATTCTAACACCCCCCACCCCCCCCCCCCCCCCCCCCCCCCCCCAAAAAATAAAAAAAAACATGCAAATGCGTTTTGGGCTTGAAGTATAGATATTGCAAAGGTCCATCTCATACCTTATACATAAATTATGTCAATATTAAAAGTCGGGGTTCAATGAGATTTGAAATTGTACTTATTAGTCAACAAGGCTCTGTTACTATGTGAAGGGATCAACTTTCCTAAAACCCCAATAGCCACTGAAATCAAGCTTTTGAGAGAACAGAACCACCCACACGCCTCAACTTCTTCCATACAAAAGCTAAGCGGCAACCACTGCTACTTCCTCACTTGCTATTACGAACTTCACATATGAGTCCAGTAAAAGAATCAAGTAAGAGTTGCGAAAGAGAGACTAACATATAGACTTAGTGAGTCACTTCACTTAATGGCAATTGTTTTTAGTTAGAAAAACACTTCCTTTCAGTACCTATTTGCTACTTTCACAAGAAAATCCAAGCAACCCTGCGCCACATACAAATAAAATACAAACTCAAAAGCTACAAATGGAGCTCAAAATCAAATTACCTGTTGTGCGGCGGAATTGGAGGAGGCAGAAGAGAGGCTTCTAGAATCACTCATAGCAGTGCGATCAAGGAAAAGAAATTGTGAGAACTTAACAGAAAAAGAAAGAGCAGGCGCGAGATGAAGGGCTTCAGTGAACTTGGTCGAACACTGAAGAGGGAGGAATTTGCAGAAACTGAAAGCGCAGCGATCATTTAGGTCAGAACTGAACAGGGTGTTTCAATTGATGTTGATGAAGTGCGTCGGTTGTGGTTTGGTTGTTTAAAGAAAAATGGTTGTTTTTTTTTTTTTTTTTTAGCGGCAAGAAAATGGTTTATGTGTTTGAAACTCAACAATTGGGGGATAGATATACAATTTAACTATTTGTTGACCAAAAAAATATAGAGTAATTATATGATTTAATAACATAATTAGATTTATAATGTTATAAAATTAGGAATATAGTATACTTAGGGTACATTTGGTTCACCTTTTTCAGCTTATCTTTTTATAGCTTATTTTTTTCAATAAAATTTGTATTTTTTAAATATCTGTGAGACATATAATGTAGTGTTTGATTGTACAATGTAGTAAGATAGTTTCCTTAGTGACAAATTATTTGGTTATATATATCAAAAAAAAGCCTTATTATGCAAAATTACCAAAAAAAAAAAAAAAAAAAAAAAAAACCATGACTGTATAAAATAAGCAAAAGATAAATTTTTTATCTTATTTTAAAGCATAATGTGACATTTTAAAAATAGTTTTCTTTATTTTTGTATAATTAAAATTTTGTCTAATAATGTATGAATTATGCAACTAAAATAACATAAAATATGTCATAAAATGTATTAATAATTGTGTCAATAAGAACCAAAAATATGGTTTTTAAAATTGCATCAAAAGTATCATTATAGAAATCAAATATCACATCACATTTGTTTGTATAGATAAGGAGCAACAAGGGTTCGTAATATAAAATAGGATGTACCTACAACAATAGGACCCCAAACGATACAGAAAGGAGTTACATAAAGATTGACGAAAACAACATAAAACAAAAATGACCACAATTGCACGCATACAACTTTAGTCCACCTTTTGTGCTAAAATGCGGGAATTACATAAAGATCGTATCATTCTCATTCTATTCTCCCAATAGATTTTGCAATACGATCATGCTCAATCTCCATGTATTTGCCATTTACTATCCTTCTTGACACATTTGCATTTGTACCCCTTCGTGGATGAGTATTAGACTCCATATTCTCTAGCATTAGGTCTGGGTTGTTATCAAAAATATCAAACTCTACATCATTGTCAGTATGTTTATGAATGAAATTGTGAAGAGCCCTTGTTGCCCCGATATTTTTAACTTGTTTTCTAAATGCATATGATGACATATTGCTTAGAATTCTCCACTTTTTCTTCCAAACACGAAATGTTCACTCAATTGTGCACCTTAGTGATGAATGATGATAATTGAATAAGTCTTTCAATCCTTGTGCCGGCCCATTATGTTCAAAATCAGGAAGATGATATCACTGTCCTTCATATGGTCCCAAAAATCCCACCATATTAGGGTAACCCGCATCAACCAAATATATTTTCCTGAGATACAAATTGGAAAAATAATTATTGTAACAAATGTTAATGGTCATAATGTAAAGGTGCATGCAAAAATAATCTTACCTCCAGGTGGATGAGGAAAGCCATTTCCTGGTAGTTCAAGGGCTTCTCCAAATATATGAGTGTCATGTGCGGTTCCTTCCCATCCAGGCCAACCAAAAATAAACCGCATTTCAAAATCACAAATAGCCATTACATTTTGTGTCGGAGTTCCCTTTCTACCAATATAATTGGGTTGATCTGTTGAAGATACTACACATGGTATGTGTGTTCCATCTACAGCTCCTATACAATCCTTAAAATATGGCCAATATCTATCATTATTTTTTATTTTCTCATGAATGCCTCTAAATTCGCGGTCAAGGGGTTTGATAATATCAGGAGCCATCTTGCATACTACCTTTAAATCTTTATGAAAGAGATGACTAATTGTTTTTCTAGAGTGTTGAAACCTCTCTTAGACCATTCTATTACATAATCCGTTACCTAAAATATTCAAGAACATTCCAACCATTTCTTTCATAGATGTTCTATAGGTTCCCGTGAGACCATATTTCTATGTTAAAGTATCACATAAAAGGTAAAATACATGTTTCTTCATCCTAAATTGTTCATAGCATCGTATGTCATTGCCCGAAAATACATCAATGATGAAATGATTTCCTTGAAACTCTGATGTCCTACAAGGCTCTTAGTCATATCCCGGAGCCTAATTAGAGTCTATATGACGTAATTCTTGTCATTCTTTGGTATTTCTCTTATATTTCTTTGAATTAGCTGATTGCAGGAAAGGGAGTTGAGGATGTCGGTTGTTAGTTGCTAATAACTTAAATATTTTTGGCTTTAACCACCTTAGTTGTTCCTTGTATAAGATGATAGTTTTGTATTGTTGATTCTTCATTGATGAATGAAATAATATCTTTTTACTCTCTCATCCAACTATCAATTCTTCACTTCTTTTTCTCACCTTAACTCTTCTCTTTCCTAGGTTATGATCAAGAATCCTTCTTGATCCATAACAATTGGTATCAGAGCCTTGAGCTTTGATTAGATTGTTGAAGTCAGGCTTGTTCAACGCAGATTGGTGAAGTATGTGACAATCTGGCAACAGGCAGGCGATCTGCTGCTATGGCTGGTGAAGCAAACACTTGAGCTAATGCTGCTAACAATGTAGCTAGTAATGCTGCTACTTGTGCTGCTGTAGTTGCTGGTAACGATGTTGGAACCAAGGGAATCAGATGGATCAGGTGCTGCAGATGATGCAGAATATGTTACAGTCATTCAAGCCAGACATGAATCAAAGGTTTGAGTCTCAATCTCAAACGATATCTCAGCAAATTGTTGGATTGGAGCAGAAAATGGATAGATAGTCACAACAGGTTGGAGGTAATGTGCTTTTGCCCACAAGTTTTTTGAATAGACCTCCTAATCCTAGACCACCACCGATGGATAGTAGTGACACCAGACCCCCTGTTGATAGCCATTATAGTACATCCAGTGCACGAAACCATGGGTTTAGGCAGCCTCGTCTGGACTTGGAGCCTTTTAATGGCTCCATCCCTCAATCATAGATAAGGAAATGTGAGAGGTACATTTGTTTTTACAATATAGAAGATCATGAAAAGATTGAATTGGCTGCGATGTATCTGAAGGGGGAATTAGAGGTCTAGTATTACAGTCTAATGCGCAGTGGGCCTTCCATCACTTGGATGGAATTTGCTAATGAGCTATGTGATTGTTATGGGGATGAAGATGTGAGTGAAGTAGTATACAATTTCAACAAAGTAACTCAAGTCTCATTCGTGAAGGAGTACATGACAAAGTTTGAAAGGACTGAGAACTCGAATGCTTGCGTTGTATCCTGAGGCACCAGAGTTGTATTATGTGTCCAGTTTTGTGAGTGGGCTTAAGCCCAAAATCAAGAGCACGGTCAATGCTTTTAATCCCTCCACTCTTTCTTAAGCTTATTCTAAGGCAAGGAAGCTTGAAAGTGCGGTACTAGCTTCTTCTGATTCTCAGAAGATGAAAGGTGTTCTTAGTAGATCTTCTTCATCGAAATTTCCTCAATCCAACAGCAGAAGTGGTAGTGTAAATGAAAGGAAGCCTCAGATATTATGTTTTAAATGTCACGAAAAGTACTTTTTTGGCCATAAATGTGATTCGAAGTGTCTTATAGCAATCTCTAGAGTAGAAGCTATTGAATCAGATGAGGAGGATGGGCTTGATTTCAGGGAGCAAGAGGAAGATGCTAAAGATGATTCTGAGGAGGAAAATGAGGTTGAGATCTCTGTTAAGGCTTTAATAGGGAATTGCTTACATAATACCATTCACAATAAGGGGACCGTTGGTCAAAGAGACTTGTTGATACTCATTGATAGTGGGAGCACACATAGCTTTGTGGACCCCAAGATTGTAAGGTCTGTGGGATAAGAGCTGATTAAGACAACCCTCTTGGTTGTCACAATGGCAATTGGAAGTTCAGTTTTAACACACACCAAGTGTAAGAATTTCAATTGGAAGGTGCAAGGCCATAAATTCGAGCATGATTTCAGAGTTTTGCATTTGGGAGGTTGTGATATAGTGTTAGGAGCCGATTAGATGAAGTATTTCAGTCCCCTGCTCTTCAATTTCTCCCAACTCACTGTATCCTTTAATAGAGATGGCCAAGGGATCAAGCTACAAGGCATTGTGGAGCAAGGACAACTCCATTTAATGAGAGGCAAAAGTATGCAAAAAGTTCTCAAGAAGGGAACTTATCAATGGGTAGGATAACTTTAGTCAATTACTGCTGCTCCAAAAAACATCCAGATAGATGCTAGCATGGCTCAGGATACCAGTGCAGCTATGAACTCCTTACTTCAAGAATATGGTGACTTGTTCAAGCAGCCAGATACTTTACCTCCACAAAGGGAGCTTGATCTTGCAATTCCATTGAAAGAAGGTTGTAATCCAGTAAACTTGCGCCCTTGCAAGTGCTAACGTCAAGTGAAGGAATTGTTGAGGACAAGGTTCATAAGGCACAACCATAGTCCCTTTGCATCTCAGGTCATTTTAGTTAAAAAGAAGGATGGATCTTCTAGAATGTGCATTGATTACCGTCACTTGAACTCCTTGATAATCAAGGATAAATTTCCAATTCCAATTATGGATGATCTGTTGGATGAATTGTATGGCTCGAAGTATTATCGCAAGTTAGATCTCAGGTAGGGCTACTACTAGATTAGAGTGCACAACCAAGATGTTCATAAGACAGCCTTTCAAACTCATCAAGGACCTTATGAATTTGTGGTAATGCCTTTTGGATTGTCTAATGCTCCAGCAACATTCCAGGCCTTGATGAATCTTGTGTTTAAATCGTACTTAAGGAAGTTTATGCTTGTGGTTTTTTTTTTTTTTTTAATGATATTTTGGTTTATAGTTCTTCCTTGCAGGAGTGCCTCTCTCATTTGGAATTGGTGTTTCAATCCATGAGGCAACACAAGCTATTTGCCAAGCTTTCAAAATGTACTTTTGCTCAGCGACATGTTGAATACTTAGGCAATGTTGTCTCTAGTGATGGGGTGGCTACCGAACCTAGCAAGGTATAAGCCATGAGAGATTGGACATAGCCATAATCTCTTAAGCAATTAAGAGGTTTCTTGGGTTTGACAGGCTATTATTGCAAGTTCATAGCTAGATATGGACTCATTGCTCAACCTTTGACAGATTTATTTAGGAAAGAGGCCTTCAAATTATCTGATCAGGCTATGAAGGGATTTAAGCAGTTGAAGTAGGCTATGTCTACGGCTCCAGTATTGGTCATGCTAGATTTCCGCTTGCCTTTCACACTTGAGACTGACGCTTGTAGCATTGGGATTGGGGCAGTTCTCTCACAAAAGAGAAGGCCCTTGGCTTATCTCAGCCAGGCTTTGGGGCCCAAGAATCAGAAGCTATCCATTTATGAGAAGGAATACATGGCAATTCTTTTGGCGGTACAGAAGTGGCGGCATTACTTGGAAGGCCACCATTTTATAATCAAGATTGACCATGAGAGCCTCAATTATCTACTTGAGCAACGAATTTCCATAAGAGTGCAGAGGAAAGGTTTGATAAAAATGTGGGGGGTTGGAATATATAATCGAGTACAGAAAAGGGGCTAGAAATCCAGTTGCAGATGCTCTCTCAAGACAACTGGAAGAAAGGGAAACTGAAGCTTCTTGTGCTACAATCTTCTAAGTTGAACCTCAGTGGATGACTAAGGTAATCAGATCATATGATCCAGATGCTTTTGCTCAAGCCTATGTCATTCCCAGCCTCACACAAACAGCATCCAAGGATTCGGATACAGAGGTAACACTTAGCAAGGGAAATATTTCAATTAAAGGGAAGATTTACATTGGAGAAGGGGCTGGGTTGAGGAAACAAATAATTGCAGCTTCTCATGATTCTCCTTGCGGAGGGCATTCTGGGCTTGATGGAACTTATATGAGGATTCATCAGTAGTTCCATTGAAGCAGGTTAAAGAGAGAAGTTCAAGAATTTTTGAGGTAGTGCGAAGTTCGTCAGCAAATCAAGGTGGAACATAGTCCATACAAGGGTTTGCTGTAGCCTTTACCAATACTTGATGGGGCGTGGACACACATTAGTATGGGTTTCGCAGAGGGATTGCTAAAATCCAATGTAAGAGAGGTGATTTGGGTGGTAGTACATCGCTTTACAAAGTTTGGTCATTTCATTGGACCCTCCCATCCAATTTCAACTAAAAAATTAGCAAGGCTCTTCTTGGATCATATCTATAACTTCATGGTCTGCCACAGCTAATTATATCATATAGAAACAAATTGTTTACTAGTAGATTTTGGCGTGACCTGTTCCTATTGCTAGGTACTACTTTAGCTATGAGTTCTTCATATCATCCTTAGTCTGACAACCAAACAGAAAGGGTGAATAAATGTATTGAGCAATATTTGAGGGGCATGACCTTCTCTCATCCCAAACACTAGCATAAGTGGCTGTCCCTCGCTGAGTATTGGTACAATACTGATTCACATTCTTCTTTGGGCACAACACCCTTTAAAGCTTTGTATGGGTATGAACCCCCCTCTCCTTTGATTAGCTAAGGCATGATTTCCCATGTAGAAGTGGTTAATGAGCTTCTCAGTGGCCATTCGCAAGAACATCAAGTTGTGTTCTCGTGACTTTGGTCCTTACAAGGTTCTTGAGAAGATTAGCAAGCTAGCTTACAAGTTGGATCTTCCTCCGGATAGTCTGGTACATCCAGTGTTCCATATTTGCTTGCTTAAGAAACACATTTTAGATGGAGCCTCCTGTGCAGCAGCTTCACTTCTGGCCTCACAGCAAGGAGTTTTGGTGCATGAACCAAAAGCAATATTGGCTAGTCGTGAAGAACAACAACAAGGGGTCAAGGTTAAGCAGGTGCTGGTCCAGTGGGCAAATTTGGGTCAGAAGCATGCTCCGTGGGAAAATTGGTCCTTCTTGAAATCTCAATTTCCTTCCTTACATCCTTGAGGCAAGAATGTGCTTAAGGGGAGGGTATTGTCATATCTCGAAGCCTAATCAGAGTCTATATAATGTAATTCTTGTCATTCTTTGGTAGTTCTCTTATATTTCTTTGAATTAGTTGATGGTGGGAAAGGGAGTTGAGGATGGCGGTTGTTAGTTGCTAATATCTTAGATATTTTTGGCTTTAACCACCGTAGTTGTTCCTTGTATTAGAGGATAGTTTTATATTGTTGATTCTTCATTGATGAATGAAATAATATCTTCTTACTTTGTCATCCAACTATCAATTCTTTACTTCTTTTTCTCACCTTAACTCTTCTCTCTCCTAGGTTATGATCAATAATCCTTCTTGATCCATAACACTCTTTTTGAATTTGATTAACATAATATTGACTAACACTCAATGCTACTGCAAGTAAAATCATGTTTTAATCTCTCTCATTTTAATTCTTGTCGTTGTTATCCATAGTCTGCAAAGCACAAATTAAAATATAATTATAAAAACATTATAAAATCAAATTGACGTAGAGAAATACACACTCTTGCTAATAAAAAAATATAAATAAGCATCATTTCATATAAAAGAAATAAAAGACAATCACCATCAAAATTCAAAATTCCAAATATATATCAACATGGTAGAACAACAATGATTCTAAAATAACATTGCATTAGGTTTTTCTAGATTGAACTTAAGTGAACTCGACCCTAGAATCATGATCATCAAGCTCAATGAATGCCTCCCTATTACTAGGAGAAGTTAAGACTGAAGTTACCTGGGCTTTCAACTTGGGATTTTTCATAAGTTTCGGCAATTCTTTGACAATATTGAGACTCTCTTTCATGGTAGGGTAAGATGGCATTTTATTTCTAGATTCTACAATCATATCAGTTATGCGACTCAATTGTTGACATAATTCCATCGCAACTCCTTATATCTTGCTCTTTTTTTTTCCTTGTCCTTTAAGCTTCCAACTTTCCTCTTCTCTTTGTCAGGAACTGCAGGTTCCAAATTGTCTTCATCCACAATATCACCATCACATTCCAATTTAGGCTCACTCCCTCTAACTTCACTTGTCTCTTCTTCATTCAATGGACTATTATCATCAAGTGGTATATTGCTTATGTTTATTGGCCAGCTTCTTTCACCAGTGGCTCTTGACCCTTGACACATCATATAAAGCTTCTCCAAACTTTGAGGACCTCGTGCTCTTTCGAGAATCCTCTGGAAAAAAAAAGAAGAATAATTGTTATGATGTGTCGTTTAAATAATTAAACTAGTTATTATTGAATTAAGTAAATACCTGAAGGATTGCTTCCCACCAACTATCATTACCTGAAATAGTCTTTCTAATTGGATCTCATCCTACACCTGTGGTATCCTTCCCAACTAGCTTATTCCTCATGATCCAATATTTGTTTTAACAAATCCCACTTGTTTCTCACGTGTTTATACTCCCAACTGTTTGACTTTGTATAAGCCCTCATTTTGTTGACAATGTTATTCCAACCAATCTTTTCTAAGGACGGACTAGGCATATGTTCCACTTGTACTTTTTCCACACACATATCCATAAAAATTACTCTGAGGTCTTGTTCCCACACAATTCTAAATCCTTTTTTGTTTTCACTTACAATAATCGAATCTTCAATATTATTGTTCATGATTATCAATTATTAAACTACAAATACACTGACTATCAAATGATAAAGAATTCAAAATAATTAAAAAAATAAGTTTACTTATTATAAAATTGAAGCGAATGTTAAAAAGTTCTTATATTATAATGCAATGTCTATCAAATAAAAAAAATAATATTACACAACAAGCAAATAGAAGAGGAAAAAGGCAAATTGAAAATGAATAAAAAAAATAATATACTAGAACCTAAATTTTACCTTGTGTAGAGGAGACATGGGATGATAGGCTAGAGTTTGGGAAGCGGGGTATATATATTTATATATGTGGTAATTTGGTAATATTAGAAAGTTTTAAGGATACTTTTGTAATTAGCCAACATCTTAAGCCAAAAGCTATTAAAAAAAAAAAAAAGCAATTTTGGATCTTTTTGGATTTAGTTAAAAAAACAGCTTTTTAATCTTTCTACTTAAGTTGTAAAAAAGCTAAAATAAGATCTTTTTTATTAACCAAACATAGACCATGTAATCAATAAGATCTTTTTTACAGCTTTAAGCTGTAAAAAAGCTCGACCAAACACACCCTCAAAAGGACGGGAATAAAAATAAAAACTCAAATATGATTAGAGAAAAATAGTACGTAATTTATTCCGAAACTCAAGAACCAGAGAAGTTTTTCTTCTATTCAAATAATTCTCTCCAATTCTTCACTTACTGCAATTCTCTTCCAATCTCACTTTTGCATTTCACTGCATGCACTCTTGCACATTTATATAAATATCAGGCAGTGAGGGAATACTTACCCAGGATGAAAAACGAGGAGGTGGGGGATATACATATTATATATATGTGTGTACAAAGGTCTTTTATATAATTTCTAATTTTCTAGGGTATTTAATAATATCTGAATTCGATCATAAAAATTGTACCCCAAAAATATCCAATATTTACAACACTCCCCTTTGGATATTTTCCTTTAAAATATTACGGATATAACACTCTTGAAAGAATGCAGTGTCTGAGTTTTACACACTTTTAAAATGCCTTGTTAAAAACCTTGCCAAGAAAAACCCAGTGGGACAAAAACCGTAGCGAATGAAAAAAAGAGTACAGTGCATAACTAGCTCCAGCTTATGTGAACATATTAGTAGGGGGCTAATGTGCCTTATATTTTTATACTTTATTCTTCATTCCCCTGACATATTCATCTTGTACATGTGTATTTTGTTGTAATTTAGGGACATTTAGGTTTAGAGTGCAACTGAGCAAGCAGAGGCAGAAAAGTAACAAAATCAAGCATAATCAGGGTATATTTGAAGACTCCTTTGAGAAACCCGAGCACGTGTGCAAAAAAGGACCAATCGGGTTGTAATTTGATAGCTCAAATAGGTCTCGTGGATAATATGTATGTATGTATGTATGTATACGCACACATAGGTAGAAGGTGTGCCAATCTGGTAGCCGATGTGACATAAATAAAGAGGGGGAGACTATTTTTTACCTATCTTTTGCCATGCCTCCTCTTCTCCTCTCCTTCTTGAGGCTGCTATGAGATTCAAGGAGTTCTCAAACACCAAAGCGTAGGTCGTCGGAATGCTAGGAGGACCAAAGCAATGATCAACATCTACGTCAATTAAGGGAGTCTTTAAATCTTTAGTTTTTATTCATTGTTTTATCTTAGTTGGACTTGAATGCTATGTAAAACTCATATGGAGGAGTGAACTTGTAGTTTAGGGATGAAGGGTAGGTAACCGCCCGTATCCCAGAATTATATTGTGCTTTTGACAATAATTTAGTTATGTTATATTTGCACCCTTGTGGGGAATTATTCATGATTGCCTGGTGTTTCTATATGTATGCTTGTAGCCATGTTTAGATCTCCAACTTTTTAGCGATTAGTCTTGTGCTTGCAGCCTAGATCATAACATAATAGTTTTTCATGTGTGGTCAGGGTTGAGATTGTACCCAACCTTGAGCACAATCTTTTATATAGTTAATATTGAATTAGGTGTAACAAAGAAATTAAGTAAACCTAATGAGATAACTTATGCTACACTTATGATGATAAGATAGGTTATGACTTTAGACTAGTTCATTACCCTAAGCCTTAATATATTAACACAAGCTTAGAGCTTGTAGCCTAAGTTCTTCAAATTATTGTCCTAAGTAGAATATAATGACGGAATACGAGTAGTGCTATCCTGAATTCACTTCCTAAACTAATCTTAATTGATTTGACACTTTTATTTTATATTTAGTTTTACTATTTTAGTAAAGAAATCAATGAAACCAAACAAAAACCGAATTTCCAACCGCTCGTTAATCACTAAGTCCAACTTAAAATCGATTCCTTGTGGACACAACCCGTATACCCAACAAAGCTACGATAATCTCGTATGCTTGGAAGTAGACGGTTTTAAAATAACCTCTAAGACCATGTCAAGTTTTTGGTATATTTTCATACTTTATTCTTCATTTCTGCAGCATATTTGGCTTGTACATGTGTGTTTCTTTTTATAATTTAGGTACATTTAGGCTTGAAGTGCCACAGAGCAAACAAAGGCTAAAAAGTGAGAAAATCAAGCATAATCGGGTTATATTTGAAGAGGTCTTTGAGAAAACCGACCATGTATGCGAAAAAGGACCAATTGGGTTGTAATTCGGTAACTCAAATATATCTAGTGGATAGTTAATATATATTATATAAAATTATATATTATATTATATTACATAATATTATACGTTATATTATATTGTATTATACATTATATTATATTACATTATATTATATTCCATTATACATTATATTCCATTATAATATATATATATATATATATATGTACACACACACACTGAGGAAAAGCATGCAGAAGGTGTGCCGATTGGCTACCTAGCTGATCAATTGGTGTCGCTACTGCGGCGTGACCATATAATTAGGAGGGGAAGACTTACTTTCACTTCTTTGCCATGCCTCCTCTCTCTTCCGAAGTTGCTATAAGATCCAAGGGGTTCCCAAGCACCGAAGCGTAGGTGGTTGGAGTGCTGGAAGGATCAAAACAAGGATCAATGTCAACGTCAATTAGGGGAGTCTTCAAGTCCTTAGTTTTAGCCATTATTGTTTTCTTTCTTAGATCATATGATATTTAGAACTCCCATGGAGGCAGTGGCGGATGCACGTTAAAGGTACCGGGGTGCACGGACCTTGCAGCTTGACCACCCGACATTTAAAAGTATATTAAAAATTTGGAATTTCTTAACGGATATTTAAAAATGAACCTGTAGCTTTTGTGCAAGTGTTGTGTTGGTTGAATGGTGAGGGCTTGGAGTGTTGGTTTTGAGGTCGTGGGTTCAACGACCAACGGTAGCAAAACTTTCTTTTTAATGTTATTATTACTTCCTATTACTTGCTAAATAACTCCAACCCTAACTTTTATCTTTTAATACTAAATAATCTCCCTCCTCTCTTGCCTTCTCATCATCTTGCGCATAAATAGTAATTTTGAGGAAAAAACCTTTTACTTCTTAATATAAGTTATAACTTTTACTATTAAACTCTAACCCTAATTTTTTAATACTTTTTTATGCAATCAATTTCATTATGTTTGATTTGCTTAATCAAATCGGTGATCAATTTGCAAGTAATTAGCTACTCGTTTTCAAATCGGTGATCAATTTGCAAGTAATTAGCTACTCGTTTTCATTGAGAAATTGAATTAGTTGATTTTATTGTTTTTGATTATATAGACATTTTTGGCATGAATATATTTCTTGTTTTTAAACTTTTAATTTGATGTACAATATATAAATTATAATTATTATTACTTTGTATTTTATTATAAATATGGACCCAGCTTCGGTTTATTGCTGGCTTCACCACTGCATGGAAGAGTAGATTTTTAGTTTAGGGACGAAGGGCAGGTTGCCACGATATTCCAAATTTATATTGTGCTTTTGACGATGATTTAGTTATGTTATATTCGCACTCATATAGGAAGTTATTAATGATTGCCTGGAGTTTCTGTATGTGTGCTTGTAGCCATGCATAGGCCTCCAACTTTTTAGCGATTAGTCTTGTGCTTGTAGCCTAGACCATAACATAATCGGTTTTCACGCGTGGTCAGAGTTGAGGTTATACCTACCTTGAACACAATCTTATATGTAGTTAATATTGAATTAGGAGTAACAAAGGAATTAAGTAGTACTAATCAGATAACCTATGCTACACTTAGGGTGATAAGACGGTTATGCCTTTAGATTAGTTCATTAACCTAAGCCCTAATTTATATTAACCCAGGCTTAAAGCTTGTAGCCTAGGTCCTTCAAGTTATCGTCCTAAGTAGAATATAATGACAAAATACGAGTAGAGCTACCCTAAATTTATTCCCTAAACTAACCTTAATTGAATTGATACCTTTAATTTATATTTAGTTTTACTATTTTAGTAAATAAATCATTAAAAGCAATGAAAAAAGAATTTCCATCTGCTTGTTAATCACTAAGTCTTACTTAACACTAATTCCCTGTGGATACAACTCGTACACACGACTAAGCTACAATGATCTGATACGCTTGCGAGTAAATAGTTTTAAAGCAACCTCTAAGATCACATGAAGGGCATTCTTGGGTCCACACCAATCTTGTGAATTAGTTTCTCAAAGGTTGTTTCTGACAATGTTTTTGTGAATAAATTTGCGAGGTTCTCCCTATCATGATTGGAGCCTTAATCAGATCTTTTCTCTTGGTCTCATTGTTAGATGAGCTATTTTAGAGCTTCACCATTTCAAATAAGCTTTGGGTAGGAAAGTTAGTTTTAGTGGTTGCTAGCTTTGTTCTTGCTTAAGTCCCTAAGCCGGTGCTAGAGTCAAGTTTGCCAGCTGTGTTGGTTTAGATTAGTTAAGTGAAGAGTCTTGATGCAATGTATTGTTCTTATTCTAGATGTGGTATAAATAGTTGATTCTCTTGTAAGAAAGATTCATTGAATGATAAACAACTGATTTCTCTCTCTTATCTTAATCTCTCTTTGTTTCTCATTTTTTTCGCTTCTTTCTCATCTCATACTCTAGTATCCCCAGGTTATGATTAAGATTTATCTTGAATCATAACAGTTGTATCAGAGCTTGAGCAATTGCATATGATTGGGTTGAAATTTACTTCAATTTGATTGAATTGCATCGGACAAGCCTTATCTTTTGCTCATTCTACTTCTTTTGTTCAATAGGATCTAATTTTTTGATTGTTGTGTGCAATCTGGCAAGACGCAAGAAGTCAGTTCCAATGGCTGGAGGTGTAACTACTCCAGCTAATGCAGCTGTTAATGCTACTGCTAACACTGCAACTAATGCTGCTACATATGCTGCTGCTGTTGCTGGAGCCGATGCAGGAACTAATTAAGGCGATCAATTTGATCGACTTTGGAACCAGATGCAGAATATGATGACAGTGTTTCAGTAAGGTATGGAGCATAAATTTGAAAGGCAATCATGGTATATTATTAGCTTATAGGGGATGATTCAGAGACCAAATTAGCCAGTTGGAGTTGGTGTGCTTTCAGCAGCAAGTCAAAAAGTTAGGCCTCTTGATCCTACACCCTCACCAAGTGGTATTGACAGTGGAGATCGGTTGCAAGAGGTAATGGATTTCGATATCCTCGCATGGAATTAGAGCCTTTTGATGGAGGGATGTTGTTATGAATGCGAGAATCCGGGTTGTAATTCAAAGGCAGGTGGCTTATTTGTTTGAATTGGTTTTGGCGCCTAAGTTGCCAGGGGGTTAGCTTTAGGTGTTTTGGTGGGAATTATGTTTGTATGGTCCCATGTTAGTTGTTCTTGTTATTTCTCTTTAAATAGTGGTTGATTAGCTTGTAATGTGGGATTGAATGAAAATTACCTATCTCTATGAGATAAACTTCTCTTCTCATCTTATTCTCTCTCTATTTTCTCATCTCCTTTCACTTCTTTCTCATCCCTTACTCTCTTTTCATTAGGTTCAGATCAAGATCCAATCTCAATCTTAACAATTGGTATCAGAGCCTTGATTTGGCTTCCGAATCAAGCTCATATCCGGGAAAAAAATTACAAAATACGATTAATTGTATTTCAATTAATCAATAAAAACAATTGTGTCCCTGATTTAATTTAGATTTTGTGATCAGAATTCAAGTCTGAATTTTGAGGAGGATATTGGCAGTTACTGCATCAGTTTTCAGCAAGTGCCTGGGAAGTGTATCGGTAGGAATTAAAAGTGATCAAATTACATTGAAGGAAGTTCAATTGTTCAGTATTTGTTGAGTACATTCAACATCAAAGCTGATTCAGAGTGAATTCAATAGGATCGGTCAAGCATTTGCTGCAGAAGTTGAGTGTTAAAGCAAGTAGTAGTTGCTGAAGCTTTGTGCTGAGCTGGCTGTTGTTGATCGAACACTCATCTAATCGGTTGAAGAAGAAGTTTAAATTGAGTTAGTTGATCCACATTATACTTGATCATCATCAAAATATCCGAAACCAGCTGAATTGAGGTTCAATTAGATTCTACAACTCAGAAATTGAAGTTGAGGTAACTGTTCTGAACAGCAAGTTCAAACTCGAATTCAAATCTGCTTTTCTTGCTAAATTGTGATGAAATTGTGTTGATAAGCTTAGAAGTGGTGAGAATTCATTAGAATCTGCGGTGATTTTTTGAGAATTATATGTTATCGAGTTGCGGTTTGCTTAGGCGAAACTCTGACAATATAGGCGAAAATCTGATAGTGGAAAGGAGAAACGAAAATTGTTGAAATTTGATTTCGTTCGTGAAGTTCGCTCTAGGTATTGTGTTGAGGGCTTGATTGCGAGCTTGAGTCGAGCTTAAGTCAGAAGTGTAAGTCGAATTACTCAGCTAACCTTGCGGTTAGGGTTTGCTCGAATTCCCTCTATTCGAAGTTCGTCAGTAGGGTTGGAATATGCGGTGATTCTTAAATCCGATCTTGAAATTTCAGAAAATTGTCAATCTTAACCATTTGTGCTGCTGTTAATTCCAAAATCATTCAGATCAATTCACAGTGTGAAGTTTAAGAGCGATTATGGATGGTAGTGATGCAACAGGTCGGGATTTGCTTACGAAGGCATACCTGGACAGTAGGATGAAACAATTTTGCGATGAAATATTACAACATGTGAAGCAGCAATTCATTGGTAAGGTTGATCAGCAAGTTCAACCGCTTGAATTAGACAAATCGGATCAGGTCATTCTTCAATCACAAGAATTGGAGGATAGTCCTAACGTGAATTGGGATCAGCATATGGAGCAACTTGAAGTGAAATTAGCTGAGAGTCAAGAACAATGTCGAAGGACAAACTCTTCCGCAGTAGCTAAAGTGCACATTGTGGAGCCACTTAATGTAGTTGAAGAAGAATTGGATCAAGGTAATGCCGTAACTGATGAACACAAGTTGGATGAGCCTGAGGTTGAACGAGATGATCTTTATGACGACTCTTTGTTAGAGTTAGAGTATTTTGAAGAGGATAAGCTACAGTATGACATGCTTCAGGAATGGGAATACGATTTTCATGTCATGGGAATGATAAAGAATGCAAAGAGTAAAGTGAAGAAGAATCATCTTAATGACGCATTGAAAGAATTTTGGGAAACAAAGAAGATTGCAAAGAAGAAGTTGGAGCGTGAAGTGGCGTTTTAGTCTAAGAGGCTTGATGATCAACAAGAACCAACTCAAGATGCTGCTCTTTCTGATGTCTATACTGGTATACCAGGTTTAGATATGTATGTGGTTATACATGGATTGGATGCAGCAGAAATTGTGATTCCAACTGAAAAACTAGATGCCACTGCTGTGATATCACTGAAAACATCTTCAAACCTGTTAAGTATTATTCCATGGCAAGCTTATATGCAGAATGGAGGCACTTTCTCTGCTGAGCGATGTCATTCTATTAAAAAGTCAGTTCTTGCTGCGGCAGTGTCATCAAATACAGAGCAGGGCGTGCCTAAGTTCACTTGTGGGCATGCTGGAGTGTTAACTTGGGACCAGAACGACATCATCTTAGATGTTGAGCAAGGACCCTTGTGTTGGGTGAGAGATTACGAACGTATAGCGGCTAAAATGTATTATCGGCATGCTGATCGGCAAGTTTGGAATGATCTCTTTCTTCATTTGAGTAGAGTTGTGACTTACCCAAGTGCAAGCTCGTGCGATAAGCCTCCTCCTGATCCAGGGAAGGTAGATCATGTTTATAACAAGCTGAAACTTAAGGCTGAGTGGGAGGAAAGGGTAAATCCAGCTGCCAAGTTTTGCTTCCAAGTTCAGCAGAGACTAAGTCTGATTTCTGAAAGAGTTATAGACATGTTTGAAGTTCACAGGCTGGGTGATAAGCTGAAGATTAAGTCTACTCAGCCAAGATCCAGCAGAGTCGAAGATCTTTGGGTTATGTTTGAAGTTGTAGGACCCCCTGATGCCTTGGGGAAGTCTGGTGGTACCTCGACAAATGTTAAATCAGATGCTAATTCTCAACTTGATCTGCACAAGTGCTGGCCATATGTGAGCAGGAGCACACCAGTGATTAAATTGAATGCATCCAATGATCGGTATTTTTGGTATGTTGCTGTAAGAATCTTTGGAAGACCCTACTCAGGACAAGAACGCGAGATGAAGCTTGAGTTTGGTTTTGTTATTGCTGCTAAGTCGTTAAAACTTGCTGCTAAGTCGTTAAAACTCTTTGGAGACAAGCATTCTTGGGGCCTGCTTATATTCACCAAGAACTCGAAGGGCCTTATGATGACACCTTGCAATTGGGAGGACATTTGTTATGCCAAATGCAGGAGTCCAGAACTTCCAGCCAATGTCACAAGAGCTCAGTTGATCAAGGTGAGACAACAAGAGTTCAAGTTAGTTGCTGTTATGGCTGGGAGAATTATAATTTCTTCCTGTCAGTAGTGACTGAGCTGTTTAGATGGAGTTTGATTGGTGCTATGATGTCCTTTGAAAGGTGTAATAGCTTGTTCACATCAATGAGCCTCCATTTGATCAGGAAAAAAGCTAAAATCTGTCAATTTGATTTGCATCAGGTTAGCATTGCTGAATTTCTGAATTTTGCAGCAAATCAACGTGTGAAATTGAGAGGCAATCAAGAATTGGCTGAGCTTGGTCTGAGATGGAATTGTAAATGGATGTTTAAGCAATACAAATTTTGGATAAAATCCAAGATGAAGGAGTTACAGCTACATTCTTATGGAATTTCAACATGTGTTATCACTAAGGTCAATATATGGAGTCGTTTGGGCTGTAATTGGGCATTTTTCCAAGCTAATTTTGATCCTTGGTTCTGTTGGCGTGAGTTGGGGAGGCCTCCTGAGTTGATAAGGGACTCCATTTGTAGTCTTATGGTTTTAATGATAATTAAATTCGATTATGCAGCAATCAACAAGCAGAATTACAGTGTTGCTGCTAACTGCATCAGGAAGCGTCTTAGTGGTGTTGTTGATGTCTGGTTTGATCAATCCAGACCCCCTAAAGAGGATTATATATTCAAGTGCAAATATTTTGTAACAACAAGAGGCGTACCATGTATCTGCTGCATTTTGGAGTTAGTTCAGCATGGGCTCTTTTCAATTGCAACAGACTTCAGCAGGTCCAGTTGCAGTGTCATTCAGGTCTTGATTTGCATGGGTTACATACATGTTCTTACTGTTGTTTGAGCTTCCGAGGCAGTCGGCACAAGCAAAGTATCTCCTATTGCATAGCAAGCGAGTTTCAAGTGCAGATAGAGTGCTTCAGATGGTTGTTCAGTTGCAAGATTTCAGCAAGAAGTTTAATGCTTCATAAGCAAGAAGTTCAGCTATCTTTTCATAAGCTAAGTGATCTATATGGTTACAACTCTCTTCCATTATTGAGGACAAGAATATTTTCAAGGGGAAGGGAATGTTATGAATGCGAGAATCCGGGTTGTAATTCAAAGGCGGGTGGCTTATTTGTTTGAATTGGTTTTGGCGCCTAAGTTGCTAGGGGGTTAGCTTTAGGTGTTTTGGTGGGAATTATGTTTGTATGGTCCCATGTTAGTTGTTCTTGTTATTTCTCTTTAAATAGTAGTTGATTAGCTTGTAATGTGGGATTGAATGAAAATTACCTATCTCTATGAGATAAACTTCTCTTCTCATCTTATTCTCTCTCTATTTTCTCATCTCCTTGCACTTCTTTCTCATCCCTTACTCTCTTTTCATTAGGTTAAGATCAAGATCCAATATCGATCTTAACAGATGCCATAGTCTTGGGTTAGGAAGTGTGAAAGATATGTTCATTTCTATACCTCTTCAGGGGTTTCCTTTTTAAGAGTTTTAAGAAATGAGCCAACTTGTTTATTTTGCTCCCTTTTTTTCTTGGATTCTTATCTTAAGTGCAACTGGCCTACTACGCTTCTCGCGTTCAGTAGACGTACTTGCTAATGTCTTAGAAGACTGCTTATTTGGAATATCAATTCGAATAGGAGCATTCATAGCTGGAACATGTGACTCGGTCACTCTCTTTGTGTCAACGAATGTATCTGGTAATTGGTTCACAATATTTTGAAAATGGATAATTTTCTAAACTTCCAATTCACATTAATTTTCCTCCCCTAGTTTTGGGAACATTATTTTGTCAAACTTACAATCTGCAAGCTGTGTTGTAAAAATGTCTCCCGTTAATGGTTTAAGATATTTAATAATTGACAGAGATTTTGTTACAAACCGAGAATCCGAGGCTTGAGTTTAAATTGGCACTTAGCGGGAAAATCAGTTAGGGAATTAAAAATTAGTTAAATTCTGTTAAATCTGCTGCTGTTCTGTTCTGCTGGTATGCTGCTGCTGCTGTGTCCATGCTGCTGCTGGTGATTTTCTGCTGTTATATTGCTTTTGGCCCCAACAACAATAATTCAAATATTAGTTAGTTCATATTCTAGATAGTTCCAAGTGGTTGTCTAGATTCATTGCATTAGCATTGTATTAGATTGTTATAAATAAGAGGTGAATGTAATGTTCAGAATTCATTCAAGAAATATCAAATATAAATCTCATTTTGAGATCAATATTCTCTCTCTCATCTAACCCTCTTTCTATTTCTCATCTCCTTTCCCTTCTTATCTCATCTAAGTCTAATTCTCTACTTTCTCATCTCAATTTCACTTCTTTCTCACCTCATGCTCTCAACCTATCCAAATTAAATTTAGTTTACGTTCGTGGTTCAATCTCGAGCGTAACAATTGGTATCAAAGACTCGTTTGGCTTCCGATGAGTGCATAATAAAAAAAAAAAATCAGAAAGAAATCAAATCAGTGCTGTTGTTGCTGGTCTAATATAGTTGCAGCAAATTCAGATCAATTAGAGGTTGAGCTGATCAAGATCGGTTCCGCATTGTGCACGGTATAAGCTCAAATCGATCAAGACTGCAGAATCCAGTTCGAAAATCAGTTCAGTCGCAACATTTGATCAAGATCAATTTAGGAAGCTATTCTCATATATGATCTTGAAAATGCAGACAAAAAAATTTTCGATAAAGCTTCCAGTGTGAACAATCTGCTGCGTGTTAATTGTCTGCAGTAATTAGAATAGAATTCAAAAAAAAAATTCAGATCATCGGCTCGAGATCGATCCAGATCATCTCTGAATTAAATCAGGAACTGGTGAAGCATGCGGTTGAAGATCACATCCAGTGCTGAAGGTGTTAATCAAGTGCAGATTTCAGCACAGCAGTGAACCAGGAGGTAGCAAGTTGATCCGGTTGAGAAAAATCAGCACAAAGCATGACAGAAGGAGTCCGAACCAGATCGGGAGCAGGAAGATCCATCGCTTCGGGTGTAGACATGAATTATGCTGCCGTCCTTGCTGGTCCTGATGCTGAAACATCAAGAAATCATCCTCAGAAGCTTTATGATAGAAGTGAGCAAATGAATGCCAAGATCGAGAAGCAACAAAGTAGCATCGAGCAAATGTTGCAAATGCAGCAACAGATTTTGGACTGAGATGCTAGTAAGGAAACTCGATTACAACAAATTGAGAAGAAGCTTGAGCACTTGCAAGATCAAATGGACAACCAAAGAGGAAATGAACAAGGAAACGAGAATCTTATGGCACAAAGATTACAAGCTTGGGAAGAAAAGATTGTACACTTGCAAGAGAAGGATGTTCCTTTGCTGATCACTCAAGAGTTGACGCAAGATAAAGACAGAATCACTCCCAGCCAATGCACGCAAGAAGGCTTAGCTAAAGAATCATAGGTTCTAGGGGAGTAAGCACGTGTTGCTGCTGTTGAGTTACAATCGTGTGTTCCTAATGTGGCTGTAGGACCTGCAGTGGCTGAAGGAATGACTCATGACGGACCTCAAGTTGTTAATGTGTCGGCTAATATGCAAATTCAACTTCAAACAGCTGGTGTTGGTCTTCAAGATCCAATTCCAGCAACAGAAATAACTTCCAGATCTCATGTACATTCATCTAATCAAGAGCAAATTCGATCTGATAGCATGCAATTTGTTCCGAAAGATTGTCCACTAGACTCTTTAGCACAAATACTCCCACGACCTGATAGTTTGAATGCAGAGTACTTGGCGAGGCCACCAAATCAGATTCCAGTAGCTGAAATGCACTGTCGGCATGACGATCGGCAAGTTCGGGATGATCCATTTCCTCTTTTGAGTGGAGTTTTGATCAATAGGGTCTCTATCATGAAGCTATGCTATTGGGAGGATATTTGTGAGCTATTCACCAAGTTATATAGCTGTAACAAGTTCTCATCAGCTGTAGTACATAGTTCTTACAGCTTAATGATCAAAGATTCAGAATTCATCACATTCTCAGCTGCAATTTCAGCAATCTTTCAGCCTTAATAAGTGATTTTAAAGTTTCAATTCTCTTTCATTCTTGAGGACAAGAACGTTTCAAGGGGAAGGGAATGCTACAAACCGAGAATCCGAGGCTTGAGTTTAAATTGGCACTTGGCGGGAAAATCAGTTAGGGAATTAAAAATCAGTTAAATTCTGTTAAATCTACTGCTGTTCTGTTCTGCTGGTATGTTGCTGCTGCTGGTGATTTGCTGCTGTTATATTGCTTTTGGCGCCAACAACAATAATTCAAATATTAGTTAGTTCATATTCTAGATAGTTCCAAGTGGTTGTCTAGATTCATTGCATTAGCATTGTATTAGATTGTTATAAATAAGAGGTGAATGTAATGTTTAGAATTCATTCCAGAAATATCAAATACAAATCTCATTTTGAGATCAATATTCTCTCTATCATCTAACTCTCTCTCTATTTCTCATCTCCTTTCCCTTCTTATCTCATCTAAGTCTAATTCTCTACTTTCTCATCTCAATTTCACTTCTTTCTTTCTCGAGCGTAACAGATTTAAATCCAAAATAAATTCCAAGTCTCCGTTGTGGATCCGTCTTTGTGCACTGGGTTGGAGCGATTGGAACATACACAGTGCAATCAAAAATTTATGGATGGGATATATTTGGATCTTAACTAGAAATAAGTTGCAGTGGGGAGTATTTGTGATAAGAAGTTTGCCTAGTACGATTTAGTGCTGTAGCAAGTAATATGGCGTGCCCCATGTAGAAATAGGCAATCTTATTTTCATGAGTAATGGTCTAGCAATTAGTTGCAAACGTTTGATCAAAGATTCTGCAATACCATTATGTGTATGTTGATGAGCCGCATGATGCTCAACTGTAATCTCAATTGACATACAATGGTCATTAAAAGCATGGGATGTAAATTCTCCTGCATTATCAAAAACGGATCCTTTTGATCGTGTAATTTGAAAATTGAGCTCGTAATCGGATTATTTGTGCAAGTTGTCTTGCAAATGCCACATTGCATACAGATAATAAACAAACATGTGACCAATGTGTTGAGGCATCTATTAACACCATAAAATATTGAAATGGTCCACATGATTGAATAATATGCCTACATATGTCTCCTTGTATTCTTTCTAAAAATGTAGGAGATTCAACTCTAATTTTAGTTGGTGATGGCTTAGTAATTATTTTACCTTGAACATAAGCAGCACATGAAATTTCATTAGGTGAAAGAATCTTCTGGTTCTTTAATGAATGTCCATGAGAACTTTCAATGATTTTTCTTGTCATTGTTAAACCTGGATGGCCTAGACAGTCATATTGTAAGGTGAACGTTTATAATTAGTTAATTTTTGGTCAACCGCTGTATTTGATTCTATCGAGTTTATACAAGTAGAATATACCCCAGAAGAAAGTGCTGACAGTTTTTTCACTATTTCAGGTAAGCGATGTAATATAAAGATATTTTTTATCACCCTTATTTATTATCTCAATATGATAACCATTGCAATGAATTTTTCGAAGACTGATCAAATTTTTGTGTGATCTACTAGAAAATAGAGCACCACTTATGTTTAGCTTTGTTCCTCCTGGAAACATTACATGTGCTCTTCTTGAGCCTTCAACTAAATTTGAAGTACCCGACATTTTATTAACATTTGCTTCAGCTAATCATAGCTGAGAAAAAGTATATTCTACTTTTGAGGATAGTGTGTGTTGTTGCACTATCGGCTAGACATAAGTCTCCATCTTTGATCAAATCCATATTTCTTCAAATATAAAATACATGTGTATCAGTGAAAACTCTATTTGTATTATGCATTAATAAAATTACAAAAGTGTAATGAATAAAGTTTCGAAATGACTATAATATAATAATACTTTTGAATTTTACTTTATAAATATAGTTGATCAAGCCTAATTTTATTCGAAATAACCCATTAAGATGAAATATCAAAACATAATATTGTATTAAATTACACACACCAAAACAATATTATTTCATTAAAAGTAAAGCAAACTTTAGTACAAAAAACATAAATGAAAAACCAAAATAACTATAGTCTAGTTTAACATTTCCATTGCCTATCAAATGATCAATTCTTCTGCTAGTATCCTCAAAAAACTCAGAAACAATAAGATGCGTCAAATTAAGTGGAGAATAATCTTCGGCAAAATTTGTTTCTGCATGTTTTCCTTTCTCTTTCGATTGTGCTTGATAGAGGTTCACCAGATGTTCAACCATACGACAGGTACTTGACTAGTGAGCTTTCATACCACAATGATAGCAATTTATCTCCACATCTTTTGACGAATTTTGTTGATGGGTTTTCTCCATTTTGTATTTCTCTTTATTTTCATTGGATTTCTTAAACTTTGGTCTATTTTGATTACCGTGGGGCCAGTTATTATAACCACAGCTATAACCTCGACCACGACCGTGTCCATGGCCACGGTTATATGTATCATTGTCGTGGGATGTAGTGTTCACTTTAGGTAATGGCTCGAACCTAGTTGGTCATGACTGATGATTTTTCATTAATAGTTCATTGTATTGCTCAGTAACAAGAAGACATAAAATTAACTATGAGTACTTTTTGAAAATTCTCTCTCGATATTGCTGCTGCAAGAGCATATTCGAGACATGAAAAGTATAGAATGTTTTCTCTAACATATCCTCCTCAGTAATATTTTCTCTTTCATAATTTCAGTCGGAAGGTACTACTAAATATTGTAGAGTTATACTCGCTGACAGATTTAAAACCCTACAACCGCAGGTGAATGCATTCATAGCGAGCTTTAGGGAGGATCGTATATTTTTGATGATCAAACCTCTCCTTTAAATTCGACCAAAGGACAAACAGATCCTTTATAGTAAGATACTTGGCTTTCGATCCTTCATGGTATGATGCTTGAGAAATATTATTATTTTAGTACAATCCCACAGGGATGCGCTATTTGCCCTTTTAATTATATCTTCGAGATTTATAACATCAAGATGAATCTCAGCATCAAAGGTCCATGGCAAATAATTTTTTCCAGCAATATCAAGAGCGGTAAATTCAAGCTTAGTAAGATTAGCTATTGAAAATCACAAATATTAGGAAATAAAAGCTTACCTCGAGTATATAACGATCATCAGTTGGCTAGAGACTAATGCTGATAACGTGTTGTAAAACTAGAGATATATTATACTCAAAAGGATAGAAATAAAAATACTAACTCAAATATAATTAGATTTATTCCAGAACTCAGGAACCAAAGAATTTTTTCTTCTATTCAAATAATTCTCTCAATTATTTTATTTTCTCAATTTCTTCACTTGCTGTAATTCTCTTCCAATCTCACTTTTTCATTGCATTTCACTGCATGTACTCTTGTACATTTATACAAATATGAGGCAATGAGGGAATACTTACCCAAGAAGGAAAATGAGGAGGTGGGGTTTATACATATTACACGTATATGTATATTTGTATAAAATGGTCTTTTACATAATTTCTAATTTTTTAAGACATTTAATAATATCCAAATTCAACCATAAAAATTGTACCTAAAAAATATCTAATATTTACAATATATAAATATTTATTGTGGTTTTTAACATTACTTGTTATATATTTTAATAAAAATATTTTCATACTTTAAAAGTTGGACTATCCAAATACCTAAAAAAGAGGACAATCTTCCAATTAAGGTTATATTTGGTTCAATATTTAACAGCATAAAATTATTGAAAGAAAACTCTAGTTGATTTTAAGACTTGTGTTTGTTTTAAAAAAAATAGCATTTTACATCTTTTACACATCTTATATAGAAAGATAAAAAAAAAAAATTATTTTATAACTAAATAAGAAAAGACATAAATTAGATCTTTTTCACAAATTATTTAGAAAGATGGTTTTACTAAAAGCCAACTATATTTTAGGTGTGGTTTCAGAAAATCATCTAACTATTCTAATTTTTTAAAGTCACACCTAAACTTTTCAAAAAAATTTCAATGTCACATCTAATGTTGACACCATTAACTTTTTGTCAAATGAACTACTGCGTTCTGGGATATAAATGCATCAAACACCAAGTTTAACTTAATAAAATTAAATTATATTAAGTAATGTATTTTATAAATGATTAAATTATTTTTCCACTTTGAATTTGTAGAATTGTTAAAGGTTTGGAGGACTGCTACAACCTTTTTTCACCAAAAAATTTAGAAGTATTTTTTATTTATAAAATTCTTTATAATTTATTGATAAAAAATAAATTTTATTGTGATTAGTTTGGTAATTTTGCATTTATTTTAATAAAAAGTTAACGGTGTCAGTTTTAGGTGTGACATTGAACTTTTTTTAAAAAATTTAGGTGTGACTTTAAAAATTTTAAAAAGTTAGCTGGTTTTTTTAAATTGTACCTGAAATGTATGTGGTTTTTATAATTTATTAGCTTTAAACTTTCACCATCATAATCAACTTTCACATCTATCCCTAGCTGAACCCATGACCACCCACTCTACCATCACCACTTGCCACACTCACGTGCTCCACTGCCATAACTAACATTATCATGATTTAAGTACTACCTGCACGACTCGTCATCACCACCTCTCATTATGGTTACCACTTCATCTAACACTGTCCATTGCAATGAGCCGTGAACCACCATGCTGCACTCCAGCATCCACCACTATGACCTACATGTCTATCCACTCCCTTCAACTCACAATTATGGTCAATCTTTGTTGCCCACCACCATGTTTTTCCACCACTATAGTCCACTTCTAGAAACCAAATAACCCCCCTCTTGATTAAAATAATTTGTTAGCAATTTTCATCCACTACTAAGGCTCGCGATTACAATAATCATTTATTAGTCCCTATGATCCACCTTAACACTATGGCTAACCATCATTTCCCATTGGTTAATTTTTATTATTAAGTCCTCATAGCATTCTCATGCTCGAATGTTCATCAACTCATAAACACTTTCTTGACAAGTTCGTGTTAGGAATAATGTCTTGAAATCCAAATTTATTTTGTAATATTACGTTGTTAATGAATAAAATTGAAGTTCCAGTCGTTTACTTGTTAAATTTGTATAAGTGAGCATATATAAGTTCCAGTTATTTACTTGTTAAATTTGTATAAGTGAGTATATATACTATATCTAATTTTATTTTTAGTAACATCTATGAGATTGGTGTAGTTCTCAGACTATAATTTATATGTTCATTCTGAGTAGTTTATGAGATTAACCCGCAGATAGACTTGGAACAAATAATATCTATTGTTGTTTGAAAATTCGTAGTCAAAGACAAGTTTGGACCACTTGTATGCTAAAACTATAACGTGAAACTGTAGATGATTTGTCTTGGTCATGTGAATGGTAATCCAAAAGTGTTAGGTTGGTTTGGCCTATATGAGTTGCTTGTTTTTGGACTACTATAGGAGATGAGTGATTTATGTTATACTTTTTGAACGACTCCTCTAAATCCTGAGAGTATTTTGGACTTATGCATGGAATGTTAATTACTTTGGTGTTCTATAAGCAAGGTCTAAACAAATGACTAAATTCTCACGTACACTGAATAGCAGTGTGAAGTGTGACAAGGATCAGATATTTAATACGGAATCTATAGTCTTGTATGAGACACAGATGTCCCCTTAGTTGATTAGCAAGTATTTGAATGATTTGGAATCTTTGGCCAAAGTATTCCAATTATTTGACATTTGAAATTTATACTGTAAATTTGTTTAAATATAAATAAATTGTTCAGTAACTTAATGACCATAGTCTCTTCACACCAAGTTCTAGGTGACTTATACTCAAATGCTGGTTGAGCCAAGTCATTGGCTATCTTATTTTGTTCCCTGGGTATGTGCTCGGACTGTAGCTTATTTAATTTACTCAACAATTTGTGTACAATTGATTGATACCGATTCGAGGTATCATTGAGACACTAGAATTCTCCATTTACTTAGCAATTTACCAACTACAAGTCCCCCTTTGAGAAGGATATTGAGAACTTACATTTTAGAAGAGTTTGAAGGCCAATTATTAGAGCTTCATATTCAGCCGTGTTTTTGCAACACTGCTCATCAAAATTACAACCAACTTAGTGATGATTCCCTTAAGGGATTCTATCATAGTTCCTAGTCTAGCACTAGAATTGGTCCTTGGTCTGTTGAAGAATAGTTTCCAAGGTATTATTTCTACCACTAGAAGGTGTTCTAGCTCATTGACTAAACTGGTCTGGATATTTGGATGGTCATCTAAAAAGTTCGCTAGGGCTTGCACCTTTATTGACTTTTGTGGCACATATATTTGAAGTAAAGCCACAATTTACTTGTTTGGCCTTCCTCTTAAGAACGGTCTATCTAGCATAAATTTAAGGACATCTATTTGGGCTACCACATATATAGTAAAGGACAAAAAATAATGTCCCAATTTCGTTGATCCATAAAACAAGGATAGCCACAGTTTTTCAATTGAGGAATACTTTATTTCACATTCATTTAGGCAATGACTAAGGTAGAACATAGCCTATACAAAAACTTGGTCATTGTGCTGTACAAGCAAACAACCAATAGATTCCTTTGAAGTAGAGGCATAGATTTTGAAAGGCTTGCCCTACTTTGGTGGAATAGTACTGGTGGCCTAATAAAGTACTCCTTGATGGCTTTGAATGCTAGTTGATGAGGCTCCTCCCACTTGAAGTCCCTCTCAGACTTGACCTTTAGCAGTGGAAAGAAACCTTGGTTTTTTTTTCTACAACATTCGAGATAAAACATCTTAGGAAGTTAAACTGCCCCAAGCAGCGTTGAAGCTCTATTTTGTTTGAAGGCGGCTTTGCCATTTAGATATCCCTATTCTTATTAATATCCACCTCGATGCCTCTCTGGTGCACCAGAAAACCCCAAAAGTTTCCAGTTCACATGCCAAAAGTGCATTTTAATGGATTCATCTTGAGGTTGTGAGACCTCATTCTAACGAATGCACTCCTCAAGTCTTCTAAGTTTTTAATTTGGGATTTCTATTTAAGCATGATATCATCTATATAGACTTCCATGGTCTTGCTAATAAGGTTATGAAAAATCATGTTCAAGGCTCTTTGGTAATTGGCGGCAGCATTCTTTAAACCAAAGGGCATAGCCACCCATTCAAACATCACTATTGACCTAGGACATTTGAATGTTGTCATATGGGAATCCTCTACGGCCATCATGACTTGGTAGTACCCACAGTAGCCATCCATGAAGGACAAAACCTCATGCCTCTAGGCTGAATTAATGAGCACATCAACAATGGGCATAGGGTATTCATCCTTTCGGGTGGCTGCATTCAGATCTTTGAAATCAATACATATCCTGATCTTGCCTTTCTTTTTAACCGCAGGTACAATATTAGCTAGCCACTCAGCATACCTAGCAGTTCTGATGAATATAGCCTCTAGGAGCCTTTGGATCTCTTCCTTGATCAAATCTATGACTTGTTGAGACATCCTCCTCTGGCCCTGGACGATGGGCTTTGAGCCTGGCTTGATAGGAAGCCTATGCTCGACCACTTTCATGTTTGGGCTAGGCATCTTATGATGATCCCAAGCAAAACAATCCTTGAATTCACAGAGCAAAGTAAAGTACTATTCTTTCTGATCCTTAGACAGCAGAGCACTTAAATAGGTAGGCCATGGGTTCTTTGTTGAGCCCAAATTAAGCTCGAAGAGGGGGTCTTGGACTTTAGCCCTTAGATCCTCCATTTTGGCTAGTGCTGCTCTTAGATTAGAGAGCTCCAGCTCCTTTTCGTGTGCTGCATGGACTTGAAAGCCATGGAATGGTTGCTTATCCCACGGCTGATCCTAGGCTTGCTAGGCTACGAACCTCGCTAATGCTGAGGAAATGGCTTCTCGGGCCATCATTGGGAGGTCTTGATGCCCCTGCATTTGAATTCTAGATTTCCTTGGGAGTCCTCTTCATAAAGAAGGGCCAACATATATCCTAAGAAGTTGGAATATTTAGACTGGACTTCTACTTAACCAACCTTAGCTTTCGGTTAATGGGTTGTTAAGGATGGCTATCATGTCTTGACGTCCAGGGGTTGCACATCATCTTCATAGAATTTTGCCTTAACATAGTTGCAATAAGCCATAAATGACCTGTTATTTACTTAAATAACCTCATAATTGTCATGGTTCCAGAAGATTAAGAACTAGTGAATGGAATACAATAATTGGCATGTAGCCAATCTCTACCAAGCAAAGCATTGTAGCTTGAAGTATTTTCCACCACAAAGAAGGCTGTTAGTTTACTTAGGCTGCCAACAGTTAAGGCAATGGGGATAACTTCATCAGATTTGGCAGTAGCTCCACAAAAGCCACATCTGAGGTGATTAAGTCTTCTCGAGACTTACCACTGACCCCCAAACGATACAAAGGCCGGACGTTGATAGTCACGCCATTGTCGACCAAGACCCTGTTTATCAGAATGTCATCAAATTTGGCCTTGATATATAGGGGCCAAATATATTTATTAGCAGTATTGGGTCCATCAAACCTCATATTCATTATGTCAGGTGGATCATCAGGCAATTTGAATGTTGAAGCATTGACTGAAAAAGATAAAGAATTAAGTGTACATTCAGCGGCTGCTAGTACATCCACGAGCTCGACTTGAGGTTCCTCATCAGATGCTGTCACATCACCCTCAAGACATTCTTGGGTATTGACTGCCATGAATTCTATGGGAAGGAGTGAGGTAGTTCTAACGTCCACCTTTTTAGGCAACGTCCTGAATTGAATTTAAATCCCGTGGTCTGTCACCTTATCAAGGTTGTCACCCAAGGGTGTATTCTCTCCCTGCTACTGCGAAACATCGTTAGCTAGCATATTCAATTCTTTAGGTTGTTTGTTGTGATCAACCTCTAAAGTTCGTGACTCCTCCATAGGCTTGGGGATGTCTTCCTTATTGAAGACATTTTCAATGTCAGACAATTTTGGGTTGACGCAACCTAATGGTTCCACTGAGTTAATGTTGATAGGAGAGTACTCCTCCTCGTCGTCAGCTGGTTCTCAAACTAGGGGGACCTCATTAGGTGATTCCACCAAGCTTCTCGCCCTTCTGAAGATGAGAGACTAGCCCACACTTTCGAGATTCCTATAAGTTGGCCCTTACTAGTAGTTGGAGGCTTGGACCCAATCAATGGATCCTCGAGATCTGCTTGCTCGGCTTTTAGCCCTTATGGACACTGGCTTCTTCTTGCAAAAGCCTAGTTAGGTAGGAATCAAGCATAAACCCGTGCTGAGCTACCCTCTTGCGCATCTGCCTTCTTTTCTGAGTATGAGTTAATTTAGAGGGACTAGCTGCGTCTTAATCGAGGGGATTCCTTCCCCACACATTATCAAACCTTATCTTGATGGCTTACAACCTAACTTCCATGGTGCCTGGCTGGTATCCACGTCCAATAAGGTATACTCCAGGTTCCTCTTAGGGTTCCCTCTCCTTATGACAATTTGAGATTTTGAGGGAGAACCTTCAACCAAACTACCCCTTCAAGGTTTCTTAGATGGTTTTTTTAGTCCTAACTGAGGATTGTTGGGAGAAATGTACTGAGGAATTAACTTGAGTTTCCTCATTGTAGCTTGTATTCTCTCACAGCATTGCTCACATGCCACATATGACATCCTTTCCAAGTCACGAGATATTTTCTTATGACTAATTAGACTTTGGGATAACCCCAGACTAGCACTGATCTCCATAGCTAATTCCTGTCCACTGTCAACATAATGGCGGAGTTGTTGCATGATCAACAAATTCTTGAAAATGGCGCACATGCTAGTAGGATGAAGTTCAATGATGCGCCAATAGCATATCCCATCATCTAAAGTATGCACCTATCCTGGAAATGTTAGTGTTCATTCAGTGGCCAACCACTCAGAAAGATGGATAGCCACCCGATCTTTCTGATTGTCATTGAGCACCATTTTCTTCTTATACAAGGAAAAAGGATTAGCCTGGACATAACAAGGCTTAATTTCGTCAGCAGTTTCAACTATGTTAGCGTGAAGATGACTACAAAAAGGGTCTTTATTGACACCCATCTATTCTTCCCCTGGAAAGATCAATTCTCTAGCTTATATGGCATCTTGAACTATGTTTCTAAAGATCACACAGTTCTTGAATGGGTTAATGAATCATGGCACTTACAGTAGATTTTTCCCTTATTTGAGTTGGGATTTAGTTTCTTGTGTTTACCTATTATCATGAGTTCATTTTTTGCCTCAAGCCAAACAAATGTTACATCGACTCTGGAAAGGTCAAATGCATATTTTCTTAGTTATTGGGATTGATAAGATTCCTTCTTAACCAAAGGATTACAAACCATAGGAGGTCACTTGATGTACTCAGCTACTTCAATTTCATATGGAGGATCATCTTCCACTTTAATTAGGTCGTGAACATATGTCTCGTACACGCCATTTTTGCTAAGGCTTTCTTCTCTTAAGACCGTGTCATGATTCAAGAAGATGGGGCACATGGAATTGAGGACCAATAAGTGAAAATTTTAATCGAGGTTGCAAAAGGTTGTTAAAAAAAAGTGGTTTAAGTCATTAGAATAGCCTAATAAGTCATTAGCCGTTAATCAATTGGTGAAAGAGACAGAGAGTCGGTTATTAGTTAATTGGAGGTAGTTCTTGTATTGTCTGGGTGCATTGCATAGTTAGATATTTTCTTGAGCTTGATTGTATAAATAGGTGAGTTCATCACTTGTAAGGGGCATTGAATGATAATGAATTGATATTCTTCTTTTCTCAACTCTTATTCTCTCTATTTCTCACCTAATTCTCTAATTCTCTTCTCATCTGTACTCTAATTCTTCACCTATCCTATGTAATAATCCAAGAGTAACCTTGAATCATGGCAATTGGTATCAGAGCCTTGATTTGATTCCAAATCAAGTTGTTGATATCTAGTTCCTGATCAAATTATAGTTGATCATCCGATCGTGCTAAGTGTTCAGATTTGTTGAGCTACTGTAGTTACATTTTTATCATAAGTCAGGTTCTTTTGTTAGAGTTACATTCAAGTTCAGATTGTAAGTGATTAGAACAACTTGAGTTAATGCTAGTGTTGATTGAAGTCGAACAAGATCAACTTCGGATTGCTGCATTATCCTTTGCTTATTCAAATCATGTTTCAACAACAATAACAAGACTATCCTAGTGCCTCAAGGGCTCCCGCTTGCACATGGTCTGGGAGGGGTAGGATGTACGCAGCCTTACCCCATCAGGGTAAGCCCCCAACGAGAGACTGTTTCCGTGGACCCCCAACCTAATAGATGATAGATATGATAGTCATGAAGAGCTTGTATGAAGAGCATGTTAAGCATGTAAAGCATAGAGATCATGCAAACAATGTATGCATGTAGGCATGTAATTTAGATCAAGAGCTGATCTAAAATAAGTAACAAAAGTGCATAGAATTGAGCTGAAAACCTGAAGATTTTTCATTAGCCCCCCCCCCCCCCCCCCCCCCCCCCCCCCCCCCCCCCCCCCCCCCCCCCCTCCTCTAAAAAAAAGGTAACTAAAGTGCAAATTTGGATCTTAGCATTTGATTTTAAGCTGCCTAAGTTAGAAATTAGTGCAAATTCTGTTGTCAGTACATTAATTCTTAAATAAGTTGCTGTTAATTGGTTCAATCTCTCTGATTTTCAAGCGAACAAGTTCATGAGTTTTTGTGAGCTAAATTGAATAGATAGTTGCCGATAATTGGAATCATCTTCGTACTCAACTTCAGCATATCAATTCGTTTGAAGTTATACTCGATTTATCTGGAATTACACATAAGCAAGCTGTGCGATTAGTGCTTTGTTTTGTAATTGAACTGAAGTACCCTCCATCTCTGGATTTCTATTCGAACTAGGGTTTTAAGGACCTTAGCTTCGGTTAAGTTAGGGTTTGACCTTCGGTTATCATCTTCAGCTGAGCAGTGGTATTAATTGTTCGCTACGAATTGTGCTAAGTCCTAAATTAAAGATCTGAACTTTAAACTGAGTAGGATTGTGAAACATTGTCTAAATTGTTTGCATACAAAAAAGGCAGAAATGGATTCAGGTCCTGTTGCAAAATCATTTTAGGAAATTAAAGATATAAACAAGATCGGCTTCGCCTAAAGAAACGTCTCCAACAATGCTAAACTTTTGGTAAAAAATTTGAATGTCCTATATCCTATTGCTGAAGATGTCCTTCGCCAAGTCTTTGTCCTTGTGGTTTTATTGAAGGAATTGAAATTATTTCAATTTAAACCTTAGAGGTTGTAGCTCTTGTGACTTATTACTTAAGAGGTCAAGCTGCATTTTCATTAATTCATCGACAAGGAAGAAACATTTATGACTATTGTTGTTTGATGGATATCCATTTTCTCATTCCTTAGGAGGAAGTTGAAGAAACGATACGAAATCATTCCCCAAATGAGCCATTAAAATTGGTAGAGGAATCGAATGTCAAAATGGTGTTGCAACAATATAATCAGAATCAAAAGAGTGAGCAGCAACATGATCTGGAATGTCAAGATGAGGTTAAGGACGTAACTGAGGCTGAAGTAAATGAGGCTGCAAAGGTTGATTCGCCGCAGAATAATATGCTTAAGGAGGATTGGAATTCTATTTAGCAGCTGAAATTGCAAACAAGTGTGTTTGATTTTGAATCTTAAGTGCTAAGCACAAATGTGGTTAACCAAATAACGAATCATGCACCACTAAGGCCTCTTGATCCAAGAAAGGAGGAGCTAAGTATTGCTTTGGGAGTTAATCAAGTACAAGATCAACGTAATAGGAAAGGTATAGCAGCTCATGACTCAAGCACAACTTCAACAGGAGTTGGAGTAAATTCAGGTTTGGAAGTGACAATTTTAGTAGAGTCAACTTCAATTTAGGCTGAAATAAGGGCATTACAACCTAAAATGGGAACATTATAGCCAAAAGTGCAAAGTATGGAACCACCAGATGTTGCTAAAATCAAATCAAAGGTGCAAAAGGGTGTGATGTAGCAAAAGATTGAGCAAGAAGTTGTGCAACAATCGCAGTAGGAGACTGAGCAAGAGGTTAAGCAACAATTACAGTAGAAAGTTGAGTAAGAATTTGAGCTAAATGTGACTGGTTATGTAGGAATCAGCTTGAATCAAGAAGCTGCAGAAGTACAGCAGATGGATGAGGCAACGTTGCGCTTGGTAGATCAAGTAGAATGGGTACAATAGCAACATGATTTAAAAGTATAAGATGAGATTTATATAGCAGCAGTACAATAGATGCTTGATCCTTCATTACTATAAGAAGATGATGTAACAGCAAGGTCCAATGTTGATTTAACAGTTACAAGTCCTTGGGTGCAATTGACTGTTGCATGGTGAAATCAAAGATTGATGTGGAAGCTCAACTTAAGAAGTCATTGAGCCCTTAAGGAGGCAAGATCAACATCATAAGGTGCAAAAGAAAACATCCTCAAGTGGAACCAAATTAGATGAATACTCTAGTACCGAAGTTCATATTTGTTAAGCATTCTAAGTTGCAAATTTAGTTAGTTGATTTTGGAGCTCAAGTTCACCACATTCAAATGGTTAATAAAGGGACAAACCAAGCATACTTGAGACCTTTTGATCTGAGAAATGAGGGACTAAATGTTCCTTGGGAAATTATTCATCAATTGCAGCGGAATGGTGAGCAGAAATTGGAGCAAAACTCAATTGATAATGCTGAATTCAGTTGGGAATCAAGAGTTGCAACTGTAAATCAAGAGATTAGCATCACACCAAGCTTTGAGATTCAGAACAAACTTGTTCTAATTGAATTTCAACAGCTCAACAATGCAGTGCAACCAAATTCAGTGAAACAACAGGGTGTTACCGCTGAAGGTGTGTTATTAGACAAATTTGCTGAGTAACCTCACTTGTGGAGCCAAGGGAGTGAGAGAATTCAGTCCAAGAATAGCTTTAAGGTGAAGTTTAAGGGGAGGAAGTTCCAAAGGATTTGATACAGAGACAACCAAGGAAATGTTCTTGTTGGCAAGCTATACATGAGATTAAGAGCAGATTATGATGTTACCATTGGGCTGTACAGTAAGGATAACATGACAAGATCGAAAATTGATCTTGATATGTTCTAAGATTACATAAGAGTTGTGGTAATTGGTCAAAAATTCTTAGACCTTGCTGCAAGACTGAATGGTTCACTAAAATGTAGGAACCAATACAGGTTCGGACAAGAATTGAAGATTATGAGAAGGAATTGGACTTCATGTGTCGCAAGCTGAATAATTCAAATCGTTGGGCCTCTATAAACATGAATAAATTCCATTGGAGTCTAGCTATGGCACTTAAGAACTTGTCTTGGATGGATAAGGTTAACAAAATTTGAGCCAAGGGTTCAATTGCTCCAGATTATATGCTGATTTTTTTGTGCACAAGAAAGAATTCTAATGATTTTGTTTCATTTGAAATTGTTTGGTTGATTGACAATGAGGGGTCTGAAGGTGTTGCTTGTTTCTTGTGTGCAACTAAAGCTAGTAAACAAAGCCAAGTATTGACGCAGAAGATGGCAATTGAGGCCTTGGTAGAGTATGGAAATGGAAGTAAGATAGCTGCTATTGTGAAATGGAGGTAAGATCTAAACTCGAACTTGGTAGACTGTTTTCTGTTATAGGTGCTGCAAGTTGAGAAGACATGAAGAGAAAGATGGACAATGGTATGCAAATTTGTGAAAATCAGCAAGGTTTTAAGAGCATTCAATTCATGTTCAATAGCAATGAGCATTTCATTGTGAAGCCTCTCAAATGGGAGATTTACAAGCTTTTCCACATCATGCGGCTGACAAATGAAAGCATAATTGTAGGAGGTGGGATGAAGTTGGTTAGAATTGGGTTTAGGGAAGTAATTAGAATTGGGTTTGGAGCAGTTACATGAGTAGACTTGGATCTGCGTAGTTGCAGCATACATACAAGCCAAGAAGCATCCTAAAGTCTCTAAGTTAGAACGGTGAAGCTTCAATGTCCACAACAACAAGCATTTAACACATTCAGATAAATTTACATAAAGAGTTCTTCAAGACTACAACTTCTCTTTTAAGATTCTTGAGGACAAGAATCTTTAAATGGGGAAGTATTGTCATGATTCGAGAAGATGGGACACATGGAATTGAGTACTAATAAGTGAAAATTGTAATTAAGGTTGTAAAAAAAAGTAGTTTAAGTCATTAGAATAGCCGAATAAGTCATTAACCATTAATAAATAGGTGAAAGAGAGGGAGTGGGTTATTAGTTAATTAGAGGTAGTTCTTGTATTGTCTAGGTGCATTACATTGTTAGATATTTTCTTGTTGTTCTTATTTGAGCATGATTGTATAAATAGGAGAGTTCATCACTTGTAAAAGGCATTGAATGATAATGAATTGATATTCTTCTTTTCTCATCCCTCATCCTCTCTATTTCTCACCTAATGCTCTTCTCATCTCTACTCTAATTCTTCAACTATCCTATGTTATGATCCAAGAGTAATCTTGAATCATGACAGACTGCCTCGTATCTAGCGGCACATTCTGCTAGTCGAAGAAGTGTTGTAAAGTTAGAGCCTTCAAATTTCTTCCTGAATTCAATGTCCAAGATGTTAAGAGCCAGCTTGGAGTATTTAAGCTCATGAAGGGCTATAGTGCATTTTAACTGAGGTCGCTTGAACCGATTAATATACTCTTCAAGTGATCCGTCTGACATTTGTCTCATTCGAGCCAAGTCAGACATGCAAGTTCCTAAATTCTATCTGGGGAGTTGGGCCTGGAATTACCTGGCCATATCGTCCTAAAAATAAATAGAGTAAGGTGGAAGGCTGATATGCCACTGGAAAGCAGTCCTAGTCAACAAACTAGGGAACAACCTTAATTTGAGATATTGATTATCTGCTACTTCCTTACACTGGTAATTGAATCTTGCAAAGTGCTCGAGAGCAGAAATAGTCCCTTCCCATGAGAGGAGGGTAAACTCGGAGATTTTATATCCTTAAGGAAAAGGATAATCCTTGTCAATGCAGTCAGGATAAGGTTTACCATACAAGGGCCTATTGACCGTTGTGAGACCTTGCCCATAGATTTGCTCCATGAGGGCGGCCAATTGATCCTAAGGGGAAGATTATGCACATGATTATGCACCTACCACTGCGCCCCAAGCAGGTAGGGATCTCGAGGGGATCTATAGGATACCCTTGAGCACCCATTACAATTGGGTGTGGGAATGGTTGTTGCGCACCCCCCCCCCCCCAAAATTTTGGATAAACCCCTTGCTCATATTAGACATGCACTTGGTTGGCCAAGAGGTATGTTCCAGCAGGACTTGGGTTGCATGGCTTGCCTAGAGGCACACTAGCACCAACAGGTTGTTGGCTCATCCTTGTCTAATCAACCCTCCAGTCATGGTCTTGAGGACGTGCATTATTTACTCCTCCCCCAGTATGGTAAGTGTGAACAAGTTTGGATGAGAGGTCTGGTTCCCTATAATAGGGACCTGACCTTGCACTCCTGTCTTAAGGCCTTGAGTGGGCCGCAATGTAACCTCCATTGTTTGAGGAGGGTGAGAACGGTTTTACCTCCAAAATAGGTTAATATTCTCCCTAATGCTTGGGCTAAGCCATTATGAGTCTCAGATTGCCTAACCAAAATAGGCTCAACTTCAACTACTTTTTGCCTGGCCACATCCTTAGCCATGAAGGTAGCAACAGAGGACACTGACAAGTTCATTTCAAACAAGACTCTATCAGTCTCTTTATGTAGCCTTGCATTCATAGAGGTTTCAAAGTCATTAATCACAACTCTCATGGCTATAGAGTTTACAGCTCTCATGGCTACAGAGTTTTAAAACTGAGCAGTAAGATTGCACTCTGTCTTAGCACGTTGCCTCTTGAAGGCTTCTCTCATTATTTGTTGAACCCTTTGGTCCACAATCTCTAAACTATGCTTGAGCATTGCCATGAAACTCTTGTGAGAATGGCCATCGAGCCTAATACGCTCATTTTCTAGGATGTGATCATTCCCACCACTTTCGTTACCGTTGCTATGAGCCATTTCATCCCTTTGAGATATAGGACTTTGTTCTAGAGGGTGGTCAATTGGGGACCTGATAAGGGCAAAGCCTTCCGATGCCTTGAGCTCAAGAGTGCTTAACATTCTGGTTTTGACCATCGGCAAATGGACGAAAATTACGCCTCGGTAATCCACAATGGGCTGAAGACAATGAAGTCTCGTTTCTAGCCTCCCACTGTGGTCGCCAAAATGCATGTTTGCTCTATTTTGTTTTGAATGATGTGTGTGTGGTCACCGTAAATGTAAAAACAAAACAAATGTGCAAAAGGGACTCTTTATGATTAAGGTGTAAGCTTAATTACGAACCACATATCTTTGACCCCAACCACTCACCATTTTCGAATGCTTCAATTAAAAAGACTTTATTGAGTATTTTGTGGATTTTTTTACATATTTTTATGGGAAAAAAATTAAAGGATATGGACCTAACTCAAATGGCAGTTACAATGACGGAGTAGGGCCTACAGACACCTTTCCTCGTATACTTAAAAGTCAGGAACTGGGGTGGAGACAAACCAAAGAGCTTAAATCCACTTATAAGCTTGAGTCAATCAGGTTTTCAAGCTTGACACCCTTGACTTATAATAACTTGAATGAGTTTTGGCCAGACAAGATTAAAGTGGAGTAAACTATATTTAGGTCACTAGATTAGGACCAACGAAATCAAGAGACAAAGCCTTAGCCATCAAAGCTTAATCTAAAGCCTCAAATCTTAACTTATCAATTTGTGGGATTAGAATAAAACATGAAAGCCATGCCTGAAGCCCAAGAATTGCATTACTATAGAGGAAAGTACAGCAAAGATACACATTGTGCTATGCCTAGCTAGGTTACGCTACTCCTAAGGAAAAGAACACAAGTGTACTGTAAAAAACTTTAAGAAGTTCTGTCTTGAGGATGTGTGTACTACTTGTACTAAAGTAGAGTCCTTTATTTATAAAGAAAGAAAATAAAGGCTGCTCTTAATTTCACTGTAACATCACCCATGTCAGGCCACTAAGCTCTTTTTCTTTACAGTTATTCTTCAACAATGTGTCTTGAGCTTTGGAGGGAAATCCTTGATACCCACATATGTAATTATAGTAAAAGTTCCCTTTAGAAGCTCCACATTCCCCTGTATTTAGCTTAAGGCCCAAGCAACTGAACTTGCACTCCAAGTAACTTCCTTGAGCTTGGAAACTATCGCTCTTGCAACTTTCCTAGCCGCCCCTCAAGCTCGAGCTTATTTCATCCTTCTGCCATCTTGAGTGTCGAGTCGCTGAAACCCTTTTCAAGGGTAATAATGTTATCTAGGAATTGGGCTTGAGATGCCGTTGATGTAGTATTCAAAGGCCTAGCCCCTCTCGTGGCTAACCTCACGTGATGAACACATGACGCTTTACCCAAAAACGGCATTATTTCAGCCCTGTTGAATTTAGGGTGTGGACAGTATCATGAACCATGTTCCGGAAGATAACATAGTTCTATATTGAATGGTTTAACGAATCATGCCATCTACGGTATACCTTCCCCATATTAGAATTGGGGTTAGGTTTTCTATATTTATCCCTAACCTTGAGTTGTTATTTGCCTCAAGCAAATTAAATATTACATCATTTCTTGAAAGTTTAAATGAGTACTTTCTCAAGTCATAGGATTGATAAGACTTCTTGGCTTTGACACCCTTCTTAAACAAAGCATTTCAAACCATAGGAGGCCTCTTAAATCTTCATCAACTTCAATCTCATAAGAAGGATCTTCATCCTTTTGGATTAGATCATTTATGTAAGTCCCATACACGCTATTTTTGTCAGGCTTTCTTCTTCCAAGACAGCTCATATTCTAGTGGCACATTCTGCTAGCTGTAGGAGTGTCGTAAAGTTGGAGCCTTCAAATTTCTTCCTTAATTCAATATCTAAGCTATTTAAGGCTAGCTTGGCATATTCAACTTCAAGAAGGGCTATTGTGTGCTTTGATCTGGCTCTCTTGAGCAACTTAATGTAATCTTCCATAGATTCGCCTAGATTTAGTCTCATTCGAGCCAAGTTAAATGTGAAAGTTCCTAATTCTATTCTATGAAACTGGCCTTGAAATTGTCTTGTCATGTCATCCCAATAATAGATGGAATTAGGTGGCATGCTAATTTACCACTGGATAGCTATCCCAATTAAGGAGCAAGGGAACAACCTAAGCTTGGGATATTGATTGTCAACCACTTCCCTATGCTAGAAATTAAATCTTGCCAAATGCTCGATGGCAAACACAGTCCCTTCCCTTAAGAAGAGGGTAACTCAAGGGATTTTATATCCTCGATGGAATGGGTAGTCCTTGTCTATGTTGTTAGGGTAAGATTTACTGTACAAGGGTCTATTAAACCTTCTAAGGCTTGGTCCATACATCTGCTTGATGAGGAAAGCTAGTTGGTCCTTGAGGGCAAGGTTAGGCACATGGCTATGCAGCTTCCATTGCCCCCAAGTGTATGGGGATCTTAATAGGGAATCTAGAAAATACCCCTGAGCACTTGTCATAATCAGGTGTGGATGTTGTTGCTGAAACCCGGGGTAACCCTCCTAATCTATATGGCCATGTGGTTGGTTGGCCACGAAGTATGTTCTAGCAAGACCGGGTTATACGTCATTCTTTAGAGCACACAAATATTAGCAGGCTGTTGGTTCATCCTCGCTTGATTAGTTTCCAAGTCATGGTCTTGAGGAAGTGGGTGGTTAACTTGCCCCCCAGTATGATATGTATGGAAAGGTCTAGGAAGGAGAGGCTGGATCCCAGGTGCCTATCCTTGTATTCCTACTTGAAGGCCTTAAGTGGGCCTTGAGGTTACCTCTTTTACTTAAGGAGGGTATGAATGGATTTGTCCCCCCTTTCTCAAGGACTATGTAAAAGACGAAAAGATGAAAATAAGAGCTCATATATTCCATCTAGATAATGAGTCTGGAGAGTTATACAAACTGGACTTCGGTGGAGTGCTTCTTATGTTCCTTGACTTGGATGAAGAAGTGCTAGTAATGGTAGGAGCCCATCCCATTTAGCAAGCAATAAGATGCATTAGCTCATCAGGCATTATGTCTACTGCTTGTCGTTAATGATGATGATTGCATTAAGTATGCCAAGGGGTGCAGAGCATGCCAATGACATGGTTATTTACCAAGAGTCCCTGCAGCTGAGATGCATGACATTGACAAACCGTGGCCCTTTAAAGGATGGGAAATGGACATCATAGGGGAAATTAACCCTCCTTCTCGCAAGCAACACTCTTACATTCTTGTGGCCCCAGACTACTTCACAAAATGAGTGAAGGTAAAACCATACAGGAATATCAATTAGTAAGATGTGATTAAATTTACTACATAATACATCTTATGTAGGTTTGGAATCCCAGAAATCATTACTGTGGACCAAGTTGAGGTGTTCAATAGAGCTGAGGTTAAGGAGTTCACCGGAGTTTCAACATAGAAATCTTGAACTTAATCCCTTATTTTGCTTAAGCTAATTGCCGGGCAGAGTCTACTAATAATATTCTAAAGGTCAATATTGATAAAATGATTGAGGATAATCCCAAAAAGTGGCATGAACTATGCCTTATGGGCTTATAGTACATGCAACGTGATGCAATTGGGACAACCCCCCTTCCATTTAATGTATGGCCATGATGCTGTGCTCCCAAAGGAAGTCATAGTTCAGTCTATTTGGTTGGCTCATCAAAGGGAGGTTTTCTAAACTTGAGTATGGGCAAGTTATGATGGATAAACTAACTTAGACTAAGTTAGGTTGGATGCCCTTCACAATCTAGAAAAACAAAAGAAGAGGATGACCAAAGTTTACAACAAGAAGGTCAGACCTAGGTCTTTTGACTAAGAAAATTTAGTCTAAAAAGTGGTTCTACCAATTGGCTGGAAAGATCATATCTTTGGGAAATGGTCCCTACACTAGGAGGGCCCATTCTTAGTCATAGTGGTGTTCGGAGGAAATGCTTACTTGCTCTAAGATCTAGATAGAAGGTTCCTAACAAAATATATGCCATCAATTTGAGATTTTAATAAGGAAGTCCTCAAGTTTAGATTCCCTATATTACGGGCTCAATTTTGATATCATTTTCTTCCGGATCCCGTGATACTCAAGTTAGAAAAATAAAGAAAAGGAACTACCAAGTTGAGGAATGTTTTTTTTTTTAAAAAAAAAAAAAGCATTTTTTTAATAATATTGAGAAGTACATGGTTTACACAAAACAATGCAAGCACCTGTATGGCCATCAATGGAAGGACTCACCCAAGGGCCATCAATCAATTTGAGATTTTAATGAGGAAGTTCTTAAGTTTAGATTCCCTAAATTATGGGCTCAATTTCTATATCAGTATCTTCAGGATCAACCACATGATACTTAAGTTAGAAAATTAAAGAAAAGGAACTGGCAAGTTAACGTATTTGACAAAAAAAATGCATATTTCATTAATAATATTGAGAAATACATGGTTTAAACAGAACAATACAAGCAACTTACATGGCCAAATAGCCTCTTTACAGTGCTAAGCAATAATAAAACCTTAAGCTTGGCCAGGGGCTTCATCTGAGGAAGTTCTTATGAAGCTGTGGATATTAGCCTCTTTCCTCCTCATGGTTAAGGAAGCTGATCTCTCCTAAAAGAAGTCATAAAGCTTTTGCTGATACCAACTCAGATCCTCCCATTTTTGAAGTTCAGGGGATTCCTATGAAATGTAAGGGGATCAGAGTTGTGCAAGTATTCCCTTAAGGTTGTGAAAGTATGATTAAATGTGGAAAAGGCTTCCTTACCTTATTCGAGTTTGGTGAGTTGTGAAAGTGAGACTTTTGAAACTTATGAATCCTTAAGGGAATACACTGTGTCACTCTAAGCTTAGGTTATAGTTCATAGGAAATCCCCAGAAAATCGAAATGGGCAGGGTCCATGGTTGGGTAGAGACATTTTTGGATTCCAGAGAAGGTTTGTAGCAAGCAGACTTAAAAATCACTATAAGATGGGCTTGCAGACCAGCCGTGCACTAACACAGTGGCTAAGAAAACGTTTTCTTCAATAAGTGAACTGAAGTGCCACCCATACCAATGGCTGAATGTGGTAGTGCACCCAATTCATGAAGCCACTGGAGGTTATGTTGGAATTGGTATCCTTAAAAAACTCAATTAGTTAGTTTTAAATATTAAATAAATAAAATTGCTGCATTTATTTATTGTCTGATTATGTTTTACAAGTCAAATATATTAGGAACAGTGTCCTAAAATCCATTTTTATTTTGGATATGTTGTTTCAATTAATAAATAAAATTAAAATTCCAGTCGTTTCCTAGTTAAATTTGTATAAGCAAGCATTTATATTGCATGTGATATTCTTTTGGGAAGCATCCATGAGATGGGTGTAGTCTTTTGACTACAATGTACATGTTTGTTTCAAGTGGTTTATGAGACTAAGCCACAGATAGATTGGAACAAATGGTATGGATTGTTGTTTGAAAAACTCATAGTCGAAGACAAGTTTGGACCACTTGTATGCTAAGACTATAACGTGACATTTTAGATTACTTGTCTTGGTCATGTAGATGAAGATCCAAAAGTGTTAGGTTAGTGCGTTTAATAAGATTGACACACTAAGTTGGACCATATGGATTACTTATTTCTATACTACTATCGATGAGTGATTCATGATGCTTACTTTGCGTATGCGTTAGCAAGTACACTAGTCGTATCAAGTAATAAAGTAATGAGTAAAGTATCGTTCCCACAAGGATTGTTATTGAATGAGTACCAAGATTAGTAGCTTTGATGCTATTTGAAAAGCAGAAAATTGATATGTTGATATGAAATAAAATAAAATAAAAAGAAACAAAATATATTAACTGATTTTTATGAAGTTTTTATGATTTATAACATCCAAAGCATTTGATTTCACCTTAGTTGCATCAATACGCCTTTCTATTCTCATCATTCAAGTTGTTATTACGTGTTGATGGTTGAAAACCCTAATTTACTAAATATTCGCTCTCGAGCAACATTTAGTATGCTCTTTTACATAATAACCCATCACTCTTGTGCATGAATTTAAATAAGAAAAGAGTTTTTAAAGCTCTATGATTTTCACTTAAAAACCACACAAATCGCGTTAATCTCTCTCGAGCATTCGCTCAATTTGTGATGCTTATCACCTCAGTAATCATCATAAATCTACTCTTGAACTCATTATGAATCATTATCGGCCTTAAATGGTGATCAAGCACTTAAAACTCATGAAGAACAATGATAAACACTTCAACCACGCAATAACAAAACTTTGAATGCATTGAATTAAACATAAGCGTATATTACAACTTAGGCTATATCGAAGCCTTGGAATAACAAAATTAATCCATGATGAACTCGATACAAAGCATAACTACCGCAAAATTCATGAACTTAGAAGAAGAAAAGGCTATAAAGGACTTAAAAATAACTTTCTTCCTACTTCTTCTTCTTTCCTTCACTTGTTTTTCTTCTTCTTTCTTCTCCTCTTTGTATGTGTTTTTTTTTTTAAACAAAGGGTGCTGTAATGCTTCAAAAAACACCCCTTTATATAGCATTTGATGGGTGAATGAAGAATGTAGAAAATTATCCTCAGCTTCATCCTTATTTGCCAAAACTTGCGGCTACTGCTCCTACTTTCTTTATTCTTCATTTTTTATGTCCTTTTCAGCTTTGCACCACCCAAATCTGCACCAAATGATCATTTTGATGTTATATGATACTTATACAATGAACTTGAATCATAAAATACAATAAAAAGTTGCTGCCCAAGCTGCAAGTTGTGAGAAAACTTGTTATTTTATGTAAAATTCTGTTATTTTATGTGAAAACCTGCATTTACGGATGTAAATGAGGTATTTTGCTAATTTTTTGTATTTATTTGATGTATCTTACTTTTACTTGTTAATGTTGATGATGAAACCTAGCAAGACTTAATATAAAATGGGTGTTTTTATAAGAAAATAGCAAAATAGTTCAAAACAAGCAAAAATGCTAGGCCGTGATATCCTCCTAGCACACTTAGGTGTGTACTTGCTCTCATGAACTACTACTTGCCTGCCTACCTGCCTGCCTATCATTTGATTTCTACCTATCCTCTGATTTCTACTTGTCGTGGCCTGCTTTGTGTTTGTTGTTGTTGTTTGTGGTAGTTTATTGTTTTGGTCGTCGTGTGTTTTGAACTACTCTTGATGTGATACTTTTCTGCTGACAGGTCACATGCCATTTGCTGCGGACCAATTTCTCAGGTTGGGGATCCTCGAAAATAGCCTCTCTTAGGGGTAGCCCCTTGAACGGGAAGGCTGCATACTATTAGCTTCCAATTAGAAATTGAAAGTCTAACCTTGTAGAAGAAAGAGTTGGGATGAGAGGAGAAATGCAAGGGGATGAGAAATAGAGAAAGTGATGAGAATTTAGAGAGAATTCCTCAAGGAAATTCTAAGTTTTATTTATTGAATGAATGAAATACAAGCTTTGGAGCCAATTTATACACAATCGGGTATAATGAATCAAGACAAACCTAACCAACTCTAACAGCATTTGGCGCCAATTTGCAGCAGCCACCAAATTTGACCCGTGCTTGACCAACCGAACTCCTACTAAAGCCAATTCCTACTCAACTAACATTTGAAACATTGCAACTCAACAATGGAAACAATAACCGAAAATACAACCAAAAATTACAATCAAAATTTTACGATTCATAATATTCCCTCCCTCTTGAGAAACTTCTTGTCCTTAAGGAGTAAAATTTGGGAATTGGCTCTTCAAGAAATTGCAATTTTCCCAAGTCACAAAGCTCTTGTTCAAGTTGCTCCAATTCACCAACACTTCTTGCGCAGCACCACTACCCACCTGCAGCTTCCTCCGGCCCTTGACAGCAACTGGTTGCAGCAGCAGCATTCCGTTAGCCTCTGCTTCAGGCGGCGCCCGAGCAACATAAGTCCCCTTTTTGACTTGCTTTTTAAGTAGAGAGACATGGAACACCGGGTGAACTTATGAATGTGAAGGTAAGTCAAGCTTGTATGCAACATTGCCAATTTTCTCTAAGGTTTTGTATGGACCAAAGAAACGGGCACTTAGCTTGACATTTTGCCTAACAGCCAAGGAAGACTGTCTATATGGTTGTAATTTAAGGTCGACCATGTTTCCAACTTCATAGCTTTTGTCTACCCTCTTTTTGTCTGCGTAAAACTTCATTCGGGCTCGGGGTTGTTGGAGATTATCTTTAAGCATTTGCAATATCTGCTTTCTCTGCTGCACTAAATCACCAGCTGCACTAAAGTGAGTGTTGAACCAATACTCCGCCAAAGAAAGCCAATGATTCCACTCCCTAGGCTGTAAGAAAACCATATTCCGAAGGTATTGTTCTACACATTGGTTGACTCGCTCGGTTTGGCCATCCGTTTGAGGATGATAAGAGGAACTAAGTGCCAATGTGGTACCCATCAATTTGAACAACTCCCTCCAAAATGTGCTTGTGAAAATATTGTCACGATCCGACACGATGGATTGAGGCCATCCATGTAATTTATAAATGTTTTCAAGGAAGATCCTTGCTAATTTATCAGCAGTAACAAGACAAGCAAGAGTGATGAAATGGCTATATTTGGTGAAACGATCCACCACCACCCATATGACTTCCTTACCTTCAGACCTCGGTAACCCCTCAATGAAATCCATGCTAATGTTAATCCATGCTCCATCCGGAATGGGAAGTGGTTGAAGTAGACCCTTGTAACGGTGATCACCCAACTTGGTTTGTTGACATACTTCACAAGCTTTCACATACTCACTCACTTCTTTTTTCAAGCTTGGCCAACTAAAGTAAGCTTTAACCCTTTGATCAGTGCCTTCTATACCGGCATGACCATCCCAAGCTGCATCATGAGAGGCTTGTATAACCGAATTCCTCAATTTAGTTGCCGATCCAATGTACAGCCTGCCATGGATTGTGATCAAGCCTTTCTGCACTGAAATACCAGCATCTAGATTGCTCTTTTCTGCACCATTCACAAGAGTAGTAGCAACACAATCTTGGGCAAAAGAATCACCCTCATATGTCTTATAAATCTCTTCCATCCAAGATGGAACTACCACGGTAGTAGCACTGCTGTGCGCAACTTCAGTATCCTCAAACTTCCTAGACAAAGAATCGGCTGCAACATTTTCTTTGCCTTTTCGATATTCAATATCATAATCAAGGCCATGCATCTTCATCAAGCCCTTCTTTTCAATCCTCGTCACAATCTTTTGCTCAAGGAGATACTTGAGGCTTTGGTGATCCGTTCGAATGATGAACTTGTGACCATCCAAGTAATGCCTCCATTTTTCAACGGTTAAAAGAATTGCTAAATATTCTTTCTCATAAGTCGACATAGCTTGATGCTTAGGGCTAAGAGCTTGACTCAAGTAAGCAATAGGCCTCCCATGTTGAGAAAGAACAGCCCCAATTCCTGAACCACTTGCATCTGTCTCCAAAATAAAGCTCTCGATAAAGTTTGGCATGGCCAACACTGGTGCAGCACAAATAGCGGATTTAAGAGCTTCAATTGCAGCCTGAGACCTCTCATTCCACATGAATGCATCCTTCTTCAAGAGTTCTGTTAAAGGTTTGGCAATAGAACGATAACCTTTAATGAATTTTCTATAATACCCCGATTAACCCCAAAAAACCTCTCAATTGCTTCAAGGTAATCGGAATTGGGCAATCTTGCATTGCTTGGATCTTAGTAGGATCGGTGGAAACTCCCTCTTGAGAGATGACATGGCCCAAATACTTAGGCTTTGTCTGAGCAAACGAACACTAGGACAACTTCGCAAAGAACTCGTGTTGCCGCATCACCACAAAGACTTGTCTATGGTGAGTGAGGTGAGCTTCATAAGTGGAGCTATAAATCAGTATGTCATCGAAGAAAATGAGCACCGATCTTCTCAAGAAAGGCTTGAAAACACCATTCATTGCTGCTTGAAAAGTGGCCGGAGCATTTGCTAAGCCGAAAGGCATAACAACAAACTGGAAATGCCCATGATGAGTCTTAAAAGCAGTCTTGTATATATCCGTCTCGAGAACTCTAATTTGATGATACCCTTGTCTCAAATCAAGCATAGAGAAGAAGCATGCTCCATATAACTCATCAAGCAAATCATCTATGAGGGGAATAGGAAACTTATCCTTCACTGTCAAGGCATTCAATTGTCGATAATCAATTCACATTCTAGCCGAGCCATCTTTCTTCTTCATGAGGATCACTGGTGAAGCAAAAGGACTATGGCTTGGTCTAATAAAATTCATGTGAAGTATCCCCTCAACCTGCCTCTCAATTTCTGTCTTTTGGCCATGAGCATACTGGTATGGCCTAATCTTGACCGGATCAACATTTTCACGAAGATGGATGGCATGGTCCACACTCCTTTGAGGAGGAAGACTCTTTGGTTGCTCAAAAATGTCCTCAAACTCTTCCACCAAGGACTGAACTTCTGGCTGGATATCTTTCTGCAGCTCAAACGAGGTGATCACAAACAAATGCCCGAGCCATTGTATTGCTCTCTTCTTGATTCCACCTTGTAATCGTTTACCATCAATCAAATTGAGCTGAGCCTCCTCTGAAATGTCCTGCAGAGATACATTGGTGCCATGAACCTCAAATGCCATGGTCATTTTATCAAAATCAAACACCACTGGATTAAAGGTTTTCATCCAATCCACACCAAGCACCATATCGCAACCTCCTAAGGGAAGAACTCTAAAATCAAAGGTGAATTGATGACCTTGCATCGACCATGGAAGTGTTAGACACTTGTTTTGAGTTGTTAGTGAATTTCCATCAGCCACCATAACCGCCAATGGGCGAGTCTTGGTCACCTCATGCCTTACCTTCTTAATCAACTTGGGATCAACAAAACTATGTGTACTCCCACTATCAGTAAGAAAAATGATAGAGGCTTTACCAACTTTGCCTCTAATTTTAATGGTATTATGAGCCCCACTCTCGGTCAATGCCTTCATGGATATCTCAACTTCATCATCACTCAATTCATCTTGTGAAGTAGGACCATCACTGTCACTTTCTGCATCTGAATTTTCACTGCCAGAAACAGCACCAGCACAGGACCCCCTTGCATACATTAATGCCTAAGATTTGCACCTATGACTAGCTGATATGGTTGATTACAACGAAGGCATAGCCTCATTAAGCTCCTGTCATCAGTCCGCTTCAATCTGGCACCAGAACTACTCCTCTGCTGCTGAGGTCTGTAATTACTGCCTTGTAGCCTGTTCTTGTCACTTGAATTGGCTAAAGTGGCTTCAATCAACTTAGCCTTGTTGTAAACACTTGAAAATGTCTTAGGACCAATGGCTTTCACCATATTCTTGATCCTTGGCTTCAATCCACTCACAAAACAAGAAACATAAAAGGATTCTGCATCATCCGGAGCAATGGATAGAATTGACAACAAATTAGCTCGTAAATTCTCAAATCTAATCATATAATCCCTCACGGATGAGGTTTGGGACAACTTGTTGAAGCTATCCACCACATCAGTTGACTCCTCTCCACCATAGCGTTCACACATTTCTTCTACGAATTGTCCCCAGGAAAGATAAGGTTCGCTCTTCCACAAACTATAATACCATACCTCATAATCACCATGTAAATGTACTGCGGCTAGCTGAAGCTTTTCCTCCTCCGGTATGTTATAATACTGAAAATACCGATCACATCTTCTAAGCCAAGATTCCGGTTGTTTTCCTTCAAAAGGATTTATGTCCACCTTTGGCTGCTTGTAAGTACCACTCCTACCACCAGATGTGTTGTCATTACTCACTGATCTATGCTGGAAATGTCGATCAAGAGGTCTATCAATATGCTCGAACTCATCAATTGCAACTCTATGATGCAAAACATAATTCTGTGGCCTGTCATTGTGATTTGCATTCAAGGCATTTGATCTGCAATGTACTTGTCCTGAGGCACGTGTTATGAATGCAAGAATCCGAGGCATGAGCTGTGGGAGGCCTTGTGCTGTTGGTATAGCTTAAGAATGATGTAATAGCTTAATCATGTTAGTTACATTCTATTAGCATTATTAGTAATAAGTGGGGCAACTGGTAACGTGTGTATGGTTTGAATTGGTTTGGTGCCTAAGTTTGTTAGGGGTTAGGATGCTCATGGATTCTTAGCAGGAGATTGTTAGTTGATGCCTTTTTGTTCTTTAAATAGCTGGTTTGTGGCTTGTAATAATCATTCAATGAAAATTACCAATCTCTTGAGATTAACCTTCCCTCTCTCACCTAACTCTCTCTAATTTCTCATCCCCTTCACTTCTTTCTCGTCTCATACTCTCTTATCCTTAGCTTACGTTTGTGAATCAATCACAAATGTAACAATTGTATCAGAGCCTTGATTTGGCTTCCGAATCAAGCTCATATCCGAAAAAAAATACAAAATCTGATTAATTGTATTGCAATTAATCAATAAAAAAATAGCTGTGGTATTGATTTAGCTCAGTTTTTTGCATTAAGGAATTCAATTCGGCATTTTGAATTGAAATTTGGGCGGTCACTGCTGTGCTGAACTATAAGGCCTGGGAATTGCTTTCGGTAGGGACATAATTGGTTGAGTACATTCAACATCAAAGCTGAATCAAATTGAATTCAATTGAATCGATCAGACTTTAGCCACTGAATTCGAGTACTGAAGCATGCAGTAGTTTGATGTGAGTGCTGATCTAACTGTTCTTGATCAATCATTCATTTGATCTGTTGGAAGAAGAGTAAGTGATGCTAATTGATCCACATTATACTTGATCATCATCAAAAGATCAGAACAAGCTGATTTGAGGTTTATTCAGATTCTTTAATTTAGAAATTGAGGTTGAGGTAACTGATTTCTGAACTACAAGTTACACACTTAATCCGAATCTGCTTGTGTTGCTGAATTGTGAAGAAATTGAGTTGATAAGCATAGAAGTGGTGAGAATTCGTCAGAGTTTGCGTTTGAATCTTAAGAATTATATGTTATTGAGTGGATAAATTGCTTAGGAGAAAATTCTGACAGTGAACTGAGGCCGATGTGTCAAAATTCGACTTCGATCTTGAAGATTGTGGTGAATCGCGTGTTGAAATAGTCATTACAATCAAAGATCGAACCTATTTCAGATTTTTTGTCGGAATTATTTTGGAAAACATCACTGTCAGTGTTTGCTCGAAGTTAGGGTTTGTATGCGAACTTGCGAGTTAGGGTTTATCATCAGTAACAATCGTGGATCTAATAGTAAGGGATTGTTTGTGCGATCGAAGGAGTGCAACTTCATAAAGCAATCGGAGTTAAAGAGTTGCAAAACAAGTTTCACACTTTTGCGATTTTTGAACTTGTATTCTGCGAACTGAGTGTTCCGGATTGAAGTTGTTGTTCATTATCAATATGGACTGGTTGACTGAGATGTTGATGAAATTTAGGCAAGAATTGAGATAAGATATTGAGGAATCGTGGCAGAAAAAACAACAAGATTTTGAGCAGAAGAGGTTACAGGAATGAAAAGAAAGGAGGCAACGAAGTATGAATCAGCAAAGCAATGGTAAGGTTGATCAGCAAGCTCAGCCGGTTGAAGTCAAGAGATCTGATCAGGTCATTCTTCAATCACAAGAATTGGTGGAAAGGATTAACGCGGCTTTTGATCAGCGTATGCAGCAACTTGAAGTGGAATTCGCTGAGTTTCGAGAACAATTTAGAAGGCCAATTGCTCCTGCTGTTCAACCAGTTAAGCCTTTTGAAGAATTGAATCATCAGGTGCCACTTAATGTAGTTGGAGAAGAAGTGGACCAAGGAAAAGCCGAAGTTGATGAACATGAGTTGGATGAACCTGAGGTTGAACGAGATGTCCATTATGAAGACTCTTTGTCAAAGTTAGAGCATTTTGAAGAGGACGAGCTACAACATGACATACTTCAGGAGTGGGAATATGATTTTCATGTCATGGGAATGTTAAAGAGTGCAAAGAGTAAAGTGAAGAGGAATCATCTTAACGACGCATTGAAAGACTTTTGGGAAACAAAGAAGATTACAAAGAAGAAATTGAAGCATAAAGTTGTGTTGCAGCCTATGAGGTTTGATGATCAACAGGAGCTAACTCAAGATGCTACTCTGACTGATGTGTATGCGGGTATGCCAGGTTCAGATACATATGTTGGTATACATGGATTGGGTGCAGCAGTAATTGTGGTTCCAACTGAAAAACTAGATGCCACTACCGAGACATCCTTGAAAACTTCTCCAAATCTGTTAAGTATTATTCCAAGGCAAGTTTATATGCAGAATCAAAGCACCTTCACTGCTGAGCAAGGTCATTCGGTGGGGAAATCGTTTGTTGCTGCTGCAATGCCTTCAAATACAGATCAAGGTATGCTTAAGTTCACCTTTGGGTGTGCTGTTGTGCTAACTCAAATCCGGAACAACATTATATTGGATGCCTTGCAAGGTTTTTGGTGTTGGGAGAATGTTTATGAACTTAGCGTAGCTGAATTGCACTGTCGGCATGCCGATCGGCAAGATCGGAATGATCTACTTCTTTTTTTAAGGGCAGGAAACGTGTATTCTTATACACACTCTTATGACAAGCTTCCTCCGAATTCGGGAGATTACGTTCAAGCTGTTGTGAAGCTTTTGCAGAAACGAAGTAATCAAGCTGCTGAGCTCAACAAAACAAAGTTCTGGAATTTGGCCTCACAATTGCAAGAGTATGCTGTTGTTTATGCTCAATTGAAGTTAAACCGAAGTGGCGTACAAGTTGTAGCATTGACTTAGCTTATCTATAAAGATTTAAGCTCACGACCAGCTGGGGCTAGCTTAGATATTAACAGAAAAGCTAAGCACAGAACAGTTTTTGCTCATGTGTTGATTGCATCTATGGGGAGGCTCTATTGGTTCATTATGCTGGGGTTTGGCATATTCATTCTTGAGTTCGGTGAAGGAAACCAAAAGCCTAACGACAGATCTGTTCCACAAATGCAAAGAGAAAAGGATGAGCATGGAGTTAACATCAAAGCAAGTTTTAAGAGAGAGGATGTTACATGTTGTAGGTGGCGTAGTTCAGATCAGCCAGAATTGGTGTTGTTTCTGTTCAAACACGAGCTTTCCCTTGAAAGGATGGTAGTTATTGTTAGTTGGTGGTTTGAGGACATGTTAAGCTGCTGGAATGACCACACTGCCGGTGACAAAAGCCAAGTAAAGATCCATGCAAGATTGAGAAAAAGTGCAGCGAAAATCAAAGTAAACATGAGCAAGGAAGTTTGAGACGAATTAGCTGTAATTTTGATGAAGTTTACATCTAATCACGAGTTCTGTTGGTGTCTTCACTTGCCATATTTGTTACTCATGCTTATGGTGATTGACAAGGAAGCAAAGCTTGATCATTTGAGGCATGTTTGGTGGTTGGATGAATATCGTGTCCAAGGAAGTTTGAAGATCTGGCTGGAAGTGGTGAGCCACAGCATACAATCCGTCAATGGGGTTGCTTTGGGCATTCAAGTGATGTCCTTGTGTCTTTGGAATTCAAGTGTGACCCCTGAGTTCTTGATCTGGAGGAGCAAAAGTTCGAAAATGCAAACCAAAGTTGCTAGTTTTCAAGTGATCAATTTGGGACAGCAAAAGTGCACGGAAGCTGCTGAAAATTCTTGGGGAATTTTAATTCTTTCACTGTCAGCTACATATCAGGTGTTAAGTAGATTCATGGATGGTGCAACTTTGATCTTGAGAGGTCTTATGAACTTACCGATGAGGGGAAGCTTCTTTTTGAACCCAACACACACTGAAAGTAATGGCAGAAGCAGTTACAGATTTCTTTCTTCTCAGGGAAACAGTTGGGGCTACGTTTGGGACTGTCTATCAGCACTTTTTGTCAATTGGTTTGAGTACGTAAGGCCGCCTGAGATGTTTAAGGACTTCATATGCAGTTTAATAGGTCTTGAGACATTCAAACTCTGCTGTGCAGCATGTTATAAGCAGAATTGCAGAATATTGGAGTTTGAGGGTCCTCTGCAGCACGTTAATGCTTGGGGCTGTATTAGTTGCATCAAGTTGAGCCGTGGGCTGGATGTTGAGGGTTGTCTGGTCTGGTTTGATTAGTGTAGACCACCAGAATACCCACACAAAATCCTTGAGCAGAGCAAGCGTCGTGCTAATGTGACCAGTTGCATTCATGATGATTTGCTTCAGATATACTTCCAACTGCATATTTCAGCAAGATTTCATTACTTCAGCTATCTTTCATATGCAATAAGTGATCTACATTGTCACAACTCTCTTCCATTCTTGAGGACAAGAATGTTTTCAAGGGGAAGGGAATGTTATGAATGCGAGAATCCGAGGCATGAGCTGTGGGAGGCCTTGTGCTGTTGGTATAGCTTAAGAATGATGTAATAGCTTAATCATGTTAGTTACATTCTATTAGCATTATTAGTAATAAGTGGGGCAGCTGGTAACGTGTGTATGGTTTGAATTGGTTTGGCGCCTAAGTTTGTTAGGGGTTAGGATGCTCATGGCTTCTTGGCAGGAGATTGTTAGTTGATGCCTTTTTGTTCTTTAAATAGCTGGTTTGTGGCTTGTAATAATCATTCAATGAAAATTACCAATCTCTTGAGATTAACCTTCTCTCTCTCATCTAACTCTCTCTAATTTCTCATCCCCTTCACTTCTTTCTCGTCTCATACTCTCTTATCCTTAGCTTACGTTTGTGAATCAATCACAAACGTAACAGCACGATCTTGATTATCTACATCAATTTTAGTTTGTAAAGGCTGATTCTCAGCTGATATGATGTGAATTGAAGGTCCTACATCAGGTTGCAATATTGGAGATTTTCCTCGAGTCATCACCAAACCTTCAGGTCTGTCAACGTTGCCTTGCTGCTGATCCATTTCAACTTGATGAAAGATCTGGCTAGCTGGCTTAAGGATTGCATTAATTGAGGATTCACTTTGCTTGTTAACCTGCTCCTGTAATTGCACAAGCTTCACCTCAATTTGTTGCAACCGATCTTCCTTATTCGCATCCTTTTCCAAATACAACTGCTGCATCCTCAACAATTGCTAAATGTTGTCATTCTGCTGCTTAAACTCAACATACTGTTGATCAAACTTAGCATTTAGCTTCTCGAACTTGTCATATATATCCCGGTGGTGAAGAAAGAGTTGGGATGAGAGGAGAAATGAAAGGGGATGAGAAATAGAGAAAGAGATGAGAATTTAGAGAGAATTCCTAAAGGAAATTCTGAGTTTTATTTATTGAATGCATGAAATACAAGCTTTGGAGCCAATTTATACACAATCGGGTATAATGAATCAAGACAATTCAAACCTAACCAACCCTAACAGCATTTGGCGCCAATTTGCAGCAGCCACCAAATTTGGCCCGTGCTTGACCAACCGAACTCCTACTGGAGCCAATTCCTACTCAACTAACATTTGAAACATTGCAAATCAATAATGGAAACAATAACCGAAAATACAACAAAAAATTACAATCAAAATTCAACGATTCATAGCACGTATATCTGCCCCCCAGACCCTGCTTATGCGGAAGCCCTTGGAGGCATTGCGTTTGTTGCTGTTGTAGTTCAAAACGAGCAAAACCGAGTACAAGTGATAAAAAGTCGATGTAAAATGGTTAAAAATATATTAAAAAAAAATAAATAATTATATACTAAATTAGACTTGTCAAAATACCCCCAAACTTAAATCTTGCTCGTCCTCGAGCAAGGGTCAACATTAAAGTGCATGATCTCTTGCTTTTTTAGAATTCTTCCATAATTTAATGCAAGTATACTCTTATTAGAAAAGAATAACCAAAGCTCAAACTTAAAAGTTCCAAAGGCAAAACCATCTTTTGTAAGGAAAAATCTGTCAATTACTTTGGTGATCGAGTTCAAAAGTTAGCTAAGCAAATTAAGTTTATCTATTCTTTCTAATCTTAAGACATTTAAACTGAATAGAGGACACAAATTATATCACTCATAACAGACTTATCAAGTATGCACAAAACTAATTTTTTTTTTTTGAGAAATTTATTTACTTAAGTCAATTTCAGCTCATGAGTATATCTTCAGAGAGGATCAAGCTCCGACTCCTGGGTGATGGCCCATAAGTAAGAGAAGCCACCTCTGAGATGCCTTTATTATGACTTCCCGAGTATATCTTCAGTGAGAATCAAACTCCGACTTTTGGGCGATGACCCATAAGTAAGAGAAGCCACCACTGAGACACCCTCTTAATGGGTAGCACATATCTTAAAATTATTTATGTGGGATAGTGGTGCTAGAGATGTTTTCCTCCTTTGTTTTTTGGTGCTTGGTTCCTTGTTAGCTTTCTAAGTACTCCTTATAGTAAGCTTTCAATGGGGCAACTTCCTATTAACTACCAACCCTCGATTGATAGCTAACCTTATGGAAGATAGAGATAAGATGAGAAAAGAAGTGAAAGAAGATGAGAGAGTAGAGAAACAGATGAGAATTAGAGAGGATTTACCAAAAGGTAATAAGCATTTTATTGATTGAGTGCCAAGATTACAAGCTTTAGATCTATTTATAATAGATCTTGGTACAATGCATCATGACACAAATGACACTAACCGCTATAACCGACTTTGGCGTTAAATCAAGCAAGCCGCCACATTTGACCGTTATTGACTTAAGGACCTGATTTTGGTGCCAACTGACTTGGAACTAACATTCAAAATTACAACTCAACAGCAACCCAACACGCTACAAACATTTAAAGACCAATTACAACCAAAGGACTAAATGAATTATAACATTCCCTCCCCCTTGAGAAGCTTCTTGTTCTCAAGGAGAAAAGCTCGTGAATTGGCTCTTCAAGAAGGTAGGATTCTCCCATGTGACGACATTTTTATCCAAGTTCAACCACCTCACTTGAACCTACTGAAATGTGCCAGTACCAGCTGCAATCATGCCCGAATTCTTAACAGCTACAGGTCCTAGCAGTAATGCTCCATTTGCTCCTACTTCCGGGGGATTGTGTGAGCTTTTAACACCCTTCTTGACCTGCTTTTTCAATAAAGAAACATGAAACATAGGGTGAATGAACGATTGTGGCGGTAAATCAAGTTTATAAGCAACATTGCCGATCTTCTCCAAAATTTTGTATGGGCCAAAGTAACGTGCACTTAGCTTGACATTTCTTCTGACAGCCAACGAGAACTGTCTATAGGGTTGTAATTTTAGGTAGACCATGTCTTTAACTTCGAAAGCTTTGTCTACCCTTTTTTTGTCAGCATAAAATTTCATTCGAGCACGAGCTTGTTGCAAATTATCCTTGAGGAGCTGAATCATTTGTCTTCTCTGTAGTACCAAGTCCCCTACTGCTGATTCAGATCTACTTGGCTGCTGCAGCAACATTAGAGATGGAGGTGCATACCCATACAATGCGTGAAAGGGAGAAGTACCAAGGGAAGCATGGAAGTGGGTATTGAACCAATACTCCGCTGAAGAAAGCCATTGATTCTCGTCGTGAAGAAACCATACTCCGAAGATATTGCTTGACACACTGATTGACTCGCTCTATTTGTCCATCCGATTGGGGATGGTAAGATGAACTGAGTGCCAAGGTCGTGTCTAATAATTTGAACAGCTCGCGCCAAAAGTTGCTCGTAAAGATCTCGTGCCTATTTGAGACAATGGATTGGGGAAATCCGTGTAACTTATATATGTTGTCTAAGAAACTCTTAGCCAACCTTTCAGCTGTAACAGGTTGAAGCAATGCTATAAAATGACTATATTTCGTGAAACGATTCACCACGACCCAAATTACTTCCCTACCATCGGACTTGGGAAGTCCTTCAATAAAATCCATACTAATGTTGATCCAAGCACCGTCTGGAATGGGAAGTGGCTGCAAGAGTCCTTGGTATTGATGATCCCCCAACTTGGTTTGTTGACACACCTCATAAGATTTCACAAATTCTGTTACAGATTTCTTCAAATCGGGCCAGCTAAAATATGCCTTAACTCTTTGATAAGTACCTTCAACCCCGGAATGACCACCTCAAGCTGAATCATGAGAAGCCTTCAATATCTGATCCCTCAAATCAGTTGAGGAACCAATGTAAATCTCGTTCTGCACACGGATAATGCCTCTCTGCACAATCTGTTATAATTCCATAAAAATTCATTAGCTTCTCTGATATTTTGATGTAATAAGCAAAGATTCGTTATGTTGCAATTTTAAATTGTAATCGGGTGCCAAATTCAGTTGCAGCAGCAAGGTCATGCCCGAGTAACAGCTTTTGGGGCCCAATTCTGGTTTTTGGCTCGGTTTAGTGCTTTACTTGATTCAATGTATTAAGATCTATTATAAATAGATCTAAGGCTCGTAATTTGGTTATCCAATTAATAAAAATCTGAATTCCCTTAGGGTTTTCCCTCTAATTTCTCATCTCTTTCTCTATTCTCTCATCTCTCTCACTTCTTCTCTCATCTTACCTCTTTCCTTCATAAACTAGCTATCAATTTTGGATTGGTAGTTAACATTTGGTATCAGAGCTTCGTTCAAGTGGTCTTATGCTTGAATTGAGCTGGCAAAATCAAAGAAACACGATCAAGGCATGGCTGATGGTGTAAGGACCCGATCGGGTGCTGGAGGAGGCTTTGTTGCACCTGCAGTTGCAGCAGATGGAACGGTTGCTGCTGAAGCTGGTACGCGCAATTCCATAGAGTATGTCATGCTTAATAAGTTGGAGGAAGTACTTAATCGATCCCTCAATCAATCACAAATACAATTTGAAGAACACTGGTTTGCAAGGATGCAGCAAATGAACCTGGAAACTCAGCAAAAGAATGATGAATGATTGTCCAAATTGGAGGATCGGATGGATAGATTGCAGGATCAACTCAAGACATGAGGAGAACCGTCAGTTAATGCTATTCTTAAGCCTGCAAGTCAGCTTGTTCCACCAAATAATGTGACTCCACCGCAGCAACAACAAAATGCAGAGCTGAATTCAGGAAAGGATCGCGGTAAGGCACCTGAAATTCAGATGGAAGCTGGTCCATTAGTTCATATTAGATCAGCAGAGGTTCAACCTCCTGAAGCAGAGGTTGTTGCAGGAACATTTGTTCGAAGTTTGGGTTCTGGACATATCAGATCTGGTGGATTGCACAATGATCGCCATCAACGACCTCCTGATTGGAATGAGTGTCCAAGGCTGCCATCCGATGGTGTGGAGCATCAGAATAGACCTCCTGACATGCACCAAAGGTCTGTGAGCAATGAGGTTACATCTGGTGGAAGAGGTTATCGGCAGCCAAGGGTCCAAATCGAGCAATTTGAAGGAAAACAGCCTGAGTCGTGGATAACAGGTTGTGAGCAGTATTTTCATTTTTATAACATCAGTGATGCAGAAAAAGTTGAGCTCGCTGCTGTGCATCTTCATGGAGACCATGAGGTTTGGTTTTATAGTGTGTTAAGGAGTAATCCTTGTCTTTCTTTGGACCAATTTGTGGAGGAATTGTGTGAGAGGTATGGTGAAGAGGATTCTAGTGATGTTGATAGCTTTAACAAAGTCTATCAAACAACCACGGTGAAGGAGTACATGACCAGATTTGAGAATTTACTTGCCAATATGATAGCTATTAATCCACATTCTACTGAAGCTTATTATGTTTCAAGCTTCGTTAGTGGCTTAAGGCTAAGAATTAAGAGCTTGGTGAAAGCCATTGAGCCAAAGACTCTTTCTAAAGCCTATAATAAGGCTAAATTGATTGAAGCAACTCTTGTAACTTCAAGTGATAAAAATAAGTTCAAGAGTAGCAATCACCAATCTCATCCAAAGGAAGCAACCAGCAGTAGGTCCAGTCGGTTTGTGGACAGAAGGCCTGCATGATCATGCTTCAGATGCAATCAACCGTATCAACCTGGTCACAAGTGCAACCCGAAGTCTTTGATGTCAGCTAGAGGTTCACATGTGTCCTTGGCATCAGATACCGAGAGCTCACAGTCAGCTGAGGATTCTGCAGCAGATTCATTGGATGAGCAGCTGGAAGATGAGGTGGAGATTTTGACGAAAGCTCTTACGGTAGCGGAAGCACGCATAGCTTCATTGATCCCAAGTTGGTGAAGAAGACGAAGCAGGAGACCATCAAAACTCATCCCTTGGCCGTAATGGTAGCGAATGGTAACTCCATTACAATTCAAAACAAGTGCGAATCGTGTAATGGTCTATGCAAGACCATAAATTCACATTTGACTTTCGAGTACTTCCTTTGGGAGGTTGTGACATGGTACTCGGGGTCGATTGGATGAGGACCTTTAACCCGATGCTTTTTGACTTTGATAAGATGACGGTGTCATTTGAGGTTCATGGTAAGAAGGTCACTTTGCACGGGATTTCTGATCAAGCATAACTGAAATTAATCAATGGCAAGCGGTTGCAAGGGAGTATTAAGAAGAAGACCGTTCAATGGTTTGGACAATTTTTCATGTTGTCTTTGGTTGATCTGCAGAAATCAGTACCAGCTGCTGTGTTTGCGTTGCTGACTGAGCTTGAGGATGTTTTTGAGGTTCCCAAGAGCCTTCCTCCTCAAAGAAATGTTGATCATGCTATTCCACTTCGAGCTAATTCGGATCCCTTGAAAATCAGGCCGTAACGCTATGCTCATGCTCAAAAATCAGAAATTGAAAAATAGGTGGAGGAGTTACTACAGATGAGTTTTATCCGACCAAGTTATAGTCCGTTCGCTTCACCCGTGATACTTGTTAAGAAGAAGGACGGCACGGCTCGAATGTGCATCGATTACCGGCAATTAAACTCATTGACAGTGAAGGACAAATTTCCTATCCCTGTTATCAACGACTTGCTTGATGAATTGTTTGGTGCTCGGTTTTTCTCCAAGTTGGACCTACGGCAAGGGTACCATCAAATTAGAGTGCTTGAGCCTGAAATATACAAGACCGCTTTTCAGACTCACCATGGACACTTCGAGTTCGTGGTAATGCTGTTCGGTTTAACTAATGCTCCGGCCACATTTCAAGCCGCTATGAATGATATTTCCAAGCCTTACTTGAGGAGATCGGTATTGGTTTTCTTCGATGATATATTAGTCTACATCCCGACTTATGAAGATCATCTTAAACATCTCAAGGAGGTGTTCATTGTGATGCGACAACACAAGTTTTATGCAAAGATATCAAAGTGCTCTTTTGCTCAATCCGAGCTTGAGTATTTGGGATACATAATCTCTTCCGAGGGTGTTTCAACCGACCCTTCTAAGGTTACATCAATGTTAGAGTGGCCAACTCCCATTACATTGAGGCAATTACGAGGTTTTTTGGGGTTGACCGGGTGCTATAGAAAGTTCGTGAATGGTTATGGGTCCATTGCTAAACCCTTAACCGAGTTGCTTACGAAGGATGCATTCAAATGGAGTGATAGAGCACAAGAAGCCTTTGACGAGCTCAAGTCCGCTATGTGTAAGGCACCGGTATTAGCAATGCTGAATTTTGCGGAAGACTTCATTTTGGAGACCGATGCAAGCGGTACTGGATGTGGGGCTTTTCTCTCTCAAAATGGGAGGCCGATTGATTATTTGAGGCAAGCCCTTAGCCTTAAACATCAAGCTATGTCCACCTACGAAAAGGAGTACTTAGCGATTCTCCTTGCGGTTGAGAAGTGGCGGCATTATTTGGATGGACATCGATTCATCATACGGACAGACCATCAGAGTCTTAAGCATCTTTTGGAGCAAACGATGGCCACATGAATACAAAAGAAAGGGTTAATGAAGTTGCTTGGGTTGGACTATGCAATTGAGTACCGAAAGGGGAAGGAAAATGTGGCTGCCGACGCACTTTCCAGGAGGTTTGAGGACCTCGAGCAGGGTTCTTGTGGGGCTACATCCATTGTTTTACCATCTTGGATGGATGACGTGTATAAATCCTATGATGGGGACACATTTGCACAAGAAGCCGTGGCTGCAGCAGTAGTTCAAACCGGGCTCCCGAAACACAGTGCTGCAGATGTGTAGGTGCAGAATGGCATCATCCGTGTGCAGAATAGGATCTACATTGGTTCTTCGACTGATTTGAGGGATCAGATCCTTAAGGCATCCCATGATTTAGCTTGGGGTGGTCACTCGGGGGTTGATGGCACTTATCAACGAGTTAAAGCATATTTTAGTTGGCCCGGGATGAAGAAATCAGTTTCTATTTTTGTGAAATCTTGCGATGTGTGTCAACAAACGAAATTGGGGGATCAACGATATCAAGGACTCTTGCAGCCACTTCCTATTCCGGAGGGTGCTTGGATCAATATTAGTATAGACTTTATTGAAGGGATTCCCAAGTCCGATGGTCGGGAAGTAATTTGGGTCGCGGTGGACAGATTCATGAAATATAGCCATTTTATTACTTTGATTCGACCCGTTACAGCTGAAAGGTTGGCTTAGAGCTTCTTAGACAACATATATAAATTGCACGGATTGCCTCAAACGATTGTCTCGGATAGGGACAAGATCTTCACGAGCAATTTTTGGCGAGAATTGTTCAGACTATTGGGCACAACTTTGGCACTTAGTTCATCATACCATCCTCAATCGGATGGACAAACGGAAAGAGTGAATCAGTGTGTCGAGCAATATCTCCGAAGTATGGTATTTGCGCGGCCTCGAGAATGGAATCAGTGGTTGTCATTGGCGGAGTATTGGTTCAACACACACTTTCATGCTTCCTTAGGCACAACTCCTTTTCATGCATTGTATGGCTACACTCCTCCGACCTCGATGTTGCTGCAGCCTCGTGGTGGCCCTGATTCTGCAGCTACAGATGTTGTGCAGCAGAGGAAGGAGTTAATGCAGCTTCTTAAAGACAATTTGCAACAAACTCGTGCTCGTATGAAGTTCTATGCTGACAAGAAGAGAGTAGACAAGGCTTTTGAAGTTGGTGACATGGTTTATTTGAAATTACAGTCGTATAGGCAGTCGTCATTGGCGGTTCGAAGAAATTTCAAGCTGAGTGCCCGATACTATGGTCCATACCGGATCAAGAAGAAGATTGGCAACGTGGCTTATGAACTTGATTTACCACCGCATTCATATATTCACCCTGCATTTCATGTTTCGTTACTTAAAAAACAGGTTACAAGAGGTTAGAAAAGTTCAAAGGTACCTCCCGAGACCGGTTCAGACCAAAAATTGCTGTTGGGGCCAGTTCCAGCCAAGAAATCCTGATTAATTGCAGTAGGGACAGGGACTTCACAGCAGATTTTGGTGAAGTGGTTGAACTTAGATAAGGACATCCTCCCATGTGAGCATCCGACCTTCTTGAAGAGCCAATTCTCGAGTTTTTCTCCTTGAGGACAAGGAGTCTTTCAAGGGGAGGGGACTGTTATAATTCCATAAAAATTCATTAGCTTCTCTGATATTTTGATGTAATAACAAAGATTTGTTATGTTGCAATTTTAAATTGTAATCAGGCGCCAAATTCAGTTGCAGCAGCAAGGTCATGCCCGGGTAACAGCTTTTGGCGCCCAATTCTGGTTTTTGGCTCGGTTTAGTGCTTGACTTGATTCAATGTATTAAGATCTATTATAAATAGATCCAAGGCTTGTATTTTGGTTATCCAATTAATAAAAATCTGAATTCCCGTAGGGTTTTCCCTCTAATTTCTCATCTCTTTCTCTATTCTCTCATCTCTCTCACTTCTTCTCTCATCTTACCTCTTTCCTTCACAAACTAGCTAGCAATTTTGGATTGGTAGTTAACACAATCACACCGGCTTCACTGTCAACTCTGGCAGTATCTTTAACCGCTGCTGCAGCCACGTATTCTTGAACAAATGTGTCCCCTTCATAAGATTTGTAGACTTCATCCATCCAAGAAGGTAAAACAATGGATAATGCTCCACAAAATCCTTGTTCGTGGTCCTCAAACTTCCTTGACAAAGCATCGGTAGCTAGGTTCTCTTTTCCTCTTTTGTAATCGATTGCATAATCAAGACCAAGCAATTTCATCAACCCCTTCTTTTGAATTTGTGTCACTATCGTTTGCTCCAAAAGACGCTTGAGACTTTGATGATCTGTTCGAATGATGAACCTATGACCATCCAAGTAATGCCTCCATTTCTCAATTGCAAAGAGGATTGCCAAATACTCTTTCTCATAAGTGGACATGGCTTGATGTTTAGGACTAAGGGCTTGACTCAAATAAGCAATTGGTCTTCCATTTTGTGAGAGAACAGCCCCACAACCAGTCCCACTAGCATCTGCCTCCAAAATAAAGTCCTCCGCAAAATCCGGTATAGCTAATACCAGGGCTTTACACATAGCAGACTTGAGGGCATCAAAAGCTTCTTGTGCCTTGTCACTCCACTTGAATGCATCCTTCTTAAGTAGCTCGGTTAAGGGCTTTGCAATGGTCCCATAACCACTTATGAACTTCCTATAGTAATCGGTCAACCCCAAGAACCCTCTCAATTGCTTCAATGTCATGGGAGTTGGCCAATCTTGCATAGCTTGCACCTTGGAAGGATCGGTAGAGACACCTTCGTGAGAGATTATATGGCCCAAATATTCAAGCTTGGACTGAGCAAAAGTGCACTTCGATAGCTTGGCATAAAACCTGTTCTGCCGCATTACAATGAACACTTCTTTGAGGTGATTAAGGTGATCTTCATAGGATGACCTATAGACCAATATATCATTGAAGAAAACCAGCACCGTTTTCCTCAAATAAGCCTTGAAAATGTCGTTCATAGCTGCTTGGAATGTGGCCGAAGCATTAGTTAAACCTAAGGGCATCACAACGAACTCAAAATGCCCATGGTGAGTCTGAAAAGCTGTTTTGTATATGTCCGGCTCGAGAACTCTAATTTGATGATATCCCTGTCTTAAGTCAAGCTTAGAGAAAAACCAAGCTCCATATAATTCATCAAGCCAGTCATCAATAACAGGGATAGGAAATTTATCCTTCACTGTCAAAGAATTCAGTTGACGATAGTCGATGCACATTCGAGCCGTGCCATCCTTCTTCTTGACAAGAATCACGGGTGAAGCAAAAGGACTATGGCTTGGTCGAATGAAGCTCATCTGTAGTAGCTCATCAACTTGTTTTTCAATCTCTGATTTTTGGGCATGTGCATAACGATAAGGCCTGATTTTCACCGGATTCGAGTTAGCTCGAAGTGGTATGGCATGATCAACACTTCTTTGGGGATTAACGCTCTTCGGTGGCTCAAAAATATCCTCAAATTCCTCGAGCAAAGCATGAACTTCAGGCTGTAAGTCTTGCTGCAGATCTGCAGGTGAGATCATGAACAATTGTCCCAACCATTGTATTGCATTCTTCTTAAAGCTACCATGTAGGCGTTTGCCATTGATCAATTTCAGCTGTGCATGGTCTGAAATCCCATGTAATGTGACCCTCTCTATGAACTTCGAAAGACACTGTCATCTTATCAAAATCAAATAGCACCCGGTTAAAGGTCCTCATCCAATCAACACCAAGTACAATATCACAACCTCCCAAAGGAAGAACTCTAAAATAAAAAGTGAATTTATGGTCTTGCATAGACCAATGGAATGATTGGCACTTGTTTTGAATCGTAATTGAGTTGCCATCAGCTACCATTATGGCCAAAGGATGAGTTTTGATGATTTCATGCAGAACTTGAGCATTCAGTATCTGATGCAATCTCCACATGAGAACCCCTTGCAGACATCAAGAACTTCGGATTGCACCTATGACCAGGCTAATATGGCTGATTGCATCTATAACATAGCCGTGTGGATCTCCTGTCCACAGAACCGCCAGCTTTGATGCTTGATGAGTCCTTTGGATGAGTCTTGTAATTGCTACTCTTGAATTTGCTTTTGTCACTTGAAGATACAAGTGTAGCCTCAATCAACTTAGCCTTGTTATAGGCTTTGGAAAGAGTCTTTGGCTCAATGGCCTTAACCAAGTTCTTAATTCTTGGCTTCAATCCACTAATAAAGCTTGAAACATAATATGCTTCGGTAGAATGTGGATTAATGGCTATCATGTTAGGACACAAATTCTGAAATCTGGTCATGTACTCCTTCACCGTAGATGTTTGATAAACTTTATTAAAGCTATCAACAACATCACTTGAATCCTAGATCACTCGTTATGGTCACTTCATTGCTCTTCACCACCCCATTACTGTTGAAAAACTGGCTCGATTGTTCCTAGATCACATATACAAACTTCATGGGCTTCCTCAAACAATTGTATCAAACAGGGACAGGTTGTTTACTAGTAATTTCTGGCATGAACTATTCCTCTTACTTGGCACAACATTAGCTCTGAGTTCGTCATATCACCCACAAACCGATGGGCAAACCGAAAGGGTAAATCAGTGTGTGGAGCAGTATCTGCGTGGAATGACCTTCGTACATCCCATGCAATGGCATAAATGGATCTCCCTTGCTGAGTATTGGTACAATACTCACTTTCACAGTTCCTTAGGGACTACTCCCTTTAAAGCTCTTTGTGGTTATGATCCCCCTTCCCCATTGCTCAACCAAGGATTGGTGTCACATGTGCAAGGCGTTAATGATTTACTTCAACAAAGACTTCAGTTATCTCGACAATTAAGGGACAACTTGCAGATAGCCTAAGCAAGAATGAAATTTTACGCTGATAAAAACAGGATGGATAGAAATTTCAACGTGGGTGATTGGGTTTATCTTAAATTACAGCCCTACAGGAAAAGCTCAGTGGCCATACGCAAAAACATCAAGCTTTCGGCTTGATTTTTTGGTACTTACAAGATTCTTGAAAGAATTGGAAAGTTAGCCTATAAACTAGAGCTTCCACCGGACTGTTTGGTTCATCCAGTCTTGCATGTCTCCCTGCTGAAGAAACATCTTCCAGATAAACCAAGAGAAGCTGCAGAAGTCGATCAAGGTACAGTCGCTAGCTTACAAGCTGGAAGTGATGGACTGCTGATCTTGGAAACTGAATTAATACTCGACAGAGGCACAGTTCAGTAGCAAGGAGTTCCGGCCAAGCAAATATTGATCCAATGGACCAATTTGGGTCCTGCACAAGCTACTTGGGAATATTGTAACTTCATTACATCCCAATTCTCTTCATTTCATTCTTGAGACAAGAATGAATTGAAGGGGAGGGAATTGTCATGTCCCAAAAATGATTTAGGCGAATTTGTATTTTGGTGGGCAAAGTAGTTGGAGCTTAGGAATGGCGGGAAAATTAGTTAGACACAATTATAGTGTGTCCGGTTGTTATGTGGGGATTGTTTTAGCTATAAAAGATGGTTAAGTTGTTTGTAAGAGACATGGAATAAAAATCTGAAAAATATCATTGATATTTCACCTCTAATTCCTCATCCCCTTCCCTTCTCCTCTCATCTCAGCTCTTTCCTTGGTTAAGTATCAAGATCCGTCTTGATACTTAACAGCTGGAGACTTAGGAGATGTGGGTACCTCATCAATGGAGCCAATCACTAGTTTTCCTCTTGAACAGGAGACTCTTCCATTCACTTTCTTTTAGGGCCTTGTTCAAGCTCCATTAGTCCTTCCAAGAGAGCCAATCTCTCTGGAGGAACTCCCAGAAGGTATAGACTTGTCTAACCTTTGCATCTTTGATGCCTTGAACCATGTTCTAGTCCTAACATGCCAGCGTGAATACTCAGGAACTTCCCTAGGGGAAGGCATAATGCCAGCAACAACTATATTGGTTACAGAAACTCTAGTGGTGGGAACCTCACCTGCAATTCTACTAGAAACCCTTCCAGCATCAGCACCTTTTGTACCCCAAAGTGAGGCCTTAGATATAAAGGAATTTCTTTTTGAAATTTGGCTATTTTCCTAAAGTCAAAGCCTTATCTATTTTGGTTGTTCCTTTTCTAGATTACTCCTCCTAGGAATGTCCCCACATTAAGATAAGAGAAAGTGGCTTGTCCAATGGAGACATTGGGGGCAAACAGAAGACTGGCCTTTCAACAGCTGGATAGTAGTCTCTTATGCTTCAAAGGTGAAGGAAGCTATTTTTGAAGAAGCTACGCCCCTCCAGAGAGCTTTGTAGGAAAATCAAAGGTGTAATATATTGTCATGTACTACTTGTTGAATCTTGTATTACTTTGTAACTCCCTTGTAATTTGGGTAATGTGTAACCGCAAGCAAGGAGGGAAGGTTAATTCAAATGTAATCAAGTTAGTTAGTTAGAACTTGAGTTAGATATTCTTGGTTGTTGTAAATAATACAAATAGCTTAATTCTTGTATGGAGAAGGAAATCAATGAAAAGATTCTCTTACTTTCTCTCTAATTCTCTCTATTCTCTTACTCTCCACTTCTCTCAATCTCTATCCTCTATCTCTCACCTATGTATTGATTCAAGATTTAACTTGAATCATTACAAGTGGTATTACAGCTTGTAATTACATTTGATTGGTTTGCAATCCAAGTGATCATGCTGGCTAGGAACAAGAAACAAGCTCCAATGGCTGCAAATTCTGCTGCTGATCAAGCAAAATGATCAATTGGCTCAACTTCAACAACAGATACAAGACGTCCTTCCCGTGATGAGTGCCAATCATCAACAGCTAGTTCAGACACAGCAAAAGATGGAACAAGGACCGGATGGAATGTAAGAGCAGATTCATAGATAGACATTGCCCATGGATGCTAGAGTGCTTCCTTAAGTTCCTCCCTAAGGGAGACCTCCCGATGTGGCTGATTAGGGGGAGATGGTACCTGCAGCAAAGAACTCAGGGTTTCGACAGCCCAAAGTTGAGATTGATACCTTTGATGGGGCACACCCTCAATCTTGCATAAGGAGGTGTAAAAGGTACTTTAGATTTTATGCAATAGCTAAATCTCAAAAAGTTGAATTAGCGGCTATGCATTTACAAGGTGATTATGAAGTCTAGTACCATGGGTTGATCTTCGGTAATTCGATTGTCACTTGGAAGGAATTTGTGGATGAGTTTTGCGATAGATATGGGGATGAGGACATGGAAGATGTGATTGACAAGTTCAACAAAGTGTCACAAGCGGGAAGTGTTAAAGATTACATGTCACGGTTTGAGAATCTAAAAGCAAGAAGGATGGACATCCATCCTGGGGGCTGGTGGGGAGTATTATGTGTCTAGTTTCATTAGTGGGTTAAAGCCTAAGATTAAGAATATGGTTAAGGCCCTCAATCCTCCCATAGTTTCTAAGGCCTATTCAAAAGCTAGATTGTTCGAGTTCTCAGCCGCAAGTTCTTATAAAATTGGATAAAAGGCATAAGTGGTGGCTGCATTATAGCAGTTAGGACCAAATTCTTCCAAACCTTTGAGCATTAAAGAGAAGAAAGCACATAAGTTGTGCTTAAAATGTAATCGAAAGTATTTTTTTTTATTTTTTTGTCATAAGTGCACTCCAAAGCAGCTAATGACAGTCACGGGCAGTGAAGACATAAATGAGGATGAGGAGAATTATGCAGAATGTAAGGATGAATTGGTGGAGACCCAAGATGTAGAGGAAGATCAGTATTAGACTGAGATATCGGTTAGAGCTTTAACTAGTGGGGAACTCACAACACCATTAGAATAAAAGGGGTTGCAAACCGCAAGTCCTGACTAATCTTGATTGATAGTGGAAGCACCTATAGGTTCTTGGATCCCAAGATAGCCAGATTAATGGGACATGAACTCATCAAGGCCTCTCCCTTGGCTGTCACTGTAGCAGATGAGAATTCTATGTTAACACAAATGAAGTGCAAAGAGTTCAAATGGGAGATGCAATGACATTCATTCACTTATGATTTAAGGGTCTTGAAGTTAGGGGGTTGTAATATGTTCTTGAGAGTGGATTGGATGAAAACTTTCAATCCTTTTTTTTTGATTTCGTGCAGCTAATTGTTTCATTTGAGAGAGAAGGAAAAACAGTACAGTTGCAGGGGTCGGTTGAGTAAGGAAGCTTACAAATCATGAGTTGTAAGAAGTTGCAAGGGGTGCTTACGAATAGCAAGGTACAATGGATTGGCCATTTTTTCTCCATTAGTGTAGAACAGGATGATGCTCAGGTTGTGTCTAATCCCTCTATTACATAGTTATTACATGATTTTAAAGATCTATTTGAGTTATCCAGTACCTTACCCCCTAAAAGAAACCTTAACCACACTATTCCAGTCAAAGCTAATTCTAGTCCAATCAACTAAAGACCATTCGAATACCCACGTTCTTAAAAGAATGAGATTGAACGACAAGTGGAGGAGCTATTGAGAACCAATTTTATAAGGCATAGCCATAGTCCATTTGCTTACCCAGTCATTCTTGTAAAAAAGAAAGTTGGAACATCTCGCATGTGTATAGATTATAGGCAAGGATATACGAATGGTTGAATCAGACATACACAAAACAGCCTTTAGAACCCACTATGGCCATTTTGAGTTTGTGGCTATGCCATTTGGGTTATCAAATGCTCCTACCACCTTTCAAGCTCTAGTGAACTCAATCTTTAAGCCTTTCCTCAGAAAATTTGTACTTATATTCTTTGATGACATCTTAGTCTATAGCCCAGACTTGAAAAACCATGTTGAACACTTGAATCTAGTATTTCATTCCATGGGCAAACACAAACTATTTGCTAAACTATCCAAATGCTCTTTGCCCAAACTCAAGTAGAGTATTTGGGTAATGTAATCTCTTATGAAGGGGTAGCCACCAATGCTTCTAAGCTTCAAGCTATGAAGCAATGGCCAATTCCCACGATAGTTAAACAATTGAGAAGTTTCTTGGGCTTAATACGATACTATAGAAAGTTCATTAGCTTTAGCTTTTTGGAATATCAGTAACAAATTGTTAATCCATTTGAATGTTTGCTTTGGAGGGAAAGTTGGTTAAGCTTAGTCAAGTTAGTCTTGTTTGGCGGCTAATTTAATAAGTCTGTAGTTAGCATTTGTCTTAGTTCATTGCATCTATCTTTGCTATAAATAGTGAGATCTATCATGTAATAGATCATTGAGAATTATAATTGATTCCTAATTCTTTCTCAACCCTAATTCTCTTTACCTTTCTCATCTCTTTCTTTAATTTCTTTTATCAACTCTTCTCTAATTCTTCACTATCCATAGGTTATGATTCAAGATTTATCTTAAATCATAACAATTGGTATTAGAGCGTGAATAATATCAAATATCACTTGCAATTGATCGGATTAGCTGCTTCTGCCGTAATTCGATTAGTTCTGATGCACATTGAGTTGAACATTAGTTCACAGGACAAAATTGAGCTAAAAATAACTTGAATTAGGTTATTGAGGTGGAATTCCGGTAACTAATTCAAAGAAAAGTGATTGAGGAGCAGATTGTGAACTACTCGATCTGGAGCTTTGCTGTAGGAGCATTTTAATACTGATCCTTGCTTAGGGTCTACTATATTTGAGTGCATTACTTAGTGAATAACTTTCTTTCATTTACAAATACATTGCACTGTTCCATTGCTTGGTGTGTTTTGCAGATTCCTCAATTAGTACAAGAATTAGGATAATTTGCTCAAGTTATGCCTACTGGCAGATCAGCTATAGCTTCATATGCTGCTGTTGTAGTGGAAGCTACAGCAAATGAAGCTGGAATTGCTGTATATGTCACTATTGATGATCAAGTTGATACAATTGCTAACATGGCTTGCTAAGTGAATGCTGCGTTTTTATCTCTCTAGCACAATCGTGAGGTGACTCAGAATTTTACCTTATAAGTCAGTGGAATGCAGTAACAATTGGATAGGCAACGAGTGAAACTTAAGGACGCTCAAAGCCTTGGTTCACAAGTCAATCATATGCAGCAACAATTGGATAGGTAGGGAACTTCTGCTGGAATTTTGCAACCAGCTAGTCAGTTTCATTTGCCAACTACTCATAATACATAGAGAGCAGTGGTGATGTAGCAGTTGTGTCCCAAAGCATTTGGTTCAGATAACCACGTATTGACATGGAACCATTTGATGGAATACAACCTCAGTCTTCGATCAGAAGGTGTGAATAGTATTTCCACTTCTACAGCATATCAGAAGCTAAAAAATTTGATCTTGTAGTAGTATAAAGGAGACCAAGAAACTTGGAATTTTTGATTAATGAGGGGTTGAGCTTCCATTACTTAGCCTGAATTTGTAAAGCAACTACGTGAACGTTATGAAGAGGAAGACATTGGAGACATTGTGGACAATTTTAGCAAGACAATGCAAACAACCACAATTAAGGAGTATATGAAAAGGCTTGAGAACTTGAGGGCATATATGTTAATGTTACGAACAGTGTCCTGAAATCCAAATTTATTCTAGATATATTATTTTAATTAATAAATAAAATTGAAGTTCCAGTCATTTCCTAATTAAATTTGTGTATTTGAGCATTTATACTGTATATGATTTTCTTTCGAGAGGCATCCATAAGATGGGTGTAGTCCTCAGACTACAACTTACAAGTTTGTTCTAAGTGGTTCATGAGACTAAGCCACAGATAGACTTGGAACAAATGATATGGATTGTTGTTTGATAGACTCGTAGTCGAAGACAAGTCGGGACAACTTGTACGTTAAGACTATAACAAGACACTTTAGATGGCTTGTCTTGGTCATGTGGATGGAGATCCAAAAGTGTTAAGTTAGTGTGTTTGACACACTGAGTTGGACCACGTGGGTTACTTATTTCTAGACTGCTATCGGAGATGAGTTATTCGCATTGTACTGTTTGAAAGATGACTCTAAATCCTGAGGGTATTTTGGACTTGCGCATGGAGCGTTAGTTACTTTGGTGTACTATAAGTAAGGTCTAAAACGAATGACTGAAATCCCACGCACACTAGGTAGCGGCGTGAAGTGCGACAAGGATCAGGGTATTCAATAGGGAATCTGCAATCTTTTATGAGATACAGATGTCCCCTCAGTTAATTTGCAAATATTTGAATAGTTTGGAAACTTTGACCAAAGTATTCCAAGTGTTTGACATTTGGAATTTATACTGTGAATATGTTCAAGTATAAATGAATTATTCAATGAAGGGCGAGTTGGTAACTAATGGAGAAGCTGTGAGAAGGATAATGGTAGTAGTTATATTTATCCTTTGTTATGGACATCTAGTGGAGGGGTTTTGTCATCAATACTGTATATTAGGGAGATATCGAATAAATAATTTACGTTTGGAGTGCAGTGAGATTTATTTAGTGGAATTAAGTCTCATTAAATGGTAATTAAATTAATATCATGAGATGATTTAATTTAACCCGTTTGGAGCTAGATTTAAATTATCCCCGAGGTCCCTACGCAAGCCTCTGTATTTTATTGCCATTAGAAAAATAGTACAGAATTCACGAGATGAATTATTTATCCATACGATAGGTAAATTAATTTTGCCAAATATTATTCATGAGATGAAAAAGTATTAAAAATTATTAAAAATTAAAATTCATAAGATGAACTTTTTAAATGTGAGAAACAAAGCAAAAAAAAAAAAAAAAAACACTTTTTAATACTTGCACAGTAGCGATCCATGTGAGACGGACCCAACGAACCAGCGCGCGACAGGACGCCCACAAGGGCGATCCGCGCGCCCAAGTGGGGGCGAATCGCGTGCTGACACGTAGCGTGATGATGGGCCAGCAGAGGCGGTTGTACTGTTTATTTTGAATAAAACGTTGCGTTTTGATGTTAACTGTGCAATACTTTTTTGATTTTAGTTATAGTTTTCGCTCCGGAATATTTCTATAAATAGAAGGGTTTATTCCGAGGTTTGATATTTAAGTTCAAAACAATTCTACATGGTTTTTGAAATTGTTTCGGAGATCCAGTTTAATATTTTTCGGAGGCCATCCTCCCGGCAGTTCGAGGTTATTGCGTAGAAGGTCTCGAGGTCTCGATTTTGAAGAATTTTATTATCTTTCTGGTTTTCTTTTATTGGAGCAATTCGAGGTGTGTTTTCTCTTCTTTCTTTAGTTTCGCTTTTCTATTTATTTATATTATTCGTTATTATACCTGTTTAAGTTTATGTATTATTATGAAGTATTAGAGTAAAATACTTGTAGATCTAAATTAATAATTTAGATATATTGCTTTAAATTATGAATTTAAGTCAGTAGATTTAAAATTAAGAATTTTAAATCAACCCTAGGTTTAGAATTATGAATTCTAAACCTGTTCTGCTGCGTAATCTTTAGGGAAAATTTTTGAAATTCATCCTAACAACAGGTATTAGGGAAAATGGTTTATAGAGATAAACTTATTCCCGGGAACTCTCGCACGTGGGGTGTCACGAAGCGTGACTCTCCGACCGGGGGCTTAGGTAGAGAGAAGAGTCTCCTATTCTAAGTGATCTAATAGGTGCCTATTGTTGTGACCACAGTTGAGAACTGTGAACCCAATAGGCGGCATCAGAGTTTATTTTCCAACAAAAATTTTTATGTCCTTCCCAACAATTGGTATCAGAGCCAGCCTTTGATTACATTCATAATATACATGACTAGGTATAATAAGATCGAAATAAATAGATTTGCGATTTAATGAAATAGAGATTTTATTATAAAGGAAAGTAAGTTTAATTTGACGATTTGATTTAAATTGTTTAAATCAATAAAGAATTAACAGTTAATTCAGATTATTGTTTGTATTTGTGATTTAAATTGTTTGAATCATTAAAGTAGCTAATTGTTAATTAGATTATTTTAAAGTATCGATTTAAATTGTTTAAATCAGTTAAAAGAGTAAATAGTTAACTAGATAGTTTATGGGGATGATTTAAATTGTTTGACTCATCCAATTTGTTAATTGTTAACTAGACTATTTTAATGTAACAATTCAAATTGTTTAAATCTGTTACAAGAATTAATAGTTGGCTAGATTATTTAAAGTATCGATTTAAATTGTTTAAATCAGTTTAAAGATTTAATAGTTAACTAGGTTGTTTATAGTAACGATTCAAATTGTTTAAATCGTTAATGAATTAATAGTTAATTCAGAATAACCCATAAATTTGCGTTTGAGTTGTTCATATAATAAGATTATACGTTCTCAGTTGTGATTTACGATATCAGATAAAATTGATCTAATAAGATTAGATTTAAATATATTTTTTTTATATTGGATAAAGGTGATCTAATGGGATTAGATTTAATTATTTCAGATGAAATCGGATAAAATTGATTTAATGAGATTAAATTTAATTTAATTAAATATTAAAATTTTTAATTTAAATAAAAAAAACTAACGCGTTTTGTCAGCGTCTGGCTGACGCTGAAGTCACGCTGACGTCAGCAACAGTAAAAAAAGAAAAATTTTAATTTAAATTTTTTTTATTTTGGGACGTAAAGACGTCAAGACTAATTTGCATAGTAATTATGTTAATTGTTTTATTAGCCAAATTTTTTTTAGAATGAGATTCTAAATTAAATTATGAGATAATTTAAGTTGTAAATTGTTGTATTTTAAATAAAAGTTATTTAAAATTATTTTAGAATAAGATTCTAAAATAGACTATAAGATAGTCTAAGTTAAACTCTTTTTTAAAATAAAAGTTAAATTTTGTTAATTAAATTTTAGAATAAGATTCTAAACTAGACTGTTGGATTGTCTAAGCTTGTTTGACTTTATAATAAGATTCTAAATAGACTATGGGATAGTCTAAGCATAAATCGCTACTGCTTTTAAAAATACTTTAATTTAATTTTGGAACTAAATTATGAAAAGTAGATTATGTGATGATCTGCATTGAATGTTGGTATTATTTAATTAAAATTAATTCATTAATTAATTTTATTGATGGATTTTAGAATGAGATTCTAATATAAGATTATGAGATGAACTATACTGTAAAAAGATAGTATTTTGAATAAATTAATTAATTAATTTTTGTTAATTTTAGAATGAGATTCTAAAGGGGATTATGAGATAATCCAGATTGTAAATGCAAGTTAATTAAAATCCACTGGTTGTAAAAATCAAGTGGGAGCGAGTTTTCAATTGTTGTAACCTCGCAGTCTCTATTACCGGTCTAGCAGTATAGTAGATCGATAGACCTCCCTGCGGAGGATGTCGGTTTGCAGATTATAGGGTTAGACTTCTTTAGGATAAACCAAAGTGCAAAGAAGCGATGTGACCACGCTGCTGTGGAGTATTTCGTATATTTGTATGGAGGTTTAGGTAATGGTTTACACTTGACTAGCGTGATGCATTAGCCTCCCCGAAGAGCTCTATTGTGTTATGTTAGAGACTAAGGTTAAGTGGTGAGTTAATCATATTTAGTAAGAGTTACAAGAAAAACAGGTTAATTGAGAAAAATTCTCACCTAAACTAGCTTCGTGCGACCCTACTGTCGGGGAGTAAGGAGTGGTGTGTTTGGGTTATCATTGTATGCATGATAGTATAGTTTGGTGGATATCTAACTTATTGTGTATGCTAAATTGAAAGAATATATATATCACTGTATTATACATGACTCATATACGGAAGTTACACGATTGTTTGCATTTACAGTAATATGGATACCACTAGGGAACTTCACTTGATTTCGAATACATAATGTACTCACTGAACCAAATTACTTTGCCGTGAAAATTAAGTTGGACTTAGTTATTACTCACAAGGGACCTACTAGAAAGAAAGGAAATGGTGAGGTTGCTATTGTAGCAACCAAGTCCATAAGGAAGTCAGCAAAAGAAAAGTGTTTCTTTTGCAAGAAAACTAGGCCATTGGAAAAGAAACTACACTAAGTACATAGCTACTTTTCCTACAAAGACTGCTAAGCCATCTGGTGAAGGTATATTGATATCTCACTTAGTTGAGTCACACGCAGTTGAGAGTCCACCAGTTTCCTAGTCGGTGGACTGAGGTTCAACTGACCTTATTTGTAATATGTTACAGGAGCTCAGGCTAGGCTAAAGGCTGCATAATGGGTGCTGTACCTGATGGTCAGGGACAGTATAATAATAGCGGTCTTAAGTGTAGGTGATGTTAGCTTAGACTTTAGTAATGGAGTTTCGTTTTAAAAGATTGTTTATCTGTAGCTACTTTGCACATGAATTTGATTTCTATGTCTTGTTTTATGAATAATTGTTATTCAGTTGATTTTTGTAATGAAAATTTTATATGAGAAATAAATTGTTTATTTACACATGTGCTTGAATAAATTGTTTATTTATGTCATTTCCTTATCAAAATTATGGTAATTGTTTAAATGAATCTAACGTAAGTTCTCTTGTTCAATTCTAAAAGAAAACACCATGAATGTGATATTACCTGCACATAGCACCGATGTTTAGGTCGCACTAATTCGAACAGGATCTAAAGACTGGTAAAAGATAGTCTGATAGAGGCTTTGAACTTGAGGTCTTTACTAGTCTGTAAATCCTGCATAGAAAGAAAAATGACCAAGTTTCTCTTTAATAGTAAAGGCAACAAGATTGGTGGCTTGCTTGAGCTGGTTTACATAGATGTATGTGGACCAATACGTGCTCAGGTAAGAAGTGGGTATGAGTACTTATTCACTTTTAGTGATGATTACTCAAGGCATATATATATTTACCTAATTAAACATTTGTCGGACTCTTTTGAAAAGTTCAAAGAGTACAAAGCCAAAGTTGAAAAGCAATTAGGTAAACAAGTTCAATCGCTTCGATTAGACTGGGGTGGTGAATATTTTTCGGGTGGGTTTTTGGATATCCAAACTGCAAAATGAGATGAGATCTCAGCTTTCTGCTCCGGTTACACTGCAGTAGAATGGTGTTACAAATAAAAGGAACAAGGACAGTTTTTTTCTACAGTTTTGATTTAAAAGGTCTTTTGTAAATACAATACAAAATACTTCGAGAAGGATTTTGCAAGTAAGCTACAAAAACGAAAACAAAATAGTAGTAAAGAAAAATGACAATAATTTTGAACAGCTACACACAACTTAAGTCATAGTGGGAGCATTAGATGCGCCTACTAATAGGAACAAGAATGTTCCAGGTACACAAAAGTTTAGGTGTAGTGGGGGGATTGTCAGGATACTTGACAGGTTCATAGCGGGAGCCTTAGTGGTTGACCATGGCATTGAATCTGATCCTTTTAGCCACAATGAAGCAATAAAGTGTTCTAGTTTTGTGCAATCGGTTGCTGAAATCATGCGTGTACAATCGACATTAAGAGAAGTAATGACTTTCTTGGTATTATATGTCAACGATATACTACTCATTGAGAATGATGTAGGGGTGTCATTAGTTGTAAAGACTTGGTTGTCATGATAGCTCAATATGAAAGAACATAGGAAAGGCCAGCTCTACTCTTAGGATTAAGCTTCTGTGAGGTCATAAGAGTAGGATGTCGGGTCTTTCTTTAGCCACTTATATTGACAATATGTTGTCAAAGTATAGCATAGAGTCTCTATTTCTTTTGAGTATTGTTCTAGGACACCTCAATAGGAGGAGCAATTGAGGAATATTCCATATGCTTTGGCAGTGGGAGCCTCAGGTATGCCATGTTGTGCATGAGACTTGATGTCTGCTATGCTATGTGATAGTATGCAGATGTTGGTCTAGTCTTGGTCCAATGGACTAGCTGGCAGTGAAGTGTTTTCTCTAGTTCTTGAGAAGAACTAGAGATCCTGCGTTGATCTTTCAAGGTGATGAGCTGGTTCCAGTTGGTTATACTAATTTAAGACTTCTAGTTAGATTAATATAATAGATGTTTGATGTCTAAGTATGTCCTTACCTTTGGAGTGGGAGCCATTAGTGAAGAGAATGTCAAGCAGTATTGTATTGCTGACTTCACAATAGAGTAATTGTGCTCACTAAGGGTTATGCTCAGTAGATCTCTGGTTCGAACTTAAAAGGGGTGAGTATGGACTTTGTCATAAATTGGATTTAGGACAAGTGGGAGATTGTTAGGAACAGTGTCCTGAAATTCAGATTTATTCTGGACATATTATTTTAATTATTAAATCAAATTGAAGTTTCAGTCGTTTCCTAGATAAATTTGTGTATTTGAGCATTTATACTGCATGTGATTTTCTTTCGAGAGGAATTAATGAGATGGGTGTAGTCCTCAGACTACAATTTACAAGTTTGTTCTAAGTGGTTTATGAGACTAAGCCACAGATAGACTTAGAACAAGTGATAGAGATTGTTGTTTGAAAGACTCGTAGTCGAAGACAAGTCTGGACATCTTGTATGTTAAGACTATAACGAGACACTTTAGATGGCTTGTCTTGGTCATGTGGATAGAGATCTAAAAGTGTTAAGTTAGTATGTTTGACACACTGAGTTGGACCATGTGGGTTACTTATTTCTAGACTGCTATCGAAGATGAGTGATTCGCATTGTACTGTTTGAACGACGACTCTAAATCCTGATGATATTCTAGACTTGTGCATGGAGCGTTAGTTACTTTGGTATACTATAAGTAAGGTCTAAAACGAATGACTGAAATCCCACGTGCACTGGGTAGTGGTGTGAAGTGCGACAAGGATCAGGGTATTCAATAGGGAATCTACAATCTTTTATGAGATACAGATGTCCCCTTAGTTGATTCGCAAATATTTGAATAGTTCGGAAACTTTGGCCAAAGTATTCGAAGTGTTTGACATTTGAAATTTATACTATGAATATGTTCAAGTATAAATTAATTATTCAGTGAAGGGCGAGTCGGTAAATAATGGAGAAGTTCTGAGAAGGATAATGGTAGTAGTTATATTTATCCTTTATCATGGACATCTAATGGAGGGGTTGTTGTCATCAATACAGTATATTAGGGAGATATCGAATAAATAATTTAAGTTTGGTGTGCAGTGAGATTTATTTAGTGGAATTAAGTCTCATTAAATGGTAATTAAATTAATATCATGAGATGATTTAATTTAACCCGTTTGGAGCTAGATTTAAATTGTCCCCGGGGTTCCTAAGCAAGCCTCTGTATTTTATTGCCATTAGAAAAGTATTAAAGAATTCATGAGATGAATTATTTATCCACACGATAGGTAAATTAATTTTGCCAAATATTATTCATGGGATGAATAAGTATAAAAAATTATTAAATAAAATAATTTTTAAAAATTAAAATTCATAAGATGAATTTTTTACATGTGAGAAACAAATTAAAAAAAAAAAAAATCGAGTTTTAATACTTGCACGGTAGCGATTTGCGTGCCCAGGCAGGGGCGAATCGCGCATTGGCATGTGGCGCGCGATGACAGGCCAGCAGAGGCAGTTGTACTGTTACTAAACGCGGCGTTTTGAGCTTATTTTGAATAAAACGCTGCGTTTTGATGTTAACTGTGCAATCCTTTTTCGATTTTAATTATACTTTTCGCTCCGGAATATTTCTATAAATAGAAGGGTTTATTCCGAGGTTTGGTATTCAAGTTCAAAATAATTCTTTAGGGTTTCTGAAATTATTTCGGACACCCAGTTTAATATTTTTCGGAGCCCACCCTCCGGGCAGTTCGAGGTTATTGCGTAGAAGGTCTCGAGGTCTCGATTTTGAAGAATTTTATTATCTTTCTGGTTTTTGTTATGATTCTCATAATAGGGGGACATATGAAATAAAGTATAAATGTAATAAGGCATAGAATCGAGCCTATTGAGTTGTAATAGCTAGTTGATATTGTAATTAGTAGCTTAAGCTTTGGTAAAGTCATGTAATAAGTGAAGTCTAGAGCTTAGGTGGTCAATGCCGGTCAATAGTGGTGGATTAGTGAGTGGTTGGTGGCTATAGCATGAGTTAGATACAAGTAGTATAAATAGTAAGGCTTAGGCTTGTAATCTCATAACTTTGATGAATTGATTGATATCTTTGATATCCCCTCTACTTTCTCATCCCTTTCCCTTCTTTCTCTCATCTAAACTCTATATTCTTTCTCATCTCATATTCTCTTTATCCTAGCTTACGTTTGTGAATTAATCACAAACGTAACAATTGGTATCAGAGCCTTGATTTGGCTTCCGAATCAAGCTCATATTCGGAAAGAAATTACAAAATACAATTAGTTGTATTGCAATTAATCAATAAAAACAATTGTGTTACAAATTTAGTTCAGATTTTTGGGATCAGAATTCAAATCTGAATTTTGAAGTGGATTGGGCGGTTATTGCACAGTTTTCAGCAAATGATTAAGAGGTGTTGCGGTTGAGATGATAATTGAGTGAATTACATAGAACAAAAGTTCAATTGATCAGTATTGTTGAGTATATTCAACATCAAGCTGATTTAGATTGAAATTCAAAGGAATCAATCAAGCAATTTGCTGCAGAAGTTGAATGCTGAAGCAAGTTTGTGCTGCTGAACTGGTGTGCTGAGCTAAGTTGATCATTCACTTGAATCTAATTAGAAGAAGTTACAAGTGATCTAATTCATCCACATTGCGCTTGATCATCATCAAAAGATCACAAAACAAGCTGAATAGAGGTTCAATCAGATTCTACAACTCATAAATTGAATTTAAGGTAACTATTGTGAACAGCAAGTTCAAACGCGATTCAAATCTGTTCTTCTTGCTAGATTGTGATGAAATTGTGTTGATAAGCTTAGAAGTGGTGAGGATCCATCAGAATTTGTGTTGATTCGTAAGAATTTTATGTTATCGAGCCGCAATTTGCTCAGGCAAAACTCTGACAACATAGGCGAAACTCTGACAGTGGAAAAGAGAAACGAAAAATTGTTGAAATCTGATTTCGTTCATGAAGTCAGTTTTAGGTATTGAGTTGAGGACTTGATTGTGAGCTTGAGTCGAGCTTAGGTCAGAAGTGTAAGTCGAATTAATCAACTAACATTGCGGTTAGGGTTTGTTCGAACTTCCTCTGCTCGTAGTTCGTCAGTAGGGTTTGAATATGCGGTGATTCTTAAACCCGATCTTGAAAGCTCCAAAAATTGTCGATTTTAACCATTTGTGCTGCTTTTAATTCGAAGATCATTCAGATCAATTCACAGTGTGAAGTTAAGAGCGATTATGGATGGTAGTGATGCAACAGGTCAGGATTGGCTTACGAATGCATACTTTAACCATAGGATGAAGCACTTTTGCGATGAATTATTACAACAAGTGATGCAGCAAATCAATGGCAATGTTGATCAGCAAGTTCAACCGCTTGAATCAGACAAATCTGATCAGGTAAATTTTCAATCACAAAAATAGGAGGATAGGATTAACAAGCGTTGGGATCAGTGCAGGGAGGAACTTGAAGTGAAATTAGCTGAGATTCAAGAACAATGTCGAAGGCCAAACTCTTCCGCAGTAGCTGAAGCGCACATTGTGGAGCCACTTAATGTAGTTGATGAAGAATTGGATCAAGGTAATACCATAGTTGATGAACACGAGTTGGATGAACTTGAGGTTGAAGTAGATGATCTTAATGAAGACTCTTTGCTAGAGTTAAGAGTATTTTGAAGAGGATGAGCCACAGTATGACATGCATCAAGAATGGGAATACAATTTTCATGTCATAGGAATGATGAAGAGTGCAGAGAGTAAAGTGAAGCGGAATCATCTTAACGACGGATTGAAAAAATTTTGGGAAACAAAGAAGATTACAAAGAAGAAATTGAAGCATAAAGTTGTGTTGCAACCTATGAGGTTTGATGATCAACAAAAGTTAACTCAAAATGCTGCTTCTGCTAATGTATATGCTGAAGCTATGTATGCTGCTGTACAAGGGGTAGTTGCTGCAGATTTTGGAGTTCCAACCAAAATAATTAATGCCACTGCTGAGATTTCATTTCTATCATCTCCAAACCTATTAAGTATTATCCCATGGCAAGCTTATATGCAGAATGGAGGCACTTTGTCTGTTGAGCCATGTCATCCTGTTAAAAAGACAGTTGTTGCTGCGGCAGAATCACCAAATGATGAGCAAAGCGTGTCTAAGTTCACTTTTGGGCATGATGGAGTGTTAACTTGGGTCCAGAACAACATCATCTTGGGGGTTAAGCAAGGTCTGTTGTGTAGGGTGAGAGATTACGAGTGTAGAGTGGCTGAAATGTACTATCGGCATGCCGATCGGCAAGTTCGGCATGATCTATTCCTTCCTTTGAGTAGAATTGTGACTTATCCAAGTGCAAAATTTTGTGATAAGTGGCCTCCTGATCCGATGGAAGACTCTCAAGACTATATGAAGCTGAAAAGAGTCGAAATTGGTGATTTAGGTGATGTAATTGGTGCTGGCAGACCGTTTGACCCAGGAAAGAAAAAATTACAGGTTTTTGAGGTTGCAGAACATTCTTAGGGAGATTCTTCACTGTCAGTTGTGAATGAGCTGCTCAGATTTGGTTTGATTGGTGCTATTATGTCTTTTAGAAGATGTAATAACTTGTTCACTTCAAGGAGCTTCCACTTGGACATACACCGAGTTGCAATATGTTGTTATGAACTGCATCGGGTTGGTTCTGCTGAGCTGCTGGATTTTGCATCACTTTCGGTGCAATTGGGAAACAATCATGGATTTATTAAGCATGTCATGAGTTGGGTTAGTAGGTGGTTGTGTGAGTTGAAATTGTTGGAAAACATTGCAGCGGAGCACGATAAATTAGCAAGGAATCAAGTTCCAGTAGCTAATAAGCACTTTCGGCATGCTGATCGGCAAGTTTGGGGTGAAATAATTATGTTTTTGTAGGGAGTTTTGATCAACAAGGTCTCTATCATGAAGCTGTGCTACTGGGAGGACATTTGCAAGTCGTTTGTCTCCAAGGTTTCAGCTCAGGACAAAGAAATCACTGAAGTTTTGGAGTCACAGCTGCATCCTTATGGGCCTACAATGTGTTGGGTTGCCATGAACAAGAATTGTGTCTGTTGAAGCTGCGTCTAGGAATGCCAACAGCCAGAACTTGATGTTTGGTTCACTTGGTTCGAGTTTGGAAGGCCTCCCGAGGTGTTAAAGGACTTCAAATGCATTTTTATGTGGTTAATAACGAACCCATTTGTTGTGCAGCCCTCTACAAACAAAATTTCAGAGGTTGAAGATGCATTTGGTGGTTCGCAGCAGCAAATTAGAAGTTTGGGCTGTGTTAACTGCTACAAGAAGAATTATGCGTGTGCTGTTGATGTGGGGTTGATTAGTGCAGACCTCTTGCGGATTATGGTACACTCAAATGCGGCATTGTGTGAAGCAAGTTGTCCTTCCCATGTACCTGCAACATTTCAGAGTTAGCTCATCGATTGGTTGTTCAGCTGAATAAACTTCAGCATGAGTTCATAAATTACAGCTCTCCCCTCCACAACAATAAGTAATAGCAAGTTTTCAGCTTAAAATTCAGATTCAGGTGTGCTCTTGCTGTTACTGATGTTCTGTTGCCATCATGCTGCTGTCAGATTGTTGTTAAGGCTGTTATGGGTTGATTGATTAGTTAAGTGGCTGCTGCAGGTGTGTTTAGGCTATTTCAGATGTTGCTGCATTTCTGGCTGCGGCTCTTCATCCAAGTTTGCTTCATGTTTAGCTCGTTATTCCTATTGTGGCATTTGTTCTTCAAGCTTCAACATTCTTCTTGATTCCTGGGGACAAGAATCTTTTAAAGGGGGGAGTATTGTTATGATTCTCATAATAGGGGACATATGAAATAAAGTATAAATGTAATAAGGCATGGAATCGAGCCTATTGAGTTGTAATAGCTAGTTGATATTGTAATAGCTAGTTGATATTGTAATTAGTAGCTTAAGCTTTGGTGAAGTCATGTAATAAGTGAAGTCTAGAGCTTAGGTGGTCAATGCCGGTCAATAGTGGCGGCTTAGTTAGTGGTTGGTGGCTATAGCATGAGTTAGATACAATGTAATATATCATATCATGTAAGTAGTATAAATAGTAAGGCTTAGGCTTGTAATCTCATAACTTTGATGAATGAATTGATATCTTTGATATCCCCTCTACTTTCTCATCCCTTTCCCTTCTTTCTCTCATCTAAACTCTGTATTCTATTTCATCTCATATTCTCCTTATCCTAGCTTACGTTTGTGAATTAACCACAAACGTAACAGTTTTCTTTTATTGGAGCAATTCCAGGTATGTTTTCTCTTCTTTCTTTAGTTTCGCTTTTCTATTTATTTATAGTATTCGTTATTATACCTGTTTAAGTTTATGTATTGTTATGAATGTATTAGATTAAAAGGCTTGTAGATCTAAATAAAGAATTTAGATCTATTGATTTATATTATGAATTAAAGTCAGTAGATTTGAAATTAAGTATTTTAAATCAACCCTACGTTTAGAATTATGAATTCTAAACCTGTTCCGCTACGTAATTTTTAGGGAGAATTTTTGAAATTCATCCCAACAGCCGGTATTAGGGCAAACGGTTTATAGAGATAAACTTGTTCCTGGGAACTCTCACACGTGAGGTGTCACGAAGCGTGACTCTCCGACCGGGGGCTTAGGTAAAGAGAAGAGTCTTCTATTCTAAGTGCTCTAATAGGTGTCTATTGTTGTGACCACAGTTGTGAACTCTGAACCCAATAGTCGGCATCAGAGTTTATTTTCCAACAAAAAATTTTATGTCTTTCCCAATAGTTAATTGCTTATCCAGAGACCACCGTGACTTATTATGTCTTAAGCTTTATCAGTGAATTGAAGTTTAAGATTAAGAATCTGCTTAGGACTTTGGAACCTACAGCACTCTCTCCAGTTTACTCCAAAGCCCTGCTGTTTGAGAATGCCATCTAAACTTCATTTAAAGGAGCACAGTTCAAAGGTGGTCAGGGAACATCTGCAACTCCCTCTGTTTCTTTAGGAGGTAATAGAAGCCAAAACATGGAGGAGAAAAAGACTCAACAATTGTGTTATAAGTGCAACCAGAAGTATTTCTTTGGCTATAAGTGCATTCCTAAACTCCTTATGGCTGTCACAGGAGTAGAATATATGGAAGAACTTGAGGATAGTCCTAAGGATAGTGAAAAGAAGTTCATTTTAAAGAGCAAGAACAAGACGAAATTAGTGACTTAACTGAAGATGAGCTAGACATTTCAGTTCAACCCTTAACTACCGAGGATTTCTACAATACCATCATAATAAGGGAAGAAGTTGGCCATAGACCTATCTTGATTTTGGTGGATAGTGGGAGTACACATGGCTTTGTGCATCCAAAGATTGTTCACACAATTGGACATGAAGTGATCAAAACAAATCCTTTGACGGTCACGGTAGCTGATGGAAATTCCATTTTAACTTAGACTAAGTGTAAACAATTCTCAAGGTTGATGTAAAAGCACAGCTTCGCTTATGATTTTCGAGTTCTGAGGCTGGGTGGGTGTGATATGGTCTAAGGAGTTGATTGGATGAAGTCCATAAGCCTAATTGTGTTTGATTTTACTGAGTTCACAATCTCATTTGAAAAAAATGGGCAAAAGGTGATGCTGTAAGGCATCAAGGAGCATGGACGGTTGTAAGTCATGACTGAGAAGAGGTTGGCGAATGTCATCAAAAAGAAGAACTATCACTAGATTGGACATTTGTTCTCAATAGGAGCTGCAGAACTTTGGCAAGATCACCAGCAGCTCCATCCTAGGTTACATAGGCTTCTTCAAGAATACAATGATTTGTTTGAACCTCCATCCACTCACCCTCCAAAGAGATCATTGGACCATGCTATTTCCTTGAAGAACAGTGCTCAGCTAGTGTGTCTGAGACCTTACAAGTATGCTCATGCCCAAAAGGATGAGATAGAAAGGCAGGTGGAAGACCTCCTCAGAACACATTTTATCTGACGCAGCCATAGTCCCTTTGCATCACCTGTGATCTTGGTTAAGAAGAAGGATGGGACATCATGAATGTGCATTGATTACAGGAACCTCAATTCCCTCACCATTAAAGGCAAGTTTCTTATTCCAGCTATTGACGACCTGCTTGATGAATTGCACGGGGAAAGTTGTTTCTCCAAGCTAGACTTGAGGCAAGGGTACTATCAAATTCTAGTTAAGGGCGAAGACATTCACAAGACTGCATTTTGAACTCATCATGGACACTATGAGTTTGTGGTGATGCCCTTTGGATTGTCTAATGCCCTTGCAACATTTCAGGCATTGATGAATGAGGTGTTCAAGCCTTATCTAAGGATGCTCGTTCTTGTCTTTTTTGATGACATCTTGATTTATAGTTCCTCACTTGATAGTCATTTGTCTCATCTTCAGCAAGTGTTTGATCTCATGAGGCAACACATGCCTTTTGCTAAGTTGTCTAAGTCTTTTTTCCTTGCCCTCAAGTATTTGGGGCTTATCGTTTCAGGGGATGAGGTTGCTACTAATTCAGCAAAGATAAAGGCTATGAAAGAATGGCCTGTACCTACCTCTATTAAACAGTTGAGGAGTTTCTGGGCATTGACTGGGTACTATCGTAAGTTCATCTCTAGTTATAATTTGATGGCTAAGCCTCTTACACAATTGCTTGAGAAGGATGCCTTTAGATGGAATGAAATAGCTCAGGCAGCCTTCCAACAACTCAAGTCTACCATGTGTGTAGCCCTGATGCTAGCTATGCCAGATTAAAAGCTTACCTTTGTCCTAGAAACTTATGCAAGTAGCACTAGTGTTAGGGGCAGTATTGTCCCAAGTTGGCAGGCCAATTACTTATCTAAGTCAAGCTTTGGGACCTAAGAACTTGAGTTTGTCAATCTACGAAAAAGAGTATCTTGCAATCCTTTTTGCGAAGTGGAGAAATTATCCAGAGGGGCACCATTTCATTATCAAAATTGACCACCAAAGCCTCAAATACTTATTGGAGAAGAAAATCACCATAAGAGTACAACGTAAAGGACTCATGAAGATGTTGGGCCTAGATTATTCGATTTAGTATAGATGTGGAAGGGAGAATGTTGTGGCAAATGCCCATTCCAGATGCCATGAAATGGATTATCAGGTTATAAGTAATGCAATCTAAGTATCTCTTCCTTCTTGGATGGAAGAAGTCCAGCAGACTTATGTGGAAGATGCTTTTGCTCATGATTGCCTCGTTGCTGCTAATATGAAGCCATCAGCTACCTCAGATATAAGGGTGGTAGTGTGTAATGGGTTGATTAGGATTAAAGGCAAGATCTACATTGGGTCTTGTACTGAACTAAGGTAGTAAATTGTTTCAGCGGTTCACTCTTCAGCTTGGGGTGGCCATGAGGGGAATGAGGGAACCTACTAATGATTAAAGCAGGACTTTCATTGGACTTAATGAAGAAAGATGTAGTGAAGTGTGCTCAGACTTGTGAGGCTTGTTAACAAACCAAAAGTGAATGTGTTCCTTATCAAGGATTGATGCAACCTTTTCCGATTCTAGAGAGAGCTTGGCAACACATAAGTATGGATTTCATTGAGGGATTACCTAAATTTGAAGGGAAGGAATTCATTTTGGCTATAGTAGATCGATTCATCAATTTTGGACACTTCATTGGCCTCAATCATCCCATTACTGCTGCAAGGCTTGCAAAGATGTGCTTGGATCACATTTATCGACTTCATGGATTGCCTCAGTCCATCACTTCAGACTGAGGCAGGCTCTTCATTAGCCATTTTTGGACAGAATTGTTTAGATTGTGTGGGACTGCTCTTGTTCTAAGTTCCTCATACCATCCTTAAATGAATCGACAAACTAACCCAGTAAATCAATGTGTGGAGCAGTATCTGTGCAATATGACTTTTAGTCATCCCAAGCACTAGTTTAGTTGGCTTGCTTTAGCTGAGTATTGGTACAATACACATGCACGTTCAGCTATAAAGACAACTCCTTTCAAGGCATTATATGGCTATGATCCACCCTCGCAAATGGGTCTCCAAGGAGTAGTATCATCTGTTATGGATGTTTCTAATATGTTAGAGTAGCAAAGACAACTCATGCTTTAGCTTAAGGATAACTTATAGCTTGCTCAATCACGAATGAAATTCTTTGCAGATAAACTTCGAACTGATAAGTCTTTTGCTGTAGGTGACCAAGTTTATTTGAAGCTGCAGCCATATAGACAATCTTCTGTTGCAGTTCACAAGAATGTTAAGCTTGGAGCACATTATTTTGGGCCTTACAAGATCTTATAACATGTGGGAGCAGTAGCATACAAGTTGGAGCTCCCACCAGGTTGTGCTGTACATCCTATTTGCCATGTGTCACTCTTGAAGAAGCAGGTGAAGGAAGGATCTTGTAGCTCCCTGACACCACCAGCAACAGCCAGTGATAGTAGGCTCTTGGAGGCTCCTTTGGCTATACTGGTTACTAGACCAGGTTCTACTACTTCTCAGCACAAGGTTGAAGCTTTGGTTCAATGGGAAAATTTGGATGATTAACACACCACTTGGGAGGAATTGTATTTCCTTTATAATCAATTTGCGCACTTCCATTCTTAAGGCCAAGAATGTTCTTAAGGGGAGGGGATTGTTATGATCATTAGCTTTAGCTTTTTGGAATATCAGTAACATGTTCTTAATCCATTTGATTGTTTGCTTTGGCGGTAAAGTCAGTTAAGCTTAGTCAAGTTACTCTTGTTTGGCTGCTAATGTAATAAGTTGGTAGTTAGCATTTGTCTTAGTTCATGAAGATGTTAGGATTGGATTACTCCATTGAATATTTTAGAAGAAGGGAAAACTTAACAGCTGATGCTTTATCAAGGAAGCAAGAAGAGGATGATGTGCAGTCCGGTGCTTATAATGCTATCTCAGTTGTATTGCTTTCCTGGATGGAAGAAGTTCACAAATCTTATGTGGAAGGCAGTTTTGTTCAAGATTGCATTACTGCCTTCAGCATTAAGCCTTGTTCTAGTGGTGATTCTGATATAACTGTGGCTAATGGCGTTGTGAGAGTGAAGGGGAAGGTTTACATTGGGTCCTCCACAGAGTTAAGGATACAGATCATTCTGACGTTCCATGATTCAGCTTGGGGAGGTCACTTAGGCGTCGAAGGAACCTATCAGAGACTCATGCAGCACTTCCATTTTCGGGATTGAAGAAGGAGGTAGCTGAATGTGTTTAAGTTTGTGAGGTGTGTCAACAATCTAAAAGGGATCATGTGCCTTATCCAGGGTTGCTTTAGCCTTTGCCTTTCCCTGATAGAGCTTAGCAGCACATAAGTATGGATTTCATGTAGGACTTCCCAAGTCGGGGGGGAAGAAATCGTATGGGTTATGGTGGATCAATTTACTAAATTTGTCAGTTCATTGGTCTCAATCATCCAGTTTCAGCTGAAAGGTCGGCAAAATTATTCTTAGCTAACATCTACAAGCTTCATGGCTTGCCTCAATCCATTGTATCTGATCATGACAGATAATTTACTAGCAATTTTTGGAGTGAGTTGTTCTTGCTACTTGGATTTTCTCTTGCCTTAAGCTATTCCTAACATCCTCAAATGGATAGACAAACAGAAAGGGTGAATTAGTGTGTTGAGCAATATTTGAGTAGCATGACATTCATCCACCCTAAGCATTGGCATAAATGGTTATCCTTGGCTGAGTTTTGGTATAACATGCATGCTCATTCTTCCTTGTGGACAACTCTATTCAAGGCACTTTATGTCCATGATCCACCATTTCCAATTGTTTCATCAACTTCATCAACATCTTTAATAGAAGTGAATGACTTACTAAATCAGAGGAAACAATTGCTACAATAGCTTAAGGACAACTTGTAGGTAGCTCAATCAAGAATGAAGTTTTTTTGCTGACAGAAAGAGATCTGATAGAACTTTTCCAATGGGAGATATGGTTTATTTGAAATTACAATCTTCTAAGAAATCTTTAGTGGCTATACATAAGAATGCTAAGTTGAGTGCTCGATATTTTGGTCCTTAAAGGGTGTTGGAAAGGTTGGGTAATGTTGCTTACTAAATGCCGCCACCTCTGGAGGCTAGTGTACACCTAGTGTTTCATGTCAATCTGCTAAAGAAGCAGGTCACAGAGGGTATTACCAGTTCATCTACTCCTCCAGCAGCTTCCTCAAGAGGTTTGATTTTGCAGGAACCTTTGGCAGTCTTGAATACTCGCACTATACAGCAGAATGGAAGGAAATTGGAGCAAGTCTTGATTCAATGGGAAAACTTGTGGATTGAAGATGCTACATGGGAAGATTTGAAGTTTATCAAGAGTTAATTCCCTACCTTCCATTCTTGAGACAATAATGTTCCTAATGAAGGGGGTATTGTCATGATTGCGATTTTATCTTGTATTGCTTAATGAGTCTTTTAGCTGTCTAAGAGTTGTTCTTGCTCGTTTGCTAATGTAATAAGGGGTAAATAGGTTCAACTGCTATTTTGGCTCCAAGAGTAGTTAAGTCGGAGAGGAGAAGTATCTTGATGCATTGTATTGTCTTTAGCCGCCTTTAGTTGGTAAGTTGTAGAAGTAGTTTAGTTGTTCATTTGTAAGATTCATTGAATAATAATAACAAATATCTTTTTCTCTCATCTCAATTCTCTCTAATTCTCATCTCTATCTTTCTCTCTCTTAGGTTATGATCCAAGGTTGAACTTGAATCATAACAAAGACCAACAAGTCCAAGGAATTAGGGGCTTGGAGAACAAGATTCATAGCTTAGAGAAAAGATTACAACACCTTAGAGAGGAGCCGCTTTCCTTGAGAGAACAACACATCTTTCACTATTCAATGGTATGTCGCCTTGAAGAAGTCCTCACGGAAGCTCAAAGGAAGAGTCAAGCTACCCAAAAGGAAGCTCTCTCCTCAGTTATGGAGTCCTTAGTGAGGATTAGGACTAGAATCTTTTGATTTTGTCTTTGTAAAAAGACTTTGGCTTTCACAAGCCACTCACTTGTAATATTTGTAAGCCATGTATGGGAAAGTCTTCCCATATTCACTTCTTTCCGTTTTGTAAATGTCTCTTTCATTGCTTGTTAGCATTAGCTATCGGTCAATTCCAATTCCTTTCCTTATTAGTCTTTTGTCTCCTTCATTGATGACTATTCGTCAGTGATTTGGATCTCTCTTATGAAATCAAAGAATGAAGGTTCCGGACCTTAATTAGATACACATTGCTCTCATTCGATATGTCTCATAGTTTGATGGTTCCTTTTTCTTTTATTTTGTTTTACATAGGAATCTTGAGATTGATTCTCCGGGCATTGAAACTAAGCTCACAACTCTGAAAATCTAAACTTAAAGACTTCTTTGTTAGAATCCCAGATGAAAGGCACATATTTCTTTAGGAGCCTTCCATTGATTGCCCTGGGCTAAGTCCTTCCATCTAGGCCTTGGACTAAATAAGCATTTCCTCCAAACACTTCTATGACTCTAAATAGGATATGTAAATTTGGAGACCATTTTCCATAGACACGATCCTTCTATCCAATGGGTAAAACCACCGTCCAGATTAGATCTCCCAAGTCAAAGGACCTAGACTTGACCTTCTAGTTGCAGGCTTTGGAAACTTTCTTCTTTGAGTCTCCAATTTATGAAGGGCATCGAGCCCTACTTGGTCTAGGTTGATAAGCTCGTCTATTATGGACCGCTCATACTCAAGTTCAGAAAGTTTCCCTTGATTTGCTTGTCTAGTAGATTGAACTGTTATCTCCATGGGGCGCATTGCATCATGGCCACATGTTAAATGAAAAGGAGTCATCCCAGTGGCTTCCCTTTAGAGGCTCTGTAGGCGCAACGGGCATCTAGTAGCAACTCATGCCATTTTTAGGGGTTATCCTCAATCATATTTTCAATGTTGGCTTTTAGAAACTTATTAGTTGATTTTGCCTTCCCATTAGCTTGAGGGTAATAGGGTGTTGAGTTCAAGATTTCTATATTTAAACTCTTGGTAAACCCTTTCACCTCAGCTTTGTTAAACACTCGAGCTTGATCCACTGTGATGGTTTCTGAAACCCTAGACCTACATAGGATATATTCTTTGATAAAGTTAATCACATCTTGTTAATTGATACTATTTTGTGAAGTAATCAATGGCCATGATAATGTAAGAATATTGCTCGCTGGAAGGGGACCCCGGGGGGGAGGGGGGGGGGGGGGGGGGGGGTTATGTCCCCTGTAATGTCCATTGCCTAGCCTTTAGATGGCCATGGCTTAATAATCACATGCATTTCAGTAGTAGGGACCTTAGGTACATGTCCATGTGTTTGGAATGCTCCGCTTCCCTTGGCTCATTTAATGCAAACTTCTATCATGGGTGGCTAATAGTAGCGACAACGCATGATGAGCCAATGCATTTTATAGCTAGCTAGACGGGATCTACAAGTATCCACATGGGCTTCAACTATTACTAGCATTGCTTCGTCCAAGTAAAGGCACTTGAGAAGCACCCCACTATGGTCCCTTTTGTATAATTCTCCAGACTTGCCATCTAAGTAGAATCCGTGAGCTCTTATTTTCATCATTTTGTCCTTAATACAATTTTGAGGGTTATTGAAGTAATCCATCAAAGGCTTCCTCAAGTCCTCTTGTAGACTTAGGACATTTTGATTTGCCTCTACTCTAAAACATTCATTTGGCACACCGTCAAAGGGCTTAGTACACTCAATCACATGATCTAAAACTTTAGTCTTAATGACCATAGTCTCTTCACACCATGTTCTAGGTAATTTATACCCAAATGCCAACTGACTCAAGTCATTGGCTATGATGCTTAAAGTATATGCTTAGCAAGTGCACTAAGTCGTATTAAGTAATAAAGAAGTGACAAGAGTATCGTCCCACGAGGATTGTTAATTAATGAGTATCAAAATTAGTAGTTTCAGCACTATTTAAAAAGCAAAAATTTGTAGTTTTTGAAATAAAACAAACAAAATGAAAAATAAATGTTTACAGATTTTTTTGAAAGGTTTTATAACTTAACAAGGTCCAAGGCATCTAATTTCACCTAGTTGCATTAATACGCCTTTTTATTCTCAATATTCAAGTTGTTATTACATATTGATGGTCAAAACCCATAATTTACTAAATATTCTATATCAAGCAACACTTAGCATAGTATTTTACATATTAACTCATCAATTTCTTGTATGAATTTAAATAAAAAGAGAGTTTTGAAGATCCGTGGTTTTCACTTAAGACCACACAAATCGCGTTAATCTATCTCTAGCATTCGCTCAATTTGAGGTGTTTGTTATTTTAGCAATCATTATAAATCATCTCTCGGACTCATTATGAATCATTATAGGCTTTAAATGATAATCAAGCATTCTAAACTCATGAAGAATGATGATAAACACTCAAACAGTGCGATAAAAAAACCTTGAATACTTTGAATTAGAAAAGAGCATATATTACAGCTTAAGCTACATTGTAACCTTGGAAAGACAAAATTAGTTCATGTAAGTGTAATATAAAACAATCCTAAGAGAAAATCCATGAACTATAAGAAGAAAAGGATAGAAAAGAACTTAAACTGCAAAATTACAAACCAAACTCTTCTTCCGTCCTTCTTTTCCTCTCCTTTGGCGTTTGTTTTCCCACTGTTTCTACTTTATTTTTGACGTTTATTGAATGAATTGATGCCAAAAAACTTCCAAAAAGTCTTTATTTATAGTGCCTAAGGTTGGAAATACTTAGAATAAAAAATTTTACAAGCTTAAACTTTATTGCACCTCTTTGCCACCCCTTCTTTGCAAGTTGAACTTTAGCTGATTTTCCCAAACTCAGCTTTTGCATTAACTTGAACATGTTGTTGAAGTGTGCAATTCATCTCTGCCTTTAATTTATTCACTTTGCCGCCCAAATTTGCAATTTGTAATAAATTATACATCTTCTTGTTTCATCCCTGTTGAATTGTGTATTTATGAGTCTTTTTGCTCATTTTTGCTTTTGTTTGATGTATCTTGCATCCATTAGTTGAAATTGATGATAAAACCTAGCAATAATTAGCATAAAATGAGCGTTTTTGCAAGGAAATAACAATAGGAGCAAAAAAGAGAAAAAGTGATAAAACTTTGATGTAAAATGGTTAGTAAATGAACCTAAATGATATGAATAATTATATACTAAATTAGACTTATTAAAATACCCCCAAACTTAAATCTTTCTTGTTCTCAAGCAAGGTTAATCTTGAAAGTGCAGGATCTCATATTTTTTAAGAATTTTTTAGCATAATTAAAAGCAAGAGTACTTCTATTAGAAAAGAATGACAGGGGATCATTAGTTTAAGGTTCTAAAAGCAAAATAATCTTTCTAAGGTAAAACCTTTCAATCACCTAGGTTAATGAATTCAAAAGTTGGATAAGAAAATTAAGTTTATCCATTCATCCTAATCTTAAGATATTCAAACTGAATAAATGACTAAAATTATGCCGTTTATAACAAAACTTCTCAGGTATACCCAAGACTAAAAGTTATTCACAAAATTTTCTCTTCCCTTTTTTTAATATTTATGAGGGACTGATCTGCCCTAGTCAACCCTGACCCATGAGTATATCCAGTAAGAATCAAACTCCTGACCCTTAGGCGACAACCGCATGGGTAAGAGATGCCACTAGTGAGTTACCCTCATTATGACCGCGTGAGTGTATCTCTAGTGAGAATCAAACTCCGGACCCCTAGGTGATAACCGCATGGGTAAGTGACACCACCACTGAGACATCCTTATTATGATTGCATGAGTATATCTTCAGCTAAAATCGAACTCCTGACCACTGGGCGATGACCGCATGGGTAGGAGGTGCCACCACTGAGATACCCTCATGTTGGGCAGCACATATTTTGAAATGTTTATATGGGATAGTGATGCTTAGAGATACTTCCCTCATTTTCTCTTTTTCATATTTTTCTTTAGACTCAAGCATAACCTTTCAAAACCTATTATGCAAATGATAATCTTAATGTAATCCATTCAAATTTGAGCATCTTTTGATTAGAAAGAAAGATAAAACAAGCATGCTAACTAGCGAACTCAAACACCATGATGTTATTAAGATAGTGCCTTAGAATAGATCATATTTTGCAATTAGAATGCAAGAACAATTGATTCTCAGTTTATTTAAATCTAATTAAAGTAAACGAGATAAAACGAGTAGAAAAATTGCCTAAAGAGCATGATGATACGATCTCAAAATTCTTTATGATTTTAAATTGGTTCAAACTAAAAATTAAAAGGACTAATGATCTAAACTATGGAAAATAAAAAAGAATAAATCTTTTTGTTCGCCTACGCTATCTACATCCCCATACAATGGCTCTGAACTCTGGGAGGCACTAAAGCTGACTTTAAAAGACAAAATAGGACTAGACAAAAAAAAAACTTTTCAAAAAATTTTGTTCAATTTTTTTTAAATGCGACAAAATATCTCTATCCCCAAACTGAAAGTTAACATTGTCATTAATTTTAAAAGAAATACAAGAAACGAAGCAGTAACTGAGAGATACTTTTCAAGTTTGAGGATTGCTTTTAGATGGTGAATGTTTTCATTAGGTTACCTCTAAACTTGTTTCAAAAACTTATTGAACAAAATGTATAAAAATATTAGAAATTAAAATAAAGGAAACTAAACGAAAAGAAGTACGGAAACTTAGGTTGCCTCCCAAGAAGCGCTTAAGTTATAGTTGTTAGCTTGACTTTTTGATGATGATCTATCCTGTATCCTAAAGGAGAATAGAGTTTCCTCCATCCATCCTCAATGACCATTTTCTTCCGTGGATCTTCTTTGTGCCCTTCTTTACATGACCACCTCCACCTTCTCTAATCATGGGATCCTTAAGCTTAATGTGCCACAACTTGGATTTTCTTTTCCGATCTTTCTTGAATTTTTTTTTCTTTCACTAAGTCATCCTTGTCTCCGAGAGCCTTTGACTTCGTTAGACAAGTTTGACACTTTATTTCGATCACTGGTGGTGGTGTGTCAGTCAAGATAGGTTTGGTCATTGGTGGTGATGAGTCAATTGAGGGGATTATGTCACATTGAGGTGGTTCTTCCAATGTGTCCTCATCCCTCAATGTTATGGCATTAGTTTGCTCCCCTAGGTTGGTGATGGTATTGCTAGGTCAGGAATCTTTGGACCTCTCAGAAAGTTGCTCTGATATAGTCCCCTACTTGAGTTTCTAAATTTTAGAAGGCGACTTTCCAAAGATAGCCTTAGTTTCTTGAGTAAAATTTGCGGTTTCATGCATGAACTCCCTAAACATCTCTTCTAAGTCATATTTCTTTTCTTGAGATGGATGAATGGGTGACCAAGGTGCTTGGTGATGGTTTAAAAAAAAGTTAGAAGGGTTCATCTGTCCTTGGCCGGAGGTGCTAGAGTAAGGGTTGTATTGAGCTTATTAATAATTTGACATGTAGTTATCTTGTTCAAAACCAAATGAGGAAAAACTGTTGCCCACTTGGCACTTCGTACTAGCATGTGGTTACCTGCTCACCATTCACACCTAGGAGTACGAACAACTTTGACACCTATGTTGTCTAATTGCTTTTGAATTAGTGAGATTTGAGTAGATAACGCATTAATTTCATGAATTCCCAGTAGTCTTCTTTGTATAGCTTTGAGGGCTCACATAGTTGCTGCAAGCCATCACCTTTAGCAAAATTCTTTGTCAAACTTGAGTAATAAGTTTTTCTATTGCAATATTAACTTACAAAATATGAAAAATAATTTTAAAAGTTAGAAGAAAAATGAAAATAATGAGAAAGTACCAAAATACAATGATATAATACAAATCTTAACAAAAAGTAAGTTGGGGGGGGGGGGGGGGGGGGGGGGGAGAGCAATACTAATATTTTGGAAATCTTGCAAATAATAATTTTAACTTTCAAAATTTTATCAAAGTGAACTTGTAAGTAAAAGAAAGATGAAATTAAAGAGAAAACACAAGAAAAACAAAAAAATAACGCAAACAGAACAAAACTTAAAAAAAACATAATTCCCGGGGGGGGGGGGGGGGGGTGCAGGCAGAGGGGGAGGTGCTATACTAAATAAATAAAAGAAAAGAAATTTAGTCTTCAAACTTAAACAGAATTTATAAAGTTTTATAAAATAACTTCAAATTAGTTCTAAAACTGGTTGGTATCAATATCATTAAAGTAAAAACAATCCCTAAAAATGACGCCAAAAACCTTGATGCTGCTTGGTGTGTTTGCTTAGCAAGTGCAGTAAGTCGTATCAAGAAATAAAGAAGTGAGAAGAGTATCGTCTGACAAGGATTGTTATTGAATGAGTACCCAAATTTATAGTTTCAGCACTTTTCGAAAAATCAAAATTTATAGTTTATGAATGAAACAAACAAAATGAAAAATAAAGGTGGTTACAGATTTTGTTTTGAAACTTTCGCTGACTTAATAAAGTACAAAGCATTCAATTTCACCTAGTTGCATTAAGAGGCCTTTCTACTCTCGGTATTCAAGTTGTTATTACATGTTGATGGTTGGAAACCCTAATTTACTAAGTATTCTATCTCAAGCAATACTTAGCATACTCATTTACATATTAACACATTAATCTCTTGCATGAATTTAAATAAGAAAGTAGTTTTAAAGATCCATAGTTTTCACTTAAGATCACACAAATTGTGTTAATCTTTCTCTAGTATTCGCTCATTTTGTGGTGATTATTGCTTTATCAATCATCATAAATCTCCTCTCAGATTCATTATGGATCATTATGGGCTCTAAATGGTGATCAAGCATTCGTAACTCATGAAGAACAATGATAAACACTCAAACAGTGCAATAAACAAACTTTCAATACTTTGATTTAGAAAAGACCGTACAGTACAACTTAGGCTACATCGTAGCTTTGGAAAGACAAAATTAGTTCATGGTTAACATAAAATAAAATAAAACTAAGACAAAATCCATGAATGTTAAAGAAGTAAAGGATAGAACAGAACTTAAAATGAAAAATTACAAACCAAACTCTTCTTCCTTTCTTCTTTTCCTCTCCTCAGGTTTTTTTCCCCCTCGTTTTTCTTCTTTGTTTTTGACTTTTGTTGAATGAATTGATACTAAAACACTTCAAGAACCTCCCTATTTATAGTAATGAGGTTGGATACTTAGAATAAAAAATTTTACAAGCTTAAACCATACTGCACCTCTTTGCTGCCCCTTCTTTGCAAGATGAACTTTAGCTTTTTTTTTTAAATATTTTCCCAACCTTGCAACCACCCAAACTCAGATTTTGCATCAACTTGAACATGTTCTTGAAGTGCACAATGCATCTTTGCCTTTAATTTAATTACTTTGCTGCCCAATTTTCAATTTGTAACAAATTATACATGTTCTTGTTTCATCCTTGCTGAACCGTGCATTTATGTGTCTTTTTTGCTCCTTTTTTTCTTTCATTTGATGTATCTTGCATCCATTAGTTGCTGTTGATTATAAAACCTAGCAAGAATTAGCATAGAACAAGTATTTTTGCTGGGAAATAACAATAGGGGCAAAAAAGAGCAAAAGCCATGAAATTTTGATATAAAGTGGTTAGTAAATGAACCTAAATGATATAAATAATTATATACTAAATTAGACTTTTAGGCTGCTATATTTTGTTCCCTGGGATGTGCTTGAATTGTGCTTCATTGAATTTAGTCAACAGCTTGCCTAGAATTGATAGATATTGATTTAAGGTATTATTGAGACGCTGGAATTCCCCATTTACTTTGCAAATTACCAATTGTGAATCTCTCTTGGCAAGGGCATGCATTCCTAGAAGAGTTCAAAGGCAATTTATTAGAGCCTCATGCTCAGCCATATTATTAGAGCATTTGCCCACTAAGTTGACAACAAACTTAGTGATGATTCCCTTTGGGGATTCTATAGGATTTTGACTCCAGCACTAGAATTGGCTTGATCCATCAAAGAACATTTTGTGAGGAACTCTTTCTACCACTGTAAGGTGTTCTAGCTCATCGCCGAAACTAGTCTGGACATTAGGATGGTCAATTAAAAAGTCCTCGAAGGCTTGCCCCTTTACTTACTTTTGCGACACATATACTAACTCAAATTGAACTAGAGCTACTCTCCACTTGTTTAATCTTCCTCTCAAGAACAGTCTATCTAGCATATATTTAATGACATATATCTCAGCTATCACATATATAGTAAATGGGAAGAACTAATGTCTTAACTTTGTTGACGCATAGAACGAATATAGACATAATTTTTCAATTGAGGAATACTTAATTTCACATTCATTTAGTCATTGTGTTGTTTAAGTAAACAATTAGTAGATTCCTTTGAAGAAGAGACATAGATCTTCAAAGACTTGCCCGGCTTTGTGGAATTAGCATCGGCGGCTTAATCAAGCATCTTTGATGGCCTTGAATGCTGTTTGATGTGGCTCTTCCCACTTGAAGTCAACAAACTTGAGCTTCAATAGCGAAGAGAAGACCTTGGATTTTTTTTTTTTTTTGTGGCATTCGAGATAAAACATCTTAGGAAGTTAACCTACCCTATAAGCATTGAAGCTTCTTTTTTCTTAAAGGCGGCTTTGCAATTTAGATAGCCTTAGTCTTATTAATATCCACCTCGATGTCCCTCTAGTGTACCAGAAAACCCAGAAAGTTTCCACCTCACACTCCAAAAGCGCATTTCAATGGATTCATCTTAAGGTTGTGATCCCTCATTCTAAGGAATGCACTCCTCAAGTCTTCCAAGTGTATAAATTTGGATTTCAATTTGTCCACATTATCTTCTATATAGACTTCCATGGTCTTTTCAATGAGGCCATGAAAAATCATGTTCATAGCTCTTTGGTAGATGGCGCCAACATTTTTCAAACCAAAGGGCATGGCCACACATTCATATGTCCCTATTGACCCAAGACATCTGAATACTATCTTATGGGTATCCTCTGTTGAAATCATGACCTAGTAGTACCCACAGTAGCCATCCGTGAAGGACAAAACCACATGCCTCGAGGCTGAGTCACTGAGCACATCATCAACAGGCATAGAGTATTCATCCTTTAGGATGGTTGCAATCAGATCCTTAAAATTAATAGAAACCTTGAATTTGCCATTCAATTTTATGACAGGAATGACATTAGCTAGCCAGTTGACATACTTGGTAGTTCTAATGAATTATTCCTTCAGGAGTCTTTAAATTTCTTTCTTAACCAACCTATGATTTCTTGAGACATCCTTCTCTAGCCCTGAATGATGGACTTTGGTCCTGGCTTAATAGGAAGCCTATGCTTCACCACTTTTCTGTCTAGGCCATGCCTTTCATGATGATCCCAAGCAAAGCAATCCCTGAATTCTCGTAGGAAAGTCAAGTATTGCTCTTTTTGCTCCTTAGAAAGTAGATTGCTCTGATAGATAGGTCTTAGGTCTTTTGTCGAGCCCAAATTAACCTCAAAGACGGGGTCTTTGACTTCAGCCCTTAGATCCTTCATTTTGGCTGGCGCTGCTCTTAAATTAGAGAGCTTTAGTTGCTTTTCTTGTGTTGCATGGACTTCAAAACTGTGAAGTGGTTACTTAGCCTAGAGCCGATCCTTAGCAGGGCAGGCCATGAACCGTGCCAATGCCAAGGAAGTGGCCTTTCGAGCCATTTTTTGGGGGTCTTAGTCCATCTGCATTAAGATTCTAGAGTGCCTTTGGAGTTCTTTTCATTAAAAAGGGCCCGTAGGTGTCCCGAGAAGTCAAAATCTTCAGATTTGACATCCTCTTGACTAATTCAGCTTCAGTTAGAGGGCTGTCAAGGATGGCTGTTATGTCTTGTTGTTGGGCTGATCGAGAAGTTGCCATCTTGACATCTAGGGGTCCCACATTATCTTTGTAGAATTTTACCTCAATATAGTTGGAGCAAGCCATGAACGGCCTGTTATCTACCAAACCAACCTCATTCTTGTCATGGGTCCTGACTAACATTTTTTTTGGTAAGTCAGCGAAATATATAGATGAAAGAAATATAGTACAACCACAAGAGGCATACCCCAGGACATAACCGACGAATACAATGATGAAACAACATTGAAACATAGTTCAGACAAAGTCCATACAAGAAACAACCACATCATAACTAAGGAAATAAAGAAGAGAAAAGATTCAAAGCCCCATTGTCGAAGCAAGAAGGCATGGCCGTGAGTTCCTCTAAACAAAGGAGCAGCAAGTAAGTGGCTCCTAACCAAACCCGTAATCTCCTCTCACATAGCCGTAATTGATCTGGACTGAGAACGTTACACTCGAGGGTTGTGCTCATACCAGAGAGTATACACGGTCCCTGAGAGGTAGAGTTGAGCTATAATACTGCTAATCTCTTGCCCCCTGAGGTGCCTAGCAGCTTAAGCAACAAGCGTGTCTTAAGGAAGGGTATGCCAAGCCATAGATGTACTTGAACTGATGTAGCTCCAAACTGAGGCAGAAAAGGCACAGGCAAAGAAAAGGTGTTCAAGAGTCTTATTGCGAGGCCGTAGAAAACACAAACACTCTGAATTCCTGGTGGAAAGGAGTGCCTCAGAATATGCATATGAAACCACAGAAGGTGATGAATAGTGTCCTCCTCTCTCCTACTCTATAACATCTCCCAAGTGGACTTAGTGGTGAATTTCCTGGAAGGGTCACCCAACCACCAGATGGAATCCATCACACTAGCTTGAGGACTGAAGTCAATTGTGTCCCATACAGGTTGGAGCTTCGAAAAACCCTGTGGAAATATCCACTGATTACCCTCAATAATGGCTGAGACCCAAGAGTCTCACAGAAGGCCAGAAGAGGTGAGAAGTCGAGTAGGGAAGTGCTCCAAAAGACGGCTGCATGATAGCCAATAGTCAGTCCAGAGGGCAGTATCAAGGCAAAGCAGAGGTGATGGACTAATAGAATTTGATGCCAGCACCATGAAGCCGAACTCATCACCGAAATCATCCATAAGCTCCTCCCTCGGAGCCAGTTCAAATGAACCCAGCGCAGCTAGAGCAAGGAAGGGTCAGAAAGAAGAAACCAGATGTGCTTCATAACTGGAGCCTGGTTTCACTTACAGCGACTATGAAGTCCTAAACCTCCCTCCCATCTAGGGTAAGACAAATGCCTCCAAGCTACCTTTACTCTCTTGGGGTCAACGAAGAGCCTTGTCAAAGAAATGTTGCCAAAGTCAACTTGATCTTCTTGATCATCATCTTCAAAAGCATAAACACTGATGACTAACAGACATGAATAGCAAAAAGTACAGACCGGATGAGCTCTAGGCGGCTAGTGTATGACAGAGAATGAGAGGTCCATAGCCGAATACGGGAGAGAATGCGATCCAGAAGTGGCTTGCAGTCTATGTATCGCAGTTGAGAAGTAATGAGTGGCCCTACTTAGATATCGAACCAGGCACTATCTAAGACTGATACCTAGAGCTCTTTGTTGCATTCGAGGAAGGCCCCAAAAGAATTGGAAATCAATCCATAACCTCATGAATAACTATGACACTGCTCAAATCGCCCAAAAAATAAGATCATCAGGTAGTTAGCAAAGGATAAGTGTGTCAAGCCACTACGACGGTAGCATGGATGATAACAAAACTGCAGGTCATCGATGGCTCGGTTGAGTAAACCTCAGAGACCCTCCTTAGCGATAACAAACGGGTAAGGAGAAAGTGGGTCGCCCTAGTGAATACCTCGACTGGAGTGGAAGAAACCCTCAAGTTCGTCATTGATGGGGACATAAAAGCTGGCTATAGAAAGGCACTCTAGACCCAACCAACCATGATCTCGAGAATCCCAATACTCCTCATACCAACTAGAATGAAATCCTAATAGACTGTGTCAAAAGCTATGTGGATATCTGCCTTTACTGCATAATGAGGCGAGACCTGAAGGTGATAACCGCTCATCAACTCTTGCGTCAAAAGGATGTTATCTAAAATCCGATAGTCTGGGACAAAATCGATATAAGCATCATCAATTAGCCTAGATAGGACGGCCTTCAGCCCATTAGTAAGGACCTTAGTGATGCGCTGATAGATCCCATTGCAACAAGAGATAGGGCGAAAATCGCCAAAAGTGGAGGAAGTCTCCACTTTAGGCATGAGAGAGATCCCCCAGCATGTACCCTAAAATGAAGAAGACTGCACAACCCTGATAATGGCTCCGCCCACCACCTCCCAAGCCCTCTTAGAAAAGAGGGAAGTGTAACCATTAGGCCTCGGGGCTTTATCGTTACCAATCGAAAAGAGAGCATTGCGAACCTCAATTGCAGAGATTGGGGAGATTAGTGGGCGAGCTGGATCTTCAGAAATGCATGCCTCAATCTGAGACATCCTCAGCTAACGGACCACTGGGCATAGTTAACAGCTTCCTGAAGAAAGCAACCCCAGTATGAGAGATCAACCGCGCATCTGATGCCCTCACACCATCTGGACAAAAAATCGACGAAATCCTGTTCCTGGCCTACTGTTGGAGAAGAGACTGATGGAAGAATTGAGTGCTCTGATATCCAAGTGAAAGCCACTTAATACACGACTTCTGACTGTAGAACTCCTCCTCATCCAAACATAAGTCTGATTACTCCTGGAATAGGCAGCACTCCTCTTGTCGAAGGAGAGCACTCTCAGGGTCCTCATCTAAAGCCCTCTGACCCATGGCCCACGCATACTATGCCACCTCTACTCTAGCCGAATTATGGCTAAAACGGCGGGTGTTTAGGGCCCTTAACTCTCCCTTTAGCAACTTCAGCTTCTGAATGAGCTAATACATCGAAGTACCCTCAACACCAGTGTCCCAGACTTGCCTAATGGTGGGAGGAAGCCCTTGTGATCGGCCCATGAGTTGAAGAAATTGAATAGAAGTCATTCAACACGACATTCCCCAAGCCTCTCACAACCATAGCACTATGATTAGAAACAATGGCAAGCAAGGATCTCAGCAAATGCAACAGGGAAGTCACAAAGCCAACCCTCACTGAGAAGGCACTAGTCAAGCCGCTTGAGGATCAATCTGCTATCCTCGGCCCGGTCGGACAATGTAAAATGAAGCCCCGAAGAAAGAATAGGTGTAAGCTTGGCCTTAGTAACACACTCTTGAATATCGTCCATATGTCCAGGCCACCTCTTCTGGCAACCGCATTTATCAGAAGGACTAAGGATGGCATTGAAATCCTCGAGAGGATTCAAGGCTTACCCAAAAGACTAATATTAGCACTCCAAATATAGTCCCATAATACCCGATGTGGACTAGGCTTGTTAAAGTCCTAAATAAATGTAGCAAGAAAGCCCCCAGTTCCAGACAAAATTAGAGATATGATAAGTAAGGAATTGATCACCTCCTTGAATGAACTCGATTCTATAGATGCCCAGGTCCCAAGCAATTATAATGCGAAACTAGGAGGGGCAAACCCCATTAAAGAGAAATCTCCATCCATCAGTACAATGAGCAATCTTAACCTCTACATTAGAAGGTTTAGTTTTGGTCTCACCAAACCAATGATAGACAATCGATTGAAAGATGTCCAATCGCGAACAACATGGGAAGAATTAGGGTAATTCAGACCCCTAATATTCCAACATCCGACCACCATAATAAAACCATCTAGGAGGCAATGCTACCCCCACGTTGAGAAGCCACATGAGTAAGGCACCCAACATAAGGGACAACCATAGGGGCCTCAACACATAGGGAAGTGGAAGCATCCAACAATATCTCAAACTGGTTCGACACGTCAAGGCTTGGCACATTGGTTGACTGTGTCAAGGCACAAAAAATAAGGGTAGTAACCCCAAGAATGGCGTCACGAGCCTTCTCCAAATCCATAATAACAGCAGTGGAATACGAATCCTGAACACCACACAAATGCGGGGACATTGGTGTAAAGTTAGCCGAAGTCCTTGGAGGAAGAGAACAGAGCCAGAATCAGAAAGGACAGTACGTGTGCTTGGAGAAATAACACCCTCTGTCCTACCATGCATAGCATCCTCCACCCCAGTATGCTACCCAACACACGGGCCAAATGATCCAACCCTGCACTTCTACTCACGTGCTTACGCACATGCCTTAAGGGACCTGAACTTAAGCCCAGTCCCACTAACCTCGCATGCACAGACTCCAGTAGGGGGAGATCAGTGGGCAAGCCTGATCCTCAGAAATGCACACCTTAAAGAGGTCCGAGACATCCTTGTTCAACAGACCACTAGGCTCGGCCAACAACTCCTTAAAGAAAGCAAGCTTGGTATGAGAGATCAATTACGAATCAGATGTCCTCGCACCACCTGGACCAACAATCAACGAAATCCAGATCCTATCTTGTCGATGGAGAAGAGACAGATGAAAGAACCAAGTGCTATGATCTCCGAGTGAAGGCCACTGAATACACGACTTCTAACGGTAGAATGCCTCGTCATCCCCATATAAGTGTGAATAATGGAATAGGCGGTGCTCCTCAAGATGAAGTACAGAACTCTCATGGTCCTCATCTAAACCCCTTTAACCCATGGCCCACACATCCTGCACCACCTCGACTCTAGCCGAATTATGGCTAAAATGGCGGGTATTGAGGGCCTTTAACTCCCTCTTTAGCAACTTAAGCTTTAGAGTGAGCTGATACATCAGAGTACCCTCAACACAAGTGTCCCAGACTCGCTAAATGGTGGGAGGAAGCCCTTGTGATCGGCCCAGAAGTTGAAGAAATTGAATGGAAGTCTTCTGGCACGACGTTCCCCAAGCCCTCTCACAATGATAGCACTATGATTTGAAATAAGATGGCGAGATCTCAGCAGATGCAATAGGGAAGTCATGAAGCCAACAATCAATGACAAGGCACCAATCAAACCGCTTGAGGATCAATCTGTCATCCTCAGCCCCATTCGACAATGTAAATGAAGTTCCGAAGAAAGAATAAATGTAAGCTCGGCCTTAGTAACACGGTCTTGAAAATTGTCCATATGCCCAGGCCACCTCTTCTGGCTGTCGCATCTATCAGAAGGACTAAGGATGGCATTGAAATCCCTGAGAAGGATCCAAGGCTCACCCAAAAGACTAGTATTGGCACTCCAAATATAGTCTCATAATACAGGATGAGGACTAGGCTTCTTAAAGCCATAAATAAATGTAGTAAGAAAGCCCATAGCTCCAGATAAATTAGAGATATGACAAATAAGGAATTGATCACCTCCTGGAATCAACTCGATTCTATAGACGCTCGAGTCCCAAGCAATGATAATACGATAGTAAGAGGGGCAAACCCCACTGAATAGAAATCTCCATCCATCAGTACAATGAGCAATCATAGCCTCTACATCAGAAGGTTTGGTTTTGGTCTCACCAAATAAATGACAGATAATTGATTGGAAGATATCCAATTGCGAACAAAACAGGAAGGATTATGTTTATTCAGACTCCTAATATTTTAACAGCCGACCACCATAATAAAACCATCTAGGAGGCAATGTGAGCCCCATGTTGAGATGCCACACGAGCAAGTTGCCTAACATAAGGGACAACCATAGGGGCCTCAACACATCAGGAAGTGGAAGCGTTTGACAATCTCCCAAACTGGTTTGACACATCAACTTGACACACTGGTCGACTGGGTCAAAGTATAAAAAAAAATAGGGGTAGCAACCTCGAGAATGGCATCTTGAGCCTCCTCCAACACTTTAAGAACATCAGCTGAATATGAATCCAGAACACCGCACAAATGAGAGGACATGGGTACAAATTCAACAAAAATCTTCGGGGGAAGAGAAAAAAAGCTAGAATCAGAAAGGGCAATACGTGTGTTTGGAGAAATAACACCCTTTGCCCTACCGTGCATAGCATCCTCCACCCTAGTATGCAGCCCAACAAATGGGCTAAAGGATCCAACCATGCACTCCTCCTCACGTGCTGACGCACACGCTCCAAGGGACTTGAACTTAAGCCCAGTCCCACTAACCTTGCATGCCCCGACTCTAGTCGAGGAAAGCCCCTCCAAATTGGGCCCATTCCCTCATAGGATAAGTAGAGTACTAGAGTAGAGCCCCTCCAAAACGGGCCCATTTCCCCTAGTATGAGAAATAGGAAACTCACTAAAAGAAAGCCCCTCTGAAACAGGCCATTTCCTCTAAATGTAGTGAGAGGAGGAGTACAGGAGGTAAGCCCCTCCAAAACGGGCCCATTCTCTCTAGTGGTAATAAGAGGTGGCTCATGAGAGGAAAGCCACTCCAAAATGGGTCCATTCCCTTTAGGAGTAGTCAAAGATGGGCCACTAAAGGAAAGCCCTTCAAACCGGGCCCATTTCCCCTAGTGGTAGCAATAGGTCAATCACGAGAGGAAAGGCCCTCCAAAACGGGCTCATTTCCCCTAGTACAATTCATAGGTAGCTCAAATCAATCAGGATAAGAATTGCTCAATGCCCTCGGCATAGAAAAATTAACAGGTGGCCCATTATTAGGCCTAGAAAGTCGCAGCCCCTCAGAAATAGGAGCACGCTATCCGCAGGGTGGAGTACGGAGCCCAAAATTGGGCCCATTTAGCTACAGCCTAGCAACAGAGGTGCATAGCCCAGGGGACGCGTGCGGCCCATCTAGCCTAGTTTCATTCCTTGGTATAACTCCATTCCTTGGCCCATTGATCCCAAGCCAAACCTCATTTCTCCCACCAACCTCTCTCCCCTCCTCTTCACCCTGCGGCCCATTCAAAATTATGGGCTCATGTGAATTATGCCTGGCATGTGTCCCCCTGCCATCACCAACAACCCCACCCGCCACCATTTTCCGGTAACGGTTACGTCGATAGTGACGTTTCCTGGCCACCTCAACCGGATTTTCAACAGGACGCCCAGTAATATTTACGATGTTTGGGGTGTGACATGTGTGCCCAAAAATGTGACATTTTCGGCATACATTATGCATCCCCTCAGACTTGACCATGACCGGAATACGCCGATTGTTGTATTCAACCATCGACCATTTTGAGGGGTCAACCCAAGCATCAAATTGGACCCAAACACGGGCATAGCTCACCATAGAGCCCTCAAGAGTTGGTTGGTCCATGAAAAGAGGTCGACCTACCCAACTAGCAATTGAGCACAAAGAACTCTCTGACCATAAAGAGGCCAAGAGGCCATGTAATATGACCCAAATAGAGATCTAAGGTAAGTTAAGTGAAGGAGAAAAATTGGGTCACCAGTGCTCGAGAGAGTGATAGTGCCCATTAAGAGTCCAAGGGCCACCCCGAAGAATAAGATCTGACTTGCTAGTCAACTTGAATCGAAAGTAATAAACCTCTTTGTCGGCAATGACGTACTCAAGATCTTTCGATCCCTAAAGAAACTTGGAAAGGGCTACAAACCAAGAGTAAGCAACACGACCACCAATAACTCGGCCTACAAGATAACGCCTCCATTTCTCGAGAGCTGGCACTAGATCTTCATCTGTGATGGTCGTAAAAACTTCACCCTTAATGAGCTGCAATGGAATAAATTAAGGAGAACCTCGTTTGGGTGTGGTACTAGCCACATTAGCCCAAGAACTAGGACTCCGACCATCTGAATGCGAATTACCTGAACCGAGCAACCGGACTTGGAACTCGGGATGAAGAAGAGGGCACCACAAGCATGGTGCATTCAATCAAGAAAGTTCAACACAAAATAAAGAAAATCTCAACACAACAATCAAGAAACAATAACAAACTATTGAATCATGCAACAACTTATAACAACCAAGAAACAACCATAATCTCCCCCCATCATCAACTCAAACCACCCAATCTCCACCATCATCACCACCCAAGAGCCACCATCACCACCACCCAATTCAAGAAGTACAAGCAATAATGGGAAAGAAAAATGCACCACCAAGGCAAATCAAGAATGAACTTGGACAAGACAATACATCCAAATCACCAATATCATCAACATGAGGAAAGTGTCCATGCATGCTCTGTTTTGTAGCAGAATAAGGGCCACATATCCAAAGAAGAAACACCATCATGATTCAACTCAAACAACAATGAAGCAAGTAAAAGTAGAGGAGATGAAATTCATACCAAAATTTGCTTCACAATAGAAGAAACCCATATGACATTTGAGAGAGAGAGAAGACCTTAAGAAGAGAGAAAATGACCTCCATAATCACCACCAGCCCAAGAATTAAAAAAGCCTTGATAATTAAAGCTGCCAAGATGATAAAGGATGAAATCCAGAGAGAACGGCACTAGAAGAAGCGTCCCATGCAACCATCACCATCTCCAAAAGCTTAACAACGGGTGAAGTGAGGACGAATTAATAATTGGCATGTTGCTAATCCCTAGCAAGCAAAGAATTATAGCTTGAGGCAGTTTCCACCACAAAGAAAACTATTAGCTTGCTTAGGCTGCAAACAGTTAAGTTAATTGGGTTAAATCGTTCAAATTTAGTGGTAGACATTCATAGTCGCACCATTGTCCACTAAGACCCTATTTATTAGAATGCCATCGAATTTGGCCTAATATATAGGGGGATTGATGTGTTCATTAGCGTATTAGGCCCATCAAACATCATGTTCATTATGTCAGGTGGATCATCAAGCAATTTGGATGTTGGAATATTAACCGTAAAAGATAAGGGGTCAAGTGTACTTCTAGTGGCTGCTGCTTCAACCTTGAGCTCTACTTGAGGCTCCCCATCTGATGCTATCACTTCACCCTCGAAACCTTCTTGGGTATTAGCTACCATGAATTCTAGGGGAAGAAGTAGGGCAGTTCTGACATCCACCTTTTCAGGCAACATCACAAATCAAACTTGGATCCCTTGGTCTACCTTCTTCTTAGGGTTATCAACCATGGGTGTATCCTTTCTTTGTTGTTGTGCAGCACCATTAATTGGCATGCCCGATTCTTAAGATTGTTTGCTGTGATCGACCTTCGAAGTTCGAGACTCTTCCATAGGCTAGGGGTAGTCTTCTTTGTGGAAGTCATTTTTAATGTCAGACTATGTTTGGTTGACATGATCCAATGGTTCCCTTAAGTTAAAACTAAGAGGGGAGCACTCCTCATCATCCTCAGCTGATTAATAGACTAGGATCTCCTTAGTAGGTGATCCAACTAAGATTCGCGCCCTTTCAAAGATGAGAGACTAGTCCACCTTTTGTTTTTCTTATGATTTGGCCCCTTACAAGTAGTAGGAGGCTTGGACACAATCCCTTGATCCTCAAGATCTGCATGCTCAGCCTTTTTGCCCTTGTGAACCCTAGCTTCTTCTTGAGAAAGCCTAGTTCAGCCAGAATCAAGTATGATTTTCCACTGGGCTTCCCTCTTGTGCATCTTCCTTCTCTTCCGAGTTCGAGTTAAGTTGGAAGGATAAGCTACCTTTTGATCGAGGTGATTTTTCTTCCATGCATTATCGAACCTAATTCTCGATGGCTGATAACCTGACTATTGTGGTGCTCAGCTCGTGTCCACGTCTAATAAGGTGTACTAGGGGTTTCTCTTAGGGTTCTCTGTCCTCATAGTAATCTGAGTCCTCGGTAAAAAGCCTCGAGGATGCCCAAATGATGGCATCTCTGATTGTAGAGCTACCCTTTTCTTCTGAAAAAGGTTTAGCTACTTCATTTCGGATACCAGCTTATGACCAGAACTCCTATAGAGGTCATAAGTAAGGTTTAGAAGTCTCTTTGATGTCTTCTTTTTTAGGGAAAAGACTGCTTACCAATGGTCATCTAAAGAAACCTTTGTCGCTAAATCTTCTTCCTTAGAGCGAAGAATGCCGCCTTCCTCTAATTACTTCTTTATGAACGTTCTGAGTGTTTCACATTAGTGTGTGGAGTGTCCAATCATGATATGGAATTTATAAGGTCTTTTCGCAATTCCATCAAGGTTCGAGGAAAGCTTATTGTTTCTGATTTGAGCAACGTATCTTTTTGTCCGCCTCCATGATACGCCAAACTTTGCCATTAGTTTGGCTGTTATTGGGTCAATAAAGCTTTGCTATCTCAACTACATTGACCCAGACAGGTCTAGGAAAAGGGTCTTTATCAACGCTGATGTAGTTCTAAAGAGTGTTTTAAAACTGTCTACTTGCAAGCATAGGAGATTGGCATAGCTAAATCAAGTATACGGGCTGTATCCACACGGAATCATAGTTAAGTCAGATTTTGTTATTAACGAGTGATGGGATTTTGGGTTTTTGTTGATTTTAATGATTTGTTGACTAAATTAATAAAACAAGCAATAAATAGAAGTTGTCATTCAATCAAGGTCAATTCAGGGAATGAATTTAGAGTAGCTTTGCTCATATATCATCATTATTCTACTATGACAATGATTTAAGAGGCTTAGACCACAAGTATCAAGCCTGGGTTAATATTTAAATTGGGATTATGGTAATGAACTAGTCTAGAAGCATAACTTATCATATCACCTTACATGTAGCATAGGTTATCTAATTAGGACTACTTAATTCCTTTCTTGCTCCTAATACAATTTTAAACCGTAACTAATTCTTAAATTATGGTTTAGGGTAATGAACTACTCTAAGGGCATAACCCATCTCATCATCTTACGTGTAGCATGGATTATCTCAATAGCACTAAAAATTCCCTTTATCACTCCTAATTAAGCATCAATTTGCATAAAAGATTGTATTCATTGTTGGGTACAACCTTAACCCTAACGATCAGTGAAAACTAGTTATGTTATGATATAGGCTATAAGCTCTTAGACTAATGCTAATAATTTAGAGATCTTAACATGACAACATGCACACAGAAAGGAACACTAAACAACAATTATAAATTCCCCATAAGGGTGTGTATATAACATAGCATAAACGCATTATCAAAAGCATAATAAAAATCTAGGATACGGACGGCTACTCATCCTTCATCCCTAAACAAAACGAATAGACTCCTCTATAAGGGTTTTACACATCATTCAAATCTAAAAAGATAACGCAATGAACAAAAATTAGGAATTGAGTACTCCTCGATTTATGTTGACATTGATCCTTAGTTTAATTCCCCAGCACTTCGACCATCTGCGCTTAGGTGTTTGAGAACCTCATGGATCTCATATTTGCTTCGGGAAAGAGAGATGAGGACAAAGATGGGAAAAGAGGTTTCCCCCCTCTCTATTTATAGGTGGGGAATCATTCATGGTACGTCCAGATGCCCCCCACCCCTCTGATTGATCGGCCACATCAGTCGATCGATTGGCCATCATTGATAGCTTGCGCAATTAACTTAAAATGCACGTAACTTTTATTTCTTAAGGACTATAGGGCCAAATTATATGCCAAATTGAAGCTATTAAAGAGATATACGTTGCCCCAATTGTTTCATTAGAGGATTGGAAAATTATTTGGTCATAAATACTCATCTTTCAGCCTTATGTTTGTTTTAAGCTTGACCGATTGCCAAAATGCTTGTTTAATCCATCCATGTACCCAAGGAAAGACTCTTTCCGACTGAATCTTGTCCCAATGGGTATTTGTTTTACACACATGCTTGGGTTTCTCAGAATAGTCGTCAAATATGCCTTGATTACACTTGATTATGCCGCTTTTAAACCTTTGTTTGCTCCGTTGCACTCGAAGCGTAAGTGTGCCTGGATTACAACAGAGCACACATGTAAAAGCCGAATATGTTATGGGAATGAGAAATAAAGTATATGAAATAAGGTACATCAACATCCCTAAAGCCACTCCTTGCTTGTCCTCAAGCAAAATTCAACTCAAACTAGCTAAAGATGGAAATTTTTATCAAACATGTAATGTCAAGAATTACTTATGAAAAATATTTCTGAATATATTTGAAGTTGTACCTTGAAAGTGGAGAATCTTTATGTAAGGTTATTATTACACTAGTTTCGACTAGATTTCTCACGATTCAACTCTTTTTATTGGAAAGTAGTTTAGAACTTCTCTCTCCTATTTCTCATTTCAAACCCTTCAAATTTAAGATGAATAGAGAGAATGATCAAAAGAATCAGTTATCTAATCAATTCACTTCCATTCAATAAAGAGATCAAAAAGTTTCTCCTTCATTTCTTGTTTCCTTTTTTTAAGAAACTCATAATTAGACGTGTCTCCATCAGACCCATGTAGCGAGTTTTTAACCGGTGACTCCCAATCTAGTTGGCTCATGTAACTGAGTGAAGAGCACCCCTTAGATCTAATGGCACGAGTCAAAGGAATTCACAGCCTAGGCCATTAGTATAATTACCTTAATTCTTCTCTCTCTCCCCCCTCTCTCTCTCTGTGTTGGTGCTTATTATAGTGAATTAAAGAAGTCAATTCTTCTTAAGCCTTTTCTTTGGCCTGTGTAGCAAGCTTTTGGCCAGCAGCTCCCAACCTAGTTGGTTCAAGGTACCAGGTGTTAAGACACCCCTACGAGCTTACTTGCTTAAGACACAAGGACTAGAAGAACCAACAAGTCACAGGTATTAACCTAATTCACAGGCAGTTGTACCCTTTTTTTTCCTTTTTTTAAGAATAATTCAAGATAAAGAGATAAAAATTGATTTGAACACTGTCAGAAGTGAAATAGTGGGTTTAGATTCCCTAAAATTATTCCCGCTATCACAACCTAAACCATGGGGTAAGTCATAAGACTAAGGGCAGAAACAAATAATCTCTCTAATTAATTTACAAACAAAAGTACTAATTCAATAGTTCGATCCATGTATAATCTCATTGCATAAATATTCCAATTGTCATAGTACATCTCAAATTTGAACTTAAATACATGTACACCCTAATTCTTTGCTAATTCAAGCAAAAACTCAGCTAATTAAAGCAAAAAGATGCTAAAAGGACAAAAAAAGGTTCACACCATGCATACCATCCCCAAACCCAAATCTTGCATTGTGCTGAATGCAAATTAATGAAAATAAATATAAGCAAAAGGAAAGAGATGACCCGAGGGGTGGCATAAGCTATGCATGGTGAGCCAATCCAAAAAGGGAAGACATAAGTAGCAAGCTGTAAAAAAAGGCATAGAAGACAACATAGCAAACAAACTTCTTAGTATCAGTAGAAATATGGACTGAACTATTATTTAGTAAAAGAGAAAGGAAGTTAGCATAAAAGGGATAACCAAAAGATCCACAACAGAGAAAGAGTTCAATATGAAAAATAAATCAGAACAAACAATGAAAACACAAGTAGGTTAGGTTTCCTCCCAAGGGCACTAAGTTTAATGTATTTAGGCAGATGCAGTGCAAAGCGCAATGTCAACCAAAATTTGAGGCAATGTCTGCCATAGAATTTAGGTTGAGCTTATAGGGACGATCCCCAAACCAAACAACATTTCTAGATCTGTGACCATTAAGGAGACGAACATGGTTAACATCAGGTTCTTGAATCTTTATCCTGCCAAGTTTAGGCGAAGATGTACAGTTATTGACATAGACAAGGACATTAATCCGATCAACATTTTTGATAGAATAGGGTGTACTGATTTCTACCAAATGGTCAATACCATCAACCCTATTCACTCTAGCTTGTCTTCCATCTCAAGGTGTTGAACAATGTATGAGACCTTCAATTTGCCCTTAAGGCATCCAAAAGAAACCTCTGACACTCTCGTCCTGTAGTGAATCATAGTGTCAGCCATTGCGATCAACCTAAAATAATGGGAGTGTTGTGCTTCTGCCTAGAAGTAGAGTCTATATGTAACAAAATAAAATTGACCGAGAAGACAAACTTATCAATCTTGAACATGTCCTCCACCACCTCACGAGGTACATGCTCTATCCTATTAGCCAACTGAAGTGTAACACTAGTTGGCTAAAGGTTTCCTATACCAAATTCCTGAAGAACTGAGCAGGGGATGAGGTTAATACTCACACCCTGGTCTAGAAGGGCCTAACTAGTGTACCATTCCCTGATGATATACGGGATCGTAAAGGCCTGGGGATCTCTAAACTTAGGTGGGGTGCCCGTCGCCAGTATGCCAATCACCTTCTAAGTGAGTTGAACCTTCTTCGAAGTGTGTGCTTAGGCGCACTTTTTTTTCATGCAAAGGTCCTTGAGGAACTTAGCATATATAGAAATGTGTTTACTGGCTTCGATTAACAATAAGTTGATCTTCACATCCTTAAACACATCTATGAGCTCAACCCTCTTTTGATTGTCCTTCTGCTTCGGTCCTATAAGGGCCAAAGGAAAAGGGACACTATGTTCAAATGACCTATCTTGTAGGTCCTCCCCATTAGCAGTGGAGGAGGGTTTCGTGCTTTACTTCTAAACCTCGACCTCCACATCCCTAAGATTCCACTCTCCGGACATTGACACAACCTTAGCTTGCTCGTGAGGAAGAAAGTTAGGGTTCGAACTAGTCAACCCTGCTAGAATTGTGATAAGTTGGGAGGGTAACCTCCCTTCCTCTCGCCTATGAAGTACTCAGGTCAATTGGCCTATCTAGTCCTCTTATTTAGCTATAGACTAAGAATGGGAGTGGACCAATTATGTGGTGTCCTCCATGAATCAGAGCATACGCTCCTCAAACTATAAAGAATATCCTGGAGGTGGGGAAGGGGGGTCAGCTTGCAAAACAGAGTGGGCAGGTTGAGAAATATACCTCTGCACTCACAAAAAGGCGAGAGGATGTGTGTTACCAACAAGACCAAGATTCCATTGTCTCGTGGGTGGATTCTAATGGCCGTTCTATCTCCATAAGAAGTTCGACTGGTTGCATCATCTAGGATCGTAGGTGTTTGAGAACGAGTCACCGTCCTTTCGAAAACCCCTGCGCTGCATAAAACTATTCTTGCACAAATTTGGGAAATTGTGAGGCATAAAGGCAATTAAGTACAAAATGGTTAGTGCTAGAACAAATGGCATAGGTGTTAGCATCATGTGATGGCTCAGCATTATTGATTGCACACACTTTAATCAAATTCGCTTGAGATGCCATGATCTAATTAACTTTCCTACTAAGTGCCTCTAACTTGAATGCAATGTCATTATTCAATGCCACCCCATAGACCCCACGTGTACCTCCCCTAGCCACCTAGTGGATGAGGTTTGGTCAAGGGAGTGTTCATTGAGATGCTAAAAAAGGTTCCATGCTTCATTTCATCCTGTTGGTTGAATGCTCCCCTACATAAATCATTTACCATTTGTTTGTAAGGCGCAGTGAGACCATCATAGAAATTGTGCACTAGAGCTCGCTTGGGGGATCAGTGATGGGGATAGCTCCTAAAAAGCTCCTTGAACCTATCCAACTCTCATGAAATTGCTTTTGGTCTTTTTGCTCAAAGCCATTGGTAGCGACCCTAACAGCCATATGGCCTTAGGATAAAATTTAACCAAGAACCTTTGTTAGAGGTCCTCCCAAGTTATGATTTCACCCCTTGGCAGGGACTAAAACCACGGTTTGGCTATGTTTTTCAATGAAAACGAGAAAAAAGATGTAACCTTACTGCATCGTATGGGACACCACGATAATGACATGTTTCACAAATTTTGAGAAATGAGTCGAGGTGCTCGTAAGGGCTCTTAATAGGCTTCCCATAAAAAGTGGGAAGCATGTTGATGATCTCTAGCTTAATTTTGAAGTTTGCAATACCCACGGCAAGTAACACAACTCTGGCTAGCACAATGTATGTTTGGGGAGCAAAATGAACCCCAATTTTATGTGGAATAGCGTGCACCAGCTGTGGAGCAAGATTGTAGGCCATAATGAAAAAATTAATAATTAAACAAAATAAAACAAAAAATCAATTAAAGTAAAATAAAATAATTTCTTTTAAAACAAAAATAACTTGTTAATTTCTAATTGAACTTAACCGGTCGATTCCTCAGCAACAGTAGATGTAGTTTTGAAGAGTGTTTTAAAACCATCTAATTGCGAGAATGTGAGATCATCATAGCAAAATTGGACATACGGGTTGTATCCACAGGGAATAAGAGTTAAGTCATATTTTGTTATTAACAAGTGATGGGATTTTGGGTTTTTGTTGGGTTTAATGATTCGTTGACTAAATTAATAAAACTAATGGTAAATAAAAGTTGTCAATTCAGTTGAGGTTAGTTCATGGAATGAACTGAGAGTAGCTTTGCTCATATCATGTCATGACAATGATTTAGGAGGCTTAGGCTATGAGCACTAAACTTGGGTTAATATTTAAACTAGAGCTTGGGGTAATGAACTAGTCTAAAGGCATAACCCATCATATCACCTCGCGTATAGCATAGGGTATCTCATTAACACTATTTAATTCCTTTCTTGCTCCTAGTTCAATATTAAACCTAACTTAATACTTAAATTAAGGTTTAGGGTAACAAACTAATCTAAAGGCATAACCCATCTTATCATCCTACGTGTAGCATGAATTATCTCAATAGCACTAACAAATACCCTTGTCACTCCTAATTAAGTATTAATTTGTATAAAAGATTGTGTTCAAGGATGGGTACAACCTCAACCATGACGACGAGTGAAAACCGGTGATGTTATGGTCTAGGCTATAAGCTCGTAGACTAATGCTAATAATTTGGAGATCTTTACATGGCTACAAGCATACACAAGCAAATTCCAAACAACAATTATAAACTCCCCATAGGGGTGTGTATATAGCATAACGTAAATCCATTGTCAAATGGCATAACATAAATATGGGATACGATCAGCTACCCGTCCTTCATCCGTAAACTAAAAGAATCCACTCCTCTGTAGGAGTTTTACATGTCATTCAAATATAAAAAAAAATAAGACAATGAATAAAAATTAGGAATTGAAGATCCCTCAATTAATTTTGACGTTGATACTTGCTTTGATTTCCTCAGCACTCTGGCCATTTGCACTTCAGTGTTTGAGAACTCCTTGGATCTCAGAGCAGCTTTGGTAAGGAAAAGAGGAGAGAGATGAGGCAAAAGGTGGAAACAATGCCTCCCTCTCTCTATTTATAGGTGAGGAGTCATTTAAGGTACATCCAGATGCCCCTCTTTCCCCGATCGATTCGTGAAATCAACCTATTGATTGGCCACCATTGACAGCTTGCGTAGTTAACATAAAATGCACAGAACTTTTATTCTGTAAGGGATTATGAACCAAATTTAATACCAAATCGAAGCTATCGAAGAGGTTTACATGAACCTAGTGGTTTCATTAGTGAGTTGGAAAATTATTACTTCCTTAGCCGATTACTAAAATGCATGGTCAATGAATCCACGTACCCAAGGAAGGACTCTTTTCAAGCGAATCTTGATCTGATGGGTATGCATTTTGTAGACATGATCGAGTTTCTTAGAATATTATTCAAATATGCCTAATATACGCTTGATTATGCAGCTTTTCAACCATTGTTTGCCCCGCGGCACTCCAAGCCTAAATGTACTTAGATTACAACAAAACACACATGTGAAAACCAAATATAATGCGGGAATGAGGAAAAAAAAATGTAAAAATCAGGTACATCAGACACCCATCTGTCCTTCTCCTAGGAAGTTCTATTCTCTACCCTCTGTGGCATCTTGAACTACATTTGTAAGGATCACATAGTTCTTGTTGAGCGAGTTAGCGAATCGTGCCACTTACATTATACCTTCCCCTTATTTGAGTTGGGATCCAGTCTTCTATGTTTAACCCTGATCTTAAGCTTATTATTTGCCTCAAGCCAATCAAATATTTCCTCCACTATAGAATGGTCTAATGAATACTTCCTCAAGTCTTAGGACGGGTAAGACTTCCCAGCTTTAATATCCTTCTAGATCAAAGGGATTACGAACCAAGGGAGGTCCTTTGATGTACTCAGCTACATCGATATATTATGTAGGACCTTCCTCCTCAATTAATTCATGCACGTATGTCCCATACACACTGTGTTACCTAAGGCTTTCTTCTTTCAAGACTTCCTTGTATTTAGCGACACATTCTGCAAGCTAATGAAGCGTCATAAAATTAGAGCCCTCAAGTTTCTCCTTGAATTCAATTTCAAGTCATTTAAAGCTACCTTGGTGTATTTGAGCTCAGGAAGAGCTACAATACATTTTAACTCGGCTTGCTTGAACCGATTAATATATTCTTCCACTGGTTCGCCTAACTTTTGTCTCATTCGAACCAAGTCTGACATGTAAGTTCCTAACTTCATTATAGGGAATTAGGCCTGAAATTTTCTGGCCATGTCGTTCCAATGGTAAATAGAATTAGGAGGGAGGCTAATATACCACTGGAAAACAGACCCAGTTACCTAACCAGGGAACATCGCTAATTTGAGATATTGTTTATCTATTCCTTCCCTACTCTAGTAATTGAATCTCACCAAGTACTCAAGAGTAGAAACAGTACATTCTCTTGAGAAGATGGTAAACTCAGGGATTTTGTATCCTTGAGAAAACAAGTAATCCTTGTCAATGTAGTGAAGGTAAAGTCTATTACACAAGGGCCTACTGACCCTTGCGAGACCTGGCCCATAAATTTGCTCAATGAGGGCAAAAATTGATCCTGGAGGGGAAGGTAAGCCACATGATTATGCACCTACCACTAGCACCCAAGCGGGTAGGGTCTCAAGAGGGATCTACGGGGTAGCCCTCAGCACCCATCACAATAGGGCGTGGGAATGGTTGTTGCCCCCCAAACCACGGATAAACCCTATGATCATAATGGCTGTGCCCTTGGTTTGCCATGAAGTAAGTTCTAACAGGACCTAGGTCACATGGCACACCTGGAGGCACACTAGTCCCAACAGGTTTTTGGTTCATCCTTGTTTGATCAACCCTCAAGTCTTGATCCTTAGGATTTGGGTTATTAATTTGCCCCCTGATGTGGTAAGTGTGAAGAGGTCTAGAATAAGAAGCCTACTTCCCTATAATAGGGACTTGATCTTACACTCCAATATCAAGGACTTGAGTGGGCCTTGGGGTTACCTCTGCTACTTGAAGAGGGTCTATTGTACCTCCCTACCTCAGGGACAGGTATCAACGACGCAGTAGAATTGAGGTCCCTTGTGGTCAGAGAAAAGCTCTGATTGGAAGGGCCTACAGCTCCTGAGGCACGCTTCCGCTTCTACGGCTAGACTCCAAGTGTATGAGACAAGGGTTAGCCATTGTTGGGTTTCTTGTTCTCTTAGGGGTTGTATAGTCAACCTGGGTGCCCAGTAATCACGAACTCGAAGGGATCACACGGGGGTAACCAGCTAGCATTAATGGAGGTGATGCAAGCCATAGTTGCCCGATGTCCTCCCTAATGGCTTGGACCAAGCCATTGTGAGTCTTAGCCTGTCCAACCAAAATAGTTTTGACTTCAACCACTATTTGCCTAGCTACATCCTTAGCAATAAGGGCCGCAATAGAAGATAGGGTCGAATTCATTTCCACTACGACTCTATCAGTCTCTTTGTGTAGCCTTTCATTCACAAAGGTTGCAATGTCATTAATTATGGCTCTTGCTAATCCAATTTTGTATGCATCTATTCATATAATTTAGGTTTAATTTCTAAGCATCTTGTATCTAATTTCTATTATTTTTGCTCTTTTTTGTTCCTTTTATTATTTCATTATGACAACACTCATTTTATGCTGATTATTGCTAGGTTTTGATGACCAAAATTAACAAATGGAAGCAAGATACAATAAACAAAAGCAAATTAGAGCAACTTGGTTGAATTCCTCGCGCCTAAAAATGAAGAAAAGAAGAAAAAGCAATAAATTTTCATCAAATTGCAAAAGTGGGTGGCAAAACCAGCAAATAAGATGAATTTTTCATTAAACAAAGCAAAAAATCAACAAAATGCATCAAATGTCAATTATGGGCAGCAAAATGAAGAGAAAACGAAGAAAAAAAGCAAGTTGTAAGCAAGTTGCAAGCAACTTGCAAAGGATGGCAAAAGTAGCAAATGAGAATGAAACTCTTGTATTTTTTTATTTTATTTTATGTAATTGGCATCCTTAATAGCATAAGTAGGGGTTAAAGAAAATATTTTTATCATTAAAACAAGATAAAAAACACACACATATATATATAGAGAAAGCGTGGGGAAGAGAGAAGAAGAGAGGGAAGAGAGTTTGGTTTGTGATTTTTCATTTTCAAGTTGTTTTCTATCCTTTTCTTCTTTAAAGTTCATGGATTTTGTTTTAGTTTTGCTTTATGTTATGTGTACAATGAATTAATTTTGTTTTTCCAAGGCTACGATGTGGCCTAAATAGTAGTATACACTCTTTTCTAATTCAATGTATTCAAAGTTTGTTTATTGAGTTGTTGGAGTATTTATTCACCACTCAAAGCCTGTAATGACTCATAATGTGTCCAAAAGGAGATTTATGATGATCGCTAAAGTAATACACACCACAAATTGTGCGAATGCTAGAGATAAATTAATGCGATTTGCGTAGTTTTAAGTGAAAACCATAAATCTTCAAAACTTTTTCTTATTTAAATTCATTCAAGAGATTGATTAGTTAATACATAAAACAGTATGCTAAGTATTGCTTGATAGAGAATATTTAGTAAATTAGGATTTTCGACCATCAACATGGAATAATAACCTAAATACCGAGAATAAAAAGGCGTATTGATGCAATTAGATGAAATCAGATGCCTTGGATCTTATTAAATTAGAAAGATTTTTAAATAAAATTAGTAACCATCTTTAATTCTTTTAATTTTACTTGTTACATACCAAAAACTACAAATTTTGGTTTTTTAAATATTGCTGAAACTTCAAATTTCATAGGTCGCTTATTACTCAATCATCGTTGGAATGATGCTCTACTCACTCTTTATTACTTGATATGACTTAGCACACTTGCTAAGAAAACACCATGCACACCAGCTATCATAGTGGTAGGTTTTTCATGCTGAGCCACAATATTGCACTTGGTTTTAGCACAATGTCTCTTAAAGGCTTCTCTCATTGTTTGTTGGACTCTCTGGTCCATAATCTCTAAACGATGCTTGAGCACAACTATGAAAATCTTGTGAGAATGGCCATTGAGCCTAATATGTTCATCTTTTGGGATGTCATCATCACCATCACTTTCGCTGCAATGGCTGTGACTCATTTTATCGCTTCGAGATATGGGATTTTGTTCTAGAGGACACTCAAGTGGGGACCCGATAAGCACTAAACCTTTCAATTCCTTGAGCTCGAGAGCACTAGACCTCCTGGTTCATTGGCGAATGGCCTGCAATTACATCTTGGAAATTGACGACTAGCTACAGACGAGGAGATCTCGTTTCAAGCCTTCCACTGTGGTAGCCAAAAAGGCATGTTTGCTCCATTTTTTTCAAGTAATGTGTGTGTGTGGTCGCCATTAATGCAAACACAAAACAACCTACATAAGGGGCTTACCATGACTAGGGAGTGAGCCTAATTACAAATTGCACGTCTTTGGCCTTAACCACTCACCATTTTTGGAGAAAGGTTTATGGTATGTCAGCGTATCTGACTTCAGTTATACCGCCAGGTCTACTTATGCTTTAATTAAGAAGATTTTATTAAGTATTTTTTTTTTTATAGATTTTATGTATTTTTAAGATAGAAAGTTAAAGGATATAGACCTAACTTAAGTGGCAATTGCAGTGATGGAGCAGGGAGCATAGACATGTTTCCTCGTACACTTAAAAGTTAGGAATTGAGGGGTGGAGATAAACCCAAGAGCTTAGTGTCCATTTACAAGCCTGAGTCAATCAGGCTCTGAAGCCTGGCGCCCCTGACTTATAATAACTCAAATGAGCTGAGGTCTGAAAAGATTAAGGTGAAGCAAACCGTATTCAGGTTACTGGATTAGGACTAACACAACCAAGGGACAAGCCTTAGTCGTCAAAACCCTAATCAATGGAATGAATCTAAGCTCACCTTACTTATCAAATAGTGTTAAGACCAATGCAAGCAAGGGACAATACCTTGATCTTCAAAGCCTTAAACTAAAGCCTTAAATCTCAGCTTTTCGATTTGTGGAACATATTAAAACGTGAAAGTCATGCCTGAAGCTCGAGAGCTATATTACTATGGTGGTAAGTACAACAAAGATCAACGTTATACTATGCCTAGCTAAGTTAAGCTACTCCTAATAGAAAAGGCACAAGTGTGCTGTGAGAACCTTGAAGAAGTTTTGTTTTAAGTGTATGTCTACTTCTTTGGACTGATGCAGAGTCCTTTATTTATAGAAAAAGAAATAACAACTGCTTCTATTTTTATGTCAAGTTTTCCCACGCCTGGCCACTAAGCTCTTCTTTTGCACCAGTTTATTCTTCACCAATGTGTCTTGAGTTTTGGAGGGAAATCCTTGTTACCCACCTTCAAAAATATAGTAGACATCCCCTTTAGAAGCACCACGTTCCCTTGAATTAAGCTTAAGGCTCAAGCAACTGAAATTGTGCTCTAAGTAACTTCCTTGAGGCTGGAAACTACCTTTCTTGCCACTTTTCTATCAAGCTCAAGCATATTTCACCCTTTAGCTATCTCGAGCCTCGAGTGACTGATAACCTTGTCAAGGGTAATAATGTTTCACAGGAGCTAGGCTCCAGATGCCACTATTATAGTGCCCAAATGCCTCAACACCCTCAAGGATAACCTCATGTGACAACCACATGGCACTTTTCTTAAAAACAGCACCGTCCTAGCCTTGTGAAAATTAGGGTGCAAACAAAGGCTTTGATTGCCAAGGGCAAACGTTAATTGCATGGGTCTTAACACTACTATTACTACTTGAGAATTAGGTTTGAGCCATTAGCAAAGGCATGGCCTTGATTGTGTTTTTTCTAATCCACTAACCCTGAATATGGTTTGCTCCGTCTAAATATTGCTAGACTTAAACTCATTCGAGTTATTAGAAGTCAATGAGGCCAAGCTTAAAAACCTGATTGCCTCGAGTTGGTAAGTGGATAGCGGAGCTATTGGGTTTGTGTCCACCATAGTTCCTGACTTTTAGGTGTACAAGGAAATGTGCCTGTAGGCCCTGCTTTGTCAATGTAACTGCCACTTAAGCTAGGTCCATAACTCTTTAATTTTTTTTTTTTTAAATATATAAAATCCATGAAAATGTATCTAAAAAAATCTTCTTAATTAAAGCATAAGCAAAACTCATGAATAACCAAACTTAGGTAAACCAAAATATCATAACCTTTTCTCTGAAAATGGTAAGTGGCGGAGGATAAAGATGTGCGGTCCGAATTTAGGCTCACACCCTAGTTGGGGTGAATCCCTTTTGCACATTTGTTTACATTTGTACTTATGGCAACGACATCACACTTAATTACAAGCAAATATGGCAAATAGAACCCTAATACAGAATTAGATTCTTGTAATTCAAATTTTAGCATGAACATTTCTTTGATAAATATGTTTCATAAAGAACTCAAAGAAAAAGCTTTATTTTGAAATGTTTCCTAAAATTAAATATTATTAGAGCCCACACCTCAAGTGCTATGAAGATCATTGTGGAGAAGACCTTCAGGTGTTAATATGTTCCTCAAATTTCAAGTATTGAAAGTCAAAATTGGAATCTCGTTCTAGGTATTTCTTTAATTAAGTGTTTGATATTTAATATGTGTTTTCCTTTAATTTGTTTTTTCTACATGCCATGTTCATATCTGCTTTCATATGATATTTCTTATGTTGATATGAACCTATTGGAGTATTAGATCAAGCCTTTATAAAGATTAAGAATTTCTTTCTTCTGATGCGTGGTTCTAGTCAATTTTCGAAAATTATTTTTTGAATATTTCCCAACTAATCAATTTATGATCTAATTAGGTCCTCAAGGTTCTCATTAATATGAGGGCATCAACTTCGAGGAAACTTTTAGCCATGTTGTCCAGCAATCCACCGTTCACTTTATACTCTCACTTGCTATTTCTAATGATTGGCCTATTTGGAAACTTGACGTGAAAAATGCTTTCCTACATGGTTTCCTAGAGGAAGAGGTTTATATCCGACAACCTTAGGGTTTCATATGCCCTAACACACATATGTTCGTTTGACTAAGGCCCTATATGGCCTTAAGCCGCTCCTAGAGCCTAGTTTTAATTATTTAGTAATTCTCTTTATAGCATTTGGTTTGCTTGTAGAAAGGCTAACCCCACTTTCTTCCTACAACACCCCACTACTAACATTATTCTATTACTTTATGTTGATCACTGGAATAGCAACCCAAGATCCTTATACTTTCATTCAAACCCTCACAACTCAATTTGCAATGAAAGATCTAGGACTCCTACATTACTTCCTAGGCATAGAAGTCAAACCAGATCACAATGGCCTCTTTTTTATCCCTACACAAACACACTATAAACCACCTTAATAGACTCAACATGCATGATGCAAAAGGAATTGTTGGATCCTAATTGGTAGTCATATAACCTATGCCATGACTAAATATAACTTTTATGTTTAAAATGAGAAACAAATTAAGCTTAGTTGTAGATAGGTTTATTACAATGTTAAATGCATTAGTTTGTGATAGGTTAGAACTCAAAGCATAGCATTTTGTGTACTGGTTACTAAAATGGAAAAATTGTACATAAATGCAAAAGTAGGGTCTAAACCAATTTGAAAATGCAATTTAGACATTTTCAAATGGCCATTGTGCTATTGGACTAATTGTTGACCATGCACCTACCAAAGTTACCCAGTTGAACTTGTTATTGTTTTGAGCTTTGACACATGTTACTATCTTGCCCATTGATTGAAGTTACATTCTAGAGCATTGGATGAGATTTAATCAATGTCGGTGAGGGCGAAAAAAGACACGAGTAGGGGGTATATAAGTCAAGTAACATTAGGGTTGGAGATAAAATGCTTCATTTTCTTATGCTTTTCCCAACATTTTCTCTGGTTTTGTTCTCCATCTTGCTGTTCACCGTGAAAGCCTAACCCTAAATGCTTCTTTGAGCTCTTTCATGGTGATTCGAAGCTCACAAATCAAGATCCATGGCGGTCTACTGCTACTGATGAGATGCGTTTAAGATTTAGGGTTGTAATTTGTTCATAATTCGTCAATAATTTGTAATAATCACCTATATAGTGGAGATCTCACGAAAAATAGGGGTTCGAGGACTAGGACCATCTTTTTTAGGTTTGAACATTATAAAAATCTTGTGTTCATTGTTGTTGTTTGCACCCCAAACTTAAGAGAGTTAGAACAATGTTGTTTTAAGCAAAGCACCACGCTCACGTGAGGCCCTCCTCAGGGAAGGTAAGGCATTTAGATTCTAAGATAATGGCATCTCGAGCTAAGCTGCTTGAGGAGTTTGAAACCCTGCTAAGGGTATCATTCACTCGAAGCTCGAGATGGCTGAGAAGATAAAAGGAGCTTAAGTTGATGGTACTTCCTAGAAGGCTACAAGACCTACGGTTTCCAAGCTTGTGGCAGTTACTTGGAGTGCAATTTCAAATAGGTGAGCTTCAAGCCTGTCCAAAAGATTGTGGGGCATCTATGAGGAACTCCAGCTATAAAAGAGAATATGGGCTTTCAAAAAGACGTTAAACACACCAATTCGGGGCACATTCACTGCCCATTTATGCACTAAAGGAGCGTTGAGGCCAATGTGGTAGGAAAATGTTGTGGAAATACAGAGCACCAGTTATTTCCTTTTCCTATAAATTAGAGGCATTATTGTAGTTGTAAAGTGTCCAACACCACTCATATAAATTTCTTCAAGTTTCTTTACAACATACTTATGCCTTTTTTTTTCCCCTAAGGGTAGCATAACTTAATTTATGCTAGCTGGTAGGCTAGCAGAAGTGGAGGATGGCATCCGGGGTGCTGTGTGATGGAAAGTTCCTGCTAAAGTTAATGGAAAAATACTATAGGACGGTAGTAAGACCGGCTATGCTATATGGGGCAGAGTGTCGACCAATGAAGCAAAATCAAATGCAGAGGATGAAGGTGGCAGAGATGAGGATGCTGCGTTGGATGTGTGGTCACACAAGGAAGGATAGAATTAGGAATGATGTGATACGAGGTAAGTTGGGTGTAGCCTCGATCGAGGACAAATTGAGGGAGCACCGCCTAAGATGGTTTGGACATGTTAGCAGGAGACCGACTACAGCCCCAGTCAGGAGGTGTGAACAGCTTCACACGGCGATAAGCATAAGAGGAAGGGGCAGAACAAAGAAGAGTTGGCTGGAGATGATTCGTCAAGACCTAACCCATCTAAACCTAAGGGAGGAGATGGCCTCAGATAGGGCACGTTGGAGGGCTAGCATAAGGGTAGCGGAGGTGGCAGAGTAGATTAGTGCGGGGAGTGGCTTGTAATTAAGATCCTTAGGCAGGCACAACCTCAAGTGTAGTATTTATACGCTAGCTTAGTCTCTGATCATGCTTCTTCCTCTTCTACTTCTTCTTCTTCTTTTTCTTCTTCTTTTTCATCAAAATTCATTGGTAATTAATTGGTGGCTTATTTGCAGGCACTCAATTACTTCAGGTTGGGGGTCCCCGGAAACAGTCTCCTTTCTAACCGGAAGGGGTAAGGCTGCGTACATCACCCCTCCTAGACCCTGCTTTATGCGGGAGCCACGAGGCACTGGGACCGTTGTTGTTTGTTTGTTTGTTTGTTTAGTGTAGATCTTAGTGTACTTACTTCCATCAGAGTGATACAGTTCTTTGGGTTTCAGGTATAAACTCTCTATTCTAACATATTCCCAAAATCGACAAGTTAAGAGTTGATGCTTTAGTTTAAGGATTTAACGTCCAAGGTTTGGCCTTGATTGCATGGGTCTTAACACTACTGTCCCCGCTTAATAAGTCAAGTGAACTTAGGTTTGTGCCATTGTTTTAGGGCTTTGGTGACCAAGGCTTTACATTGATTGCATTGGTCCCCATCTAGTAACCTAAACATATAGTTGCTTTACTTTAATCTTATCAGACTCTAACTCATTCAAGTTATTATAAGTCAAGGGTGTTGGACCTAAAAATTTGATTCACTCGAGATTATAAGTGGACGGCTGAGCTCTTGATTTTGTGCACCCTAGTTCCTGACTCTTAAGGGAACAAAGAAATGTGTTCGAGGGGTCCTGCTCTGTCACTATAAATACCACATAAGATTGGTCTATATCCCTTTTAATTTTCTTTCATCTTACATAATTAAAATCCAAAAACAAAAAATAAAAAAAATAAAAGTCATGTTAAATGGAGCTTAAGCCAAATCCACCAAAAGTTCCACCCCTTTTTCTCTGGAAAGGTAAATGGTTGAGGTCTAAGGCTTGCGGACTAGAATTTAGACTCTCTCCCTAATCACGGTGAGTCCCATTTGCACATTTGTTTGAATTTGTATTTACAGTGGCCACATTCAAACAATTAACAGACAAATAAAGAAAACAAGCCTTTTGGCAACCATAGTGGGAGTCTAAACATAAGACGTAATTGTCTTTAACCCCATAGTGGATTATCAAAATATAATCTTGGACCATTAACAATGGTAAGAACAAGGAGATCTAATGTTGTTAAACCTAAGGGACCCAAAGGCTTCGCCTCAATTGGGTCCCAACTTGAGCACACTTTGAAACAAAATCTGGTATCATGAGGGGATGAGACAAGTCACAAACATGACAATGAAAGTGGAGGTGATGAAGACACCCTATAGGATGAGAACATTGGGCTTGATTGCTCTTCTCACAAGAGTTTTATGGCCAATTTTTTGGTAAGTTAGTATGATATACCATGTATGAAAAGAAATATATGTACAAGTTTACAAGGGTCATACCCCAAGTTTATGAGGGCATTGGGCTTGATTGCTATTCTCAAGTGTCATATTGAACTCGGTGATCAAAGTATTGAACCAGCCATGAAGGAGCTTAAGAAAAATTACTACCGAAACATAACACACTCTAGCGGCCGAGCGTGAAAACTCTATCGCAATGAGAGCTATAATCAATGATGTTGGGATCTCAATGAACAAAGGGCTTCATATAGAAATAGATAGAGTCTTGGTTGAGATGAACTCAACCATGTCTTCTACTGCTACCCTTATAGCTAAACATGTTGCAAGATATGTAGTATTTGAAGTCGAGCCTATCTTAGTCAGGTAAGCTTAGACTCATAATGGCTTAGTCTAAGCCATTAGAGAGAACATTATGCAACTTAGGCCTATTTCTCCCCCTCTAGTTCCAACTAGGTATCCTTGTGATATTCCTTTGAGCTCACAAATTCCAGTTACTCAGGTTGACAACACAGTCCCTGAGAAAATAAGAAACCTAATGGTGGCTAACCTAGGTGTGGCTCACTTGGAGATTAGTCAAAGAGTTTATAATGCATGCCCTGGGGTTGTAGGACTTCTGAACTAGGGATACTCTTTGATCTTGAGGGATCTCGATGCCAACGTTCAAGTAATGCCTGTACTTGAGATAGGTAGAATAATCGCTCCTAGTCTCCTCATGTTAGAGAGGTTGCCTTGAGGCCAACCCAAGGCCTTAGAATAGATGTTTAGGGACAAGTGCCCAATATTGGGGACCGGGACCTTCCTTCTACACCTCTTCTCGCTTATGAGACAATGGGGAAAGTTAACTATGTTGGGATAAATTTCGAAGATTTTCTCTATGTTTATTAAACTAGCGCAGCGGAAGTGTTTAAAATTCATAATTTTAAACCTAAAGTTGATTTAAAATTCCTAATTCTATATCTAAAGATTTCAATTCCTAATTTAAATCTATAGGCCTATACTCTAATACATTCATCATAATAACACGAATTTATAGCTATCACAATAAGAACACTGTAAATAAATAAAAAAGTAAAAATTTAAAAAAGAAAGGAAAGAGGGAGATACTTAGAATTGTCCCAAATAAAGAAAACCAGTATGATTAATAAATTACTCCAAGAAACATGAGGCCCAGCAGCCTTCTATGCATGGGCTTCCAAAAATATTAAACTGCAGAAAGAAAACTTTCAATGGAAAATTTTCTCTCTAATTACATCTTTGAAAGTCAATATTCTCAGAAATCTTTAATTTTAAAATTGATTTGATGTCAAACCATAAAATCAGTGCCCCTATTTATAGTGGGATACCGAAGCAAAAAATATTTGAAGAGCCGAGGTGGGACGCACAAAACAAATCCTAAAACCGTGTAAATAAAGCTCAAAATGTCGTGGTTTCACCTAGTATTTCAAACATGTTATTTTAAGTACAACCTCTGTGCCACGTGGCTATCATTGATTCACGCGGATAGCCACATAGTACTATGTGGCTGGTGCCGGTCCGTCTGTTTGCACACAAATTGCTGCTAGGAATTCTGTGATTTTTTCTTCTTTTTTGTTTTGTTTCCCAAATGAAAGAAAAAAAAATTTATTTTATGACTTTTAATTTTTCAAAAATTATTTTATTTTTAAATTTTAAATTTTTTATTTTTCTCATGAATAACGTTTAGCAAATTTAAAATTATTGATCTCATGAACAAATAATTCGTCTCATAAATTCTTCAATATTTTTTGACAGCTACAAAAACAGAGGCTTACTCAGGGAGTTCAGGACAATTTAAATATGGCTCCAAATGGGTTAAATTAATTAACATCTTATGAGAAAATTTAATTATCTTTTGATGGGACTTAATTCCGTTAAATAAATTCCACTATACTCTAGACCTAAAATATTTATTCGATAATTCCCAAATAGACTAATCTTGCAACAACAACCCCTCTATGTGATGTCCACGATGAAAAATAACTATAACTACTACCATTATTTTTCTCACAGCTTCTCCATTAGTTACCGACTCGTCCTTTATTAGATAATTCATTTATACTTTAACATGTTCATAATAGAAATGCCAAATGTCAAACACTTGGACACTTTGGCCAAAGATTCCAAATTGATTCAAATGCTTGAGAATCAATTAAGGTGATATCTGTATCTTATAAGAGACCATAGATTCCCTATTGAATACCTAATCCTTGTCACACTTCATGCCGCTACCTAATGTACGTGGGAATTCAATCGTTTATTAGACTTTACTTATAATATACCAAAGTAACTAACATTCCAATAGTAGAGTCATTACTTATAATAATACACTTCATGTCACACTTCATGCCGCTACCCAATGCACAAGTCTAGAACATTCTCAGAATTTAGAGTCGTTCATATAGTGCAATATGAATCACTCATTTCCAATAGTAGTCCAGAAATAATTAATCCACATAGTTCAACTCGGTTTATGAATCTTATTGAACACATATCAATCATATTGAACACACCAACTAACACTTTTGGATCACCATCCACATGACCAAGATAAGTATTTTAAAGTGTCACGTTATAGTCTTAGCATACAAGTGGTCCAAACTTGTCTTTGACTACAAGTTTTTTAAACAACAATCCATACCAGCTCCAAGTCTATTTGTGGGTTAATCTTATAAATACTTATAACAAACATGTAAATTATAGTTTGAGGACTACACCCAATCCATGGATGCTACTGAAAAGAAAATCACGTGCAATATAGTGCAATATATATGCTCCCTCACACAAATTTAGCAAGGAAACAACTACAACTTCAATATTATTCCTTAATAAAATAACTCTTACATTACAAATTTTGATTTTCAGGAAACTCCTCCTAGCAATGTGTTATGATTGAGACTAATCTCAAACCATAACCTACGAAAGGATAGAATTAAAGAGAGTTTAGATGAGAAGAGAAGTGAATTGAGGTGAGAAAAGTAGAGAGAAAGTTAGATGTGAAACAAAGTTTAATATCAAAAGATATCCTTTGTATTTGATTGAATAAGGGTCACAAAAGAGACATTACATCTTCATACTAATCCCTAATCTAAGCATTACATTAAACCAAGGTCTATAACCTTAACCGATTTTTGCGCCAACGCTAACTAACAATGCTCAACTAGCGTATCAACCTACTTACACACATCATTGACTTATACTACTACTTATTACTTCATGACTTATGCTAATCACAATCTTCCACATAATCTCATCTATAGGAATCATAACAATACTCCCCCCTTAATAGATTCTTGTCATCAAGAATCTTAGGGAAGAGTTGAGGCTTTGAAGAACACTTATTGTTGTAGAAGTAGGAATTGATGGTGATGAACTTCTTGCTGAAATCAGCAACTGAAGAGAACATCTGAAGCATTGATTACTGAAATTTGCTGTTGAAGAGAAATTTGAATGCTAACTTTGCAACTGAAACTTGCTATATCTTGTTGAGTGCTACTACTAATGCTGCATATTTGAGTATGTTTCTTGTTGCTGCCCATGATGTTTGTATTTAGATGTGATGTGTTCTTCAGGAAGTCTACCCAGACCAAACCAAATCAGCCAAACACCAACACCAACATCCCCACTGAGGCTATTAACCGTGTAGAATTCTGCTCTTGTCAAGTTCAGAGAGGAGCTTTCAATCGTTCTCAAATTTCAAAGACTTCCAGGGACCAAGCTTGTACTTTCCCATGTCCCATTAGCATCCTTAAATGCTACTGCCAGCGAGAGAAATGAGCTATTCCATGAACTCACAAAGCTTCTTTTAAATCTGTTAATTGCTTGTCAATTTTGAACGTGGATGATGTGGGAGATCCAACCTACTTATGCAAAACTCTGGCGCAATCCATCATAAGTCGGTTTTGGTCTTTGGCAATGACCTTAAGTATAAACGCGAAATATACCAGCCTATGAACCCGATGGACTGTCAAAGCAGCTGTAAACATCTTCAGATCAAGGTCTAATCTGTTATTGACTTCTCTATTTAAACATATATTGATTTCTGTTGCAGTTGATTTGGATCTCTCTTTCATTTTCTCAACTAACGCATTATGGAAACATAAAAGCTACTGCATCTGCTTCTTTCATTCAATGTAGCCTGCTACAATGATGCTTACATGACAGACCATAAGGTTCAAAGTTAGACCTTGTTTCAATTTATCAGTAGTTGCTAGTCTCCTTTTGTTCCCATACTCAGTCCAAGACTCAATTGCTATCTTTGGCATCAACACTTGACTTTGCTCACAAGCTTTAGCTACCTATAAGAAACAAACCTTTTCAGACCCAATTAGAGTTGCCTCTAGGTCCCTGCATTCAAAGGTAAAACCGCCGGAATGATGCCTTTCTTTACTTGAGACCCACTTTGCTCCTCTATAAGTAAGTACATGTTTGGATTCTATGTTCACCATAATAGACCCGAGATATGACTAAAGCATCTCAACAATCTTGGATGTGTGATGAACAACTGTTGATTTGCTCGAATGGTCTTGGTTGAACTGCTCAGCTTGAATAGCTGGAACCTGTTGCATTTCCACAAAATGCTAAGGTGGCCTCACAGTTGCTTCCACCCGTGTAAAATTGCCTTTCAGTTCAGCTTGATCTCTTTGCAGACCTTGCAACTGAACCACTTGGCCTGCTTGCACTGGACAAAAACTATGCAACACCACTTCAGGAGGATGCACATTAGAATGCATCTCAGGTGCATACTCCTTGCCCTTGGCTTGGTTAACACATAACCTTAGCTTAGAGCTTGATTGAATGAATGATTGCTCTCCTTCTAACACCTCAGGAGGTCTTCCAAAATCATTCAAAGTAGTATGAATACCTACACTACTACATTTTGCCTGCACAAAGTTCAGTTGCTGCACTTGACCCAGCTTGTACACTCCCATCAGGCCAGCTACTTTTCCAGGAACAAGACTTCGCTACTACTGAACTCTGGAATGCATTTTAACAACTTGGATCACATGTTCCTTCAACCACTTCCTTTGTGTCAAGTCTTGGTCTTACAAAGCACCCAATTGACAATGAACTCTAGCTGGTTCGAGTTCAAGAATCCCAAAGCCCGGATCAGGAGAAGGCCTATCATAAGTGCTTCTACTTTCATAAGTCACAACTCCACTCGAAAAACCTTACAATGCATCCTAATTTCGCATACTTCTTGACTGAAGTGATATAAGTGTGTGTCTAAGACAATTACATAACACATTTTGTGTTGTATTTGATGATACCATAGCAACTTCAAGTGGTTTCCCAACTAAATTCAATAGTTATGTAGTAAAAGCCCTTTGATTTCCAACTACAGCTTCGCATTCCAAACTGAATCTTTCACTCTCAATTGAATTCCCTTCAATGTCCTACTGTAATTGATGTCCACCATTCCCAAACACATTTAATCCATCCTTTCTAGGAACAAAGGGTATGAATTAACCTCTTGAGTGTACTTGGTTTAAGCTCTTCTATCAAAACCATGTGATTGCTCTTATGAATGCTGTAGCGGAGCATACTTTACTGCTGCAGAAATCATCTGATGCCATTCCACTTGCTGATTTCATGAAGGTGTTACTTCAAGTCGACCAAATGTCGTCTCCTTCCCACTTGCCTCAAAACTTAAAATAGAATCCTCCCTTAATGTGTCCCATTGCAGCTTGGTATCTGTCTCTATACACAAATTTAGAACCGGATTTGACAGATGAGATGCTTCCTTTGGGACTTGATCAATGTCCCGACCTATCACTTCCACTTGAGGACTTGCTTCACCTTGAGGAAGTTGATTATCAAGCTATTCTTATGGTCCATCTACCTACAGATGCAATTGTTGGGAATGCTGATCCCCTTCACGCCATCTCTGCTCTAATTTTTGATCCCATTCACACAATCTCTGCTGCTGTTCCTTCTTTAGAGAGTAAAACATTGCTGAAATCCTCTCATGCATTTCAGTCATTATTAGTTCTAGTGTTGACTTTGTTACTAAATTCGAAGCAGGCCCTTTTAGACAACTAACAGTAGCATCAACACCGGTATTAACCCCTGCTTGTTCTGTAAATGAAGGCAACAACAAAACTTGGGCCTTGGTTGCTAAACTTGTATCCTTTCTTGGCCCTCTTAACACTCCTTTGGATCCAAGAGCTTGCTCCAAGGTTATCAATGGATATTAACAACATCTTAGGCTGCTTCCCAAGGACTTCTACATTTGCTTTAAGTTGTAAAAAGTCTGGTGCAGCTCCTTGAAAAGCTAGGATTGGCTTCTCTAATGCTCTTATCCTCTTGCAGGAGTAGCGCTTCTTACGATTTAAATGAATGGTCTAACTGATGTTCTTGTCTTGCTGATTTTTGACCTTCACCCGCAGCCTCCTGGTGCTTAAAACCTCAATTCACACCTCTAGATGAGTCACTACCAAATCTGAATGGATGGCATTCAAATCAGGTTGTAGTGATCCATTTCTAGGTTGTGCTGCATCCATTTTTATCTTTTCTCAATGTAACTCAACTAAATTACATTCAATACATTGAACTGATTGATTTCAATTACATCCAACGGCTCTAATGCAATTCGCAGCAGGCTAGACATTAAATCACTCAACTTCAACTAATAAATTCCAAAAACCCATGAGTCTTGAATCAAACACAATATCAGTTATTGATGGCTTAACCACAACCCACTCACTTGATTTCTGCTCAATAATCGCAGCATAGTACAAACCCTAACTGCCGAGTAATTCGTGAACCTAGAGAATTCGAACCAAACCCTAATAATAGCGATACTTGAGCAATTCTGGCTTTGAATCTGAATTAGTCTCGAACTTTAACTGCAATTATGACTTCAACACACTACTCAACCCAATCCTTAAGAACGAAGTCAGATTTCTACGATTATGTTCTTAGTTCATTATTAATTTCACTTTCGAGCAAGTAACTCTTAAATATTCAATAAATTCCTATGGAATTAACAAGATTCCAGTGCAACTACACTTGATCAATGCTTATTAGCTAAAAAAGCTCCAGAATTCAACAACTCTTAATCAACAACAAAACAGTTCAATAGCAAGAAGTTGATTTTGACCAAAACTTAACTTAGAGGTTTAGAATATGGTACCTTCACCTCAACAATTGAATTGCAAACCTAAAGTAACCTCCATTCAGCTTTGTTAAGCTGATCAACCTGGTTCTGATTAAAATAAACTGCTCCAGCAACTCCCTATCCTGATCACCAAAAGAATCTCCACCTATTGATCGATACAAGTTACTGTCCAGTGAGATCTTGAATTCAAGGTCTCAAATCAAAACATCAAATTCAACCTCTTTTATTTGTTTTAATGCAATTTTCAGATATGTTCTTGATCAAGTACTCAAGAACTTATTGTTAATCAATCAAGAATTCAAAATTGAACTCCTAATCAATTTGTAGTGTGATCAATGATATTTGATATCAAATCACATTTAATTTGGAAGCCAAACGAGGCTCTGATACCAATTGTTATGATCGAGACTAATCTCAAACCATAACCTAGGTAAGGATAGAATTAAAGAGAGCTTAAATGAGAAGAGAAGTGAATTGAGATGAGAAAACTAGAGAGAAAGTTAGATGAGAGAGAGAGAGAGTTCAATATGAAAAGATACTCTTTGTATTTGATTGAATGAGGATCACAAGAGAGACATTACATCTTTGCACTAATCCCTAATCTAAGCATTACATTGAACCAAGGTCTATGACCTTAACCAATTTTGGTGCCAACGCTAACTTACAATGCTTAACTAGTGTATCAACCTACTTACACACATCATTGACTTATAGTACTACTTATTAAATCATGGCATATTCTAATTACAATCTTCTACATGATCTTATCTATAGGAATCATAACACAATGTCCCACTTGTCCTTAATCCAATTTACTATACACGATATACCCATACCCTCTATGTGTGATTCAAAGGTCTTCCGAGTCAAAGTCAGTATCTAGAAGGATTATGGCTCATGTCTATCTAGAATGTTCTGAGCCAACAAGCCTCTTCTGCGGCTTCTGGAGCTGCAACATACTTGGCTTCCAAGGTTGAGTTAGCAATACAAGATTGCTTGACACTCTTCCAATTGATAGCTCCCCATCCAAGGGTAAAGACATGTCCAGACATTGAACATTTGGCATCTTTATCTGACTGAAAATCTGAATCAGTGTAGCCAACTGGAAGCAGCTAGTCACTTGAAGAGATCAACATATGATCTCTAGTTCTTTTCAAGTACTTGAGATTATGCTTTATAACTACCCAACGCATTGGACCTGGGTTAAACTAATATCTTCTTACCATACAAACAACATAGCAAATATCTAGTCTCCTGTACAACATGTCATATATAAGGCTTCCCACAATCGAAGCATATGGAACACTCCTAATTTGTTATTCCTTTTGAGGTGTCTCATGACACTGCTCTAAAGAAAGAGGAACCCCATGTCTGAATGATAAATTCCCTTTCTTAGAGCCCTTTATGCGATACCCTGACAACACCTTGTCAATACAAGTGGTTTGAGAAAGATCCAACATCCTACTCTTACGATCTCGCAAAAGCTTAATCCCAAGAATATAGCAGGCTTGTTTACCTAATTGTTTTTCAAGTTCGACTTTATGCTGTTTGAACTTTTCAAAAGAGTCTAACTTATGTCTCATTATGTAAACATATCCATACATTGAGTAATCATCAGTGAATGTGATAATGCACACGTACCCACCTCTTGCTTGAACTTTCATTAGTCCACATATAGTTGTGTGAACCAGACCAACCATGTTGCCTTTACTCTTAAAGATAGACTTGGTTATCTGACCTTCTATGCAAGATTTGCAGACTGCTAATGACTTTAAGTCCAAAAGTTCTATCAGTCCATATTTTACCAGTGGTTGGATCCTATTCGAATTAATGTGACCTAAACGTTGGTCCCATGTGTACGCATTATCCCTTTCATGGTGTTTTCTTTTAGGGGATTAAACAAGTGAGCTTGAGTTAGATTCATTCAAACATAGATCAGAGTCTGAATCAGGAAATAATATGAATAAACCATCAACACATGTACCTATGCAAATAAATAATTTATTCTCAAAATAACAGGTTTAAAACCAAAATTAAATAAATAACCGTTATCCACTAAACGAGAAGTAGAAATCAAATTCTTATGCTATGCAGGTACATATATGCAATCCTTTAAAAAAAAAAAACTCTAGCACTTAATGTTAAGCTAACATCTTCTACTACTAAGACCGCTACTCTTGCAGCAACTCCAAATGTCAGGTACATCTCTCCATCATGCAGCCTCCTGGTTAGCCAAAGCCGCCTATAACATATCGCAAACATGGTCTTTGAACTTGAGTCTACGCAACATGATCCTGGTGGACTCTCAACTGTGCATGACTCAACTAAGTGAGATATTAACATACCTTCTTTAGATGGCTTAGTGGTCTTTGTAGGAAAGACAGCTAAGTCCTTAGTGTAGTCCCCTTTCCAATTACCCATTTCTTCGTAAAGGGAGCACTTTCCTTTGAGATGCTAACTATTACTCATCCCCAATTCCCATGTACTCCTCATGCCCCACATCATGTCCTCTATTACTCGTGACTCTTTTATTATTTTAGGCAGCAGATTTTTTTTTACTGTTCATGCAAAAATTTAGCATGAACTGAGTGAATGATCTGGACAAAGAACTGAGGATGATATGTTGCTTAGTTTCACTATTGATGCTTACTTTGCGTATGCGTTAGCAAGTGCACTAGTCATATTAAGTAATAAAGTAGTAAGTAGAGTATTATTCCCACGAAGATTGTTATTGAGCGAGTAATGAAATTAGTAGCTTTAACGCTATTTGAAAGATCAAAAATTGAGATATTGATATGAAATAAAATAAAATAAAGAGAAACAAAATATGTTAACTAATTTTTATAAAGTTTTTATGATTTGATAATATCCAAGGCATCTGATTTCACCCAGTTGCATCAATACAGCTTTCTATTCTTGTTATTCAAGTTGTTATTACGTGTTGATAGTTGAAAATCCTAATTTACTAAATATTCTCTCTCGTCCAACATTTAGCATGCTCTTTTACATATTAACCCATCACTCTCATGCATGAATTTAAATAAGAAAAGAGTTTTTAAAGCTCTATGATTGTCACTTAAAAACCATACAAACCATGCTAATCTCTTTCTAGGATTCGCCCAATTTGTGGTGCTTGTCATCTTAGAAATCATTATAAATCTCCTTTCAGACTCGTTATGAATCATTATAGGCCTTAAATAGTGACAAAGCATTTAAAACTCATGAAGAACAATGTTAAACACTTCAACTACGCAATAACAAAATATTGAATACGTTGAATTAGAAATAAGTGTATATTACAACTTCGGCTACATCGTAGCCTTGGAATAACAAAATTAGTTCATGAAAACCTTAATATAAAACATAAATAACTCAAAATTCATGAATTTAATGAAGAATAGGATAGAAAGAACTTAAAAATACAAAATTACAAACCAAACTTCCTTCCTTCCTTTCTTTCTCTCCTTACACCCCGGTTTTCTCCTACTTCTTCTAACTTTTTTTTGTGATTTTTCGTGGATGAAGGATGCCTCAAACACATCCCAAACACCCCCTATTAATAGTTTTCGAATGTGAAATAAACTATGAAAAAAATTACATCAAACTTGCTTCCCATTTGCTCCTTCATGCGTTCCTCTTCATGTTGCAAATTTTGACATTTTTTATCTTTTTTTCTTTTTCCACCGCCCAAAACTTGCTTCTTACATCAAGGTGATGATGTTCAAGTATTATACAATGTATATGGGTAGCAAAATATGTTTAAAGTTGCCGCCCATTGCAACTTGCATCAAATCTTGTCACTTGTTGTTCTTTGCCCAAAACCGCGTACTTAGGATGGTGTTGCTATTTTTTTGCATTTAATTGATGTATCCTGCCTCTATTTATTGTTGTTGATTATAAAATATTGTAAGATTTAACATAAAATGAGTATTTTTGCAAGAAAATAGCAATATAATTCAAAACGAGCAAATCGAGCAAAAATGATAAAAGTTTGATGTAAAATGGTTAAAAATGAGTAAAAATAATATAAATAATTATATACTAATTTAGACTTATCAAAATACCCCTAAACTTAAATCTTGCTTGTCCTCGAGCAAGGTTAAATCTTGAAGCATAGGATCTCGTACTTTTTAAGAATTTTTCCACAAGTCAAAGCAAGTGCACTCTAAATTAGAGAAGAATAACTAAGGTTCAAAGTTCAAAGTTCAAAGTTCTAAAGGCAAAACTATCTTTCCAAGGAAAAATCTATCAATTACCTAGATAATTGAATTCAAAAGTTGGCTAAGCAAAATAAGTTTATGCTTGCTTTCTAATCTTAAGATATTCAAACCGAATAGGAGACAAAAATTGTACCACTCATAACAAGACTTATCTAGTATGCCAAAAACTAATTATTTTTGTGTCATTTTTTTTCTTTTTTAGAATTTATTTACTCAAGTCAATTTTGGCTCATGAGTATATATGCAGCAAGAATCAAGCTCCGACTCCTGACGATGACCCATAACCCCCAATATTTCCATGTGAGCACATCTTCTGCGAGAATCAAGCTTCGACTCCTGGGCGTTGACTCATAAGTAAGAGAAGCCACCATTGAGATGCCCTCTTAACGGATAGCACATATCTTAAAATTGTTTGTGTGGGATAGTGGTGCTAGAGATGCTTTTCTCTCTTTTTTTCCATAATTTTCTTTAGATTTAGGCATAACTTTTCAAAGTCTATTATGTAAATGATAATCTTAATGTAATCTATTTAAATTGGAGCATCTCTTAATCAGAAAGAAAAGTAAAATAGCAATGATGACTAGTGAAGTCATATACTATGGTTTTATCAAGATAGTGCCTTATATTAGATTGTGTTTTGTAGTTAGAACACAAAAACGCTAGATTATTAGGTTATTCAAATCTAATTAAAGTAAACAAGCTAAAAAGAGTAGAGAAATTGCTTAAGAAACATGATGATAGGTACTTACTTTTTCTTTCTTTTTGTCTTTCCACTTTTTTTAATGAAATTTTTTAAAAGACTAATGATTAAAATTGTAGAAAACAGACAATCTTTTTGTTGGCCGACACTATTTACGTCCCCATACAAAGGCTCAGAACTGTCGGAGGTACTAAAGCTGACTCTAAGCATTAAATAGGAAAACTTTTCGAAAATATTTCGTTTCAAAATTTTAAAAATTGCTTTTCTCACCCCTAAACTTAGAGTCAACACTATTCTTAATGTTAAAAGAACTATTAAGATTAAGTGGGTGAGAGATACTTCCTAGATTTGAGGATTGCTTGTTGATGGTGTATGTTGACATATTGCTACCCCCAAACTTGCTGTAAAATACCTGTTTAAGAAAAAATGTACATAAACATGAGAAAATTAAAAATAATGAAAGGAAAAATAAGATAAACAAGGATAGAAACACTTGGGTTGCCTCCCAAGAAGCGCCTTTGGTTATAGTCGTTAGCTCGACTTTCCAAATGGATTATTCGGCATTGTTGAGATGAATGGAAGTTTTCTATGGCTCGACCTCCTCATCAATTTAAGGTTTTGGTCTTTGACCATTAACTTTGAAAGTACCCTTTTTCTCATCTTGAATCTCAACCGTGCCACATGGAAAAATGCGGGTTACAATGAAGGGTCCTGACCTTCTAAAGCACAGCTTCCTTGGGAAGAGTCGTAATTGGGAGTTAAACAGTAAAACTTTTTAGTCCACTATGAATTCTTTGTTCAGGATGTGCTTCTCATGCCATTTTTTGGTTCGGTCTTTGTAAATTCGAGCATTTTCATAAGCTTCATTCATGAACTCATGCATCTCATTGAGTTATAGCAACCTCTTTTCATCTGCAACTTCTAAATTGAAGTTTAAGGTTTTTATGGCCTAGTTTGCTTTGTGTTGCAATTCTACCGGTAAATGACATGCCTTGCCATAATCCAATTGATATGGGGACATTCCAATAGGTGTTCTGAATGCGGTTCTATACGCCCAAAGCACACCATCTAACTTTTTCGACCAATCCTTTCTCGAGGCACTAGCTATTTTTTTAAGAACAACTTTCAATACTTGGTTTGAAATTTCCACTTCTCCACTTGTTTGAGGATGGTATGGAGCACCCACATAGTGTGTGACTCCATACTTAATAAAGCCTTAAGTTGGCGGTCATGAAAATGTTTTCCGCTTGCTCTAGGAGTTCCAAACTTAGAAAAGATGTTCTTTCTAGCAAAGTTTACAACTACTCTAGCATCATTAGTCAGAAAAACAGCTACTTTAACCCGCTTTGATACATAATCTATAGCAATCAAAATAAATCTATTAGAAAATAATGAAAGGAAAGGACCCATGAAATCAATCCCCCAAACATCAAATAATTCAACAACCAAAATGTTGTTTAGGGGCATTTCATGTTTCTTGGAGATGTTACCTGTCCTATGACACCTATCAAATTTTCTAACAAATTTAAAAGCATCTTTAAAGAGTATAGCCAGTAAAACCCAGATTGTAAAACCCTAGCTACAGTCTTTGTTCCACCATGGCAGCCACCAGTTTCAAGAGAGTGACAGTGGTGCAGGATGTCCTCCATTTCCTCCTCACTGATAATCTAGTCTGCACAATGCCTATCCAAGAATGGTTCCTCCCAAAAATAATGCTTTAAGTCAGTGAAGAACTTCTTCTTTTGTTAGTAAGTCATGTCCTTGGGCAGTTACTGTGCAACAAGATAGTTAACAATGTCAGCGGAACATGGACAATTAGGATTCTTGCTTACCATCATAAGACTTTCATCTAGGAATTTTTCGCTGATAGAGGGACCTTTGTCCTCTCGTTCAAAACGTGACAGATGATCTGCCGCAACATTTTATGTTCCCTTTTTTCCTAGATTTCTAAATCGAAATCCTGAAGTAATAGAATCCATCTAATCAGTATCAATTTTGCATTTTGCTTTGCAAAAAGGTATTTCAAAGAAGAATGATTACTGTAAACAATTACCTTTGAATTAAGCAACGAGAAATAAAATTTGTCAAATGCAACGGTAGTGGCATAGTTAATCTGTGCGTCGATTAAAGTTTTACTAGCATAGTAAATTATAAGAAAATTTTTGTTCCTTCTTTGCCCCAGCACAGCCCCTACAGCATAGTCACTAGCGTCGCACATAAGTTCAAACTGTAATGTCCAATTAGGTGCTACAATTATTGGTGCTGACACTAATTTCTTCTTCAAGGTTTCAAAGGCATGCACGCATTCACTATCAAAGTTAAATGGGACATCTTCCATCAATAAATTGCAAAGAGGCTGTTACGTTCGTGATTGAATCACAAACGTAATCTAAGTAAATTTGGATAGATTGAGAGTATGAGATGAGAAAGAAGGGAATTGAGATGAGAAATTAGAGAATTAGGGATGAGAAATAGAGAGAGTTAGATGAGAGAGAGAAGTTTAATCTCGAAAGAGATATTTGTTGTCAGTTTCCTTGAATGATCTGAATTACAGCTCAAAACAAATACTTATAGGCAAACTAAGCAAGCAAATACATTGAATCAAGGCTACCAACCATCTTATTAGAAGAAATATCTAGGAAGTATCTAGAAACTACCTAATTAACATTTAAACCCATTATTGGCGCCAAACCAGCAACTAACAACAATGACAGCACAGCAGCAGCTCGCAGACCTCTTTTACAGCAATCGAACCTCACAACAGCACCCAAACAATAGCAAACCACACACAGCTTAGCCTTATCATCAACTTATTAGAATTAGCAGCCCCTCCTTAGATCTTCATCAAGCCCGGATCATAACATTCCCTTCCCCTTGAGAACATTCTTGTCCTCAAGAATGGAAATTAGTGATCATCCATGCCTTGCAAAGTAACTCTAGATCCGTGGCATTCAAATGACACAACGTGCTTAACATAATTGAAAGACACCGGGCTAAAACCATGCATCCAATCAACTCCAAGCACCATATCGCATCCACCCAAGGGAAGAACTCTAAAATCATGTGTGAACTGATGTGCATGCATAGACCACTGAAAGGCTTAGCATTTGTCCTGAGTAAGGATAGAGTTTCCATTCGCCACGGTCACTGCCAAGGGATTAGTCTTGATCACCTCATGTCCCACTTTCTTCACTAATTTTGGATCAATAAAACTGTGAGTGCTTCCGCTATCTATCAAGATGACAACCGATCTCATGCCTGCATTCCCTTTGATCCTAATCGTCTTATGCATTCCTTGCCTGGTCAAAGCTGTTAAGGAAATCTCCATTTCATCCTCAATGAAAATTTCTTGGTTGGAATCCTCATGCTCAACATCGGTCCAATCACCATCGGACTGCCCTTCGATGTCAACTTCTTAAACTGTCATGACAAATTTAGGAATACATTTATGGCCTATTTCATAAGGTTGATGACACTTAAAACAGAGTCTTTAAGGACTCTTCTCAAAAGCATTCTTATCAAAGGGACGGTTCACTTTGGGTTCATCTCCCCCTTTGTGATGTTGTTGCGAGCTTTATCCTCTATGTTTGGGCCCCTCATTGGTTGTCAGGAATGTAGCCTCAAATAACCTCGCCTTAGCATAAGCTTGTGATAAAGAAGTAGGACCAATTGCCTTCACCAAATTCTTAATTTTAGGCTTTAATCCACTGATAAAACTCGAGACATAAAAGGACTCCAGGGCTTGAAGAGTGATAGTTATCATACTTGCTCTGAGATTCTCAAACCTTGTTATGTACTCCTTCACGGTTGTAACTTGAGTCAGCTTGTTGAAGTTATCAACTATATCACTCAAGTCATCATCATCATAGCATTCACAAAACTCAACCATAAACTCGGCCCAAGTAAGTGTGGAATTGCTCTTCAATAGACTATAGGGCCAAACTTCATGATCTCCTTGAAGGTAAACCGCAGCTAATTCCACCTTTTGTTCGTCGGGAATGGAATAAAAGTGGAAGTAATGTTCACATCTTCTTAACCGAGAATGTGGCCGCTTCCCATCAAAATTTTCAAGTTGAACTCTTGGTTGTCTAAAGCCATTGTCTCTACTACCACTTGTTACAACACTGCCTCGAATGGGACCAATTTCAGAAGCATATTGTCCAGAACCATACTGTTGAACCAGTTCTAGAGGCCGAACTAAATGTTCCCCAAACAAACAAGCTGGTTGAGTATGTGCTTGATCAGGTGGGTGAGCAAATTGTCCTGCATTCATTGTTTTTGAGCTGAATTGCACTGCAGGATCCTGAGAATGTCCATTTTGTTCAAGATTTTTGTTGAAAGATCGAACCTGCACCTGCTCAGTCTGATGTTCATGCTATCTGGCAATGAAATCAGTTTCTGAAATGCAATTTCGTGGCCCAACTTCAGCAGGTTGGAGGTGAACTTGAGGTCTAATAAACACATTACCCATTTAAGGTCTTCCTTGAGGTCCTGCTGTTGCATCTAGTACCTGAGGAAGTATCCTACTTCCTAACTGACTTGTAGGCAACAAACCTCCCACACCAGCATCAGTTCTCTATCTTTGCATTTGATCATGCAGGGTAGCAAAACGTCCTTCCACTCTAGCCTCAATTCTCTGCAAATGTTGAGACAAGCATTCTTCACTCTTTTGATTGCTATCCAGCTGCATTTCCCTCAGAAATTAGAGCATTCTTTCTTCCCTCTTTTTATCATTTTCCAGCTGATTTTGCTTAAATTAATCAAACAATTCAATCCTTCGTTGATCTTTTTCTAGCTGACTTTGCTTAAGTTGATCAAACATTTCATTCCTTGTTGATTGCTCTCTTATCTAAACCGTTCAAACAATGCATCAATCTTCGAATTTAGCTGTTCATTAGTAACAAATTGTGCCTCCTTCGCTGCACTTGCACTAACTACAGTGGCATATGAGTTGTTAGGATCAACAAGAGTGGCTGGATTACAAGCTTTTGCATCAGATCTTACTGTTACTCCACCAACCATGATGAAGGCTGATTCTTGCGTAAAGCCAACTCACTAACTTCACAAGCTGGATTTGTTTAAGGTCAGCTTAAAACTAAACTAGACACAACTAATTGAACACCTTCTATGCAAAGCTTAACTCACTAAATTCACAACTTAATGACAACACATACCAATCCGCAGCATACTCTCCAATCCTCAATTAAATCATCAATAAAGCAGTACCTAAAATACTGAATTTGAGCTGATTATGATACGGGTGTTCTTGTATTTGGACTTGCACTTCGATCGGCTGGATTGAACTTAAAATTCAGCACCAATGGTTGTCACATTCCAAACTCAATTTAGTTGAATTTGATTCAACTAAATCTAAGTCTCTTACGCAGCACAACAATCTGATTTTTATTTTTTATTTTTTATTAGGAGCTCGATTGGAAGCCAAACGAGGCTCTGATACCAATTGTTACGTTCCTGATTAAATCACAAATGTAAGCTAAGTAAATTTGGATAGATTGAGAGTATGAGATGAGAAAGAAGGGAATTGAGATGAGAAATTAGAGAATTCTGGATGAGAAATAGAGAGAGTTAGATGACAGAGAGAAGTTTAATTTCAAAAGAGATATTTGTTGTCAATTTCCTTGAATGATCTGAATTACAGCTCAAAACAACTACTTATAGGCAAACTAAGCAAGCAAAGACATTGAATCAAGACACACTACCAACCATCTTATTAGATGAAATATCTAGGAAGTATCTAGAAACTACCTAACTAACATTTAAACCCATTATTGGCGCCAAAACCAGCAACTAACAACAAATGACAGCACAGCAACAACTCATGGACCTCTTCTATAGCAATTGAACCTCACGGCAGCACCCAAACAACAGCAAACCACACACAGCTCAACCTTATCATCAACTTATTGGAATTAGCAGCCCCTCCTTAGATCTTCATCAAGCTCGAATCATAACAGAGGCTTAGCGATCATAGAGAAATCCTTAATGAACCTTCTGTAGAATCCCGCATGTCCTTAAAAACTCCGAATGCCCTTGACATTGGTAGGGGGTGGTAATCATTCTGTCACTTCAGTTTTTGCTCTATCAACCTCAATTCCTCTTTTTGAAATCATATGCCCTAACACAATTCTTTCTTGTACCATAAAATGACATTTCTCTCAATTCAAAACAAGATTAGTGTCAGTGCATCTTTGTAAAATCATAGAGAGATTAGCTAAACAATCACTAAATGAGGCCCCAAAGACTGAAAAATCATCCATAAACTCTTCTATGAAAGTTTCCACGATATCACTAAAGATTGCCATCATACACCTTTGAAATGTGGCAGGAGCATTTCATAACCCAAACGGCATTCTTCTATAGGCAAAGGTACTATATGGACAAGTGAAATTGATCTTTATCTAATCTTCCGGTGCTATGGCAGTTTGGTTGTATCCTGAATGATCATTAAAAAAAAAAAATAATACGAAAGGCCTGTCAATTTTTCTAACATTTGATCAATGAATGGTAAGGAAAAATGGTCTTTTTGGGTCGTGTCATTTAGTTTTTGATAATCTATATACACCCTCCATCCTGTGACAGTCCTCATAGGGATAAGCTCATTGTTCTCATTTTCTACTACGGTTATTCCCCCTTTCTTTTGAACTACTTGAACTGGGCTTACCCATGACTATCAAATATAAGATAAATGTTCCTTATATCTAATAACTTGACAACTTCTTTTTTTACCACCTTTTTCAAGGTAGGGTTTAACCGCTGTTGAAGTTGCACGGTAGGTTTGAAGCTATCCTCCATAAGAATCTTGTTCAAGCATATAGAATGGCTAATTCCCTTGATACCATAAAGGGTCCATTCGATTGCTGATTTATGCTTTCTTAGAACTCTAAGCAGTCTTTCCTGTTCAACGTTACTCAATGAGCCATTAATAATAACAGGATAAGTGTTAGAATTACCAAAATAGGCATATTTGAGAAGTGGTGGCAATGGCTTGAGCTTAAGATTTGGAGGTTCATCTTCTTTCATTCCTAGTCGAGTTTCAATTGTTTAAAAATTTTCCACTCTTGTTTCATTATGCGAATCAAAATGTTCGCAGCTTTCCAGGTATTGGGCATATTCCCTTATCAATTCGTTCTCCGTGTCTATGGTACTAGACTTTATTAGACACACTTCAAGAGGCAACTTAGGGAATGTGTCCCCGAATGTCTCGGTGACCAACTCATCCACTATATCGACCTCAAAATAAGAATCCATGTTAGAAGGAAATTTAAAGGCATTAAAGAGGTTGAAGGTTAACTGTTCATCTTGTACCCTTAGGATAAGTTTTCCTAGTTGCACATTTATTAGTGTCCTTCATGTAGCAAAGAAGAGTCGCCCTAAATTACGAGGTATCTCACGATCCTCTTCCATATCAAGCACTATGAAGTCAGCCAGAAAGATGAATTTATCAACTTTTATAAGAACGTCTTCAATTGCATCTCTCGGATACTTGATTGATCTGTCCTCAAGATGGAGAGATACAGTGGTAGGCTTCACTTCTCCTAACTCATGCTTCCTGAAAATAGAGAAAGGCATTAAATTTATACTTGCACCTAAATCAGATAAAACTTTATTAAAACTAATGGAACAAATGGTGCAAGGTATCATGAAACTCTCTGGATCCTTTAGCTTGGGAGGCAACTTCTTTTGCAGTATGGCACTGCATTCTTCAGTAAGTGCTACTGTTTCGAACTCTCCCAACTTCCTTTTGTTAGATATGATTTCTTTTATGAGTTTTGCAAATTTGGGCATTTGTTCTAACATGTCAGCAAAAGGGACATTAATATGTAACTTTTTGAAAATTTTCAAAAATTTAGCAAATTGTTCATCCGCTCTTGTTTTTCTTAGTCGTTGAAGGAATGGGACCTTTGGTTTGCAGGGTTCAAGTTCAATCCTTTTGGTTCATTTTCATTTTGGATTTTTGTTCCTTCCTCATTGTCTGATTCTTGATTGGTATATGCAGACAGGCCAATTATGGGTTGTTCATTGCGTGGTTTTTTCTACCAGAGTTGGTTCCTTCAAAGTTTTTCTACTTCATAATTCTATTGTCTTTACCTGCTTTTGTGGGTTAGTGACAGTATTACTAGGTAAGGAACCTTGAAACCTTTTAGAGAGGTGGTTTGAAATTTGTCCAATTTGGGTCTCGAGGTCTCTAATTCTTACTTCTTGATTTCGAATCAAGGTTTGTTGGTTTTGAAGAATTGTTTTAGTGTTTTACATGAAACTTCTAGTGTCAAGCATAAACTCGCTGAATAATTCCTCGAGATCAGTTTTTCTTTCTGGTGGTGGATGAAAAGGTTGTTTTTGAATCCCATGATTATTCCACGAAACATTTGGGTGGTTTCTCAACCTGGGATTATAAGTGTTGGAATACGGATTATTTTGTTTTTGAAAATTTGAAACAAAGTTTGCTTTTTGGTGGCTTGATGAGGCGAAAGGATTCCCTATTTGGCACTCTGTGCTTGGATGATTCCCTGCACAATATTCGCAAGTTAGCATAGGAGAATTAATGGCATTCACATTCATGTGACCTATCTGTTTTTTAAGCATTAAAACCTGGGCGGTTAACTTTATTATTGCATCCAGCTCGTACATTCCCACAGGTTTCTTTTGTTCAGTTGCCATGCATAGTTATTGCTAGACATTTCTTCTAGCAATTCATACGCTTCATTTGGAGTTTTGTGATTTAGGGATCCTCCCGCAGCCGCGTCTACCATCGTTTGAATACTAGGTGCCAACCCTTTGTAAAAAGTTTGGACTTGCATCCAAACTGGCAAACCATGATGTGGGCACCTTCTCAAAAGTTCTTTGTAACATTCCCACGCCTTATAGAAAGATCCTATATCGTATTATACAAATGAGGTAATGTCATTCCTCATCTTAGCTGATTTGACAGGTGGAAAACTTTCTTAAACTTAAATAAAATTACAAATTATTAACAATTTCAAATTAGCACGAAAACTAATTGGTATCGGTATTGCTCAAATATAGACAATCCCCGACAGTGGCGCCAAAAACTTAATGCTTACTTTGCATATGCATTAGCAAGTGCACTAATCACATCAAGTAATAAAGTAGTAAGTAGAGTGTCATTCCCACGAGGATTGTTATTGAGCATGTACCAAAATTAGTAGCTTTAATGCAAGTTATAAGATCGAAAATTGAGATTTGATATGAAATAAAATAAAATAAAAAGAGACAAAATATGTTAACTAATTTTTAGGTAAGACTTATTGTTTTTTATGAAGTTTTTATGATTTAATAATATCTAAGGCATTTGATTTCACCCAGTTGCATCAATACGCCTTTCTATTCTGGTTATTCAAGTTGTTATTGCGTGTTGATATTTGAAAATCTTAATTTACTAAATATTCACTCTCGACCAACACTTAGCATGCTCTTTTACATATTAACATATCACTCCCGTGTATGAATTTAAATAAGAAAAGAGTTTTTAAAGCTCTATGATTTTTACTTAAAAACCACACAAATCGCGTTAATCTCTCTCAAATATTTGGCCAATTTGTGGTGCTTATCACCTTTGCAATCATCATAAATCTCCTCTCAGACTCATTATTAATCATTATAGGCCTTAACTGGTGATCAAGCATTTAAAACTCATGAAGAACAATGATAAACACATCAACAACGAAATAACAAAACATTAAATACCTTAAATTAGAAATTAGCGTGTATTGTAGCCTTGGAAAAACAAAATTAGTTCATGATAAACATAATATAAAACAAAAAGAACATAAAATTCATGAACTTGATGAAAAATAGGATAGAAAGAACTTAAAAAATACAAAATTACGAACCAAACTTTCTTTATTCCTTTCTTTCTCTCCTTACATCCGGTTTTCTCCTAAATTTTCTAACTTTTTTGTGATTTTTCTTGGATGAAGGATGCTTCAAACACATCCCAACCCCTATTTATAGTGTTTGAAGGTGAAATAAACCATGAAAAAAAAAAATTACATCAAACTTGCTTCCCATTTGCTCCTTCATGTGGTTCATCATCAAGTTGCAAACTTTGACATTTTTTATCTTTTTTTTTTCTGCTTTTCCACTGCCCAATACCTACTTCTTACATCAAGGTGATGATGTTCAAGTATTATACAATGTATTTGGGTAGTAAAATATGTTTAAATGTTCCACCTATTGCAACTTGCATTTGATCTTGTCACTTCTTGTGGTTCTTTGCCCAAAACCGTGTACTTAGGATGGTTTTGCTTTTTTTTTTTTTGGCCCCTCTTTTAATTGATATATCTTGCTTTTAATTCTTGTTTTTGATAATAAAACCTAACAATATTAAATATAAAATGAGTGTTTCCGCAAGAAAATACCAATATAATTCAAAACGAGGAAAGTCGAGCAAAAATTACTAAAGTTTGCTGTAAAATGGTTAAAAATGAATAAAAATGATATAAATAATTATATACTAATTTAGACTTATCAACTATCAAACTTAACTCTGAGGATTTCTAATTCAGAAAAAACACGCCATCAAATTCATGATATGTTCTTCAACTTATATTCCTTCGAACATCCTTATATTAAGCAACTGCTTTATGAGTTCTTACCTCGCTGCTTTATATTGCTTCTCTAACATTTCTCCTAAATGTTCAATCGTCTCAGCTATTGTTTGCTTCTTCAGCATATGACACCTGAGTACTTCTGACATTGTTGTAGATATATAACACTTATCTAACTCATTAGCCTCATGCCAACATTCATAATGCTCTTTTTTTGTAGCTGTGCGACTACCAGTGGGAATTGGTGGACAAGCTTCAATAAGAACAAACTCTAGACCCTTGTGAGTAATTAATTTGGTCCAGTGAGTACATTATGCGTTAGAATTGAGTGAAGTTCACTAGCCGTATTAAATTTAAAACACTGTAAATGCAAACAATTGTGTAACTATTTAATATGAGTCATGTTTAATGTAATGATATCTATTCTTTTAGCAAATATAATGAGTCAGATATCCACAAAACTATACTATCATGCATGCAATGATGACCCAAACACACCACTCCTTGCTCCCCGGCAGCGGGGTCGTATGAAATTAGTTTGGCTGAGAACTATTCTCATTTAACATGTTTTCTTGTAACTCTTGCAAAACATGATTAACTCACCACTTTAGTATCTAATCTAACACTACAGAGCTTGTCGGGAGGCTAATGTATCATGCTCATTAAGTGTAAACCATTATCTAAACCTCCATACAAATACATGTAGTACTCCATGGCAGCGTGGTTGCATCGGTTTTTTTTTTCCACTTTAGTTTATCCTAATAGAAGTCTAACCCTATAACTTGCAAACCGACACCCTTAGCAGGGAGGTCTATCGATCTGCTATACTGCTAGATCAGTAATGGACACTGTGAGGTTTCAACAATTGAACCTCGCTCCCACTTGATTTTTGTAAACTAGTGGTTTTAGTTAACTTGCATTTATAACTTAGATTATCTCATTATCTCCTTTAGAATCTCATTCTAAAGTTAAATCAATTAATAAAAAAATTAATTTTTAATTATTATATAAACCAGTACTGATGACTACACGTCCCAAAAAAATTGAATCTAATCTCATTACATTAATTTTATCCTATTTCGTAGATCGTGATCAAATATGCATAATCTCATTGCATGAATAATATGAATGCAATTTTAATTAATTTACATTAACAAATATGAATTAACTATTAATTCATTGTTGATTTAAACAATTTAAACTAGTACTTTGATTCCTGCGGGATCCGCGAGGCACTGGGACTGTTGTTGTTGTGAAACTAGTACTTTGATTATTATCAAAATAAAAATAAACCATCTTTTCTTCTCAATAAAATCATTATTTTATTAAATTGCAAGTCTATTTATTTCGATCTTATTATACATATTTATGTATATTATGAATGTTACTAGAAGCAGACTCTAAAACCAATTAGTGGAATGAATTTCAAAAATTTTTCCTAAGTTGAATAAACTAGCACAGTGGAGAGGTTTATTCCTAATTTTAAACCTTAAGTTGATTCAAAATTTTTAATTTCAAATCTAAGTATTTAAATTTCTAATTCATATTTATAGGCCTCTACCCAAATACATTAATAATAAAAACATGAATGTATAGCTAGCATAGTAAGAATATTGTAAATAAAAAAAAAGAACAAAACTTAAAAGAGAGGAAAAAAAAAAAAAAAAGAGACAGAAACCAGGAACTGCACCCCCCCCCCCCCCCCCCCAAAAAAAGAATGAATAATAAATTACTCCAAGAAAATCGAGACCTAGCAGCCTTCTATGCAATTACCTCAAAATGCCAAAAGAGTGGGCTCCAAAAACTGTTAAACTCTAAAAAGGAAAATTTTCATGAAATTTTTCTTTCTAATTAGATCTCCGAAAGTCAATACTTTCAAAAACCTTAAATTTTAAAATTGATCAGATTCCAAATCTTAAAGTTAGTACCCCTTTTTATAGTGGAATATCGGATTGAAAAATATGTGAAGAGCCAATGTGGGACTCATAAAACAAAACCTAAAATTGTCTAAATAAAGTTCAAAACATCGTCATTTCACCTATCATTTCAAACACAACTTTTAAGTTCAACCTACATGCCCCATGGCGACCGCTGATTAGTCCAAGCACATGCACGTGGATCATCACTGTGTTGCGCGCTGGTTGGTCTATTAGTTTGCACATGGATCTCTGCTTGGAATTCTACGATTTTTCCCTTTTTTGTTTCCGATACGAAAAAAAACTCATTTTATGAATTTTAATTTTTTTAAAAAATATTTTATTTTATAGTTTCTAATTGTTATTCCTCTCATGAATAATATTTGAAAATTTTAAATTTACTCATCATGAATTCTTTAATATTTTTTTGATGGTAATAAAAATAGAGGCTTGCGTAGGGACTTCGGGGAATATTTAAATCTAGCTCCAAATGGATAAAATTAATTACCATTGCATGATATAATTTAATTATCATTTAATGAGATTTAATTACACTAAATAAATCCAATTGCACTCTAGACTTAAATTATTTATTCGATAATTCCCAAATAGAGTAATCATGCAACAATAACCCCTCTATGAGATGTCCATGATGCAAAATAACTATAACTACTGCCATTATTTTTTTCACAGCTTCTCCATTAGTTATCGACTCTCCCTTTAATAAAAAATTCATTTATACTTGAACATATTCACAGTATAAAATCCAAATGTCAAATACTTGGAACACTTTAGCCGAAGATTCTGAATTAATTCAAATGCTTGCGAGTCGACTAAGGGGACATCTATATCTCGTAAAAGGCTACAAATTCCCTATTGAGTACCTGATCCTTGTCACAATTCAAGATGGTACCCACTATACATGGGAATTCAGTAGTTTATCAAGACCTTACTTATAGTACGCCAAAGTAACTAACATTCTATGCACAAGTTCAGAATACTCTCAGGATTTAAAGTCATCAAATAGTGCAATAGGAATCACTCATATCCTATAGTAGTCTAGAAACAAGTAATCCACATGGTCCAACTTAGTGTATCAATCTTATTAAACACGCCAACCTAACACTTTTGGATCACTATCTATATGACCAATACAAGTCATCTAAAGTGTCACGTTATAATCTTAGCGTACAAGTGGTCTAAACTTGTCTTCAACTACAAGTTTTTCAAACAACAATCCATACCATTTATTCCAACTTTATCTATGGGTTAATATTATAAACCACTAAGAATAAACATGTAAATGGCAGTTTGAAGACTACACCCATCTCATGGACATTACTTTAAAAAAAAAAAAAAAAAATTCACATGCAATATATATGCTCCCTTACACAAATTTAACAAGGAAACAAGTTGAACTTCAATTTTATTCTTTAATAAAATAATATTTATAGGATAAATTTAAATTTTTAGGGCACTATTCTTAATAAAACTATCCACTCCTCATGATCAAAACCTGGAGATAGATCAAGTAAAGATGGCCTAACAAACTATCAATGTAGTGGTGCCCCAAGGCATGCCACATAACCAAGGATCTATTGGAACATGCTTCTTGGCCAACTAAATGAGCGGACATAATGATCAAGGGGTTACTACCCCCCGTATGTGAGGCAACAACTGTTCACACATCCAATTGCCATGGAAGCTTAGGGTTATCCTACCGACCCCCCTCGAGACCATCAGCCACTGAGGGGGCAATGGAAGGCGCATAACCATGTGCCAAACCTACCCCTTCAAGGCCAACTTGCCACCCTAATTAAGCAAATGTATGGGCCCGGACTTATGAGGGTCAACAAACCTTTGTATAGTGAACCATACCCTATCTACATTGATAGGTATTACCGTTTTTCTTGAGGATACAAAATCCCCAAGTTTGCCCTTTTTTCTAGAGAAGGAAGAATGTTTGGTCTCAAAAATTTGGCAAGGATTAACTGCCAATGTAGGGAAGCAGCTGATAATCCATATATAAAACCTAAAGTTGTTTCCTATTTCTCTGAACGGGACTGCTTTTCAATGGTACATTAGCTTGCCACCCAATTCCATCTACTATTGGGATGACAAGGCCAAGCAATTCCAGGTCCAATTCCCAAGGATAGAACTAGGAACTCCTATGTCTGATTTGGCTCGAATGAGACCAAAGCCAAGTGAATCCATGAAGGATTACATTAAACAGTTCAAGAGAGCCAGGTTAAAGTTCATGGTGGCTGTTCCTGATGTTGAATATGCCAAGCTAGCCTTTAATGGCTTAGACATTGAATTGAAGAAGAAATTTGAAGGCTTAAACTTCACAACTCTCCTACAACTGGAAGAATTTGCTGTTGAGTATGAGGATATTTTGAAAAAAGAAAGCCTCAAGAAAAATAGCATTTATGGAACTTACATACATGACTTAATAGACGAGGATGAAGATCCTCTATATTAGATTGACGTTGCTGAGTATGTCATGGGACCTCTTATGGTTTGTAATTCTTTGGTCAAGAATGATATCAAAGCCATGAAGTCTTACCAACCTCAAGATTTGAGAAAGTACTCATTTGACCTCTTAAGAGCTGATATTCTACTTGATTGGCTTGAAGCATATAGTATGCTCAAGATTAGTGGCAAACACAAAAAAGCTGACCCCAAACGACTAAAGAGGAAGGTATACACCAAATGGATTGATTCTTTAACTCACCCAATTAAGAACTGTGTAATCTTCAGAAATGTTGTTCAAGATGCTATAGCAGCAAGGGAATTAATATTCCCTAGTGAAGGACAAATGGGTGTTGATAAAGACCCCTTTCCTAATCTTGTCCAAGTTAACATAATAGAGGTAGTAAAACCTCGAGGTACCCATGATATCCAAACAAATGGAGGATCTCTTTGTAGGATGAGTGATGAGAGGGAAAGATTGGCAGTGGCCAATGCTTTGTTTTACAGACTGCTTGGGCAAGGGGCACTCAGGTTTCCTAAAACCTTAATCGCATTAACAGATGAATACTTCAAGTGACACATTATTATTGAGCATTCGATGTGTGATGTGCCACCTTTAAGAGATTCCTAGGAAGACAACTAAAGGGAGGAGCCATCGTCCTCTCAAGAGCAGAAGAGCTAGCCTTAGAAATATCAATTCATGAGCACTGGTAAACTATCTTTTCTACAAAGAAGGAGGCATTGAGAAAGCTTATGTATCTAACTCATGACCCCTGTGGGGACTGCGGTCCTAAGTTGGTATCTACATTGAACAAAGTTGGGCCTTTATTCAAGAAGAAATGCAGCTCCCTCTAAGATGGCTTCAGCAGTTGGACCCCCTCATGATCTCACTTCGAAGGCCCAAATAATCACAAGGACTGGACATCTAAAGGGGAATCTAAAATATCACATGATTGATGTAGACCTTTATCAAGGACCATGACAATTTAGGTAACCAACTTTTGGGGTCTTTTTGGTAATGTTTGGAGAAGGAACCACCTTAAGAAAGAAGATGTTGTTCCCGTCAACCTCACATGAACACAGAAAAGGAGGCAGCTATAAAAGAAAGTGGCATAAAGAAGAGCTCTGCTTGACACTTGCTCGACTAAGCTCTCTGATCAGAGACCATATTTCTAAAGACAGGTGCACTAAGTCCAAGGACCTCGAGGATCAAGAAACTGAATCAAGACCTTTAACCACTAGTCATAAAGGTGAGCCACATAAGAAGCTCGAGAGATAGGCTAGTTTTTCGTCTTCTGCTGTTAAAGAATCTTGGTGGGATTTGCATGCCAAGGATTCGTTGGCTCGAAGAGTGTATGATGAAGAGGATGAGTACAGTCCCCTTAGCCTCAATTTAGTGGAACCAGTGGACCACAATAAGCCTACATGGTCTGATATAGAAAATGACTTCCAAGAACAAGACTTCCCACAACCAATGGAGGAGTCTCAGACCCTAGAGGTTGAACTATAACTCAAGAATAGGACATGGTAATTGATAGCAAGCCTAAAAAAGAAACAAGCCAAGGGGGCTAGATACAGTTTGGGTCCCTCCCTGAGCAGGTTTATGTGATAACTGCCTTGCTTCTTCCCTTAGAGTTCATGGCAACTAACACACAGGAGGGCCTCGAAGGGGACGTAATAGCGTTAGATGAAGATCCCAAGGTCGAACTTGTGGCTAAAGTGTTAGCTACTAATGGTAATTTTGATCCTTTGTCTTTTAAAATTAAAACCCCAACATCTAATTCAGCTGATGACACTCCTGACATAATGAAGATGATGTTTAATGGGCCTATTACCACCAAAAGACACATCAAGCCCATATACATCAAAGCCAAATTTGATGGCATCTTTGTGAATAGAGTCTTGGTAGATAATGGCCCAGTCATCAATGTCTTACCTTCATATATTTTAGGGATCATTGGTAAGTCTTGAGATGACTTAATAACTTCAGAAGTGGCAATCTGTGGCTTTTAAGGAGCCACCACTAAGTCTGAAGGGATCATCCAATTAAGTTAATTATTAGCAATTTGAGAAAGCCAATAACTTTCTTTGTAGTGGATACTACCTCAAGCTATAATGCTTTGCTTGGGAGAGACTTGCTTGTCATGACTCATGATTAGAGGAAGTATATGTAGTGGCAACTCTTGTAATATTCAAATAAGGAATTAGCGGGAAAGACCTGGAAGTGTTGTATTTTGGTTAATTGTAGTTAAGTTTGTTAGATTCATTGTATTGTTAGATATTTTTGGGTTCCACTGACTCAATTGGCATACTAGTATAAAGTTTTGGATTGTCTTGTAAGAAGATTCATTGATGAATGATAATGATCTAATTCTTCTTCTTTCAACCCTAACTCTCTCTATCTCTCCTCTATATTCTCTAATTCTCATCTTAAATCTCTATTTCTGTTCTCTTCTCTACTCTAATTCTACTTCTATCCAAGGTCAAGATTTAAGATTGAATCATAACAATTGGTATCAGAGCTTGATAGATTGTTACTGATCGAAGTAGACTGCATTCAAATTGATTGATTCTGCATCTGATCAAGCTTAGTAGTCCACAAGTTTAGTTATCCCACACACATTGATTGTTACTTGCTTGATTTGATTAAGACGAAGTGAATAACTATTCCAATGGCTAGAGGAGTCACAACTAGAGCTAGTGTAGCTACAAATGCAACAGCTAATGCATGCACTACAGTAGGGACTTATGCTGGAGTCATAGCTAGAGTGAGATTGAGTCAGCTGAGGTCTGATCAGCTGCGGTCTGTGATTCAGCAGCTGGTAGCGGTGATGGAAAGTCTGAGTTGGGAAGTAAGAGATGCGTCACAGAGATTGGGCAATGCGTCCAATTTGAATCAATAGTTGCAGCAGTAGATGTTTGGATTGCAGGAGCAAATTAACCGTCAAGCAGTGCCTCCAAGAGTTGGAATTTTGACACAGCAAGGCAGAAAGGCAGCAAGGCTAGCCTTTTGGTTAGATGCATCCTTGAGTATCTAAGGAAAGAAAAGAAGTTGAAACTGTGATCAGGAGTAGGGGTTTCAAGCAACCTAAGGTAGAAATTGATACCTTCGATGGATCACAGCCGCAGTCTTGGATAAGAAGGTGTGAGAGATACTTTCGCTTTTATCATGTGATGGATGTAGAGATGGAGCTGGCTATAGTTCATCTACATGGTGACCCATTTTTAACCATTTTTCAGCAAACTTCTATCGCTTTTGCTTAGTTTTGTTCTTTTTCGCTCATATTGCCATTTTTGTATAAAAACACTTATTTTATGCTAAATCTTGCTAGGTTCTATCATCAAACATCAACAAGTGAAAGAAAAATACATTAAAAAAAAGCATAAAAATGAGCTATATCAATCAAAATACTAGTTTTATCAAGACATCAAGTTCGTGTACAATTCAATTCAACTTGCAAAAATGAGTAGCAAAATGCACAAATCAAGTGCGATGATTGATTAAAAAATACATTAAAATGTCCAAGTGGATGTAAACTCTGAATTCAGGTGGTGCAAGGCTCAAAAAATCTGAAGAAAAACAACAAGAACATCAACAATGAAGAGAATGAAAACCGGCCTGTACAATTCACTTCAACTTGCAATTTTGAGTGGCAAAATTGACGAATCAAGTGAAAGATCCACTTGTAAATTTCAATAAAATATTCAAGTTGATGTTAAGACTGATTTTGGGTGGCCATACATGAAGAAACCGGTAGCAAGTTGCAAACTTACAGAATTGTGTGGTAGCTGCAGATGTGTGGTGCAATGAGCTTTTAGCTTGCAATTTTTTTTATTTTAAGTAATTCCAACCTCATGTACTATAGATAGGGAGGTTTTTGAAGTGTTTTATCATCCTTCAACCAGCAAAAATGTCATAGAAAGTAGAAAAGCAAAAGAAAAACGGTGAAGGAAGAATAAGATAGGAAGAAGAAAGTTTGGTCTGTAATTTTGCATTTTTAAGTCTTTCAATCCTTTTCTTCTTTAAGGTTCATGAATTTTGTCTTTTTTATGCTTTATATTATGTTAATCATGAACTAATTTTGTTATTTCCAAGGATACAATGTAGCCTAAGTTGTAATATATGGTCTCTTCTAATTCAACGTATTCAATATTTTGTTGCAGCGTTGCTGAAGTGTTCATCATTGTTCTTCATGATTTTTAAGTGCTTTATCGCCATTTAAGGCCTATAATGAGTCCAAGAGAAGATTTAGGATGACTGCTAAGGTGATAAGCACCATAAATTGAGCAAATCCTCAAGAGAGATTAACGCGATTTGTGTGGTTTTAAGTGAAAATCATAAGTCTTTAAAAACACTTTTCTTATTTAAATTCATGCACGAGAATGATGGGAAAATATGTAAAAGGGTATACTAAATGTTGCTGAAGACAGAATATTAGTAAATAAGGGTTTTCAACTATCAACACACAACAATAACTTGAATATCGAGAATAAAAAGGCGTATTAATTCAACTTGGTGAAACTGAATACCTTGGATCTTATTAAATCATAAAAACCTCCAAAAAAATCAGAAACTTTAGATAATAATATTTGTTTCCTTTTATTTTATTTTATTTTTTTTATATCAAAAACCTCAATTTTCAGTTTTTCAAATAGTATTAAAGTTACTAATTTCAATACTCGCTCAATAACAATCCTCGTGGAAATCATACTCTACTTACTACATTATTTAATACAGCTAGTGCACTTGCTAAAGCATATGCAAAGTAAGCATCAAGTTTCTGGCGCCGTTGTCGGGGATCTTCTTTATTTGAGTGATATTGAAACCAACTAGTTTTGATGCTAATTTGAAATTGTTAATAATTTTTTAAATTTTATTTAAGTGTAAGAAATTTTTCATTTGATTCATTTGTAAAGATAAATTCTATAAGAAAAAAAAGGAAAATTCAAATAGAACATACCCCTAAAATTGTGTTTTTTTTAAAATTTGTTAGTTTTGTGTTATTTTATTATTTTTCTTGTATTTTTTTCTTACTTTCTTCTTTGTTAAAATTTTAAGAATCAAAATTATTAGTTTAAAGTTTTTCAAAGCATTAGTGATACTACCCCCCCCCCCCCCCCCCCCCTCCCCCCCCCCCCCCCCCCTCCCCCCCCCTTTTTTTTTTCTAAAACCATATTTCTCACAACTTTTATTTTAAAATTGTTGCATTTATAAGTTTTGTGATTAATTTTAACTTTGTTTCAACTTTTAATTCACATATATAAGTTCTTCAAAGTTAAGTTTATTTTCTTTAAGTTTTTCAAAACTTTTAGTATTACTGAAGCCTCTGTCTTAAAACTTGGTTTTCGAAGGTTGTTGTATACTTAATCTTTCTCACTAATTTTATTTTTCCTCTAACTTTTAACTTTATTTATTTATTTATTCAAATAAAAAGAGAATGCTAAAAGTGATGGACTGCTACAACTTTATGAGACCTCAATATCCAGCTGTACCATTGAGACAATTAAGCATTTGTGAAATTAGTATAATATCTACTCCACTCACACTAATTCAAAAACAATTAGATGACATGATTGCTACTTATACTCCTAGATTTGAATTTTGTATAGGTAACCATGCTAGTATGGAATGTCAAATGGGTAATAGCTTTTCCTCATGGGATTTTGAACAAGATACCTACATGTCAAATTATAACGAAACCAATACAATCCCTACTCTAGCACCTACAACAACAACAACAACAACAAACCCAGTGCCACCAAGGGCTCCCGCCAAAAGCAGGGTTTCGGGAGGGTAGATGTACGCAGCCTTCCCCCTTCAGGGGGCTACCCTGAAGAGAGGTTTCCTCGGACTCCCAGCCTAAGTTGATGGTCTTGCATCCATTATCCAAAAGATCTGGCAAACATCAGAAAGCATAAGTATGGCCCACGTTAAAAAAAAAAGGGTAGATGAGAAAAGGGAAAAGAACGAGAGAGAGAATGAAATAGGGATAGAAAGAAGGAAAGAGCTCAAGAGATAAAGACTGCCCTACTCTAACTGGGTCATCTAATACCCCTCTGCTGGCCCTCCACTGGGCCCTATCTAAGGCCATCTCCTCCCAAAGGTTTAGGTGGGTGAGGTCTTGTCGGATCGTCTCAAGTCATCTCTTCTTCAGTCTGCCTCTGCCTCTTCTGCCTACTATAGTAATAGGCTGTTCGCATCTTCTGACTGGCACTTCGTCCAGTCTCCTTCTGACATGTTTGAACCACCTCAAATGTTGCTCCCTTAATTTAACTTCAATGGGAGCTATGCCCAATTTGCCTCTTATGATGTTGTTTCTGATCCTATCCTTCCTTGTGTGTCCACACATCCACCTCAGCATTGGCATCTCCGCCACCTTCATCTTCTAAGTGTGCTATTGTTTCATCGCCCTGCACTCCGCCCTATACACCATGGCTGGCCGCACCACCGTCTTATAGTATACTCCCTTTAGCTTCAAGGGGAATTTCTATCACAAAGTACTGCAGAGGCCATCCTCCACTTGTGCCAACCCGCTTTGATCCTGTAGCTGACATCCTCATCCACTTTCCCATTGTGCTGTATCGTGGACCCTAAATACTTGAATCTCTCCATCTTCGCAATGGCCTCGTGTCCAATCTTGACTTCTTCTCGGCTAGGGATGGTAGATGGATCGAACTTAAGTTCCAAGTACTTGGTCTTGGCTCTACTTAGTCACAAACCCTTCAACTGTAGAACCCCTCTCCATAGTTCTAGTTTCTCATTTATCTCCTCCGACGACTCCCCCACCAATACTATGTCATCTGTAAAAAGCATGCACCAAGGTACACATCCCTGGATGTGCCTAGTGCGCTTGTCCATAACCAAAATGAACAAGTAGGGGCTCAAAGCAGACCCTCGGTGAACCCCCACTATTATCGGAAAAGCGTCTAACTCCCCATCCACCGTACGCACCATAGTCTGTGCCTTATCGTACATGTCTTTGATGGTTCGGATGTATGGTATAGGGATGCCTTTCCTGTCCAAAACTCTCCAAAGGACCTCCCTTGGCACTCTATCAATCCCTACTCTAGCACCTATAGTCAAGAATAGATGAATGCTTCTAATTTTTCATGGAACCATCATGAAGCACCTTGGCTGCCCATTCATCCACATCAAGAAAAGAAATATGACTTAAAAGATATGTTTAGGGAGTCCATGCATTGGACACTTTTTACTTAAAAAACTAGAGCTAGCTTTTGAAATTAAGAAGCTTCCATCCGAAATCAGGAAGCATCCATCCAAAATTGAGAAACTCAAGTAGGAACTATATTAGAGAAACTTTTTGAGAGGTCCAAAGATTCCTTGCCTAGCAATACCATGACCGACCTAGAGGAGCAAACTAACGCCACAACATTGAGGAATGAGAACACATTAGAAGATCCACCTCAATGTGTCATAATCCCCTTAGCCAACTCAAGGCCAAACCTATTTTTACCTGGCCACCACCACCATTTATTGAAATAAAATGTCGAGCTTGTCTAACGCGGTCAGAAGTTTTCGTAACCATAGATGCCTTAGTGAAAAATTGCAGAAAAGATAGGAAAAGAAAATTCAAGTTGTGACAAATCAGGCTTAAGGATCTCAAGATTAGAGCAAGTGGAGGTGGTCATGTAAATAAGGGAGCAAAAAAGATCCACAAAAGAAAATAATCATTGACGGTGGATGGAGAAAACTCCATTCTCCTTCAAGACATGGGATAGATCATCATCAGAAAGTCGAGAGAACAACTATAACTAAAAGCACTTTTTGAGAGGCAATCCAAGTCTTCCTTTCCTTACTTCTTTTCTTTCCATTTTATTTTATTTTTATTATTGTCTAATATTTTTGTTCATTTTGTTCAATAGGTTTCTGAAACAAATTTGGGGGTTAGCTTGATCACGACATTAGCAATTATAAAGCTAATCCTTAAACCTGGGAAGTGTCTCTCACCTACTGCTTTGTTCTTTATATTTCTTTTAACATTGAGGACCATGTTAACTTTAAGTTTGGGGGGTGGAAGAAACAAATTTTTTTTTCCAAAAAGTTCCCAGTTTTATGTTTTAGAGTCATCTTTAGTACCTCCTAGAGTTCGGAGCCTTTGTATGGGGATGTAAATAGTGTCAGCCAAGAAAAAGATTGTCTATTTTTTACATTTTTTGATGGTTAGTCTTTTTGTAAAATTTATAAAGAAAAAAAAAAGAGAGAGAACTTATCAGCATGCTTTTTAGGCAATTTTTCTACTCTTTTTAGCTCATTTACTTTAATTAGATTTGAATGACCTGATAATCAATTATTTTTGTATTCTAATTGCAAAACAAGATCTAATCTAAGCACTATCTTTATAAAACTGTGGTATTTGAGTTTAGTAGATAGCATGGCTATTTTACTATTCTTTCTGATTAAAAGATGCTCAAATGGATTGCTTTAAGATTATCATTCACATAATAGATTTTTTAGAGTTATGCCTAAATCTAAAATAGGGGGAAAAAAAGGAAAAAAAAAAAAAAAAAAACAGAGAGAGGAAAGCATATCTAGCATCGCTATCCCATTTATTAACATTTTAAGATATGTGCTACCCATTATGAGGATATCTCAATGGTGGCTTCTCATACTTATGGGTCGTCACCCAAAAATCGGAGCTTGATTCCCACTAAAGGTATATTCGAGAAGTCATAATGAAGGTATCTCAGTGGTGGTTTCTCTTACTTATGGGTCATCACCCAAGAGTCGGAGCTTGATTCTTGCTGAAGATATACTTACACGGTAATATTAGGAATGTCTCAGTGGTGGCTTTTTTACTTATGGGTCATTGTCCAGGAGCCGAAGCTTGATTCTCACTAAAGATATACATATGAGCCGAGATTGACTTGAGCAAATAAATTCCTCAGACAAAGAAAAGGGAAAAAAGGAAAAAAGACACTTATTGTGAATAATTGTAGTTTTGGGCATACTTGATAAGTCTTCTTATGAGTGATATGATTTTTTTTTTCTATTTGGTTTGAATACCTTGAAATTAGAAAGAATAGATAAACTTAATTTGCTTACTTAACTTTTGAATTCGGTTACCTAAGTAATTGACAGGTTTTTCCTTACAAAAGATAGTTTTGCCCTTAGGACCTCAAACTTTGAGCCTCATTCATTCTTTTCTAATAAGAACATATTTGCTTTGAATTGTAGTAGAACTCTTAAAAAGCATGCAATCATGCACTTTAATGTTTAGCCTTACTTGAGACAAGCAAGATTTAAGTTTGTGGGTATTTTGATAAGTCTAATTTAGTATATAATTATTTATAATATTTTTATTCATTTTTAACCATTTTTTTATCAAACCTCGATTGCTTTTGCTCGGCTTTGGTCTTTTTCACTCATATCGCAATTTTCTTGCAAAAACACTTATTTTATACTAAATCTTGCCAGGTTCTATCATCAAACATCAAGTGAATGCAAGATACATCAAACAAAAGCATAAAAATGAGCTAAATCAATCAAAATGCTAGATTTAGCCAGAAATCACTAAGTTCATGCACAATTTAATTCAATTCAACTTGCAAAAATAAGTAGCAAAATGCACAAATCAAGTGCAAGGATTGGTTAAACAATACATTAACATGTTCAAGTTGATGTAAACTCCGAATTTAGGTGGTGCAAAGCTCAAAAAATGTGAAGAAAAATAACAAGAATAGCAACAATGCAGAGAATGAAAACCAACCTGCACAATTCACTTCAACTTGCAATTTTGAATCGCAAAAATGATGAATCAAGTGAAAGAACCACTTGTACACTTCGATAAAATGTTCAAGTTGATGTTAAGACTGATTTTGGGTGGCCATAGTTGAAGAAAAATGAAGAAATCAGCAGCAAATTGCGAACCTGTAGAATTGGGCAGCAATTGCAGATGTGTAGTGCAATGAGCTTTTAGCTTGTAATTTTTTTTTTATTTTAAGTAATTCCAACCTCATATACAATAAATAGGGAGGTTGTATAAGTGTTTTATTATCCTTCAACGAGCAAAAATCTCATAGAAAGTAGAAGAAAGCAGAAGAAAAACTGGCGAAGGAAGAAGAAGAAAGTTTGGTTTGTAATTTTATATTTTTAAGTCTTTCAACCCTTTTCTTCCTTAAAGTTCATGAATTTTGTCTTTTTTATGCTTTATATTATGTTAATCATGAACAAATTTTGTTATTTCAAGGCTACGATGTAGCCTAAGTTGTAATATATGCTCTCTCCTAATTTAACGTATTCAATTTTTTGTTATTGCGTTGTTGAAGTATTTATCATTGTTCTTCATGAGTTTTAAATGCTTGATCACCATATAAGGCCTATAATGATTCATAATGAGTCTGAGAGGAGATTTATGATGATTGCGAAAGTGATAAGCACTACAAACTGAGCGAATGCTCGAGAGAAATTAACACGATTTGTGTGGTTTTAAGTGAAAATCATAGATTTTTTAAAACTCTTTTCTTATTTAAATTCATGTACAAAAGTGATGGGTTAATATGAAAAAGGTATGCTAAATGTTGCTCAAGAGAGAATATATAGTAAATTAGGATTTTCAACCATCAACATGTAATAACAACTTAAATACCGAGAATAGAAATGCGTATTAATTCAATTAGGTGAAATCGAATGCCTTGAATTTTACTAAATCATAAAAACCTTTTAAAAAAAATCAATAACCTTAGATAACAATTTTTTTTCCCTTTTATTTTATTTTTTTTCATATCAAAACCTCAATTTTTGGTTTTTCAAATAGTAATAAAGCTACTAATTTTGGTATTCGCTCAATGACAATCCTCGTAGGAACGATACTTTACTTACTACTTTATTACTTGATACGACTAGTGTACTTGCTAAATCATACGCAAAATAAGCATCAAACCATAACATTGCTACATGCCAATTACTATATCTGTAATGATTCAAGTTAAACCTTGAATCAATATCTAGGTGAGGGATAGAGGATAGAGATTGAGAGAAGTAGAGAGTAAGAGAATAGAGAGAATTAGGGGGCAAGTAAAAGAATCTATTTAATTGAATGCCTTCTCAATACAAGAATCAACCTATTTGTATCATTTAAAACAACCAAGAATATCTCAACTGAAGCTCTAACTAACTAACTACCTTTCCCTCTCTTGATCTCAGTAACAACATTATATTAATTACAAGAGAATACAATGCAATACAAGACTTAACAAGTGATACATGACAATTAATGACAATACTCCTCCCTTAAGTCAAGGATTCTTGTCTCAAGAATCAAACTCAGGGAATTGACTTTTAAAAACTTGAGCTCCTCCCATGTTGCATCAGATTGCTCTAAATTGGCCCATTAAACCAATACTTGATGAATCTTCTTCCCTTTCTACTGAATGACTTAGGAACCCAGTATAGTAATGGGTTTTTGAAGTAAAATTCCATTGGATGAAGCGCTTAGAGGCTATGTAGAGCAAGTTTTCTTAGCAGCAACTTGCCTTTTCAAAAAAGAAACAGTGAAGACCAGGTGAATGGCTGCATCTAGAGGAAGCTCTAATCGGTATGCGAGTGCCCCAACTTTCTGCAGGACATTATAGGGACCAAAGTACCTTGCACTGAGCTTAACATTCTTTCGGATTACAAATGAGGATAGCCTATGAGGTTGCAATTTCAAGTACACCATGTCTCCAACCTCAAAGGATCGTTCAACCCTCCTCTTATCAACAAAGATTTTTTGCCTGGCCTGTGCAAGTTGTAAATTATCCCTCAATTGCTGAAATAATTGCTTCCTTTGCTGAATCAGGTCCTCAACCTCAGCCACATGAGTAGTACTACTCTGTAAATGTATTGGAAATGGAGGTTCACAGCCATATAAGCACTTGAAAGGGGTAGTACCCAAGGAAGAGTGTGCATGAGTGTTGTACCAGTATTCTGCTAATGAAAGCCACTTGCATCACTGCTTTGGGTTGTTGAAAGTCATGCTTCTCAAGTATTTTTCCACACTTTGATTCAATCTCTCAATTTATCCATTAGTTCTAGGATGGTATGCCGAGCTCAATGTTGAGGAAGAACCCCAAAGTTTGAACATTCTTTCTAAAATGTGCTTTTGAACAAATGATCTCTATTAGACAGGATGGCTTGTGGAAGACCATGAAGCTTACAAATGTTGTCCAAGAACACCTTTGCAAGCCTCTCCTTACAAATAGGGTGATTAAGAGCTGTGAAATGACCATACTTTGTAAAACTATCAATCACCACCCAAATAATCTCCTTCCCTTGTGATTTTGGTAGACCTTCGATAAAGTCCATGTTAATTTGCTACCAAGCTCCTTCTAGAATTGGCAAGGGCTGCAACAATCAGAGATAAGGAGAGCATCCACTCTTGGTCTACTGACAAACTTCATAACTCTACACCATTTCAATCACATCGCGTTTCATACATTGCCAAGTAGAGTGCTGGTTTAGCATTTGGTATGAACCTTCAATGCCAGAGTGACCTCTCAATTCAGTAGCTTTCCTGATATAAATCTTCCCTTTGATTCTCAAGATACCATTAACCAAGGTCACTTCATTAGCTGTTGATCCTGCTGCAGGGTCTTGAATGCTAAGGGTTGTCCATTGTTCTTGAGCAATTGGATCTTCTTCATACGACTTGAAAATTTCCTCCATCCAAGCAAGGATGACAGTAGTAATTGCCAAGCAAGAGCCATCTACTACATTCACTTGTCTTCTGGACAAAGCATCTGCAACCAAATTTTCCTTCCCTTTTCTGTAGTCGTTTGCATAATCTAAGCCTAACATCTTCATCAACCCTTTCCTTTGAACCCTTGTTGTTATCCTTTGTTCCAACAAGAATTTAAGGCTTAGGTGATCTATTTTGATCACAAAATGATGCCCTTCTACATACTGTCTCCACTTCTGCACTGCTAAGAGGATGGCCAAGCAATCTTTTTTCATATATGGACAAGTTCATGTGGCTAGGCTAAGGGCTTGGCTTAGAAAAGCAATTGGCCTTCCTTGTTGGGACAGAACTACACCCACTCCATTGCTACACACATCAGTCTCAATTTCAAAGGGTTCTTTAAAATCAGGCATCCTCAATACTAATGTTGCCCACATTGCTAATTTCAGGCTATCAAAAGCTTCCCGTGTTATATAAGTCCAACAGAAGGAATCTTCCTTGAGAAGATCATTCAAGGGCTTAGCAAGGACCCCATAACCTTGGATGAACTTCATGTAGTAGCCTGTCAGTCCCAAAAAAACTTCTCAATTATTTAAATGTATTGGGAATTGGCCATTGTTCCATAGCCTAAACCTTAGATGCATCAATGCCTACCCCTTCATAGGAGATTACTTGACCCAAATACTCTATTTAAGTTTAGGCAAAAGTGCATTTGGATAGTTTAGCAAATAATTTGTGCTTGCACATGGTATGAAAGACTTGGTTCAAGTGTTCGATATGATTTCTCAAGTTTAAGCTATAGACTAAGATATCATCAAAGAATACAAGGACAAATTTCCCGAGGAAGGGCTTAAAGATTGATTTCAATAGAGCTTGAAAGGTGGCAGGAGCATTTGATAACCCAAATGGCATAACCACAAACTCAAAACGGCCATGGTGGGTTCTAAAGGCTGTTTTATATATGTCTGATATAATTACTCGTGTTTGGTTATATCCTTGTCTCAAGTCTAGTTTGGAGAAGTAAACCGCACCATGCGGTACATCTAGTACATCATCAATAATAGGGATTGGAAATTTATCTTTGATTGTTACAAAAATTTAGTTGCATATAATCCATGCACATGCAAGATGTTCCATCCTTCTTTTTACAAGAATAACTGGGGAAGCAAAGGGACTGTGGCTATGCCTGTCAAAATTGGTTCTCAATAGCTCCTCCACTTGTCTTTCAATCTCATTCTTTTGAGAATGTAGGTATTTGTATGGTCTTAGATTGATTGGATTAGAGTTAGCTTTGAGTAGTATAGCATGGTCAAGGGTTCTTTTAGGAGATAGAGTGGTAGGTAACTCAAATAGATCTTTAAAGTCATATAATAACTGCCTACTAGAGGGATTAGAAACCACCTGAGCATCGGTAGGCTATGCACTGAGAGAGAACAAGTGACTAATCCACTGTATATTGCTTGTCCTTCGCACCCCTTGCAACTTCTTACAACTCATGATTTGTAAGGTCCCTTGCTCTATCAAACCTTGCAGCTGCACTGGTTTTCCTTCCCTCACAAATGATATAATTAGTTGCACGAAATCAAAGATGATAGGACTGAAAGTTTTCATCCAATCCACTCCTTGGACCATATTACATCCACCTAACTTCAAGACCCTGAAATCATAGGTGAATAGGTGTCTTGCATCTCACACTTAAACTTCTTGCACTTCATTTGAGTTAACATAGAATTTCGATCCGCTACTATTACAGCTAGAGGAGAGGTCTTGAAGAGCTCATGTCCCACCAATTTGGCTATCTTAGGATCCAAGAAGCTATGGGTTCTTCCACTATCAATCAAGATTAGTAAGAGCTTGCGGTTTGCTACCCCCCTCGATCCTAATGGTGTTGTGAGTTCCACCACCTCTTAAAGCTCTTATAGAGATCTCAGCCTCATCTTGTTCTTCCTCCATACCTTGGATCTCCTCCAATTCTTCCTCACATTTTGCAAGAACCTCTTGTTCATCATCTAATTCCTCACTGCCGGTGACTGTCACCAACTACTTTAGGCTGCATTTATAGCTAAAGAAATACCTTTGGTTGCATTTGAAGCACAAATTATGTTCTTTCTTTTCCTCAAGACTCAAGGGTCTGGATGAATTAGGTCCTATATGCTGCATTGGAGTCGCCAATTCTGCCTTCTGTCCAGTTTCATAAGAATTTGCCGCTGAGGATCCGAACAATCTAGCTTTAGAGCAGGCCTTTGACATCGTGGGGGGATTGAGAGCCTTAACCATATTCTTGATCCTAGGCTTTAACCTACTAATGAAACTAGACACATAATACTCCTCACTTGTCTCGGGATTGATAGTCATCATCCTTGCTTTCAGATTCTCAAACCCGGGCATATATTCATTAACATTTCCCACTGGTGACATCTCGTTGAACTTGTCAATTACATCTCTTGTGTCATCATCCCCATGTCTATCACAAAACTTATCCACAAATTCTCTCTAAGTGACATGTGGATTACCTAAGATCAAACTATGGAACCAAGCTTCATAATCACCTTGCAAATGCACAGCAGCTAATTCGACTTTCTGAGCCTCAGCTATTACATAAAATCGAAAATACCTTTCGCATCTCATTATCCAAGATTGAGGTTGTAACCCATCAAAGGTGTCAATCTTTACTTTGGGCTGTCGAAACCCTGAATTCCTTGCTGCAGGTATTATTTCACCCAAATTAGCCACATCGAGAGATCTCTCTTAAAGAGAAACTGAGGAAGAACTCCATAATCAATTGGTAAGGACTGTCGATGAATCTACTCCCGCATTCCATCCAATCTTCACTCCATCTTCTGCTGCGTTTCACACAAAGCATGTCCTACATCTATTGTTGCAACTAAGCAAATTGATCATTCTCTTCTACTTCAGTAGCTGAATTTGTAGCCATCGGAGCTTGTTTCTTGTTAATCACTTGGATTGCAAGCCAACTGAATGCAATTGCTAGCTCTGATACCACTTGCATTGATTCAAGTTAAACCTTAAATCAATACCTAGGTGAGAGATAGAGGACAGATATTGAGAGAAGTAAAGAGTAAGAGAATAAAGAGAATTAGGGGGAAAGTAAGAGAATATATTTCATTGAATTCCTTCCCAATACAAGGATCAACCTATTTGTATCATTTACAACAACCAAGAATATCTCAACTCAAGCTCTAACTAACTAATGACCTGTCTCTCTCTTGATCTCGGTAACAACATTACATCAATTACAAGAGAATACAATTCAATATAAGACTTAACAAGTAATGCATGACAATTCATGATAGTATCCCTTCTTCACTTCACCAATTATTAATCTTTTGAAACCATGAGAAGTATGAAATTGTTATGGCTGATAATAGGCCATTCAAGGCTTGCTTCAACTATGTTGAGGAAAACTTCTATGAAGACAGTGAGGGGGCCACTATACGTGAAGAGGACCACTCCCCAAACTGCCAAACATTAGGAACCAATAGTCATCCTTAACAGCCCACTCACTAAAGCTAAGGTTAATCACGTCAATGTAGAGTTGGAGCACTTTGAGTTTTGGGGATGCATAGGAAGACTAGAAGCCTTATGCAGGAGAGCCAAGACTTCCCTCTAAAAGTCTAGAGAGCTGTCTCCTCAACCATCGCAAAGCAAGTGGCTTGGCACACTGAGCATCAACTATGGGCTGAGCAGTCATTTGTTTCTAAAAATGGCCTCGAAGTTTAGGTGATATAGGGAAAAAAAAGCTAAATTTATCTAATTTAAGAGTTGCACTAGCTATGATGGAGGATTTAAGAGCTGAAGTTCAAGACCCCCACCTCAAGGTTAATTTGGGATCTATAGAAGATCCAAGACCTACGTATTTGAGTGCTTGGCTTTCCAAAGTGCAAAGAAAGTAGCATTTGACCATGCTTCTTGAGTTCAAGGACCTATTTGCTTGGGACCAGCATGAGATGCCTGGCCTAGATAAAATAATGGTTGAGTTTAAGCTTCCCACCAAGCCAAGTTTGAGGCCCACAATTCATGCTTGGATAAGAATGTCTCAAGAGGTGACATATTTGGTCAAAGAGGAGATTGAAACACTCTTGAAGGCCAAATTCATCAGCACTGCCAGGTAGGTTGAGTGGTTCGCAAATATTAAAGGCAAAACTAGAGTCTGACTTGATTGTAGAGATCTAAATGCAGCCACCCAAAAGGATGAATACCCTATTCCCATAGTTGATGTCCTCATTAATTCAGCCTCGAGGATGAATTCTCTCCAAGCTAGATAGGATGGGGCAGCCTCGCCTTTAACATGTGTTTGGGACACTTAGCGGGTTGGGTGTTGGCGAGTTGGTGAGATTGAAAGGATGCGCAAGCGAAGCCAAAAGGGGTGAATGGGAATTAGAATTTCACATCAATTAGTAAAGCTTAATTGAGACTAGTAAATTTAATTAGTTATCTTTTATTTATCTGCTTAATTTTAGTCTTTTATTTTTGGAATAACTCCTCTACTTTGTGATGGATTGACGAATGGAAAGCACACGGATGGCTTGAGCACTTGGATAGAGAATCTCCACTGTTGATCTTTAGATAGGGATTTAAAATTTGTACTTATTAGTTTGAGTCTAGCTAAGAGAAGCTCCTTTATTTAAAGAAAGGGCTAGCTGGTTTTAGTTAGCGTTCAATTTTCAGAAATTTTATTTTGGTATTAGTGTTTTCTCATATTCTTGGTTGTGAGAATTAAGACTAAAGTTTTTCCCTCTATTCTCTTATTTATTTTAGCAATAAAAAATTAAAAGACGGATGTGGTATGATTATGGATCATAACAAGAGTGGGAAGAAAAATTTGAGACGAGAAAGGAATGAGAGAGTTTGAGGTGAGAGATGGATTCATTAAGAGTTCAATTCATTCATTACACAATGCCTAACTAATTATAAGAGGAAGCCATTTATACTACTTAGCAAGTAGTAACTAACCTTGAAACAACTCTAACTATCCACATGTTTTCTCATATTCTTGGTTGTGAGAATTAAGACTAAAGTTTTTCCCTCTATTCTCTTATTTATTTTAGCAATAAAAAATTAAAAGACGGATGTGCTATGATTATGGATCATAACAAGAGTGGGAAGAAAAATTTGAGACGAGAAAAGAATGAGAGAGTTTGAGGTGAGAGAAGGATTCATTAAGAGTTCAATTCTCATTACACAACGCCTAACTAATTATAAGAGGAAGCTATTTATACTACTTAGCAAGTAGTAACTAACCTTGAAACAACTCTAACTATCCACATGTTTTCTCATATTCTTGGTTGTGAGAATTAAGACTAAAGTTTTTCCCTCTATTCTGTTATTTATTTTAGCAATAAAAAATTAAAAGACGGATGTGCTATGATTATGGATCATAACAAGAGTGGGAAGAAAAATTTGAGACGAGAAAAGAATGAGAGAGTTTAAGGTGAGAGAAGGATTCATTAAGAGTTCAATTCATTCATTACACAGTGCCTAACTAATTATAAGAGGAAGCTATTTATACTACTTAGCAAGTAGTAACTAACCTTGAAACAACTCTAACTATCCACATGCTCTTCTCACCAAACATAACTAATTAAAATATCAAGAATACAAAGATCAAATATCTAGAATACAAGGATTCTACTTGCTTCCTATTCATTCATGAAAGTATCCTCTAGTTCAAATGATTCTTGTCCTCAAGAATCGAATTGAGGAAACTAACTTTTGAGAAATTGATAACCTTCTCATGCTGCATCAACTACCCTCTGGTTCAAAAGAGTCTAAGTTGCACCACTTGAGCAGCATTGAGTAACAGCATGGTTATGTCCATCAACCAGCTCCCAAGTATTTTTCTAGTTTAAGCAAAGCGTTCCCATGTTCTAGTATTCTTTGCCTTCTTATTAAGGCACTGAAGTAGTACATCACCAAAAACAATGCGAGCATTGATTATTTAGTCATTACCAGTAATTTGGGTGACGTAAAACCTGATGAACTGTGTTTGCTGAGCAAGTGCGCTAAGTCATATCAAGTAATATAAAGTGAATAGAATATCATTCCCACGAGAATTGATTATTGAGTGACTACTGAAATTAGTAGTTTCAGCGCTGTTTAAAAAACTAAAATTTGTAGTTTTTGATATGTAACAAACAAAATGAAAAGAACTAAATGTGGTTACTAAATTTTTTTGAAAGTTTTCAAATTCAATAAGATTCAAGGCATCCGGTTTCACCTAATTGTATTAATACACCTTTCTACTCTCGGTATTAAAGGGTTTCTTACATGTTAATGGTCGAAAACCCTAATTTGCCAAATATTTTCTCTTGAGCAATACTTGACACACTCTTTTATATATTAACTCATCAATCTCTTGCATAAATTTAAATAAGAAAAGAGTTTTGAAGATTCATGGTTTTCACTTAAGACCAAACAAATTGCGTTAATGTATCTCTAGCATTCGCTCAAATTGTGGTGTTTATTACTTTATCAATCTTCATAAATCACCTCTCGAACTTATTATGAACCATTACAGGCTTTGAATGGTGATTAAGCATTCAAAACTGATGAAAAACAATAATAAACACTTTAACAATGCAATAAACAAACCTTGAATATGTTGAATTAGAAAAGAACGTATATTAGAACTTAGGCTACATCATAACCTTGGAAAAACAAAATTAGTTCATGGTAGATGTAACATAAAACAAAACGAAAACAAAATCCATGAACTTAAAGATGAAAAGGATAGGAAAGAACTTGAAATCGAAAAATTACAAACCAAACTCTATTTTTTCTCTTCCTTCCTCTTCTATCTAAATTTTTCTCTGTGTTTTCTACTTTGGATTGATTTTGAATGATCCAAAAATACTTCTTTAATACCCTTATTTATAGTAATTGAGGACAAAAATTCATGGAATTAAAAATTGTACAAACTGCATCCTTATTTGATGCTTTTGCCACTCATGGATACAACCTGCTTCCATAGCTCAATTTTTTTCATTTTTTTTTTCTTTATATTCCTGCCCAAAATTGCTTCCTTTGTGCAAGTTGCACTTTTTACTTGAAGTTTTTGTCTAAATTACCACCCAAAATTGCAAATTGCAACAAGTTGTTCATGATCTCGCTCATTTCTTGCTTTTTAATCGTGTGGTTTTGTGCCTTTTTGCTCAATTTTTGGTTTTATTTTATGTATTTTGTTTTCATTTGTCGATGTTGATGATAAAACCTTGCAAGAATGAGCATAAAATGAGAGTTTTTGCAAGGAAATAACAATAGGAGTCAAAAAGAGAAAAGGCGAGCAAAGGAGATTAAAATTAAATGTAAAATGATTAGTAATTGAACCAAAAAGGTATGAAAAATTGCATACTAAATTGGACTTATCAAAATACCCCCATACTTAAATCTTGCTTGTTCTCGAGCAAGGATGAGTTTGAAAGCACAAGATTTCATGCTTAGCACAATTCAAAGCAAGTACCCTTCTATTAGAAAAGACTGATCAAGTTTCAAAGCTTAAGGTTCTAAAGGCAAAACATTCCTTCTAAGGAAGAACCCATCAATCGCCTAGGTAAGTGAATTCAAAAGTTGGCTAAGCAAATTAAATTTATCCTTTCTTTCCAATATCAAGACATTCAAACCAAATAGAGGACAAAAATCATGGCACTTGCAACAAAATTTTACAAGTATGCCCAAGACTAAAGTTAAAAATAATTATTCACAAAATTTTCTCTCTGTCTCTTTCTTTTGTTATTATTTTTTTAATTTTATTTAATTTTATTATTTTTAGCGATTGGTTTCTTTTTAACTTTCTAAGTACCCCTTGTAGCAAGATTTCAATGTGGCAGCTCCCCTTCCAGTTTGCCTAGGGTACCAGGTGTTGAGACACCATTATGGATCCACTTGCTCGAGATACCAAGGCACGAAACCATCACACCATAGCACATATCCAAATGATAGACGTTTAAACAGGATAGCAGCGTTTAGAGAAGCTTTCTTTCTTCTTCTTTTTCTCTTCTTTTTTTTTTCATATTTGCTTTTATTTAGACTTAGTCATATCTCTTAGAGTCTATTATGCAAATAATACAACAACAACAAACCTAGTGCCTCCAAGGGCTCCCACAAAAGCAAGGTCTGGAGAGGGTATATGTACGCAGCCTTCCCCCTTTAAGGGGTTACCAAGAAGAGAGGCTGTTTCTGAGGACCCCCAGCCTAAAAAGTTAGTCCGCACCAATCAGCCAAATAATAATCTTAATACAATCTATTCAAATTCAAACATATTTAATTAGAGAGAAAGAAAGGGAAAAAAAAAAAAAAAAAAAAAGGCCATGCTAAGTAGTGAACTCAAACACCATAGTTTTATCAAGATACTACCTTAAAATAGATCATGCTTTGCAATTAAAACACAAAAACAATCATTTCTCAGGTCATTCAATATCAAAGTAAACGAGCTATAAAGGGTCGAAAATTTCTTAAAAGGCTTAATGATAAGATCTCAAAATTATTTTATGATTTTGAATTGGTTCAAAATATGCAATAAAATTTAAAAAGATTAATGATCTGAACTATAGACAATAGAAAATTTTTTTATTGGTCGATACTATCTACATCCTCATACAAAGGTTCCGAACTTTAGGAGGCACTAAAGCCGGCTCTAAAAAATAAAATAGGACTGGACAAGAAAACTTTTTGAAAAATTTTGTTCAAAATTAAAAAAAATGTGAAAAAATATCTCCCTCATCCCCGAACTTCAAAGTTAACTGTTATGATTCTAGGATATAGAGAAATAATAATAATAAAGCAATGGTTAGCATAAGTCATTAGTATAAGTCTAGCTAGTGCTCTTTTTGCTCTTTAGCCGCGTATTCTTGTTCATTGTTGGCTAGTTAGTTGTTTGGTCAAGATATTAGTTGATTATGGTCAAGAGTGGCAGCTGCAATATATAAGTCGGTTAAGAGTAAGGTCTTGGTGCAATGTACTAGCTAGTAGTATAAGTAGTAGTTCATGTATGGTAATCTTCATATGATGAATAATGAAATGATATTTCCTCTCTCTTGATCTCTCAATCCTCTTTAGATTTCTCTAACAAATATCTTCTCTTCTCTTCTCTTCTTGAATCTCTATCAATCTCATCTTATTGTTCTAATCTCATCTTAACCTCTAGATTCTCTCTTCTAAATCTCTAATTCAAGTGTAATTCACCTTCAAACCCTAGGTTATGATCCAAGTTGAGCTTGAATTATAACAATTGATATCAAAGCTTGAAATTTGCTTCCAATTTAATTGAATAAGTTCAACTTGGTTGAAAAGCATTGATCAAGTTAAATTGACACCTAGTTCTAGATCAATTGTTTTGATCAATTGACATTGAGCTCACGGTTCAGATCTTATATTGTTGCATTAAAATTGTACTGCATATTAAGTCTTGCTGATCAGATCGAGAAATTGAGCTTAAATTGTCTGAAAATTTTAGTTAAAGCTTGCGGTTGTTGCGATTGTGCAGGAAAGGTGTGATCAATTTGGTTTAACAAGTTGCAAATGCATTGGACAAAGCTTGAATTGAATCAGTTCAAGCTATACTTTTGAGACCTTGCAAGTTAAATTTGTTACATTGAGCATTGTAATTGATTCAGTGCATTGGTTGCGAGTGATCTGTCATTGCGCTTAAGCTAAAGTGTTCAGTTGTTTTAGCTTGAGTTGCTTTATGTGCAAACTAACTAAACTAGCTGAAACTTGTGATCTCTTACATTAAATTGACCTATGAATTGAGGAAATCAAGCTATAGTTGGATTTGATTCAGCTGTTTACACATTGTACCTTTTTTCAACAACAACAACAGTCCCAATGCCTTGCGGCTCCCGCAGAAAGCAGGGTCTGGGGAGGGTGGTGTACACAGCCTTACCCCTTCCGGGTGGAAAAGAGACTGTTTCCGAGGACCCCCAACCTGAAGTAATTGAGTGCCTGCAAATAAACCACCAATTAATTACCCATGAATTATGAGGAAAAAGAAGAAGAAGAAAAAGAAAAAAGAGAAAGAAGAAGAAGAAGAGGAAGAAGACGAAACATGATCGGAGACTAAACTAGCCTAAGGGTACATTGTACCTGTTTTATTGGCCTTAAATATTGCTGCGATACCAAGAAATTGAAAGCTGAAGTAAGCTACAGGTTGAACTTGTGTGCTTCCTGGCTATTCCTAGCCACAGCAACTTGGATGCAACTCTATTATCCAGATTCAGTGCAAATCTTGAAGTTAGCTGCAGCATCTATTGTCCAAGATGAATACATAACCTCTTCTAGTCTCCAACAATGGTACGTTATTGGTGAAAATTGAGAACGTCTTCTATCCAATCACCAAGGAGATCCTTAGTCAAGTGTTTAAACCCTATGGTGACATTGAGGAAATTAATATCAATTCAAAATCTTCCATAGAAATTGAAGCACAAGTGACTTTTTCCTCAAAGCAATTTGCTACAGCAGCACAAATCCAACTTCATGGAAGTCATATCTATGAAAATTGTTGTAGATTGGATGTCAAAGAAGAGTTGGTGAAAGATAATGCACAAGGGAAAGAGGGAAATGCACAAGCTATGGATTCTAAGGCTATAGCAGAATCACTTCAAGAGTTTAAAGATAGTCACAAGGAGATACAACAAGAATTCTCCAATCAATTTGATAGGTTAACACAAATTTTGCAAGGAATGAAGATTACTATCAAGAAATGCAGTAACTAAACCAAGAATTGAGCAAGGATCTAAGCAAAATAAGAAAGATTATGCTGACTTAGGCTTACATCCAGAAGTTGTAACTGCAAATCAACCAGCAGTACAAAATGAAGGAGATCATTTGCAAGTCAATGAGACATTGAATGATGAAGAATTCTTGGTTGTTGCTACAAAACACTTAAATTCAGCATTGGAATGGGAAGTTGTACAGCAGCATATCGAATTAGAAATGGAGTATAAAAGGGAGCAAGGAACTGTTACAGCAATTGATGGAGTTGAACCTAAGAAGCCTTCGATTGGGCTTGCATATCTTAAGAGTATCACTCCTGATTCAATGCAATTACAACAGCATGATTGGATTTGCAAGACAAGATCGTTCAAGCAAATAAAGTAGAGGATCTTCCAAAGATTCCTCCAACTGGAAAACCACTAGAACTAGATAAGCAATCAAAAACTCAAGGATGGATGGATGATGATGAGGGTGAATTTGCTGCCATACACTCCACTCCAGTTAAAAAGGTGGTTGTTCTTGCGGAAGATTCTACAAAGTTAGCTAAATTATTGCAAGAATACAAGTGGTTGGGTGTGACAATTGAACAATTTGAACTCAAGTATCAAGGGGTTTTGTTTAAATGGAAAGGCATGCAGGTGAAGCCTACCTTTGAAACACACCATGGTGATTCAAACGAAACCAAGATCCTTCATTTTTTCCTCAAGAGCACGTTGGACTTCAAGGTGAAACCTTGCAAGTGGGAGGATATTTGCAAGTGGTTTTTCAAAATTGCTGCAGCAAAGGCCATGGATGACAATTATTAGCTCCTCAATAAGGGCTCTCCTCAATTGGATTCTTATGGGCAAGACTCTCTTATTATTATGATTCTAGGATATATGGAAATAATAATAAAGCAATGGTTAGCATAAGCCATTAGTATAAATCTAGTTAGTGCTCTTTTAGCTCTTTAGCTGTGTATTCTTGTTCATTGTTGGCTAGTTAGTTGTTTGGCCAAGATGTTAGTTGATTGTGGTCAAGAGTGGTGGCTGCAATGTATAAGTCGGTTAAGAGTAAGGTCTTAGTGCAATGTGTTAGCTAGTAGTATAAGTAGTAGTTCATGTTTGGTAATCTTCATATGATGAATAATGAAATGATATTCCTCTCTCTTGATCTCTCAATCCTTTCTAGATTTATCTAACAAATATCTTCTCTTCTTTTCTTGAATCTTTATCAATCTCATCTTATTCTTTTAATCTTATCTTAACCTCTAGATTCTCTCTTCTAAATCTCTAATTCAAATGTAAGTCACCTTCAAACCCTAGGTTATGATTCAAGTTAAGCTTGAATCTTAACATTAACATTGTCCTCAATGTTAAAAGAAATATAAAGAACGAAGCAGTAGGTGAGAGATACTTCCCAAGTTTGAGGTTTGCTTTTTGATGGTGAATGTTAACATCATGTTACCCCAAAACTTGTTCCAAAAAAACATGCAAAGAAGAAGGATGGAACGTCTCGCATGTGTATAAATTAAAGGCAACTCAATTCGTTAACCATCAAAGACAAATTTCCAATCCCTATCATTGATGACTTACTAGATGAATTACATGGTGCTGTGTACTTTTCAAAGCTTGACTTGAGTCAAGGCTATTACCATATTAGAGCAGCTGAGCAAGATATCTACAAAACAGCCTTTAAAACACACCATGGCCACTACGAATTTGTGGTTATGCTTTTTGGATTGTCAAATGCTCCTGTCACCTTCCAAGCTTTAATGAACTCCATCTTCAAGCCCTTCCTAAGAAAATTTGTTTGTGTATTCTTTGATGACATTTTAGTCTATAGCTCCAATATGAATGATCATGTTTACAATCATGTGCCAACACAAATTATATGCCAAATTATCCAAATGTTCTTTTGTCCAAACAAAAATAAAGTACTTGGGTCATGTAATCTCTTATGAAGGGGAAGGCATTGATGCATCCAAGATTCAAGCAATGAAGCAATGACCTATTCCCACTTCTGTTAAACAATTAAGAGGATTTTTGGGACCAACTGGGTATTACAAGAAATTCATTCAAAGGTATGCAGTAATTGCTAAACCATTGAATGCCTTGCTTGAGAAAGAATCCGTCATCTAGTCCCCTATAGCACAAGAGTCTTTTGAGAATTTGAAGCTTGCTATGAGTACTGCTCCTATATTGAGAATGCCAAAATTTTGAGAGTCCTTTGTGGTAGAGACTGATGCGAGCAACCAAGGCGGTTGGGGCAATTTTACCTCAGCAAGGTAGGCCAATTGCTTAATTTAGCCAAGCTCTCAGTCCAAGGCACTTGAGTCTCTCCATGTACGAGGAAAAGTACTTAGCCATACTCTTAGTTGTGAAAAAATGGAGACAATACGTTAAGGGATACCACTTTGTGATCAAAACAAACCATCAAAGCTTAAGATAACTACTGGAGTAGAAGATATCCATGAGGCTTTAGAAGAAAGCCTTGAGGAAAATGTTGGGTTTGAACTACACTATTGAGAATAGAAAAGGGAAAGAAAATGCTGCTGCGGATGCCTTACCCAGAAGACTAGAAGGAATGGAAGAAAGGACATGTTCAGCTGTCTCAATTGTAGTTCTTGAGTGGATGAAGGAAGTCTACAAATCATATGAGCAAGATCCATTTGCTTAAGATCAAATAACATCCTTGAGTGTTCAGGTTCAGTAGTAGAAGGAGTTGGTTCATAAGTGACTTTATTAAATGGCATCTTGAGAATAAAAGGGAAGGTTTAGATTGGAGCTGCATCTGATTTGAGGAAATAGATCATTTTGGCCTTCCGCTCTTCAGCTCTAGGTGGTCATTCTGGCATTGAAGGGTCTTATTAAAGAATGAAGCAACACTTCTTCTGGCATGGAAAGAAAAAAGATGTAATAGCAAGTGTGCAATTCTGTGAAGTGTGCCAACGCACCCGATCTAATCACAATCCTTATCCTGGTTCGCTGCAGCCTTGACTTGTACTAAAGGGTGCTTGGCAATAAATCAGCATGGACTTCATAGAAGGTCTGCTGAAATCTAAAGGGAAGGAGATCATTTGGGTGGTAATTGATCATTTCACGAAGTATGGACAATTTATAGCTCCCGATCATCCCTTATCTACTAAGAAACTTGCCAAGTCATTCTTGGTAACATTTACGGACTCCATGGGCTACCTTAGTCCATTCTATCTAATAGGGACAGGCTATTCACAAGCACATTATGGAAAGAGCTATTCAGATTGTTGGGGTCAGCATTAACCTTGAGTTCTTCCTACCATCCTCAAACAGATAGGCAAACTGAGAGGTTGAATCAGAGTGTAGAACAACATTTTTGCAGCATGTCTATAAACAATCCCAAATACTAGTGCAAATGGCTGTAACTAGCTGAGTATTAGTGTAATACTCATGCTCATTCCTTTCTTAGCACCAGTCCCTTGAAGGCCCCATATGGATATGATCCCCCATATCATATTTTGTCGAAAGATAGTTACACTCTTATGGGTGAGGTAGAGGAAGTTATCAAGAAAAGGAAGCAGTAAACTCAACAATTAAAGGATAATTTGCAGCTTGCTCAAGCAAGGATGAAGTTTTTTTTGTTGACAGGAAGAGGTCTAAAAGGTCCTTTGAAGTAGGAGATATGGGGTACTTAAAGTTTTAGCCATACAGGCAATCATCAGTGGAAATATATTAATTAAAAATTAGCGTGTAATTGAATCATGCACAAAGAAAAACAAGAAGGAGAAAATTCAAAAAATAATTCTTGACTAAAAAAAAAAAAGGAGAAAAATAATTATAAATTATTGTTTAAAAGTGCTGGGAGAACCAAGCATTTAAGAATTGTGCCAAAACAAAGTAGCATATATAAAGATAAACCTGACAATGAAGCCACCTGGAATCAAACCCGCAACCAACTAAGGACGATATGACACTCTTACCACTAAACCAACAAGGCATATGATACTGCTGGGTCACTTTACTTTTATGTAATTAGTATATTCTGCAACATCATGTATTGATTATCCTTTTTCTTTTCATTGCAAGCACGAGGTCGAAATGAGAGTTGAAGGTTTTTTATGATCTCTTGGAGGATACTTTGGGATCAATATTTTGGAGTTTGGATGTTGATTATTATGATTTTGGATTTGGATAATGATTTTTGATTATGGATATAAGATATTGATCACACAAAATTCGCTTGCATTTCCTTTCTATGTCATATGTCACGTGAAATGTAATGTAGTGTTTTCGGAAATATTTGGTGTTAGAACATTGAATGCTTTTGATATGTTATCAAAATATTTTAGTTGACTCCTGTACTACTTTCTGATGTTGAAAATATATGATGCAAATGATGTTTATAGCATTGGAAGTTTTTATCCAATACTATTAGGTTAATTTTTGGCATCGAAAATGATGCGAGGCTAATGATATTAATAATATAGAAAAATAGTATCCAAGTGAGCTTAAGGCATCTTTATATATTGAGAGACATTACAAACCTTCATGTGCTTGCTATGACCGAGACAGGCACCTATCAAGAAGCCTCTTCTCTAGGAAAGGCCTTAAAAGAAGATTCTCAGTGGCTCCAATAGTTGCCAGAGAGCTTGAGGCTCTAGGGAGGTGTTTATGAAAGTAAATCAGGATGTCACACCACTTTTTCAGAAGAAATGCGCTATCAAGATGCCATTAAGCGTTCAACTAGCCTAGGAGGCCTACAACTTATTGTTTGAAGAACTCCAAGCATCCAAAATAGTCCAGAATCAACAAGCCCAGGACATTAAAGGCTTAGAGGATGAAATCCATAACTTAGAGAAGAAATTGAGTCCTCTCAAGGGACAACTATCCTCTCTCATGCAGCAGCATACCTCTCAAGGCCTAATAGTTAGAGAACTCGAGCAGGCAACAGTAGAGGCTCAAAGGAGCAACCAAGTCCTTCAGGAGGAGGCACTCTCCTTGGACTAGTAGCTAAATGAAGCAACCAGCCAACTGTCAGCTATAGAGGAATCCTTAGTTAAAATTAGGACTCAACACTTTTGATGTTTTCCTTGTAAAGATGTTTTTAGCCATACAAGTTGCTTGCTTGTATTGTTTTGTGTAATCCATGTAATCCTTAATGGTATTAATGTAATACGCATTTTTGTCAAATATGTCTCTTAGTAAGTAGTTCTTTTACTTTCTTTTTCTATCTCAAGGACCATGGAATTGATCCTCAAAACATTAACATTAAAACTGAGCCCATAATTCAAGGAATCAAAACTTAAGGACTTCCTTATTAGAATCCAAATTGATGGCACAAATTTCTTTAGGAACCTTCCATTAATGGCCCTTGGGTGAGTTCTTCCATCTAAGTCTTAGAGTAAGCAAGCAATTCTTCCAAATATTTTTATGGCTCTGAATGGTCCCTCTCAGCTTGGGGACCATTTCCCAAAGACACAATCTTTTTAGCAATTGGGTAGAACCACTTTCCAGAATAAGTCCCCTAAGTCAAAGGGCCTAGGTTTGACCTTTTTGTTTTAAGCTTTAGCCACCCACTTCTTTTGTTTCTCTAACTTGTAAAAGGTGTAAAGCATAACTTAGACCAAGTTAGTTAGCTCATCTATCATAGCTTGCTCATACTCAAGTTCAAGAAACTTCCCTTGATGAGCCAGCATAATAAATTGAATGGTGACTTCCATTGGGAGTACAACAGAATGGCCATAAATTAAATGGAAGGGTTTTGTCCCACTTGCATCCCATTTGGACGTCCTGTACACCCAAAAGGGCATCAAGTAGCTGTCCATGCCATCTTTTGGGATTATCCTCAATCATTTGCTCAATATTCGCCTTTAGAATCTTGTTGGTAGACTCTGCCTGACCATAAGCTTGAGCATAGTAAGGGCTAAGTTCAAGATTTCTATGTTGAAACTCTTGGTAAACTCCTTCACCACAACCCCGTCAAACACCTTAGCTTGGTCCACATTAATGTTTTCTGGGATTCCAAACCTACATAGGATGTATTCTTTGACAAATCAAGTACATCTTGCTTATTGATATTCCTAAATGGTTTAGCATCCGCCCAGTTTGTGAACTAGTCTATGGCCACAAGAATGTAAGGGTATTGTTTGCTAGAAGGAGGGTTAATCTCCCCTATTATATCCATTGCCCATCCTCTAAAGGGCCATGGTTTGACAATAGGATGCATCTTATTTGCAAGCATTCTTGGTACATGACTATGTCTTTGGCATTGCTCTGCACCCCTTGGCGTATTTAACTCACTCATCCATCATCGATGGCTAATAATAACCATGGCGCCTAATGAGCCAATGCATCTTATTGCTAGCTAAATGGGATCCATAGATATCTTCGTGAGCTCCTACCATCACTAGCATTGCTTCGTCTAAGTCAAGGAACTTAAGAAGCACTCCACTAGCATCCCTTTTGTATAACTTTCTAGATTCATCAACTAGATGGAATCTATGAGCTCTCGTTTTCATCTTCCTACCCTTAACATAGTCTCGATGGTTCTTCAAGTAATCCATTAAGGGTTTCCTCTAATCCTCACGTTGACATGTGACAAATTGATGAATCTCAAGGAATCCAAGTATTCACTTGGAACGGCTTTACTCTAAAAATTGAAAGACTCGGTGAATTCCATGTCATGGTCTAAAACTTTAGTCTTACTATCCATGGTTTCTTCACACCAAGTCCTGGGTAGTCTGTACCTTAATGCTAACAAAGCCAAGTTATTCGCTCCTTTGTTTTATTCTTGAGGAATATATTCAATCTAAACATCATCAAACTTACTTAATAGTTTTTGCACAATTGATATGTACTTGTTCGAGGTATTGCTTAAACATTGAAATCTCTCTTTTACATAGCAAATGACCAACTATGAATCCCCTCTTATTATAACATTAGGGACTTACATTTCTAAAAGAGTCAGTAGGTGTTAAGCTTCAATTTGAGAAATTGAAGTTAACTTGTGAAGAAAGAGTTAGGATGAGAAGAGAACTGAGGTTATGTGAGAGTTCGAGAAGAGATGAGAAGAGAAAGAAAAATATCTCAAGAATCAAGTAATTTTCATTGAATGAATCTAGAATTACAAAGATTGACACTCTTATAGGAGAAACTAGAAACAGTGAATCAAAAATATCTCTAACTAAACATTAGCTGCCAAACTAGCAACATTTCAACCAGTTAACCAACTTTGGCGCCAAAATATCAACCAACATTTGAACTAGCAACACAAGACTCCAACAATTCAATACATGGATTACATGACTCAAAATAGGGAAAATCATAACAATCCCCTCCACTTAAGAAGCTTCTTGACCTCAAGAAAAGAAATTTGAGAATTGACTCTTCAAGAATGCCAAATCTTCTCAAGTAACAAAATCTTTGCCCAAATTCTGCCACTGAACTAGCACATCCTTAATTGTTCTGTTGCCTGCCTTGATCTCTCTGGAACCACGAACAGCAACTGGTTGCAACACCAACCACCTATTGGATTCAACTTCTAGGGGAAACTTTGAGCTTTTACATCCTTTCTTTACCTGTTTCTGAAGCAAAGAAACATGAAAAACTGGGTGAATGTATGCATTACGAGGTAGCTCAAGCCTATAAGCCACTTTGGCAATCTTCTCAAGAATCTGGTATGGACCAAAGAATCGAGCACTTAGCTTGACATTGCTTCTAACAGCCATGGTAGACTATCTATAAGATTGTAATTTGAGGTAAACCATATCACCAACTTCATAATCCTTGTCCACACGCTTCTTGTCTACATACATTTTCATCCTTGCTTAAGCTTGCTGCAGATTGTCCTTGAGCATATGCTGTAATTGCTTCCTCTGTTGCATCAAATTAGAGACATCCAACACATATGAAGTCATATTTTGCAATGAGAAAGGAGTAATAGCCATATAAAGCTTTGAAAGAAGTAGTGCCAAGAGAAGCATGAGCATGAGCATTGTACCAATACTCAGCGAGAGATAACCACTTGTTCCACTCTTTAGGATAAGTGAAAACCATGCTCCTAAGATATTGTTCAATGCATTGATTAGCTCTTTCTAGTTGTCCATCAGTCTGAGGATGGTACGAAGAGCTAAGTGCCAAGGTAGTTCCCATAAGCTTAAACAATTCCCTCCAAAAATTACTAGTGAAAATTTATCACGATCAGATACAATGGATTGAGGTGATCCAGGTAACTTATATATGTTATGCAAGAAGCATCTGGCTAATCCTTCAGCTGTGACTGGCCAGATCAAAGTAATGAAATGGTTAAACTTTGTGAAACGATCAACCACAATCCATATCACTTCCTTGCCTTCAAACTTAGGCAAGCCCTCAATGAAATCCATATTTATATTCATCCAAGAGCCATCAAGAATAGGGAGAGGCTGCAAAAGACCATGGTACCTGTGATCACCCAGCTTTGTTGATTGACACACATCACAAGAGCCCACAAACTCAATTACTATTTTTTTTAAGACAAGGCCAACTAAAGTATGCCTTAATTCTCTGATATGTGCCTTCCACACCTGAATGTCCACCCCAAGCTATGTCATGAGAAGCACTTATGATTTGTTCCATTAAATCTGTTGAAGAACCAATGTACAACATGCCCTTTAATTGAATCACTCCCTTATTTATTGAAATATCTACATCGGAAGTGCTCTTATAGTCTTTACTGATGCTCTAGGCAGTGATACATTCTTGGGCAAAAGCATCATCTTCATAGGACTTGTAAACCTCTTCTAACCAAGAAGAAAGAACAACTGAAATGGCTCCACAATAAGCTTGCTCACCATCTTCTAATCTTCTTGACAAAGCATCAGCAGCTTGATTTTCTTTACCGCTTCTATACTCAATTGCATAGGTAAGGCCCAACATCTTCATTAGCCCTTTCTTCTATATTCTTCTCACAATCTTTTGCTCTAGCAAATGCTTCAAACTTTGATGATCAGTCCTGACTAAGAATCTGTGACCATCAAAGTAATGCCTCCATATATCAACTACTAACAAATTTGCCAAGTGCTCTTTCTCATATGTGGACATTGCTTGATGTTTTGGACTAAGAGAATGACTTAGATAAGCAATGGGCCTTCCCTTTTGTGATAGCACTGCTCAAATACTAGTTCCACGGGCATCAGTCTCTAAAACAAAGTCCTCAGTAAAATTAGGCATAGCAAGAACAAGGGCTTCACACATAGATGCTTTCAGAGCTTCAAAGGCTACTTGAGCTCTATCGCTCCACAAAAAGGCATCCTTCTTAAGCAGATCTGTCAAGGGTCTTGCAATCAATCCAAAATTAGCAACGAACATCCTGTAATAGCATGTTAAGCCCAAGACCCCTCCCAATTACTTCAAGGTGACTGGAATTGGCCAATCTTTCATGGCTTGTACCTTTAAGGGATCTATGGAGACACCCTTGAATGATATGACATGTCCCAAATAATCCAATTATTGCTGCATAAATGGGCACTTAGATAACTTTGCAAAGAAATTGTGATTTCTCATGACAAGGAAGACTTCCCTCAAGTGCTGTAGATGATCTTCATAAGAGGCACTGTAAATGAGAATATCAATGAAAAAGACCAGCACACATCTCCTTAGAAACTGCTCGAAAATATCATTCATTGCTGCCTAAAACAGAGCCAGTGCATTGGTTAAGACAAAATGCATGACCATAAACTCATAGTAGCCATGATGAGTTTGAAATGCAGTCTTGTAGATGTCTTACTCAAGCACCCCAATATGATGATATCCCTGTCTCAAATCCAACTTAGAGAAGAAACATGCTCCATACAATTCATCGAGTAAATCATCAATAACGGGAATTGAAAACTTATCTTTGATAGTCAAAGAATTGAGTTGCCTATAGTCGATGCACATCATGGCAAAACCATCTGTCTTTTTCACTAAAATGACTGGTGAAGCAAAAGGACTATGGCTGGGTCTAATGAAGCAAGTCTTGAGCAATTCCTCTACTTGTCTCTCAATTTCTAATTTCTGAGCATGAGGACCCTTGTATGGCCTCAGTTTAAATGGTGCTGCACCATATTTCAAAGGAATGTCCTCAAACTCCTCTATCAAAGCTTTAACTTCAGGCTGCTACACAGAACACAATTCTGTTGGAGCAATTGCAAACAGCTGACCCATCCACTTGTAAGCACTCTTCTTGAAACCACCTTACAAGCTCTTACCTTTAATTAGTTGTAATTGAGCTTGATCTTCAATGCCTTGCAAAGTAACCTTTGTTCCTTAATCTCAAAAGAAACAGTTAGCTTAGTAAACTCAAAAATCACAGGGCTAAATTATCTCATCCAATCAACCCCAAGCACCATATCACATCCTCCCAAGGGAAGAATTCTAAAATCATAGGTGAATTGATGCTCCTACATAGACCACTGGAAATCTTGGCATTTGTTCTATGTGAGGATAGAATTCCCATCTGCTACAGTTACAGCCAAGGGATGGGTTTTAATCACTTCATGCCCAACCTTCTTCACAACCTTTGGATCAACAAAACTATGAGTACTTCCACTATCTATTGAGATAGTGATGTGCCTTCTTCCTGCATTTCCTTTGATTCTTATCGTCTTGTGAGCTCCATTCCCAGTTAGTGCCTTCATATAAATCTCAATCTCATCCTTAGCCAGTTCATCCTGGGACTTATGATCAAAACTGTCCTCATTAGGTTCAAATTCATCACTACCTCACTGTATTGCAGCATTAACCCTTGGAGCATACATTAAAAACATGGAACTACACTTTTGTCCTGGCTGATAAGGCTAATTGCACTTGTAACAAAGCCTTTAAGGCCTCTTCTCAACAGATCTACTGGCCTTGGTCCCAATTACATCTCTATGATGATATTTTGAACCATTTCCTTTGAACTTGCCTTTGTCACTTAAAGAAATGATAGTGGCCTCAATCAATTTGGCTTTTGCATAATCCTTTGTTAGGGTCTTAGGACCAATAGCTTTCACCATGTTTTTAATTCGTGGCTTCAATCCACTAATAGAACATGAGACATAATAAGACTCAGTTGCTTGAGGGTAAGCATCTATCATACTAGCTCTTAAGTTCTCAAATCTTGTCATATAGTCTCCCACAGTTATGGTTTGAAAGACTTTATTGAAATTATCCACTACATCACTAGTGTCCTCATCACCATATCTTTCACACAACTCCACAAATTCAGCCCAAGAAAGATCAAGATTGCTTTGTAACAAACTGTAAAACCATAGATCATGATCACCATGAAGATATACTACTGCCAATTCCACCTTTTCATGTTCTTTTATGTTGTAGAAATGGAATTATCTATCACATATCCTCAACCATGACTAAGATTACTTGCCATCAAAGGGGTCAATCTGCACTCTTGGCTGTCTGAATGTATTGCTTCTATTCTCAGAAAAAGCATCAATAGTACCAAATCTTTGCTATCAGTAGTGATCAGGTGGCCTAACTAGATGCAAAATGTTATCGGGAGAAGTTCTGGTACGAACAACAGAATCCAGATGCCTCATATTTTGATTTCAGTTCATGCTAGAGGTTCGAGATTGCACCCGCTCAACAGGATGATCTTGTGATCTGACAGTTGCTTCAACTCCTTATGGCCTTATCTCAACAGATTGTTGAAGATCTTGAGGTCTAGCATTGACATGAATCATCGAAGGAGCATCGCTTGGTCTGTTCAAGACTGCTGCACTTATGTTCGGTACTTGTGATTGCATCACTTCAACCAGAGGCGATAGTTGACTAGCAGGTTTAAGAACTCCAAAAACAGATGATTCACCTTGCTTATTTACTTGATTTTGCAGATCAAAAAGCCTGCTCTCAAATCCTTGAAGTTTCTGCTCAATCAAAACTTCATACTTCTTCATATTCTCTGCTTGATCTTGCTTCAAGCGATCAATTCCTTCTTGTTGCAGAACTTGAAATCGATTGAACATATCATCCAATTGTGACTTCAATTGATCATTTGTCACAAACTGAACTTCTTTTGTTGCATTTGCACTTGCAATAGCAACATAGGAAACATTTGGATTAACAAAAGCAATGAAATGACCAGCTCCTGCTCCTCCTACTCCCTGATCAGGTAGTTACACCTCCTGTCATGTCAAAACAATTCTTTTTACGTTTTGCTAGCTCAAATCAACCAATTGACAGCGTGAACCAACTTTGATACCAAATGTTAAGCTTCAATTTGAGAAATTAAAGTTAACTTATAAAGAAAAAGTTTCGGTGAGAATAGAATTGAGGTTAGGTGAGAGTTAGAGAAGATATAAGAAGAGAGAGAAAAATATCTCAAGAATCAAGTAATTTTTCATTGAATGAATCAAGAATTACAGGGATTGACACTCTTATAGGAGAAAGTACAAACAAAGAATCAAAAATATCTCTAACTAAACATTAACCGCCGAACTAGCAACATTTCAGCTCTTTAATCGACTTTGGCACCAAAAGATCAACCAACATTTGAACTAGCAACACTTCTACCATGATACAGGACTCCAACAATTCAATACATGGATTACCTGACTCAAAACAAGAAAAATCATAACAGTAGGACGATGATCAATGCCTCATACTTTGCCATATTATTGGAGCACTTGCAAACAAAGGTAGCAGCTAATTTAGTAATGATCCTAGTAGGGGATTCAATCACAATCCCAACCCCAGTGCTTAAATTGGTCCTTAATCCATCAAAGTATAGTTTCCAAGGAACCATTTCCACTACTAAGAGCTGGTCTGGCTCATAGTCTAAGCCAGTATGAATGTATGTACGATCAGTTAAAAGGTCTACTGAGGCTTGGCCTTTAACTAACTTTTGTGATACATATATCAATTCAAATTAAAGCAAAGAAATACTCCACTTATTTAATCTTCCCCTCATCAAAGGTCTATCTAGCATGTACTTAAGGACATCTGTATAAGCAACCACATATATGGTAAATGCTATAAAGTAACGTCTCAATTTCACCAATGAATAGAATAGAGATAGATAAAATTTCTCAATAGAGGAATATTTTCTTTCGCATTCATTTAAACAACGGCTTAAGTAGAACACATCTTGTTCAAATCATTGCTCATTGTCTTATATAAGCAAACAACCAATTGATTCTTCAAAAGTAGAGACATAAATCTACATGGTTTGCCGTACTTTGGTGGAATCAACACTGCGGCTGGCCTGATCAAGTTGTTTGTTGATGGCTATGGCTCCTCCCACTTGAACTCCTTCTCAAGCTTAAGTCTCAGCAATGGAGAGAAAACTTTGGTTTCCCCTGCGACAATCAAAATGAAATGTCTCAAGATATTATCCTTCCCCGAGAAGCATTGAAGCTATTCTTTGCTCGAAGGTGATTTGGCCAATTGAATAGCCTTAGTCTTGTTAATGTCCACCTCAATGCCCCTCTAGTGCACCAAAAAATTTAATGGATTCATCTTAAGGTTATGGCTCCTCATCCTAAGGAACGCCCCTCTTAAGTAGTATAAGTATTCAGATTGGGACTTTGATTTGACCACAATATCACTTACGTAGACTTCCATGGTCTGGCCAATGAGATCATGAAAGATCATTTTAATGGCTCTCTAGTCGGTGGCTCTAGCATTCATCAAGCCACATGGCATAGCCACCCACTCAAAGGTCCCTATTGACCTAGGACGCTTGAATGCTATCGTGTCGGTATCCTCCGAAGCAATCACAATTTGGTAGTACCCACAATAGCCATCCATAAAAGATAAGATTGCATGCCTAAGGCTGAATCAATGAGCACATTAGCTATTGGCAATAGGTATTCATCCTTTTGGGGTGGATGCATTTAGATCTCTAAAATTGATACAAACTCTGATTTTGCCATTCTTTTTAATGGCAAGAACAATGTTTGCTAACTATTAAACATACCTGGGAATCTATTATTATCGAGGATAAATCTCAACTCACAACCGAGGATAGATGAGAGTTTAGATGCGAAAAAAAGTGAAATTAGGTGAGAATTAGAGAGAAAGTTCGATGAGAGAGAGAGAAGATCTCAAAAGAGATATTTTCATTATCAAAGTTATGAGACTTACAGACAAGAACACACTACTTATACTAACTACCTTCTAATGTCGGTTAAGCCTAATACAATGCATTTGGACAAGTGACTTAACCGTCTCTAGCTAGCTGGCCGCCAATCTTGACCGGCATTGACCATTAAGGCTACTAACCACTACCGGGCTAGACCACCACCGCTATCCAGCAACTAAAGATCCCTTGTCACAAGACTTATCAAAGGACTCATGCTTCTAATTATATCACGCCTTATTCTAATTACAATCTTTCACAAGCCCCATCTATAGGAATCATAACAATACTCCCCCCCCACCCAAAGAGATTCTTGTCCTCAAGAATCTTGGAAGAGAGTGGAACTTTGAAGAACATTTATTGTTGTAGAAGGAAGAGCTAAATTTGATGAACTCCGTACCGAATCTGCGGCTGAGAAGAACATCTGAATGCTGAAATTTTGTAGCTGAAGAAAACTAGTGATGCACTGAATCTAAAGTGCAACAGAAGACCTTAAAGCACACTTGTTGCTGTAGAAGTCAGGGCTGAAGCAAATGAACTTCTGGATGCTGACTCTATAGCTATACTTGCAGCTCAATGTTGGATCCCTGCTGTCTTTGGCCAGTAGCAACAAGCAATAGCAACAGGTGTAGCCAATAGCAATAACCTCACGCTTCCTGCTGCTTGTTAACACTATCAAGCTCAGCTTTTGTCTTGCTTGTAACAGCTTCCCCACTAACTCAAAGCTTCCAAGTCTCCCTTGTATCAAACTTATTGCTTGCCACTGTGGATACTGCAGCACTTGTCTATTATTACTTGTAACAGCTTCCCCACTAACTCAAAGCTTCCAAGTCTCTCTTGTATCAAATCTATTGCTTGCCGCTGTGGATGTTGCAGCACTTATTGCTTGATCAAAAGTTGCTTACTAGTCTTTGTCTTCCACTTAAAAGCTTCCAAACTTGCTGCATGCATGCCTAACTTTTAATGGATTGATCAACTTCACAAGGTTCCAACACTAGGTCTGTTCCAGCCTTCTGCTTAATACTACCAACATTACAATTAGTCACCACATCAGGCTCTAGAGCAATAGAATTTGTGGCCTGAAGCCTTTGAACTTGTCGCCACCAAGATAAGTTCTCAAGTGTCTTGGTAATTTCCTAGCATTTCTTTCAAAGTTTGTACCATCAAAGCGGCCCCATAAACTACCTTCAACCTGCAGCACAAAATTTCCCGATCCTTCACAAGGTCTTCAGCTCTTGTTTGGGTCTCCATATTCTTCCTCTACTCAAATGATAACCTACAGCCATATTAACTCAAGGGACCCTATATTCCTTGCTCTTTAAGCAATCGATCATGTCTCAAACGGACAAACTTTGATTGCCTATCAATAAGCTTAAGTATGATTGCGGAATACACCAGTACATGAACCCAATGGACTATCATAGTAGCTGTAAACATCTTAAGATCAATGTTTGGTCTGGTATTGACTCCTCTGCTGAAGTCATACACTGATCTCTCATACACTGATCTCTGCTGGAGTTAATCTTGATTCAACTAAATCTTCACGAAAACATTGAAGTTGTTGCATCTGACTCTTCCATTCAGTGTAACCAGCTGTAACAATGCGTACACAACAAACCCAAAGATTTGAAGTCAGACCTTAAATTCTTAGCAGTTGCTACACCCCTTTCGTTCCCATACTTAATCCAAGACTCAATTGCTATCTTTGGCATCAACACTTGACTTTGCTCACAAACTTTAGCTACTAACAAGAAGCAAACATCTTCAAACCTTATATGTACTCTCTCTTGGTCCCTGCTTTCGAAGGTGAAACCACTAGAACAATGCCTTACTTTATTTGAAATATCAGGTGGCCTCACTGTTGCTTCTACCCTTTTAACCATTCCCTTCAATTCAGCTTGATCTCTTTACAGAACTCCTAACTGAATCATTTGGCCTGCTTGCACTGGACAAGAACTATGCATCACCACTTCAGGAGGACGCACTTTAGAATGTATATAGGGTGTATGCTCCTTGCTCTTAGCTCGGTTAACACACAACCTTAGCTTAGAGCTTGATTGAATGGTTGATTTCTCTCCCTTTAACACATCAGGGGGTTTTCCAACATCATTCAAAACAATATAAACACCAACTATATTGAATTTGACCTAAATAAACTTCTGTTTCAGCATGTTACCCAGCTCGAATACAACCAACAATGCAATTACTTGTCCAGAATTGAGGCTCTACTTCTACTAAATATTGGAATGCACTTTACCAGACTGGTTAACACATTTCACCAACGAAGCTACTTGTTTTAGCTCCTTACAGCCGTGGTCTTCTTTTCCCGAATAAGGAGGAAGCCTATTATAAGAGCTTGCACTTTGATAAGTCACAACTCTACTTGAAAAAGGACACAGATCAACCTATTCTTGCAATTTCTCCCACTGATAGTGCACTCTAGCTGACTTTAGCTTAAAAGTTCCTTCTCCCAGCTCAGGAGGAGGTCTTACACCAATGTTTGTGCTTGGACAAGCCTTCTCTCCACTCAAAGAAGGAATTAATTCCACATGATATTACAAATCCTCCAACTGAATACTACTGGCATACTTCTGGTTCTGAATTGGCGTAGCAACAAGCCATAGAGAAGTACTTAGCACATTTGGTGCCGTATTCATTGATGCCATGTGAGCAACTCCTGATTCTCTAGCTGCACTCATCAATACTGCAGAGCTATCTTCTTGATTAATTGCAGATACTTCAACATGCTCGGCCCTTAAATCACACCTGCTCAAATATTCCTTTTTCCTTGCTTTCTTCAATATTCTTTTAATCCAAGAAAATGCTCCAAGTCTTTCCATATATCAAAACACCAACTAAGATTTCCCCACTTCAATAACCTTAAGCATGTTTTGCTTTTCAAGGTACACCTTATTCTTCTCAAGAAGTAAGAAGGTCGGTGCACTTTCCTTGTAAACCACAATTGGCCTTTCCAATACTCTCAACCTCTTACTTGAATGGCAATTCTTTTTAGCAAGGGAAACTTCCAAATTGATGTCAACTTTTTTTCTGCAAAGTGAGCTTAAATCTCAACTTCCTGACACTTAAAATTTCAATGCATACTTGTAATTTCCTTGGCACAAGGTCTTGTTCAACTAATTGCACCGGATCCATTTCAACCTGCTCAAATCCAAGCCATCGACACCAGATCCTATTCGCATCTCACTTATTTGTAAGAACATTGTCCTCCATTGACATAATGACCTCTCCATCAAGCTCATTCTCTTGATTAAGCCTCTCCTCATGAGCTACATTACTATCCTCATGAGCTACATTACTATCCCCTATCGTTCATCACGAACAAGTCGATGAAGTGGCTCCACATCAATCCAAGTTGCAGCTTCTACAGGCTTCTCCTCAAAATACTGAATCCATCGCTAATAAGACCTTCGATCCAGTTCTTGCAACAATTCACCTTGTGATTGTCGAAACAAAGCAAATATTTCTTTCATAAGAATGCTCAATTAACCAATTGTAACCTTATCTCCTACCGTAGAAGTGTTTGCAGCAACATTTCCTTCTTCAACAACAAAGCTCGTGTTGTAATTCATGTTTAAATTCTTGAACCAACACTAATCTTGATCACTGAGATGACAATCGCACAATCTCAGCCAAGGAATCCTTGCAACACGGAATCAATGCTTCGACACCAACAAATCAATGTCACTGCTCAGTCGAAGACGATACTCGAACATCAAACCCTAACTGCGAAACTTCGCAAATCAAGAGAACTCGAACCAAACCCTAACCAACAGCGATATTTGAGCAATTCTAGCTTTGAATCTGAATTAGTTTTGAACTTTAACTGCAATTATGATTTCAACACTTTACTCAAAACAATCCAAAAGAACTAGGTCCGATTTTCTGCAATTCTGTTCTTAGTTTGTTGTTGATTCCACTTTTGAGCAAGTATCAACTCGATTTAGATAATTCTTATAGAATCAGAAAAAATTTCTATACACTCCTATGCTTATCAGCAACAATTTCTTCAAAATTTAGCAACAATAAGTGGATTCTGATCAAATATCAATTAGAAATTCAGGATCTATTACCTTCATCTCAACAAATAATTTGCAAAACCTGAAGTATCCTCAATTCAGCCTTGTTAAGCTGGTCCTTCTGGTTTTGATCAAGGCAATCTACTCCAGCAACTCACTGTCCTGATCACCAATAGAATCTCCATCGGTTGATTCAATGCAAGCTTACTGATCCACACAATCTAAACTAAACCTGATAATTGTATTGCACTTGAATTATGATTTTGATCACAACAAAATCTCCACTCTTTTTATTTATTTCAATGTAATTTTCAGATATGTTCTTGATCAGGTACTCAAGAACTTGATATCAATCAATCAAGAATTCAAAATTGAACTCCTAATCAATCTGCAATGCGATCAAGGATATTTGATATCAAAACACATGTGATTTAGAAGCCAAATGAGGCTCTGATACCAACTCTTATGATCGAGATAAATCTCAAATCACAACCGAGGATAGATGAGAGTTTAGATGCGAAGAGAAGTAAAATTTGATGAGAATTAGAGAGAAAGTTAGATGAGAGAGAGAGAGAGAGAAGATCTCAAATGAGATATTTTCATTATCAAAGTTATGAGACTTACAAACAAGAACACACTACTCATACTAACTACCCTCTAATGTCGGTTAAGCCTAATACAATGCATTTAGACAAGTGACATAACCGCCTCTAGCTAGCTAGCCGCCAATCTTGACCAGTGTTGACCACTAAGGCTACTAACCACTACAGGCCTAGACCACCACGACTATCCAGCAACTAAAGATCCCTTATTACAAGACTTATCAAATAGCCGGGCCTTGGAGTAAGCCTGAGAAAGTGTCATAGGCTCCAAAGTCTTGACCAGGTTCTTAATCTTGAACTTCAATCCACTAATAAAGCTTGAAACATAATAAGCCTCGATGGTCTCTGGATAAGTAATCAACATGCGTGCTCTCAAGTTCTCAAACCTCATCATATACTCTTTAACTGTGGTCGTTTGTATTACCTTGCTAAAATTGTCCATAATGTCTCCAATGTCTTCTTCTCCATAGCGTTCACATAGTGCCTTCACAAATTTGACCCATGTAGTGGAAGCCCTCCCCCTCATTAATCCAAAATACCAAGTTTCCTGGTCTCCTTTCAAGTATATTGCTACAAGATCCACTTTTTCAGCTTTTGATATGTGATAAAAGTGCAAATAGCGGTCACATCTTTTGATCTAGGATTGTGGTTGCACTCCATCAAACGATTCCATATCAATTCATGGCTATCTGAATCAAGTGCCTCGGTACACTGCTGTTACATCACCACTGCCCTCTAATTTATTCTTAGTAGTTGGTGAATCCAACTGACTAGCTGGTCTCAAAATTCCAGCAGCATTTTCCTGCCTATCCTACCTGTCCAATTGTTGATGTATTTGATTGATTTGTGAACGAAGGCTCTGAGTTTCCTCAAGTGCTACTCCTTGCCTGTCTAATTGTTGCTGCATTCCAACAACTTGTATGGTAAGATTCTGAGTTGCCTCCCGGCTGTGCTGGAGTGACAGGAACATAGCATTCACTTGGCGGGCCATGTTAGCAAATGTATTAGATTGATCATCAACAGCAACATTTCTAGCATTTCCAGCTTCATTCGCAGCAGTAACATATGAAGCTGCAGCTAATCTGGTAGTAGGCATAATTGAGCAAATATCATAATTCTTGTACTGAATGATGTATCTGCAAAAGACACCAAGCAACGGAACATTACGATGTATTTGTAAATAAGAGAGTTATTTATAAGTAATGCACTCATCTGTAATAGATCCTAAACAAGGATTAGTATTCAAGGCTTTAACAACTGAATTCCAGATTGAGCAACTCTTGACCTAGATCCTGATCAAAATTGATCTTGTAACAGCACTTGTTATCAAATTCTCAACACAATTTTGAACAATTTTAGGTTGTCCCGTGCTGGAGCAAGCAATCGCAACCACAATTAAACTAAGTTAAGCTCAAACTCTTAATAGATGCTTAAACCAAGGATCAGATGCCATCATCTGCACTTCTACAGCTCAATGATGCTTAATTAGAAGCTAAATTCAGGCTTTTAATACCAATTGTTATGAATCAAGAACAATCTTGATTGATAACCTAAGATAGAATAGAGTTTAGATAAGAAGAGAAGTGAAAGAAGATGAGAAATAGAGAGAGATTAAACAGAGAGATTAGGGTTGAGAAGAGAACTAGAAGTATTTTCATTTATCAATGATCTATGACATGATGGATCTTACTTATTTATAACAAGATAGATGCAATGAACTAAGACAAATGCTAACAACCGACTTATTACAGCAGCCGCCAAACAAGACTAATCTCGAATAAGCTAACCGACTTTTGCGCCAAAGTACACATACAAATGAATTAGCAACATGTTAACTAATGATCATAACATGTGTAATATGCCCAGATAAGGCGTTGAGGAAATTTCCATGGCTTCTTTCCCTTCTTCTTGAACCACTTCCTCCACGTCTTCTAACTCCTCTTCCTCCTCCCGTCCTTCCATGCTATGTAACTATTTTGATTTACACATGTGACCTAGAAAGTACCGCTCATGGCACCTATAGCACTGTCCCAGCTCACGTCTGGGCTGAAAAGTCCCGGTAGAGCCTATCTTGGATACGACAGTCCCTGACCCTGAGGTTCATGACTGCGTGCAGCCCCGACTTACTATCGAGGAGCCCGCATCCTGATTTGGTACCCAATGGTGTTTTGTATGAAGTTCCCTTGACCCCGGTTCCATTACAAATCTCAGTCATAGCAATTTCCTGGAGCCTGGCCTATTCATATGCTATGCTCAATGCCTAGGGCCATACTATCTTTACCTAAGCCCATATGGTAGGTTTCAACCCACTCATGAAACTCGAAATAAAGAAGGCCTCACTCAAGTTAGGATGATGGGCTAGCATCCAACCCTTCAAATCTTCGAACTGAGTCACGTAGTATTCCATGGATCCCTTTTATGATACCTCGTGAAATTCCTCCCCTATGTCTTGGAGAGAACTAATCTCCAAATCTCTTGCATAACTCTTCCACAAAGAACTGCCACGACAAATGAGAATGTTACAACTCCAACCCGTGATACCAAGAGTCACCATATTCATCCATATGGTTTGAAGCAATGCTTACCCATTCCTCGAGAGGAACATTATACCACCAAAAAAACTTCAAACATTTCCTGATCCAGGCCCGTGGATTCTTACCATCAAATCGCTAGAAATCGAGCTTTAGATTTTAATTCGGGTTCCACAAATGTGACCCATCTCCAAGACGGCTACAATCCCCATCTTCAGGGAATCTTGTACTGAATCTTGACCCATTTCTAGACTCCAGTCCTTGGGTAGGGGGAGGAATCACTCCTTGTCCCTCGAGTGTCACATAGTTCCTGACAGCCATGGTTTCTCCATTCACTGGGGCCTCCGGAATGACTTTAGGCTCTTAACTTTGCAGCATCTTGTTCAAGAGCTCAGACACGGTAGCTATGGAGGATCTCAATTCCTTATGTTCGGATCGTACTTTATCATTCATTTAGTCCTTATGATCATTAGTTAGTATTACTGCTGATACATAATGTATGTGGCTTGTTGATGTTTAGGTGGGAAAGGGAGTTAAGCCAAGCCAAGTTAGTTGTGTTAGTTGGTCAATAGTGGCCGTTGCTATCTAAGTCAATTGCTTATAGTTCAATGCATCTATCTTGTATAAATAGGTAAGATCTATCATGTAATTGATCATTGATGAATGAATACACTTCTATCTCTCTTCTCAACCCTAATTTCTCTCTATTTCTCATCTCTGTCACTTGTCTCCTCATCTCAACCCTATCTCAAATCTAGCAATGATTTAAGATTGTTCTTGAATCATAACAATTGGTATTAGAGCTATTGTTTAGCTCTAATCTTGGTATAATTGAGCTATGGTAGTGTGTGATCCTTGATTCAAGCATTGTGAAGAGTTACGCTGAAATTGTTAAAATATTGTCACGAATCGCTTGCTGTAGAACAAACAACCCATACTTGTTCTTAATCGTTCGAGGATTTGAACAACTAATGCTTGTTAGGTCACAGACTGACCTTGAACTCCAAATTAAAGACTGTTTGAACCGGAATTCATCTGCTAAGGCCTCATTCAATTGATCCTTAATTAGGATCCAGAACAGATGAGTGCATTTACATAACATTCATCTATACTTTATTTACAAAGCCTTGTTCAATTGATCCTTAATTAGGATCCAGCACAGATGAGTGCATTTACATAATAGTCAGCTATACTTCATTTACAAATTCGTCAAACTGATCCTTAAACTAGGATCTGCCACATCTGATACCACCTCAAGGTCGTCTAGTGGCACTAGAAGCCAAAGTGTGGAGGAGAAAAAGGCTCAACGCTTATGCTACAAATGTAATCAGAGATATTGGTTTGGCCATATGTGTAATCTTAAACTCCTAATGGCAGTCACTGGAGTAGAATATGAGGAAGATTTGGAGGATTTTTAGGAAGATGATGAAGAGCTAGTTGAGTTGGAAGTGCAAGAACAAAATGAAACTGAGGACTTGGATGAAGATGAGCTTAGAATTTCAGTGTAAGCTCTGACTGGAGGAGGTTTTCATAACACCATTAGGATCGGGGGGGGGGGGGGGGGGGGGGGGTGAGTTGGTCACAAACCTGTTCTGATTTTGGTGGATAGTGGGAGTACACATACCTTTGTAGATCCCAACATTGTGCGTGCAATTGGACATGAACTGATCAAAACCAATCCATTGACAGTCATGGTGGTTGATGGAAATTCCATTCTAACACAGACCAAATGCAAGCAATTTTCATGGTTGATGCAAAAGCACAGCTACACTTATGACTTTCAAGTGGTGAGACTTGGTGGCTGTGATATGGTGTTAGCAGTTGATTGGATTAAGACCATAAGCCCAATTATATTTGACTTTGCTAAGCTCACTATCTCATTTGATAGAAATGGCCAGAAGGTGTTGCTGCAAGGTATCAAAGGGCAGGGTAGTCTGCTAGTTATGACTAGTAAAAGACTGGAGACTGTTATTAGGAAAAAGAACAACCAATAGGTTAGGCATTTGTTCTCCATTGGAGCTATTGAAATTGAGCAAGATCAGCAGCAACAGGATCCTAAGTTACTTGGGCTTCTTCAAGCTCATAATGACTTGTATGAATAGCCTTCTGCTCTTCCTCCCTCAAGGACATTGGACCATGCTATACCCTTGAAGAATAATGCTCAGCCAGTAAGTCTGAGACCTTACAAGTATGCTCATGCCTAAAAGGATGAGATAGAGCGATAGGTGGATGATCTTCTCCAAACTCATTTTATTTGACATAGCCGTAGTCCATTTGCATCACTTATGACTTTTGGTGAAGAAGAAGGATGGGTCATCTCGAATGTATATTGATTAGACACCTCAACTCTCTCACCATTAAGGACAAATTTCCTATACCAGTTACTAACGATTTGCTTAATGAATTGCATGGAGCCAGCTATTTTTCCAAGCTGGACTTAAGGAAAGGATACTTTCAAGTCAGAGTCAAGAGTGAAGACATTCACAAGACTACATTTTGCACTCATCATAGACATTATGAGTTTGTGGTAATGCCTTTTGGTTTGTCTAATGCTCCAGCAACCTTTCAGGCATTGATGAATGAGGTGTTCAAGGACTATATGAGGAAATTTGTACTTGTCTTCTTTGACGACATTCTGGTATATAGTCCTTCATGTGACAATCATTGGACCTATCTTTAGCAAGTCTTTGAGCTCATGAAGCTGCATCAATTGTATGCTAAATGTCCAAGTGCTCTTTTATAAGTTCACAGGTGGAGTATTTGGGACATGTTGTGTCCAAACAAGGGGTTGCTACAAACCCTACAAAGATCAAGGCAATGCAAGATTGGCCAGTACCTACATCTATCAAGCAATTAATGAGTTTCTTAGGTCTAACTGGTTATTACCACAAGTTCATCTTAGGTCATAATTTGATGGCTAGACCCCCAATAGAATTGCTTAAAAAGGATGCTTTTGGATGGAATGACTTGGCACAAGCAGCCTTCCAACAGCATAAATCAACTTTGTGTACAGCCTCTGTGCTAGCTATGCTAAATTTCAAGCTTCCATTTGTATTGGGAACTAATGCAAGTGGTACTGGGGTGGGACCAGTGCTATCCCAAGAAGGAAAACCGATATCTTATCTTAGTCAAGTGTTGGGTCCCAGGAATTTTATTTTGTCAATTTATGAGAAAAAATACTTGGCAATTCTCCTTCTAGTGCAAAAGTGGAGGCATTATCTAGAGGGTCACCACTTCATTATTAAAACTGACCATCAAAGTTTAAAATACCTCCTAGAGCAAAAGATGCCCACAAGAGTCCAACGAAAGGGGCTTATTAAGATGTTGCGACTGGATTATTCAATTAAGAATAGATCAGGCAGAGAAAACATAGTGGCAGATGCCTTATCTCGTTGTCAAGAAGGGATTGATCAGGCTCATTGCAATGTAATTTCAGTAACCATTCCTTCTTGGATTGAAGAGGTTATGCAGACTTATGAGGGTGATGTGTATGCTCAAAATTGCATCATTGCTGCTCAAGTTAAAGCCTCTGCTAGCTCTGAATCAAGGATAACGGTATGTAATGGTTTGATTAGAGTCAAAGGAAAGAACTACATTGGGTCTTGTACTGAATTGAGGTAGACCATAATCTCAACAGTTCATTCTTCTGCTTAGGGTGGTCATGAAGGCACTAAGGGTACTTACCAGCGGGTAAACCCGTACTTTTACTCAGTTGGGATGAAGAAGGATGTGTTGAAGTGTGTTTAGATTTGTGAGGTTTGTCAACGAACTAAAAGTGATCAAGTTCCTTATTAAAGATTGTTGCAACCATTACCTCCTCCAGAGAGAGCTTGGCAATATATAAGCATGGATTTCATTAAGGGATTGCCTAAATTAGAGGGAAAGGAAGTGATTTGCGTTATAGTTGATAGATTCACAAAGTTTGGACACTTCTTTGGGCTCAATCATCCCATTACAGTAGCAAGACACGCCAAAAAGTTCTTGGATCACATATATCGCCTTCATGGGCTGCCTCAATCGATTGCTTTTGATCGAGACAGACTTTTTATCAGCCATTTTGGACTAAGTTGTTTGGGTTGTTAGGCACTACACTAGCTCTAACTTCTTTTTACCATCCTCAAACGAATGGCCAAACTAAACAAGTAAATCAATGCTTGGAATAGTATTTTCGCCGCACGACTTTCACCCATCCCAAGCACTGGTTTAGTTGGCTTGCCTTAGTAGAGTTCTAGTACAATAAGCATGCACATTCAGCCATCACGACAACCCCTTTTAAGGCATTATATGGTTATGATACTCCCTCACCAATGGGCCTTCAAGGAGTGGTGTCTTCTATTACTAAAGTTTCGGATCTATTAGAGTAATGAAGGAAGCTTATGCTTCAGCTCAAAGGATAATTTGCAGCTAGCTCAATCACGAATGAAATGCTTTGCAAATAAACATAGAACTGACAAGCCTTTTGCTATGGGTTACAAGGTCTATTTGAAGTTGCAGCCTTATACACAATCTTCTATTATTGTACGCAAGAATGTGAAGCTGGGAGCATGGTATTTTAGGCCTTTTAAGGTACTGCAGCGAGTAGTGGCAGTTGCGTACAAGCTGGAATTGCCACCTGACAGCTTGGTGCATCCAGTATTTCATGTCTCACTTCTGAAGAAGCGGGTGCAAGAGGGGTTTTACAGTTCCTTAACTCCACCAACAATAGCTAGTGATGGAAGTCTTTTACAAAGTGGCTATACATGCTACTAGGCCAAGTCTTATTTTGCAACACATGGTTGAAGCTTTGACTTAATGGGCTAATTTGGATGCTACACACAACACTTGGAAGGCCTTGCCATACCTTCGAAGTTAATTCCCTCAGTTCAGACATGAGCCTCTCAAGGCATTGGTTAAAGGACCATCCTAGGGGTAAGAGGACCTCACAGTGAGCGAACTGCTCTCCATAGCAGGAAACACCCTCACCTATGGGAACATAAAGGCCGATGGGGCAGGGCTCAAAAAACTAGGCTAGGGCCTAAAGTTAGAACAGCCATAAGGGTTCTCCTATATGGACATCATAGTTCTTAACTATGATGTCCCTAAGACATCCATACTTGGGCCAAAAATAATGGTCCTAGAGCTAATGGAACAGTGCTAAGAGGCTAGGTTGATTGCCATGGTCTTTAAGGATTTAAGGACTGAATTGAAGGGGCTAGCAAAGAAAAACTTGTTAGTAGACATCTTCTTCTCTAGAACATTGTCCAAAGTCATGTGTTCATGTGACAAACATCTCGACAAAGGACTCATAACCACCAAGCAAGTTGGTCATAGAAAAAGAAAAGGCTTCAGCCTCTTTAGAAATAAAAGAACTAAGAGCAGGTCCTCTCCTCCTAGAGAAAGACCTATTAAGGCGACTATGTCCACTAGAGTGATTCCAAGAAACCCCTTAGGGAGGACAAAAGCATTGTAACAAATGTTCCAACAGCAAGTGATGCCGTAACAATGGGCTAGTCATACATGAGAGCACTCTTGGAAAGCCTGATGGCCTTGAAGATGCTTAGGATCTTCCATTTCTCCCCATAGGTAAGGATCAATTTGTCTATCCCATCGACATATCATGTAATTAGAAACGTCCATCCTTTAAAGGGAGCCGCTTCTTTGCAAATGCATCCTCCTACCCAAGATTGACCTACAGAAGTTGTACAAAACAAAGGAGATTTGTCAGTATCTAGAAACACGCCCTTACAACTATGGACGTTGTGAGAAGGGTCAAAGACGGGCCCTAGGGCACAGGGTGCGAAGCTCGAAGAAAGATCATTCTCTATCATCCAAGAAAGATCCTCCTTGATTTTATTAATATTAATAGAGCTCTAAAGCCTATCAGAGAACTGTAAAGTGTGAGATTGAACTAGACGCACCAACTGCGCAATAAGGCTATCAGCCTAAGTAATGGGCGGAAAGATGACGTAAGAGATTTGAGCCATTGTTGCTTGATTTGAAGAAATGCAAGGGAACAATGAGTAGATTAAAGCAACAAGAATCAGAGATTCAAGAATAGAGAGCAAGTGTTTTCAAATTGTTCGGTTACAAGAAAGAGAGAACACAGAGTAGAGAAAGTGAAGATTCAAAGCCTTAATTGTCATACTTATAGACAAGCGGGAAAGAAGAGCAGACATCAAATAGTGTTCTCTCGAGCTCCCTATAGCTGTTGAGGGTCAAATCAAGCTGATTTTTACCCATTGTACGTTTGAATTTACCAACGACTAAAAGGAGGGCATTTGTTTATATCCTAATTTCGAGGAAGCTGGGACGAAACCGTTTCAGGCAAAGTGCCACTTGTTTATCATGAGAGGTCCTCCTCAAGGAGACTCAAACCTTTAGGTACTAAGATGACGAACTCTTGAACCTAGCATCTTGAGAAGTATATCACCGTAACCAGGGTATCGACCACTCGAGGCTTGAGATGGTTGAAGGCTAAAGGGAGCTCGAGCTCAAGGGGCTGCCAAGAAGGCGACTCAAACCTTTAGGTACTAAGATGACGAACTCTTTAACCTAGCCTCTTGAGAAGTTTATCACCCTAACAAGGGTATGGATCACTCGAGGCTCGATATGGTTGAAGGCTAAAGGGAGCTCGACCTCAAGGGGCTGCTAAGAAGGCTACAAGAAAGTAGTTTCCAAACTCGAGACAGTAACTTAGAGCATAATTTTAGATACTTAGCCATTAAACTTAATCCAAAAAAATGCGAGACTTCTAAAGGAACTTCAGCTAGATATTCAGACATGGGCTTCAAGGAATTCCCTTCAAAAGTGAATAATGGATATGTTAATTGATCCTTACCATGCAAGAAGAAGTTTGGTTGCCTGGCATGGGAGAAAATGATGCAAAATTAGGGTGCAGCTTTTATTTAATTTATCTATAAATAAATGACATTGTTATAGTCCAACACACACACACACAAAGACAATATAAAACTTCTTCAAGTTTTCTTTACAGCACATTTGTGCTCTTTTCTTAGGAGTAGGGTAACTTAGCATAGCTTATCTTAGCGTAGATCAACTTGTTGTACTTGTTTCGTAGGTAATACATTCTTTCGGGTTTCAGGTATGAAAATTCTATTTTAATCTATTCCTAAACTTCAATGAGTTGAGCATTAAGGCTTTGATGGCCAAGGATTAACCTTAATTGTGTTCGTCTTAACACTACTATTACTGCTTGATAAGTCAGGTGAACTTAAGTATGCGCCTTTAGTTAGGGCTTTGACGGCAATGGCTTGACCTTGATTGTGATGGTCCAATTTCAGCGACCTGAATACAGTTTGCTCGACCTTAATCTTGTCATACCTAAATTCATTTGAGTTACTGTAAGTCAAGGGTGTAAGACTGAAAAACCTAATTGATTCGGGCTTGTAAGTTGACTGTTGAGCTCATGGGTTTGTCTCCACGCCAGTTTCTGACTTTAATTGAACGAGGAAAGGTTTCCAAAGGCCTGCTTCGTCACTACAACTGCCACTTGAATTAGGTCCATATCCTTTAATTTCTTGTCAAAATATATATTAAAAATTTACAAAAACATTTAACCAAGTCTTCTTAATTGAAGCATAAGCAAAACTCACGGTATAACCGAAGTTAGAGACACCAAAATATCTTAACCTTTTCTCTGAAAATGGGGAGTGGTTGAGGTCAAAGACATACTATTCGAATTTAGGCTCACTCCCTAGTCGCGGTGAGTTCCTTTTGCACATTTGTTTTGTTAATCATTTTATGATAGCACATCACACTTAATCACAAACAAAATAACGCAAACAACAACCAAAGCTGCCTCTTCTTATGGTTGAAAATGGGCCAAGATAGGAGCTGTTTTGACAAAGATGAATGAGACACCAATCAAGAAAAGCCAATACCTCTGTTTCAGGGAGCCTGGCTCTTTTTTTCTTCACTACCTGCAAGATGGGTACTTCTGATCTTCTTCCTCTTCTGCTGCCTGATTGGATCCAGTAGGAAGAGTTGGGGGAGCCTCCTTATGCTTTCTCTTCCTTCAGCCACCAATCTTGAGGACTGGCGGAGAGGTTGCTAGTGGGGACTCCTTTAGAAACATCTAGGTGAAACTCCTAGTTCTGGCACTCCTAGAAGTCCCCTGGACAGATGCTACTACAAAAAGAAAGGAAGAAGATCAGTCTTTATTTAGAATCGCCCAAAAACAGAACTGAAGCATACTTCAGGGCCGGCTCTACACATGATGGTGCCCTCTATGGAGTTCGCCTGATGCTGACTGGCTGGCTTCTTCTCAAACTAGGACCTACACGCTCAAAAAATGGTATAAAATACCTCTTGGTACCTTTGGCCTCCAAAGAGGACCAATAGACTTAGAACCAAGTTGCAAAATGAGGAGTGGCACAAGAGGTGCACTTGCAAACAAGAGGGTACTTATAGAGAAATTTGATTTCCTGATTCAACTCACAAACTTCTTTGAGTGTTGAATCGAGATCCTCCTAGCCCAACAAAGGTTTTCTGTCCTTACACTTAGAAAGAGAATATCTTTGAGCATGCCAAATTGCCTAGCAAACAACCCAGGCCTATAAGTCTCTACATCAGGATGAGTCTAGTGATAGAAGAATAGATCTTAAGGGCACAGGATTGCCTGCCAGATCTATGAGTTGATGTCCACAGAGACATCATAATGAAAGTCTAGTTTTCTAAACTAGCGAGGACCAAGGTTTCTCTCTCTTAAGGGAGTCCATTGAGTCCCCTTCCTACCTTGAGGAAACATTAATCTCTCTGGGCATTAGCCAAAGGATCCTCCTGGGGTAGGAGGACCTCATAGCAAGCATACTCCTCCCCAAAACAAGAAACCCCCTCGCTTGTGGGAGCGTAAGGGCCTTTAGGGCAAAGCTTGGGGAAGTAAGCTCGACCGCAAAGCTCGACCAACCAAAAGGGTCCACCCATTTGGACAGTATAGTTCTTGACTATAATGTACCAAAGTCATCCATATACTTAGGCTAAAAATTATGGCCCTAGGGCTAATGGACCAATACTAAAGACCAGGTTGACAACCATGGTCTTAAGAAATTTAAGAATTAAGTTAGCGGAGTTAGCAAAGAAAAACTTGTTTAACCAAAATAGGTAAAAGCATGCCTCTTCTTCTGTGGAACCTTCCCCATAGTTATGTACTGCTGTGACAAACATCTTAACAAAGTACTCTTAATCACCGGGTAAGTCGGTGACACGGAGAGAAAAGGCAAAGGCTTCAACCTCTACAGAAATAAAAGAATCCAGAGGCAATTCTTTTCCTCCTAGTGAAAGCCTTGCAAGGTCGCCATGTCCTCCAAGGTGATATCAAGAACACCCTTAGGGAGGATAAAAACATTATAACAGGTGTTCCAATAGCAAGTCAGTGCCGTCATGATAGGATGATCACACCTAAGGGCAATGGTGGAAAGCCTAATAGCTTCATAGATGTGAAGGTTCTTTAATTTTCCTTTGTGGGACAACATTAGCCTATCAACCCATTTAGCATACCGCTTTGTTTAAATTGTCCATCCTTTGAAAGGCCCAGCTTCTTTACAGATGCGTCTTTATCGCCAAGATTGATCTATAAAGGCTATACGAAATAAAGAAGACTCGTCGGTGTCTGGATATATGCCTGCAAGGCTAGAGACATCGTGAGATGGGTCAAAGATGGGTACTAAGGCCTATAAAGCGAAAGAAGATGAAAGGTCATTCTCAGGTTACCAAGAAAGATCCTCTTCGATGGTGTTAAGGTCAATTGGACTCTGAATCATATTAGAGACCATTGAAGTGCCAGATTGGAGCAAATGCATCAGTTGCTCAATAAGGTTGTTAGCTTAGGGAAGGGGAGCAGAGACGGCAAAAAAAATTCGAGCCATCGTCGAATTGGTTTTAAGAAGATGCAAAGGGATGAAGCCGGATTAAATAAAGAATCGAAGAATTAAGAGCAAAAAAGATCAAGCGTTGCAAGACCGCTTGATTCAAGTAAAGAGGGAGAGAGCAGAGAGGAGAAAAGTGGAGATTTCAAGCCCTAACCGTCACGCTTATAGACACGCGGGAAGGAAGAGCAAACAACAAGTAGTTATCTCTCAAGCTCACTATAGCCATGAGGGTCAAATCAGGATTTTTTTACCTATTGTTTACACCCTAAATTTGAGGGGAATGGAACGATATCATTTTAAGCAGAGTGCCACATGCTTAACACGCGAGGCTTTCCTCAAGGAGAATTAGGGCTTTAGGTGCAGAAGTAGCGACGTATAGGGACAAATATCCTAACAGGATCATCAGCCTAACAAGGGTTTCAACAACTCAAGGCTCGAGATAGTTGAAGATTAAAGGGAGCTTGAGCTCAAGGAGCTGCTAATAAGGCTGCAAGATAGGTGGTTTCCAACCTCAAGATAGTTGGAATGCAATTTTAGATACTTCGGTACTAAGCTTAATCCAAGAGAATGTGGGACTTCTAGAGGAGACTTCAGCTAGAAATTCGGACGTGGGTTTCAAGGAATTCCCTCCAAAACTAAATCATGGACACAGCCATCGATCCTTCACTCGCAAGAAGAAGCTTGGTGGCCTAACATGGGGAGAAAATGCCGCGGAATCAGGAGGCAGCTATTATTTAGTTTACCTATAAATGAAGGACGCTGTTGTAGTCCAACACACACACTCTCAATACAAAACTTCTTCAAGTTTTCTTTACATTACGTTTATACTCTTTTCCTCCCATGATAGGAATTCAGGCACTTAATAACAATTAAATATCTATTATTAGGTTGGGGGTCCTTGGAAATAGCCTTCCGTTAAGGTCTCACCCTGATGGGGTAAGGCTGCTACATCCTATCCCCCCTACCCTGCGCAAGCAGGATCCCTTAAGGCACTGGGAATGTTGGTGTTGTTGTTGTTATTGTGCTCTTTTCTTAGGAGTAGCTTAACTTAGCATAGCTTAGCTTAGCGTAGAACATGTTGTACTTGCTTCTTCAGTAGTACAATCTTTCGGGTTTCAGGTATGAACTTCCTGTTTTAATGTTCCCAAATTTTGACAAATTGAGAATTGAGGCTTAACTTTAAGGCTTTGACAGCCAAGGCTTAACCTCGATTGCATTGGTCATAACACTACAGTCACCGTTTGATAAGTAAGTAGAACTTAGGTTTGCATCATTAATTAGGGCTTTTACGGCTAAGGCTTGACCTTGATTACATTGATCCTAATCTAATGACCTGAATACAGTTTGCTCCATCTTAATCTTTTCAGACCTAAACTCATTCGAGTTATTATAAGTCAGGGTGCTAGGCTTAAAGACCTGATTGGCTCAGGCTTGTAAATGGACTGATGAGCTCTTGGGTTTGCCTCCACGCCTACTTCTGACTTTTAAGTGTACATAACTGCTACTTGAGTTAAGTCCATATGCTTTTATATTTCTTCGACATATATATTAAAAAAATCCACAAAACATATAAGTCTTCTTAATTGAAGTATAAGCCAAACTTACAATATAACCAAAGTCAGATATACTAAAATATCAACCTTTTGTCTGAAAACGAAGAGTGGTTGAGGCCAAAGACATGCAGTTCGAATTTAGGCTCACTCCCTAGTCGTGGTGAGTTTGTTTTGCACATTAGTTTTGTTTTCATTTTTACGGCAACCACATCACAATTTATTACAAATAAAATAAAGCAAATAGGGGGAGGGTTTCACTAGTTCGTGGGGGGGGGAGGGGGGGATGGGGGAGTGGTGCTTGTGGGTGTTGGGGGTTTCGAAGTATTGGAATTAGTGTCCTTGAAAACCCTAATTAATTAGTTTTAAATATTATATAAAGGAAACTATTTTATCTACTTATTGTCTAATTATGTTTTACGAGTCAAACATACGTGTAATTGTCTCCTAAAACATTCCATAAGAGGGACTTAATCCAAGATAACATGTCAGATCTAGTTTAAGTGGTCAATGAGATTCAGCCACAGATTACCTTAGATCAAACTAATAATATATTGTCAAAGTATGCTCGTAGTTGGTGATAGTTTGGACAAGTTATCTAATAAGACTATAATACAATACTCATAATAACTTATCTTGGTCATGTAGATAGAAATTCAAGAGTATTATGTTAGCCTTGTAAATAAGATTAGAATACTGAGCAGGACCACCTAAATTATTTGTTTCTTAAACCGCTATCAGAAATAATTAATTATGAAAGACGATAATCCAAGAACCAGTCTGAACTTGTACATGGATTGTTTTTTGCTTTAATGTGTCAAAAGAATTTGTCAAAGTGCGCTGACTTGAATCCTACATACATTGGGTATGGCCGGAACTGAGGGAACAGTTGCTTTACATGAAATCTATAGTTTCTAACAAGATAAAGATGTTCCCTTAATTGATTCGCAAATATAGGAACAGATTCTAGAATCTTTGACTAGAGTACTCTATATGTTTGACATTGAGAATTAATACGGAAACTGTTCTTGTATTATTGAATTGTTCGAAAAAGATGAATTGGGAACTATGGCGAGAGATGTGAGGAAAGTAACGATAGTAGATAAAGTTAATTTTGCTCACGGATATCTAATAGAGGGGTTAATTGGGGTACTAAAAAGTTATTTGAGAAAATCTTGAGTGAATAAAGTACAATAAAACTTATTTAGTGAAATTAAGTTTTACTAAATGATAATTCATGAGATGATAATCAAATTTGACCTATTTAGAGCTAGAGTTAGATTGTTCTAAGGTTCCTTCACAATCATCAACTTAAGCATTGTCTAAAAATATTTAAACAAATGAAATTCATGAGATGAATTATATATTTAGAAGATAAATAAATTTTTATGCTAAATAGATATTTATGAGATGAATATATAGTATAATAAATATTGTGTTTTAAACAACAACAACAAACCCAGTGCCTCAAAGGGCTCCCGCCAAAAGCAGGGTCTGGGGAGGGTAGATGTACGCAGCTTTCCCCCTTCAGGGGGCTACCCTGAAGAGAGGCTGATGGATGCCAACCTTCTGCTTAGGCTGTGTGCAGGGCAATTTGTGACGTCAGCAATAACCTTTTTTTTTTATATAAAATGTGTTTTAATAGCCGTGAGGTCATTGAATGATTTAAGGCTTTGAAACTTGATTTTCTCCCACAATGAAAAATTTTAAAATTATTTTAGAGATTTTTAAATTATTATTTAGCATAATTTTCTAAAAAATTGCTTTTGGAAAAATTGAAAGAAAAATTTTGATCCGAAATTTTTACTAAATTTAATATTTTTTGGGAGTCACACTACCGGTACTAGAAGAGGTTGTTGTAAAAAAGGCCTTGTGGTGTCCAGAATTCTTCTTCCAGTTTCAAACCTTTAAGTCAGAGTTAGGATTTACGCTTCAAGTATGTCTAAATTAAGTAATTGATATTTAATTTGTTCTTTCTTTATTTCGTTTGTTATACATACTATGTTTATACTTGTTTTATTCGATATTTTTGTTTGTTATATTATGAACATACTAGAGTAAAATCTAGATCTAATTAAATAATTTAACACATTAGGGCTTTAGATTCAAAATTTAAAATTTGAAATTCATTTTCCGCTGTAATCACTCTAGTCAAATTGGGAAAAAATTTTGAAATACATTCTCAACAAGGGGTGGTTGGAGGTGGTTTCGAGGGTGGTTTAAGGAGGTTCGAGGGGGTATGGGCGGTGGTTGTAAGGGGCATGGTTGGTGGTGGTGCCAGTGCTTTGGCCGCCATTGAGGTGACGTTGTCAAGGTTGCGTTGCCGGCGGCAGTGGTGGCTATGAGACGTTGGCTAAGGCGCCAGCAATGCCCACCGAAGAGAGATAGAGAGACCATAGAGAGAGAGAGAGAGAGATGGTGTTAGAGCAGGCACGGTGAATTATATGTACTAGCAGCAAATGTACCTTCGTAAATTGCAATCCCCTCGGGAAACCAATAGATACGATAACAGATGAATCTAAACCATACCAAAAGCATGGTGGACCTGTTGTTGGAAAGGGCTTAGGCCCTAGGAACAGAAAAGAAAGAGATAAATGCCCTCAAGTAAATATGAGGTGCTTTGTCACTTTTGAAGAGACCATTACACCTAAAGTGATTACACCAACGAAATAAGGAACTCTAGATCAACAATCCCACATTAGTGAACAATTAATCCCTAAAGTAGTTTAGGTGTCAAAAAATAATGAGATATCTCTAATATCAAGAGAAAGATGAGATGAAAATCGAATTAATGTTGATCATGTACTTGTGTATGCAGTTGTCATTAACATTCTAAATGAAGAATCTGAATCTCAAACAATCAAAGAGTGTCAACACAGAACCTATTGGTCAAAAATGGAAGGATACCATACAAAATGAGCTAAAGTCGTTGGCCGAAAGAAAAGTGTTCGAACCAGTAGTCCAAACTCCTGAAAATGTTAAAGCCATTGGATATAAATGAGTATTTGTGCGCAAGCGTAATGAACAAAATAAAGTTGTAAGATATAAAGCACAACTTATGGCACAAAGTTTCTCGTAAAGACCAGGCATTAATTAACATGAGACATACTCCCTCGTCATGGATAATATAGCCCAATATGACCTGAAACACGAGATGACTCAAACTCAAAGTGACCTTAACCATCTCCAATTTAGCCTAATATGACTCAAAATTTGAAATGATACAACCCATTTTTTTTTTTCCAAAACTAAGATGACTTGAACTCAAAATGAACTAAATCACCTCAAACCTGATTGATTGTAGCCTAGATCTCGAAAATACCTAACTTGATTAAATAAAAATCCAAGATAAGTTGAACACCAAATGGTCTGATGCAATACTTGATCGGATTTGACTCGAAACTCGAACTTAAAATGAATTGCTTCGACTATAATAACCATAATGTAATGTGGACCGCTCCAACCAAAATCCAACTATGATTGATTTAAAACTCGAAATGCCCAACTCAATTGACCCAAGATGAATGGAATCATTATGGGATTATTATTTGAACCTCCAATTTTTTTTTTTTTTTTTTTTTTTGATGAACCAAAAAAAAAAAGAATTTCAATTCTATCAAAATTCTAATTACATCAAAATTGGAATTAAAATTGCAATTCCACAGTCTAATTTCAATTCCATGTGCTACAAAAAGGGCAACGGATTAAAAAAATGCATGAAGCATTAACTTCAAAACCCCTACAAGATCCCTGTATGATTTCAAATAATCTGGATGTAGGTGGTACAATCGTCTTAATGAACATTTATTGAAAGAAGGATATCAAAATAATCTTATTTGCCCATGCGTATTTATAAAGAATACATGATGTTAATCATTATAGTTGCAATTTATGTTGATGATTTGAACATTACTGGAACTCCAGAAGAGATTTCAAAAACTATAGAATATTGGAATGGTGAATTCGAGATGAAGGATCTTGAAAAAACAAAATTTTTGCCTTAGTATCCAAAATAAGCATTTATCAAACGAGATCCTTGCTCATCAATCATAATACACAGAGAAATTATTGTCACAGTTTTATATAAGGCTTATCCATTTAATTCTCCTATAATGGTTCAATCACTTAATTCAAATACAGAGAAATTATTGTCACCATTTTATACAAATAAAGCTTATCCATTGGATTCTCCTATAATAGTTCGATCACTTAATGTGAATAAGAATCCTTTTCACCAGCTAGAAAATCGATAAGGCATCCTTAGCCCCAAAGTGCCATAACTTAGCGTGATTGGAGCACTCATATACCTTGCTAATTGTACTATGACCGGTATTGCATTTTCTATTAATTTTCTTGCTAGGTACAATAAGTGGAAAAGGATAAAACATATTACAATTGGTATGGGATTGTTCTATCTAAAAATATGTAAATAAGAGTTGATGGGATATTGCAGATGCTAAATATCTTTATAATCCACACAAAGCCAGATCACAGACAAACTATATTTTTACTTATGGTAATACTGATATTTCTTGAAGGCTCGATGAACCAAACAGTAGTTGCTACTACATCAAATCACTATGAAATTCTAATAATTCACAAAGCAAGTTGAGAATGCATATGATTAAGATCTCTATGATTCAACACATCAAGGAGTTATGTGGTTTATTGCCAATCAAAAATAAACCAACACTATTATATGAAGATAATTCAATATGCATTGCTCAAATTAATGAAGGATATATCAAAGGCAGTAGGACCAAGTATATCTCACCTAAATTCTTTTGTTCTCATGATCTTAAGAAAAATGATCACATTGAAGTACATAAAATTCGATCCTATGACAACACAGCAGTTTTGTTTACAAAGGCATTGCCAACTATGATCTTAAAGAGGCGTATACACAACATCGGAATGTGTCACCGTAAGGATCTTATGTGCTTATAAAGTTCAATACTCATGACGAGAATTTTCTGTACTATGGATATCGTACTCTTTCTCTATGGCTAAAGTTTTATCCCACTAGGTTTTTCTTAGCAACGTTTTTAAGTAAGGCTTATTTGTAATATGTGGTCAACCAACCGGAATTGTTGTAAATAGTATGATTGACCAATGAACAGTACTTGTGGGACCCCCTGATTGATTTATCTGCCTATATTTCCATGTACCAATAATGCCAACTACCATAAGTAGATAAGCGTGGAAAAGATGCGGAGTAGATCAGTAACGAAGTTGAGAACATTTTCATTTCCATATATTTGATGCTTTCGATATTTTGTGTTTATTTTATAGTAAGTTTCAATTTTTTGGGATATCTTAAGCAATGTATTTAAATTTTGGGTTACTTAATTCTTAGGTCCATTTACTTTTTTTCAATATGTTCTTGCATTTTCAATTATATCAATTTCGCCCGTGCACAATATACATTGTGTCCTAGGTAAATTTGATATAAGTTGGAGATGAAATTTCTAATGGTCGACTCATGAGTGATTTAATCCAGTCAAAGGTTAACTTTGTGTTGAGCCACTTGCATTTGACATGACCAGATCACTAAAAATTACATAATTAATTTAACTTTAATTTTACCATAGAGCTAAATTGATACAATATAAGTTCTGAAGAGACTAATTTGTCACAACTAAAAGTAAAATAAGTAAATAGGCACAGTAGGACAAATTTGAAACAAAAGGATTAACTACATAAAATTCTTGAGTTACATGGAGGAACGTTTATGAGATGCTCATGGATGGTATGCTACACGTATATACAATAAAAAGATCAGAAGGACAAGATTCAGCGCCCAGAACAATCCATAGTCAACTCCCGGAAAAAGAACGATTAGCTCGAGCCGCGTACCACACGTCTTATATCACAACAGTTCAAAAAATGCAACGCTTAGAACCGTGCAATACCTAAAGCCATGTACACCTTCAGGCCACACTATACACACACTAGCGCCCAACAAAAGGATTCCACGCAGTGTCTCCTTGATATCCACAAGTCTCCCAAATTTGCCAATCTAGGGACACAACCCAAACAACAAATAGTGGAACAATTTTTTGTAATTACACCAGCTTTGCTAAATAACTGATCTGTACACATTTGTAAGCTTTTTGGAGCAATAGTATGCTTTATGGCTCTGAATAATGCACAACAAAGTTCCCATAAAGTACACAAGATGAGCACAGTGAGCAGGCGAAGACTCCACCATCTATTAATGGAGATGCCTATGGAAGCTTTTAAAAGGATTACTGGCAAAAAGACCGGCTCTTTATACATCTTGTTCCCCAATATGTAATAGCAAAGATAACCCAGTGATAGTAGTCCTATGTTAATCAAACTCGGGTATGACAGTCTGATATCGATGTGTCTAAAGGTTAGACTCGACTACTTTCTGAAGTTTTCTATGGGTTTGGTTTAATTTGAAGTGCTTAAGTGTTATATCAATGTCCAAACCTCCTTATCCAATTTATTGCAAGGCAAAATAAGACATTAAGTGTGCAGTACTTCAGACACTACTTACCTCTTTCTCCCAAACTGAATCAGGCAAAGCACTTCATCCGCTGTAACCAAATAAAACAAGGTATCATCCGCAAGGAAAAGGAAAATTGATGTGAAGAAACCGGGAATCTCCAGAGCTTAATTCATAGTGTAAAAGTCCAACAACGATTCTATACTCTTAACATATGCCTCCATATCTAAAAATCCATTAGGCTTGAAGTATGGAAAAAATAGTCTTGCTTCATACCCTACACTAGATCAATATTAAGAGTGCGGACTATTGAGATTCTAAATAGAGACCTTCTGGTCAAGAAGCCTCTAATACTATGTCAATGACACAGTTATTCTAAAAGCTTAAGGGTCTGTTAGGAATTTAAAAAATTTGAAGGAAAGAAAAATGTGAGGAAAAAAGGCAGATAAGAAAGAAAATAAAGAAAAACGACTTTTTTTCCATTGTTTGGAAGTCAAGGAAAAACAAGGGTGGAAAAACATGCTTTTAAGATCAAAAAAAAAAAATTTTCCTTTGGTTGGTTGGTAGAAAATAAAACAAAAAAATGATTAGTCCAACTTAATAAGTTATGTCCTCTTTATATTGTTTAAGCCATGTAATTTTTCTGGTCGCTGTTCTTAATGTTGTTCCATTTGGAATTTATTATTTATGGCACCTGAGTTTAATTATCAACTATATACTTGACATTTCAATACATACTATCAGAGATAACGAAATTCAAAATTTTCAGAAAACATTTGGTTCAAGTACTTAGTTTAAAATATTTTTGAAATATATTAATATATTTTAATATTTTAAATATTTTAAAAATATATAAATATTTTTAAATTCTTTAGATATTTTTAAATATGTAAAATATTTTTAAAGATTCAAACATTTTTAAATTTTGAAAATATTATAAATTCTAAAATTATTATAAATATAATTATTAATGTCTTTTAGTATTTTTTTAGGGAAATTATCACTTAGAAACCTTGAAGTTTGTACATTTATCATCCAGATGCCCTGATATTGTAATATAAAATTGGGTATCCCGAGGTTTCAAAATTTTATCACCTATATACTTTATGTTAGAATTTTGATAAATTTTGTAAGAATCTAACCAACTTTATACAAGAAATATTGACATAATACATAATCATAATAGTATATATGTCATGCCAATATTTGCTTTATAAATTCAATGATTGTGATAAAATATTCACCGATGTTGATATGAATTACTTAAATATTGCCACAATCATGTATCATTTTTGCAGTTTGGGGCAAAAAATATCAAATTTTGGTAAAGATACTAATAGACATTGTCATATCCCGAAGCCTAATTAGAGTCTATATGATGTAATTCTTGTCTTTGGTAGTTCTGTTATATTTCTTTGAATTAGCTGATGGTGGGAAAGGGAGTTGAGGATGTCGGCTATTAGTTGGTAATATCTTAGATATTTTTGGCTTTAACTGCCTTAGTTGTTCCTTGTATAAGTGGATAGTTTTGTATTGTTGATTCTTCACTGATGAATGAAATAATATCTTACTCTCTCATCCAACTATCAATTCTTCACTTCTTTTTCTCACCTCAACTCTTCTTTCTCCTAGGTTATGATCAAGAATCCTTCTTGATCCAAAACAAATTGGTATCAGAGCCTTGGGCTTCGATTAGATTGTTGAAGTCAGGCTTGCTTGACGCAGATTGGTAAAGTGTGTGACAATCTGGCAAGAGGCAAGCGATCTTTTGCCATGGTTGGTGAAGCAAACACTCGAGCTAATGCTGCTAACAATGCAGCTACTAATGCTGTTGCAGTTGCTGATAATGATGCTGGAACCAGTCAAGGGAATCAAATGGATCAAGTGTTGCAGATGATGCAAAATATGTTACAGTCATTCAAGCAAGACATGAATCAAAGGTTTGAGTCTCAATCTCAAACGATATCTCAGCAAATTGTTCAATTGGAGCAGAAAATGGATAGAGAGTCATAACAGGCTGGAGGTAATGTGCTTTTGCCCACAAGTTTGTTGAATAGACCTCCTGATCCTAGACCACCACTAGTGGATGGTAGTGACGCCAAACCCCCTGCTGATAGCCATGATAGTACATCCAGTGCACGAAACCATGGGTTTAGGCAGCCTCGTGTGGACTTAGAGCCTTTTGATGGCTCCATGCCTCAGTCGTGGATAAGGAAATGTCAGAGGTACTTTCGTTTTCACAACATGGAAGATCATGAAAAGGTTGAATTGGCAGCAATGTATCTGAAGGGAGAATTAGAGGTTTGGTATTACAGTCTAATGCACAGCAGGCCTTCCATCACTTGGACGAAATTTACTAATGAGCTGTGTGATCGTTATGGGGATGAAGATGTGAGTGAAGTGGTGGATAATTTCAACAAAGTAACTCAAGTCTCATTCGTGAAGGAGTACGTGACAGTTTGAAGGACTGAGGGCTCGAACGCTTGCGGTGTATCCTAAGGCACCAGAGTCGTGCCCAAAATCAAGACCATGGTTAAGGCCTTTGATCCCTCCACTCTTTCTCAAGCTTATTCTAAGGCAAGAAAGGTTAAAAGCACGGTACTAGCTTCTTTTTATTCTCAGAAGATGAAAGGTGTTCTTAGTGGATCTTCTTCATCGAAATTTCCTCAATCCCATAGCAAAAGTGGCAGTGCAGATGGAAGGAAGCCTCAGAGATTGTGTTTTAAATGTAACCAGAAGTACTTTTTTGGCCATAAATGTGATCTCAAGTATCTTATGGCAGCCTCTAGAGTGGAAGCTGTTGAATCAGAAGAAAAGGAAGGGCTTGATTTCAGGGAGCAAGAGAAGCAGGGTAAAGATGATTCTGAGGAGGGAACTGAGGTCGAGATCTATGTTAAGGCTTTAACAGGTAGTGGCTCACATAATATCATTCGCATCAAGGGGACAGTTGGTCAAAGAGACTTGTTGATACTCATTGATAGTGGGAGCACACATAGCTGTGGACCCCAAGATTGTACGAGCTATAGGACAAGAGCTGATTAAGACAACCCCCTCGGCTATCATAGAGGCAGATGGGAGTTCAATTTTGACACGCACCAAGTGTAAGAAGTTCAATTGGAAGGCGCAAGGCCACAAATTCGAGTATAATTTCAGAGTTTTGCTTTTGGGAGGTTGTGATATGGTGTTAGGAGTCGATTGGATGAAGTCTTTCAGTCCCCTACTCTTCGGTTTCTCCCACTCACTATACCCTTTGATCGAGATGGCCAAAGGATCAAGTCACAAGGCACTGTGGAGCAAGGCCAACTCCATTTGATGAGGGGCAAACGTCTGCAAGAAGTTCTCAAGAAGGGAACTTATCAATGGGTAGGACAACTCTACTCAATTACTGTGGCTCCAGAAAACATCCAAATAGATGCTAGCACGGTTGAGGATTCCAGTGCAACTCTAAACTCCTTACTTCAAGAATATGGTGACTTGTTCAAGCAGCCAGAGACATTACCTCCACAAAGGGAGCTTGATCATGCAATTCCATTGAAAGAAGGCTCTAATCTAGTAAACTTGCGCCCTTACAAGTATCATGATTCTCAGAAGAATGAGATAAAAGGTCAAGTGGAGGAATTGTTGAAGACAAGGTTCATAAGGCACATCCATAGTCCCTTTGCATCCCCAGTAATTTTGGTTAAAAAAAAGGATGGATCTTCTAGAATGTGCATTGATTATCGTCACTTGAACTCCTTGACAATCAAGGATAAATTTCCAATTCCAATTATAGATGACCTGTTGGATGAATTGTATGGCTCGAAGTATTACAGCAAGTTAGATCTCAGGAAGGGCTACTACCAGATTAGAGTGCACGACCAAGATGTTCATAAGATAGCCTTCTAAACTCGTCAAGGACATTATGAATTCGTGGTGATGCCTTTTGGATTGTCCAATGCTCCGGCAACATTCCAAGCCTTGATGAATCTTATGTTTAAACCGTACTTAAGGAAGTTTGTGCTTGAGTTTTTTGATGATATTTTGGTTTATAGTTCTTTGCTACAGGAGCACCTCTTGTCATTTGGAATTGGGGTTTCAAACCATGACGCAGCACAAGCTATTTGCCAAGCTTTCAAAATGTACTTTTGCTCAGCGACAGGTTGAGTACTTAGGCTATGTTGTTTCCGGTGATGGGGTGGCTACAAACCCCAGCAAGGTCCAAGCCATGAGAGATTGGCCAAAGCCAAAATCTCTTAAGCAATTAAGAGGTATCTTGGGTTTGACAGGCTATCATCGCAAGTTCATAGCTGGATATGGCCTCATTGCTCAGCCTTTGTCAGATTTGCTTAAGAAAGAGGCCTTCAAATGGTCTGATCAGGCTACGAAGGCATTTGAGCAGTTGAAGCAGGCTATCTCTATGGCTCCAGTATTAGTCATGCCAGATTTTAACTTGCCTTCACACTTAAGACTAACGCTTGTAGCAGTGGGATTGGGGCAATCCTCTCACAAAATGGGCGACCCTTGGCTTATCTCAGCTAGGCTTTGGAGCCCAAGAATCAGAAGCTATCCATTTACTAGAAGGAATACATGGCAATTCGTTTGGCAGTACAAAAGTGGTGGCATTACTTGAAAGGCCACCATTTTATAATTAAGACTGACCATCAGAGCCTCCAATATCTGCTTGAGCAACGAATTTCCACAAGAGTGCAGAGAAAAGGATTGATGAAAATGTTGGGGTTAGAATATACAATTGATTACAAAAAAGGGGTTGCAAATCCAGCTGTAGATGCTCTCTCAAGACGACTGGAAGAAGGGGAAACTGAAGCTTCTTGTGCTGCAATCTCCCAAGTTGAACCTCGGTGGATGACTGAGGTAATCAGCTCATATGATCAAGATGCTTTTACTCAAGCCCATGTCATTCCCAGCCTCACACAAACAGCATCCAGGGATTCAAATACAGAGGGAATAGTTAGCAAGGGAATTATTCGAATTAAAGGGAAGATTTACATTGGAGAACGGGCTAGGTTGAGGAAACAAATAATTGCAGCTTCTCATGATTCTCCTTGGGGAGGGCATTCTGGGGTTGATGGAACTTATATGAGAATTCATTAAAGTGGGTTAAAGAAAGAAGTTCAGGAATTTTTGAGGCAGCGCAAAGTTTGTCGGCAAATCAAGGTGGAACATACTCCATACAAGGGTTTACTACAGCCTTTACCAGTACCTGATGGGGCTTGGACACACATTAGTATGGATTTCGTGGAGGGATTGCCAAAATCCGAAGGAAGAGGGGTGATTTGGGTGGTAGTAGATCGCTTTACAAAGTTTGGTCATTTCATTAGACTCTCCCATCCAATTTCAGCTGAAAAATTAGCAAGGCTCTTCTTGGATCATATCTACAAACTTCATGGTCTGCCACAATCAATTGTATCATATAGAGACAGATTGTTTACTAGCAGATTTTGGCGTGAGCTGTTCCTATTGCTAGGTACTACTTTAGCTATGAGTTCTTCGTATCATCCTCCGTCTAACGGCCAAACAGAAAGGCAGAATCAGTGTATTGAGCAGTACTTGAAGGGCATGACCTTCTCTCATCCCAAACATTAGCATAAGTGGTTGTCCCTTGCTGAGTATTGGTACAATACTCATTCACATTCTTCTTTGGGCACAACACCCTTCACTGCTTCGTAGGGTGTGAACCCCCCTCTCCTTTGATTAGTCAAGGCATGATTTCCCACGTAAAAGGGGTTAACGAGCTTCTCAGTCAGAGGATGCAGTTGGTTAAACAGCTCAAAGACAATCTTCAACTTGCACAAGCCCAAATGAAGTACTATGCAGACAAGAAGTGAACTGAAAAGAATTTGGATGTAGGGGATCTTGTGTATCTCAAATTGCAGCCCTATAGACAGAGCTCAATGGCCATTCGCAAGAACAGCAAGTTGTGCGCTCGTTACATTGGTCCTTACAAGGTTCTTGAGAAGACTGGCAAGGTAACTTACAAGCTGGATCTTCCTCCAGACAATTTGGTACATCCAGTGTTCCACATTTCCTTGCTCAAGAAACACATTTCAGATGGAGCCTCCGATGCAGCAGCTTCACTTCAGGCCTCATAGCAAGGAGTTCCAGTGCAGGAACCAGAAGCGATATTGGCCAGTCGTGAAGAACAACAGCAAGGGGTCAAGATTAAGCAAGTGCTGGTCCAGTGGGCAAATCTGGGTCAGGAGCATGCTTCGTGGAAAAATTAGTCCTTCTTGAAATCTCAATTTCCTTCCTTACATCCTTGAGGCAAGAATGTGCTTAAGGGGAGGGTATTGTCATATCCCAGAGCCTAATTAGAGTCTAAATGATGTAATTCTTGTCATTCTTTGGTAGTTCTCTTATATTTCTTTGAATTAGCTGATGGTGGGAAAGGGAGTTGGGGATGTTGGTTGTTAGTTGCTAATATCTTAGATATTTTTAGCTTTAACTGCCTTAGTTGTTCCTTGTATAAGAGGATAGTTTTGTATTGTTGTTTCTTCATCGATGAATGAAATAATATCTTCTTACTCTCTCATCCAACTATCAATTCTTCACTTCTTTTTCTCACCTTACCTCTTCTCTCTCCTAGGTTATGATCAAGAATCCTTCTTGATCCATAACAACTGTTAAATGTTCAATTTTAGCATTTTGTGAAAATCTATTGATTTTTGACAAGTCTGTATCTGGTTGATAAAAGTTTAAAACTTCAAAGTAACTAAGTGATAAATTGTTTAAAACTCAAGGTACTCCATTGTATGTAGTAAAATGTCAGATTCCTAAATGACATATGTTCAAACCTTGGGGTATATAAATGATAATTTTTCATTTTTTTAAGTGCATGCCATAATAAAGTAATGGAACCTCAATAAAGTTATACGCAGGGTGGTTAAAAAAGTTTACGAAGTTAAAGGTATATCAAAAAATATTTATAAATCTCAAGGTACTTGAAAAATATGCACCAAACCTCAATGTACTTGAACCAAATTTTCTCAAAAAAGTTATTGCATTCAAGTACCTCGAGTTTAAATATTTTATCAACCGGGTATTTTAAATGATAAATATTCTATTAAGTTTATGCTTTATGTGTACACTAAATGTACATATTTAACGAACTTAGGTGACAAACAAAGCAAATCTTGTTAATTAAACAACTAAGATCAAATCTAATACATAAGGGGTTAACATGGTTTGGACCTAAATTCATTCCCCCCCCCCCCCCCCCCCCCCCCCCCCCCCTCTCTCTTCTTCTCTACTTCAGGAGGAAAATCATTTTACTCAAATTCTATTATAAACTTTGAAAATTTTCCATTGGATTTTTTTCCTTCGTAGCTTCCGTGTATTCCAAACACAGGAAAATCACTTTCCTCTAATTTTTTTTTTTTTTTCCTTTATCAACATTTTCCGCATTCCAAATGGAGCCTAAAGTTGTTAGGTAAAGGATCCATGGATAATTTTCTACTCTAACAAAATATCAATCAATGAAACAACAAACAGAATATTACCCATCTCTCAACTTCAAGTGCTGATGCAACAAGCCGTCTTTTCAAAATTGACCTTTCCTCATCACAAGATTCAAATTGTGCATCTGGCAATTAACATAAGGTAAATCCTTTGTACTTGTAGCATATTTGAGCTGCCCAACAACAACAATAACCCAGTGCCTCAAAGAGGCTCCCGCTAAGGTAGGGTCTGGGGAGGGTAAGATGTATGTATCCTTATCCCTACAGGATGCTACCTCATAGAGAGACTGTTTTTTAAGGTCCCCCAACCCTAAAAAGAAAGAATGAACATATGTACAAAATCCAAGTCACATAAAGCAATATTAGACATACAGGCAACAACAAATCAGCAATAATAACAAACGCGCAAGCCTAAGTGCACAATGAACTTGCATCAATGTGCGCTCTCTCATAACAACTGTATCAACCACACAAATTTTTAACCATCACTCAACTCTATCTAGGTCAACTTTTTAGTAAGGTTTAGATAGGTAAGTCATGCCTAATCGTCTCCATCTAACTTTTCTTTAGTCTATCTCTACCTCTCTTCTTGTTTGTATTATGAAGTTATTTATGTTCCTAACAGGGCGGTAGTTGGTCTCCTCCTTTGCCCAAACATTACAAACATCACTCCCTCCCTCAACCATCCTTAATGGGAGCCACACCTAATTTGTTTTTTATAACGCCATTCTTGACCATGTCCTTCCTAGTATGCCCAAACATCCAATACAACATTCTGATTTCTGCCGAAATGCATATTTGAGCTGTCCAATAGTTCACAATATATGGAATCAAATAAAGGCCTTTATGTTATACAACAAAAATGCATAATGGAATTGGAACTGGCCATTGGCCATCGCATAACCATGCTTTTGTAATAGCCTCCATAATGCAAATGTGTTGCATTTATTGGAGAACATATTTATGAATGCATTACGTGACGAAAACACCAAATCAAAATGGGTTCTTAAGGGAATGCAAGTTACATTTTAAGTCTCATATTTACAAAAATTTGAATAAAAAAAATGTATGTATGTGTGTGTGTACACACACACACATAAGCACAGTACATACTTCAGGTACATCCCAACAAAAGTACTATTAATAACAACCAATTGCATTGTAGCTTGCACAAAATCGATTGCATAATGTTATTACGACACATAGCCCTTGTTTGATAGAAATTCTTTTGTGAGGGCAAGAAGAAGAGTGAACTAATAGACTTCGAGGAGAAATTTCTCTACTGGGTATGGGTTTCAATAGACATAACCTCCCTTTAGAGTAGCACCCTGAAGGCCCCCCCTCCTTCCCAAGGCCCTGTTTTAACGGAGGTCTTGTGGCACTGGGTTTGTTGGTGTGGTGGTGGTGTTGTATTTATGAATATTCAAAAAGAATAAAAATAAACCCAATAAGAAATGCAAGCTGCTGTGTGATACTCACCATAATAGTAGGAAGACAAGATGGTTACGCGTTCCACGGGCTGAAAAACAAAGCCAACATACAGAAATTTATCATCCCTTTAGCGCAAAACATATATTACAATGGACATAGGTAAAAGTGGCCACAGAATCCACATTTGAGCTAGTTGCTACATAATTGGGGGTATATGGCAGTATTGTCGTACTACTGCTATGTACCAGCCAACTGCACAAAATGACAAACATAATAACAGTGCAATGAGGCTTTAGTCAAGTGAGATACCACCATGAAGGTCGAGGTCCTAGGACAATAATTTCTATGTTGGAACCCTCTTTTCCAACAACACTTACGTACAACAAGAAATTGAAACTCTGTCCATGATGCATATTTATACATTTTTAATTTCCATATTCATAAATGTATTTCCATATGGAAAACTTCTGAAGGGCTATAAAAGTGAATATTCATGGTTATACATTTAAAGTTTGGCAACACAAGGCCTAAAACTTATGTTCCCCAATTGAACTCAACATGGTCGCGACAATTCACAGCATAACATATGCAATACCCCGGTTCCCTAAATTCAGTGTTTCTCGAACTGCAATTTGATTCAGTATCCTTTCTCTCATTTTTCTATAAGGAAAAAATTTAGAAGTTGCAACAAGCGCTGAATCCAAAATATTTATTCATTGGGGGCACACTTATGGTAATAGTTTCGAGCATACAGTTGAGTATAATAAATGTTATGCAGTTGTATGTTATTTATTATGCTACGCAACCACCTAGTACATTTTGATTATATAAGCATCTCTTCTTCAACAGGTACATGACAATTGTGCAACATAATATACCACATACAATATTTTCAATTTTGCATAACAACATGCAATACCATCATATACTCTTCAAAAAGGTAAAGAGAACACTAGACGAGATATTAATAGACAGTCATGCCTAGTGCGTTAGCACAAACAATCCTCTCAAGATGCCAAACCGGTTCCCCTTCGACTCCTCCACGTCCCATCCAAAAATGGCCCACATTTGCCACCAATCTTAAGCCTGGTTATTTTCTCTGAAAATATGAGAAATCCATACAGAGTGAAGCTCATCATAACATCTCCCAAATCATCAATAATGGTTCAAATCTGTCAAGGGCATTTGAACTCTTTTTGGATCACCTTAATGCTAATATTATCACCTTCGATATGCATTTTATGATAACCCAATTCAATGCACTTTGGAATGTGCCTAACTGCCAACACTTCTCCGCTCAAAAACCAGAGCATTGCCAAGACCCAAATATTAAGATATTAAGTGTTAACCCAAATGGTTATGGATTATGAAACCACACGTCACCTTCTCATTCTTCTTTCATCCGTTACATGTTCAATGTCACCCATACAATATCTGGGGATTTGTATTGAATAAAGCACTATCAATTACTATATATAGAACCTTGAGAAAACTCCTATGCAACTTCCATTCTAGGGTCTTGGCCTATGCTTCTAACATGACTCTTATTGGATTAGGCTAAGAATCTCGAAATACCAGCCCATTACGATTTTACCAAATGACCCACAAGGAAATGAGAACTCTATACAATTACACTCTAGCTTCCGAATCTTTAGCATTTTGAAGGTCCTGCAACCACCCTTTGAGCCCTAACTTGGCACCTGCCTCAGCTACCTTCGGGCATAAGCCTGCAATCAATACTGTAGGGCTAAAACACCACAAACAAATGATCCAAGCTTTCTTCTTGCTCAGAGCAAAATGCACAGCAACCCGAAAGGCACTCCTCAATGGGCTAAAACATTTCTAATTGGCAGTGAATTATACATCAATTTCCAAGCAAGGTTGATCTTCTAGATTCATCTAACCGACCAACTATTCCTATCCTATCACTAAATATTATGTCTAACCGAGTAGGCAATCACTGAGAAACTTAGTCAACTGTAAAATCCTAGCAGAACAACTTGTTTGAGCTGAAATGAAATAAGAATTCCCAAAGCTAGCAATAACATTGTATTTATCATATTAACCACTAACATTTACCTTTCAACTTAGCACCCAACTATCCCTTTTCTTTTAAAGAGTAACCACTAAAATATGACATACATCTAGCAATTTTTAAGGGTAGTTTATTCTGAGCTTTTATGTTGTTTTGTCGAAGAATGAAAACTATAAAATACGACACATTAAAAAGTCCAACTGAAATAAGAAAATTTTGTTTACATGTCTCAATTACTTAATATACTATTTGGAATAAAAGAATTGTTGCAATTTGAAAAATCAAAAACTAATTGAAATAAGAAAATTTTGTTTACTTGTCTCAATTACTTAATATACTATTTGGAATATAAGAATTGTTGCAATTTGAGAAATCAAAAAAAAAAAAAGGTAAATTCAAAGGTTGGTGTTCTAAAAAGACTGCTATCATAACACACCTTACATTTGTTATAAAATTAAATAGACTAATATATTAATAAAACTTGACCTACAAAAGTTTCAAAAATAATTCAACTATAGAATTTAATATTAAATAATTGATTTCATAATTTAATAACTTCATATTAGCCTACAAAAAATATCTCCTTTTCTATTATTCGACCAGATTACTCTGAATTTGTTTTTTAAGAATCTAAAAGCTTACAGAATTGTAAAATGTTTTGAATGTCAACACAATTGTGTCATTATAACTAAAGCTTTGTTTAGCACATGAAATTAGAATTGGAATATGGAATTTCAAATCCAATTCCAATTCTAGTGGGATCGGAATTATAATGGAATAGAAATCTATTGTCCGGTTACTCAAAAGAATTATAGGTTAGAATTATATTTCCATAATGATTCGACTCATCACAGGTCTTCGGTCAATCAACTTGGAGCATTTCAAGTTTTGAATCAACTAGGATCCAAGTTTGCTCCGGTTGAATAACTTGAAGTTCGAGTTATTCAAATTTCGAGTCAAATTGGGTCGAGTTTTAGTGGCGTCGGATCATTTCATATTCAATTCATCTTGGATTTTTAGTCAATGGGGTAGATCTTTTAAGTGATTCAAGCTGGAACGAGTCAAGTTTGAGTTGACTTAGGTCAGTTTGAGTTTAAGTCATTTTAGTTTTGGGTCAACATGATTACATCATTTTAAATTTGAGTTATCTTAGATCAGGTCAAATTTAAGCTACGGGTGTAATTGGTTGGATCATTTTGAGTTTGGGTCATATTAGGTTGCGGGTCAATTGGATCGGGTCATTTGGACTTTAAGCTGAACTTGGTTACATTACATTCAAGTCGAGTAGTTTCATTTCTTGGATTTGAGTCATCTCAAGTTTCAGGTCAACCGGGTTGGTCATTTCGAAATTTGAGCTAAGTTGATTTAGGTAATTTCAAGTTCAAGTCATTCAAACTAGGTGATTTTTTGAGGTTCAAGTAACATTTAGGTTGTGTCTTAGTCTTTCAGTTTTAAATTATCTTAGGTTCGAGTTAATCAAGTAGGGTCATTTTGGGTTTTTGAGATTAAAGTCAATTCCTCACTCCCACCCCAAAAAGTTGGAATTTATGATTTTAAGTTGAAATGTGGAATTGTCGTTCCAATTCCAGCATATCAACCAAACAACAAAATTGAAATATTCAGCTCCAATTCCAGTCTTAATCCCAATTCTACACTCCAATTCTATGCGCCAAACAGGACTTAAGTGGGCTTTTATATGATACTTAGAATGACTTAGAAAAGTCTTTTACACTCTTTAGTAGATACAGAAATATGGCCAAAGGGCTTAACCAAAAAAAAATTGACAAGCCGTTGTGGACAATTTAACTGTTTTATAAATAGATTAAATATAATATATACTGCATATTTATCCAAAAAGTCACAAGAGCGCTTGCCCCAATGTTACAGGGTGTATCTGCCATTGGATGCAACCATAGGGAAAAAAGAAAACAAAAATATGAAAATTATAAAGCTCTTGAACCATAGAGCCTAATACCGTTTGTTTTTGTGTCGGTGAAGTTACCCAGTGGTAGCTTTTGTGTCATAATTGTTCAAAGAAACACAAGTTATTTTTAAAGTCTGTTTGAAAATATTTAAAATATATATATATATTTAAATTAAAAGCTATAGAATTAATAAATTTTATACTCATTTCATAACTTGTATACATACTTGTACATATTTGCATAACTAAAACCGCTACAAAAATACTACTACTTTACAATTATTGTATAAGGGCTAACTCAAAATGTGTTATGTAACTGCTTCTTATTTGATTCAATGCCTCCAATCTCTTTATCAACCAATCATGGTTGTATCAATAAAATTTCCAAGACTTTAGTCCAAACAAATAATAAAAAGACTACCTTATTACTCAAAAACTTGACAAGCATATATTACAACAACAACAATCCCAGTGCCTCAAGGGCTCTCGCAAAAGCGGGGTCGGGGGGGGGGGGGGGGGGGGGGGGGGGGGGGGGGGGGGGGGGGGTTAGATGTACGCAGCCTTCCCCCTTTCAAGGTGTCAACCTGAAGAGAGGCAGTTTTCGAAGACCCCAACCTGAAGACAAGCGTATATTGAACCTAAGAATTTACAACATTCCTTTCCTTCAAACACATAATAGAATTGGCGCCTAGATTTTGTTCTCATATATGATAATATGGAATCTAATAAAGGCAATTACGTAATGGCTATTGAGTTAGCCTTTGCAAACCAAAAGTTAATAATAGTACTTTCGTAATAGTTTCCATAATGGATATATACTACATTTGCTTACAAAATCATATTTACAAATTTTATATGGCCATTCATTCCATTCATTCGCAAGCATTAAAGGAGTATTAAAGGAAAACTTGAACTACGTACATACATACTTTTAAAAAAGGTAAAGCCAACAGACATAAATACTGGTGCTATTCCAGCTACACCTCCCGCTTTGTCAAGTATACTGCAAAGAATATAATTATATGGCTATTCGTTCTATTCTCTTGCAAGCATAAGACTTAAATGATGGAAATGTCACAAGCCAAATATCTCATTTCCTCTTATTAGCCTATCCCATATAGAAAAAAATAGTAAAAAGAAACTACCTTTAAATAAGAAGTATGATATGACTTATTATATTAGGTTCAGGGGCGAGAGATGGATGGGAATCACACACGGTTGCGTCGACAAGCAAAGCCGGGCCAGGCTCGAGCTCAAGTAAGGACAAAGCCTCCATTACTACTTGCCTCATAACTATTCCTGGAGCTATTTTACTGCCCTTCAATTCCCCAACAGTCATGCTTGGAAGTAGGTGACTATTGAAGTTTAACATAACCATTCCAACAGTCACCTCTCACCCTATATAATGCTTACTTTGGCCATTGCTCCAACACACCAAAAACAATCAGAATCCTCTCCCTTTCTTCTCTTTCAACATTCTATCTAATGCTTTGGGCAAAGTTCTAAAGGCTCTCTTACACGGTGACTAACGAGGGAACGTTAAGAGTTGAATCACGTTGATCCTAGAGGACAGCTGCCGATAAAACTGTATACAACCAAGCAGCAGCAAAATCATCTTTTAGGACATTGGTTTTGACCACAGTGCAATATCAGAGTTTGTAAGATCTTTCTATTAGCTATTTTTCTTCATTGCTTTGATTGAATGTCCACAACTCTAAACACCACCTTTATTCTTGTTGATCGGAATTAATGTGCTCTTCATTTACTCAGTAGGCATCTTCTTACCTTGAAGAATTTAGTTGGATAGTTTGGTCAATTAAGTGATGCCCTTCTCTATGAAGCATTTCCAAGCCTTAATGGGTATTCTATCTAGACCAACTGCTTTACACCTGCACATCTTTTTCAAGGCTTCCCTGACTTCCTCAAGTCTAATCCACCTACAGTAGCAATGATTCTGATGCTCCTCAGATGTTTGTAACTTTCCTAGGGATATATTTCAATCCCCTTGTTCGTTGAACAATCGCAGAGGTAGGCTTTCCACCTAGCTTTAATTTGTTGCTCGTCCACAAGTACTTGTACATCATCCCCCTTTATGCACTTTACTTGATCCGAATCCCTAGTCCTCCTCTCTCTCATTTTTGCGATTTTTTATTAGTCCCTAGCTCCCTCCTTCAAGTACAGCCTTCTATAAAAATCCTCGTATGCTTTGGATTGTACTTCTCTAACTGCTACTTTGCATCTTTCTTGGCCTTTCTGTACTGTTGTTTCATGTCCTCATCTCCACTTTGATCCCACTGCTTGAAACAGTCTTGCTTGGCCTTGATCTTCTCTTGGACCTCCCTGCACCACCAACAAGACTATCTACAGTCCGATGTCCTACCCTTTGACACACCTAGGACTTCGCGCGCCAAACCTCTAATCTTCTAGGCTAGTTGGCTCCAAATGAAGTTTATATCCCCTTCCAAATCACAGCTGGGCTCAGACTCTACCCTTTTCTTAAAGGTTTGATACATGTCCCCCTTTAAGTCCCTCCAACGAGTGCGTGGTTGCCCTGGTTTCCTAGATTTCTTAGCCCTTCCCTTGGCTTTAACATCAGCACACAATACCTATGCTGTGTAGATGGCTCATCCCCAAGGATAACCTTGCAATCCCTGCATTCTATTTGAGCCCTTGTCCTCAGTAATATGCAGTCAATTTGAGTCCTTACTCCCCCGCTTTGACACGTGGTGATGTGCTCATCACGTTTTCTGCAGAAGGTGTTAGCAACCATTAACTTATAAGCGACAAGTAACTCTACCAGAGCTTTACCCTCAGCATTGCCCATTGAAATCACCACCAATCACTACTTGTTCGCTCTGGGGTATGCCTTGTGTCAAATCGTGAGATTGTGACGGCCAAAGTTTACCAACTTAGGCCCGTAGTGACAAGAGAGGTTTAGATGAGAAAGAAAAAAAGAGAATTTGAGATGAAAAAAGAATTAGACTTAGAGAAAGATGAGAGAATTGAGAGAAAAGTTAAGAAGTAAAGATATTTCATAAATTTCATTGATGATCTAAAAAAGAAATACAAATACAATATTTATACTTTTTACATCCAGTGACAAAATAATATCTAAAAGAATATTAATCAAATCTCAAAATACAATCTCAAGATTCTTATTCCTAACGGCTGGTTAGAGCAGTACCCAAAGGCTAGGAAGAGCGTGCGCTGGGCTGAGGCACGGCACAAGGCATGGGAGCTGGGAACGCGCGCTAGGCTGGGGCGCAACACAAGCACGGGGGCTGGGGACGCGCGCTTGACAAGGCCTGAATAAAGGAACTAAGCAGCGGCTGACAATGTCATGACATTGAACTGGCAGTGACTTGACAATGTCACGACAGGGACCCGGCAGCAAGCTGGACAGCGAACCTGGGCAGCAACCTGACACGGCTTGACAAGTGATCTCGACACAGACCTTAGGACACCTGCTCGATATCTAGACAATGTCAAGGGAACCAAAAGAGTCATGACCATGACAATACCCCCTCCTCAAGCCAATCCTTGTCCTCAAGGATTGAAATTTGGAAATTGGCCTTGGATGAAGGCCCAATCTTCCCAAGTAGCGGCTTCACTTGGCATATTCTCCCATTAGACTAGGACTTGAGTTAGCTTCTTTCCTTTGCGCATTAGGGTCCGTTGCTTGAGCACGGCTTTAGGTTGAACCTCTGGATGTCCATCCTAATCACAACGAGGCAAAGGAATACTAGGCACAATGTTGTTCCCAATCTTTTTCTTAAGACGGAAGACATGAAACATAGGGTGGACCTTAGAGTCTTGAGGTAGTTCTAGTTTGTAAGCCACCTTCCTGACCTTGGCAAGCACCTTAAAGGGCCCTCACGATCTTAGTTGATATTGGAAGCACGAATAGCTTCCTAGACTCGAGCGTCGTCAACGAAATCCAGCTTGACACCGTTCCGTCTGTGGTCATGACCGTCACTGTTGCTAATGGCGAGAACTTGATTAGCTATCAAAAGTGCCCAAGCTTGAAGTGGAAAGTGCAAGGCCATGTGTTCTCGGATGACTTACGGGGTGCTAGACTTGAGAGGAAGCGACATGGTTCTCGGTGTCGATTGGCTTCAAAGGTATGGCCCGGTCACTTTCGATTTCACGAATCTCAAATTTTCATGTTTTAAAGATGGTAAACCAGTTCATTTACAAGGAACGTCCGATAACGCCGCTTTGCATGCTATGTCCGAAAAGCGTCTTACTCGTTTTCTTAAAAAGAAAGTTAATAGTGTCATGGGTCATTTATTCATGGCTATTGGTAGTGAGGAAAAAGAACCATATGTCCAACCCGACCTAGGGCCAATCCTTAGAAAATATAAAGATGTTTTTGACATTCCTAAATCCCTCCCCCCAAACCGGAAGAGGCGTTGGGCGCGGACCGTGCTGTTACGCCATGGGTCACAGACGCCTGGGACTGGCCAGCGCTTTGGAACGACACGCTTGGGCCCGACCTGAATGAGGAGCCCGGCTTGGAGCTGTATGACGGTTTGTTGAAACTAGGTTTGAAACCCGTGGCCCCCTTGATTTCAGCTATAGTGATTTCTTGCAATTTAGCTTGTTCTATAGCGTAATTCACTTCAATAGGCCGATTTGCTTTAACGGCCACACGTATGGCGTTCTTTAAACCACCAATAAAACTTGAAACGAAATAAGACTCACTTAGTGTAGGGTGGTAGATCATCATCCAGCTGCGCAACTCTTCAAACCAAACCTCATATTCTTCCACGGTACCCATTTGAGCTGTCTCGTTGAATTGCTCCACCACGTCTTGCAAGGACTTATCACCAAACCTCTTACATAGCTCGTCAATGAAGAATTGCCATGTAATGGCGGAATGCCTTAGCTCTAAGGCATGGAACCAAATGTCACCGTAGTCATGTACGTGTGATGACGCCAAACCGACCCATTCATTTGTTGGGATTTGATACCAACGAAAATACTTCATGCACTTACGAATCCACACCCGCAGGTTCTTGCCATCAAATTTTGTAAAATCAAGTTTCGGGCTGTAGTGGGCGGACCAAGAACGTGTACTAATATTGTTTCCACTATGTTCCCCATCCTCGGAACGGGGGTGGTGTCGTAAGTCCCTTTGTTCAGGAGCACGCCATGGTGGTGGCGGCGGTGGCGGTGGCGGCGGCGGCGGCGGCAGCGGCGGTAGGATTCCATGGCCTCCAATGTGGACATAGTTGCCTGAACCCACCTGTTCTCCTTGTGTTGGAATTTCCGACGCTACCTCAGGCACGATCTCTGGACGTTTCTCTTGATCATTAGCATACGATTCACTGACTCAACCAATGTCGCCACGGTGTCTTGGAGCCCACGTTGGGTTTGTCCAAACCCCGCAAACTCGATAGTCAAGCGATCTACCGACGCCTTTAGTCCTTCACCCGACACACTTTGGTCACAGACCAGTGTGTCAAGCCTATCCAGTCGTCTTTCAATGGTCAAGAATCGTTCTTGTGAATCAGAAGTCTCCTCGGACGAAGACATGTTGGTAGCGTTTCGGTTATTTCGTGTGACAGCCAGCTTCACGATCGTATGTGCTCTGATACCAATTTGTCACAATCTCGGGATTGTGACGACCAAAGTTTACCAACTTAGGCCTATAGTGACAAGAGAGGTTTAGATAAGAAAGAAAGAAAGAGAATTTGAGATGAGAAAAGAATTAGACTTAGAGAAAGATGAGAGAATTGAGAGAAAAGTTGAGAAGTAAAGATATTTCATAAATAACATTGATGATCTAAAAAAGAAATACAAATACAATATTTATACTTTTTACATCCAATGACAAAATAATATCTAAAAGAATATTAATCAAATCTCAAAATACAATCTCAAGATTCTTATTCCTAACAGCTAGTTAGAGGTGCGCCCTACGGCTAGGAAGAGCGCGCGCTGGGCTGAGGTGCGACACAGGGCATGGATGCTGGGGACGTGTGCCAGGCTGGGACGCGGCGCAGGCACGAGCGCTGGGACACACACTAGACAAGGAACTGGGCAGCGGCTGACAATGTCATGACATTGAACTGGCAGCAACTTGACAATGTCACGACAGGAACTCGGCAGAGGACTGGACAGCGAACCTGGGCAGCGACCTAACACGGCTTGACAAGCGATCTTGACACGGACCTCAGGACACCTGCTTGATATCTAGACAATGTCAAGGGAACCAAAAGAGTCATGACCACGACACCTTGCATCGTTATGTCTAAGTCCTCCCAGAATCTAGCCTTCTCCTGCTCTGTTATCCCCGTCTAAGGTACATAGGCACTTATAACGTTCATTATCTCCCCACTAAAGCCAACTTGATGCCCATAATCCTATCATTAATCCTAATCACTCCCACTACTTTGTCCTTAAGGTCGCTATCTACTATAATACCCACTCCATTCCTCCCTCTGGCTTTGTCCGCATACCACAATTTACATCCTAGCACATCCCTGGCTTTCGTGCCCATACATTTAGTCTCTTGAGAGCAAAGGATGTTAATCTTTCTCTTCATCAGCATTTAGGCCACCTTAAAATTCTTCTTTGCTAATGTGCCAACATTTAATGCCTCAAATCGCAGGCTTGTCTCAACGAGTTGACTCACCCTGCCCCTTCCCAACCCCTTTGAAGATGGCCTCAGGTTTTGAGCTTCATAACTAGATGATTTCATCCACTAACTGTCAACAATCACATGTAAGCAAGCACACAATCACAGAACAAGGGAATAGTTGACATAGCAATAGCAACAACAATCAAAATCACACAATTCAAAAGTAGATGAGAAATGAAATAATACCCAAAACCTAGCACAAATTCACGTCGAGGAGAGATTTAACTTGGAACCAGCCGGCTATTGCTTACCTGTAACCGACCAGCTATTAGCCATGGAGTGAGGCTGTGGTGGCTGTGGGGTTTAGTGAGGGTCAAGGTTGGGTCAGGTTTGGGGTTTATACAGCTAGAATTGGCTAGTTAATGGGTTAGGGTCAGGTTCTTGTGTTAGTTTTTGGGGCTTTCTAAGGTTTTGTAGGGTGAGAGCGGAGGCGGTGGTTTGCCAAGTAGTGATGGTGGACCGGTCTGATGGTGATGGCAGGTTTGGTGGAGGTCCGGTCTGGTGGTGATGGAGGTCCTGTGGTGGCCTCAGTTAGGTTTAGGGTTAAGGTTTACTAGGTTAAGGTAAGGGTTAGTTTAGGGAGAAGGGATAGGATTAGCATTAGGGTTAAGGTGAGGCAGGTGGTGGCAGAGGCTCCCATTTGCCGATGATGGGGCTTCGCCATCATAGGGGTTGTTGTCAACGAGCCTGCTGACGCAAGAGAGAGAAAGAGAGAGAGAGAGAGATCGGGGGGGTGCGAGAGAGACACAAGAGAGAGAGATCAAGGGAGACCCAAAAAAGTTAGGTCACAAGGTGGAACATGTAAAAAAAAAAAATTCAAAAAAAAAGAAAAGTGTTCTCTCTCCCCCAAATTGATGGGTGCCCTAATTTTACCCCATTGGCAAAGATTTCAAAAAGAACCACATTATGGGTCAGATAAATCCCATTTACTTTGAGTAATTTTAGTCCTTAATTTTTTGATGGATCAATGCTGCTCATTCCGTAGCTGCAGGAAATTTCGAAAATGCTAAGATTTTCTGCTCCCGAAATGTGATTCGACGTTTCAAAGTCAAATTCACGCTTCCCACGTGTATCAAACTCGATGGAAACACGATTCAAATAATCATGGAATCACTCTAATAAAGAGATACTTATCAAATGATTTGTTAGCTAATTATACCTTCAATTTATTGAATGATTGGACCGTGTGCACATTTGGGAGTCAATTTGTTTTTATCTTATTCATTGGGGTGCTTAATTTTTCTTGATTATTATTTCTTTGAATCACTTTGATAAAGAGATACTTATCAAATGATTTGTTAGCTAATTATACCTTCAATTTATTGAATGATTGGACTGTGTGCACATTTTGGAGTCAATTTGTTTTTTATCTTATTCATTGGGATGCTTAATTTTTCTTGATTATTATTTAATAATGACTTTGTTTCAATATTTATGCTTTTATTGTTTAATTAATGATGTTCCATTAATTTTTCTTGTATATCTATTATATAGTAATATAACTACTCCTCCACGCTCCCAACCTCAGAAACTTCAATGACTGCCCGCTCCCCCACTCCCGCGCCCGCTTCCACCCCGTGTAGCTATGGGTCATTCAATGATGGCCATTCATTGAAAAAAAAAAAAAAAAAAAAAAAAGGCCTAAATAATGACCCAAAAAAAACCTCAAAAAAAAAAAAACAACCCCTTCATTCACAACTTTAAAACGAACAAAAAAATCCTCAAGGCTCTCCCCTCTTTTTTCACTTTCCAAATCCAATTGATTCAATGCGAACCAACAACAATGCCCCAATTTCTATCTCATAAACAATCGATTTTGCTACAAATTTACTCCGCGTATTCCTCGTCCTTCTTTGGGTATATCCACTCTCTTTATCACGAAATTCTCTCTTTTCCGGCAACAAATTCAATTTTTTGGCGATCGGAATTGAATTTCGTCCCAAAATTAGCAAAATTGAAGTGGAAAATGTCAAAGTATAGTTTTCAGGTAACAAATTCGATTTACCAATTAATTGGATTTTCGACCCAGAATTATGCCAATCAAAGAGTAAAATAACAAATTACAGTTTTCCATTAACGAATTCAATTTCTCATACGTCAGAATTGGAATCACAACACCTCTCGCTCGCTCTCTCTCTCTGAGCGTGTCGAGGTAAGACTATGCCAGCAAGAGAAGAAGGGAGATAGGGAAGAAGAGTAGCAACCCGAATATCCAAACCCAAAATTCAACTCAAGATCACAAACCAAAGATCACTTCAACCCAATCAAAGTATCAATCAAAGATTTGTACTGTATATATATATATATAAGCTCTATAAGTGAGCTGAAGTATAAGATTTACAAGTAATTGAATTATATTTGATAGTAGAAAGGGGAGGAAGACATAGATGAGAATTGAGGGGGGAGAGAAAACAACACACACAATTCATCAACATAAACCTCTCTCTCTACCAAGGGTCTTATTTATATTAAAAGCTAATGACCCTAAAATGACCCTAATACCCTCTATTGACCCAGTTCAGTAATCGGGCCAAACGTCGGGTTTGTATCAATACCCTTATACCCATTATGGCTCGTATCATTTCTTTCCCCTCAAAAGACCCTTGTCCCCAAGGGTCATGGATAACGAGCCAATTCCTAATTTGTTGATAATCCCCTCGGGTCAAATACTATAATTACAAATTTTCCCAATTAATTTTCCTAAAGCTGGAAACGGATGTAAAAATTTTTGCTCTTAAAAATTTCATGTAAAAAGTAATGAGAAAATTGTAAATAACTAAAAGGGTAAATTTGTAATTTGACCAAAAATTAAACCCTAACCCTAATTTAAATTGAGACCTGTGATTCCTCCAAATCCTCCGTAAGTGGTAGCCCAACGGTGGCCAATGGGGTTAAACAAGGGCAAGCGGCATGACGGCTGAGGCGTCACCACGATGACCGTGGTGCCGGCGACAGCAGTGATGGCTCTTCTTCACTGCCACTCCTCCCATCTTCGACCACCACGCCTCCCATGAATCCGACCAGTATCTGGACGTTGATGACGGTGGTTCCACCTTGTTATCCAGCGAAGCGCGGTGCTAGTTGAGGAAATGACCTGTCTCGATTGTCTCAGCAACTCCGGTCTTCATGTTGTTGTCACGATGCTCGTTTGATGTTGGTGACTTCGCATCTCTTCGGAGTTCTTCTCCCGGTCTTCAATCTGTGCTTCGTAGTTCACTTCAACCGCTACATAGTTGTCGGAGTTCCAATGGTTGATGTACTCATCGATCTTCTTGTTTTTCGTGTCCTCTTCACTACCAGAGCTCCGAGTCGATGTCAGAGGTGCTAGCATTATGTTCTTCGCTCCTTTTCTGGTTAACCCTGGCTCCAGTACTCCAGTGGTGGCTATGGTGGCGGCAGGAGCTGTATCAAAGGCGATAAAGTATTTTGGATGTTTTTACACATATATCCCCATTCTTCTAGCCCCTCTTTACAATCAACATGCATTTTACCTAATATTTTTGATATTTCTTTCAAATTTCTTTTGCATGTCCACCAATTCAGCCACAATCACTTGATCTAGAGTGACCCCCATTGTTTAAGCCGAGGAATGCGTGCTCCAACGAAGGACTGTTAATGAACGACTATTTAAAACATTTCATCGAACACCTTACATGCAGAACTTGGATTGCACCTTGATAGCCATTTTGTCCCTTGTAGAAGTGTCCTATGTATGGATTGAGACAATCAACAACAAGCAAGCCGAGCAACTAGTGCTCTAAGACCAATTGATAGCAACTTGAATCTCCAAACCTAAAATTCAGCTCAAGATCACAAACCAAAGATCAATTCAACCCAACCAAAGTATCAATCAAGGATTTGTACTATATATATCTATACAGCTCTACAAGTGAGCTTAGGCATAAGATTTACAAGTAATTGAAGTATATTTGATAGTAGAAAGGGGAGGAAGACATAGACGAGAATTGAGGGGGGAGAGAGAAGAACACACACAATTCATCGACATAAATCTCTCTCTCTACTAAGGGTCTTATTAATATTAAGAGCTAATGATCCTAATACCCTCTATTGACCCAATTCAGTAACCGGGTCTAATGTCGATGATACCAAAAGCTCAACCACAGGATCCAAATCAACCAAGATAGATGAGAAATTGAGGGACAAGAGAATAGAGAAATTAGGGAGAGGAAGAGTTTGCATTGTATTTGGATAAAACCCTAATCAATATATCATTTGAGCTTATACTTGCCCCAAAAGAAAATACAAATATCAGGAAATTAAGTAAAAGTACTAAAAATTACAAATATGGGTTAAAAGCTGCAAAAATAACTGCCACCCAGTCATGTGCTCCTCACCTGCTGCTTTAGCCGCCATCATGTGCCTGGCACGTGATTTTTTCCCGCCAAAAAAGGTTAATATTCTTTTTAGTCGTATCAGTATCCCCCTCCCCCCCCCCCCCCTCTTCTTTTCTTTTCTTCTTTCCCCCTTGTCCTCAAGGGTGAATGCGTGAAAAATTCACTTGGAGGTCATATAGGAACTCCCATGTAGCTTCCTCTCAAGGTAGACCCTTCAATTACACCAGGACCTTTGTTGCAGCCTTGTTATTGCGATTCACCATTTTCCTATCCAAAATTAGTTCTAGTTCTTTCCTTGGAGCAACATCCAAATCTTCTGGTATAGGAATTTGGTAGGTAGGCAGTGGACCAAAGTGGGGTTTGAGTTGGGAAACATGGATCACATTGTGGATTTTTGCTAAATCTAGCAAATCAAGTCTATAAGCCACCTTCCCAACTACGGCAAGGATCTAAAATGGTACAAAATACTTCGGAGAGAGCTTGTAATTGCTTCTGTGAGCCACGTTGATCTGTCCGTAGGGATGGAGCATCAAATACACCCAATCACCAACTTGAAAGCTCCTGTCAGTCCTCCTTCTGTCAGCTAATTGCTTCATCCTGTTCTAAGCTCAGGTTAAATAGGATCTGACCACCTTAATCATTTCTTCTCTACTTCTCAAACTCTCATCCACAACTTCTACTGATGTTTCACCAGGCAGATAGGGTATGTGCAAGGGAGGGGCTTGGCCATACATGACTTCATAGGGGGTCTTCTGAGTTGATGGGTGCCAAGTAGTGTTATACCACCATTCAACTAATGGTAGCCATTTAGACCATGATGAAGGACTGGTGCTGCACATACATCTCAAGTATGTGTCCAACCCTCTATTGACCACTTCAGTTTGGCCATCAGTTTGAGGGTGATAAGCTGCGGAGAGGTGTAGATCCAACCCTTGTATAAAGAACAAGGCTTGCCAGAACTCACTATGGAAAATGACATCCTTGTCATTGACTACAGCGCTTGGCATTCCATGAAGCTTGTAGAGATTGTCCCAAGTATGCCTGAGCAGCCGTCAAAGCTGTGCAAGGGTGAGTGAGTGCCATGAAGTGAGTTGCCTTGCTAAACCTCTCTACAACCACAAAAATGACATCCTTGCCAAAGGACCTTGGAAGTCCTTCAATGAAATCCATGGAAATATCAGTCCAAACTGAATCCGGTATTAGAAGAGGTTGTACAACCACGGGGAGGCTATGTTCTCATGCTTGTAGGCTTGACATATAGGGACACTTCCTAATGAATTCTTTAACTGATCTAGCCATGCCCTTCCAATAGAAAACGGATATGATGTGATGCAGTACTGCATCTTAACCAGGATGACCTCCACTTAATGAATTCTGAAGCCATTGTAAGATCTTAGCCCTCACATTATCATCTTGCCCCACTACCAGCCTTCCCTTTTCTCTTTAATTGACCCTGCTGCTAACTATACTTAGGATGCCTGGAAGGTTCAATCTGCAGCTGCTCAAGGAGATGCTAAATTTGAGGATCTGTCTGCCATGATAGCTGGATCATTGCATACAAGCTCTTGTCCATAGCAAATAACACCATACATAATACCTGCTGATTTACAATCCAAGAAAGGGCATCAGCTAGTATACTCTCCTTCCCCTTCTTGTAATCAATCACGTTGCACCCCATTAACTTGGAGAGCCATAACTGCTAGAAATGAGTGTGAATTTTCTACTCTAGGAGATATTTTGGGCTCTCCTGATTAGTCTTCATAATGAATGTGTCGTTAAGCAAGTACTGTTTCCATTTATGCACTACTGCCACTAACGCTAATAGCACCTTCTCATAAACTGCCAGTAATGTTGCTTGGGACTTGGTGCTTTACTAAGGAAGGCTTGAGGGTGCCCTGCTTGAAGTAAAACTACTCCTATCCCATAACTGCTAGCATCAGCTTCAACCATAAATGGTTTGGAGAAGTCTGGATGAGCCAAAACTAGTGTGACACTACTGCATTCTTCAGATCATTGAAGGCTATTTGTGCTTCTTCAATCCATCTCCACATATCTTTCTTCAAGAGCTCAGTAAGGGGTTTAGCCAAGACTTCATAACCCCTAACAAATCTCCTATAGTATCCAGTGAGGCTTAAGAAGCCACGAAGTTGCTTTATGTTAGAAGGAACTGGCCACTGCTGAACTGCTTCAATCTTCTTAGGGTCAGTTGCTAACCCTCCTTTAGCTATTATGTGACCCAGATATTCTTCTTTAGTCTTTTTACTTATATCAGTCGGGTTTGTATCAATACCCCTATCTCCATTTTGGCCCATATCATTAGAGGGTTCGGTAGGGCACCCTGTTGATGTTATTATCCATCACTAAAGAGAGCAGGCTTTGTAGTTTTGTTGGGTTGGTTTGACTCCAACGCTTACGTTTTAAGATCGAAAGCTTCATAGTTCGATTTTGTTATTGGGATTGGATTGTCTATTCCGGTATCTTATGCAAATCCAATTAATAACAAGATCGAAATTCCTAATGGACGTGATTGTGTTATAATAGGTAAAAGTGAGAAGACCATCAAATATCTTCAAGTTCAATGAGAGCAAAGATTTAGATATCCAATTCAAAATAATTCAAAAGTCTAACATTGGATACTGTTCTTTTTCATATCCAGTATTGGGATTGGGGAGGGGTGCGGGGGAAATCAAAATCATAAAATTAACCAGCCGAATTGCAAAACTTCTAATTAGCTTGAAGTGATCTTTGGTATTTGAAACACCTCACAGGTTTGGGGTTGATTTGAAGGTAATATTTATAACGGTTTTTTTTTTTCAAAGAAAAAAAATGCAATCCTAACAAACTATCATTCAACAGCAAAAATTCAAATTCAAAATTATAATTATCAAAATCAAAGAATTGAAAAAAGATTTGAGCATAATCGTGCAGATTTATTTTTTTAGAAACAAAATCCCATAAAAAAGGAGAAAGGAAAAAAAAAATTTTTTTTTTTTTTAAAAAGGGTTTAATTTCCCTAAAAAAAAAGAATTTTTTTTTAAAAACGCTTTTTTGACAATTTTTTTGACTTCAAGTCACGACATTAAGGTACACAAATCACATCCGTCTTGACTTGGAAGTACAGGCAACTTGTAGGTATGAAAATGTTATCATTTTTATAAATTTTAAAGCAGGTCGAAGAAAAATCTAAGCCCAAACAACTTCAAAGTCAAAAACTTAAGCCCAAATGACTTCTAAGTCGAACTAAAAAGTCTAAATGACTGTCAAGTCAAACCCAAAGCCCTAATGACTATAAAGTCGAACAAAAAGAGCTAAATGACTCTGGATTCAAACCTAAAATCAAACCTTCAGCCCAAAGACTTTCAAGTCGAGCCTAAAAAAGGGAACAAAAATGACTTCCAAGTAAAAATAAACATCAAAACCCAAAAAGTCTTAGGACTAAAGTAAGAGTAGGCTCGTAAAAGCTTTTAAAATTACTCGAGCCCGATTTTACTGAGTTGATCACGCTGCACAAAGCTTAGGAGCATTTCCTCTATAAATAGAGGACTCCTTGCTTCAAAAGAAAGACATAGAAAAAAGTTCAAGGGTAGAAAATCAAAAGACTCCATCCATTCTCTCTCAAACTCTACCAACAGCAAGTCATCCAAGAGGTAGTCATCAAAGTACACCAAATTTGTGCCTGATTCCCTCCAAGTTCTAGTTCTTGAATTGAGATAAAGCTGCGTGCCCTCAACGACAACATCAATCAAGCCGAAAATTTGCGGAGATCAAATCAGAAGAGTTTTGTTCTTTTATTTTGTAAAGAGTATTACAAAGATTGTACCCACTTTTTTATCAATATAATTCATTTTATTGTGATTTGTGCATTTATTTCACGTCTTTCCATTTGATTCAAAATTTGTATTTACACATATGTCAATTAACTTTTATGGGTTAAGGTGGTCTCACTACTCTCTCTGTAGACAAATAGCTCTAGAGGGTTTACTAATGAATCATTAGATGATTTACAAAAGAATTGGACGGCTCTTTTGTCTTTGCTTAGAGTTATATTTTCTGGTTTTCTAACAGGACATCTTAGATCTAACAACAACAACAACAACAACAACAGGCCCAGTGCCTCCAAGGGCTCCCGCCAAAAGCAGGGTCTGGAGAGGGTAGATGTACGCAGCCTTCCCCCTTGAGGGGGCTACCCTGATCTTAGATCTAACATATTCAATATTTTGTCTCTCAATACAATTTAATTTCCTATAGAGAACACAATGACCTATCTAAAACATCTACAAAGCTAGTAAATTTTGCTTTCCATTCTTACATAACCATAGAAGGGTAAATCTCAGCGAATAAAAACACCCACATCAATGCATATAACACTATCAGCATGGAATCAGATCAACGTGTTACACTCGAGGCTGCAGTGTCATGAGCAGGATTTAGGAACATTATAACCTGTATCTATCACATTTAGTTTTTAAAGAAACATAATCTGCTTTGAATCTTATATTTGAGAATTTTTAAAAAAATGCTGCATTATCACTAATTTATATACCTCTTTGGTAGTGTTATAACACGTAACTATGTTCATACATATCTTTTAATAGATGAAATATAATACATATGCATTACGGAGACTATTGCGAAAGTACCATCACACAACGGCTAATCCAATAGCCATTATGTTGTGCAGCAACCTTGATTTTGTTCCATGGCCATAAGTGTCCTTGTTGGACACGTATACAGAAGTGTTGAAAGCGTAGATCAAACTTTTCACGGACTCTCAAATCTTTTGCCTACTCAGTGCATCAAGTGCAGCAACATTCCCAGTGCCCCAACGGCTTCCGTCTAAGTAGGTTCTGGGGGGCGGGGGGGATGGATGTTCGCAGCCTTCCCCCTTTAGAGTAGCACCCTAAAGGGGGGCTGTTTCCGAGAAATCCCAACCTCAGGGGTGCAACACAAGGACTTCCCAAGAGGTCACCCATCTTAGTATTACTCTCGCCCAAGCACGCTTAACTTCGAAGTTCTAATGGGAACTTGGTGCATCAAGTGTCGCACAAATATCCCCAAGTTCACTTCCAAACACAAGTACTTCAAGATGGCATGAAGATATGGAAGATAAATATTGTACTGATATGAGTCAATGAGTCAATCGTTATTATTAGTTTATTACCATCCGTAGTTTGTCTCCATTCCACAGTTGAAGTATCTATGTGAGATAAGTGTACTCTGACATTGACAGCTCAAATTAGACTAGAAACAATCGTGTGTGAATTTGAACACATATATACGTATGACTATCATAATTAAGTCAGGATAAGATAGGTATCAGTCTTTTGAGCATTACAACTTAACAAAAATGGAGTGAGAGACGAATACCATGACAAAAAAGCCCTCACGCCGAGTAGGCAAGTCCTCCAGCTTTCTTAATGTCTCATCACCCTTCGTGAGTTTACCAAATACTGCATACTAAAGCAACTCGGATATAAGATAACCTTGAGCAACAAAATCCGCAAGATAGAGACAATTGTCGGTCCAATCCCTAGACTGTATCAAACCAAATAAAGGTCAGTGTAAATGTCAAAGCAAGGAACACAATGAATAAGAATCCATCTTGTATGCTCTTGGACCAAATTATCCAACATGTGGACTGAGATTCAGACACTTTAAGTAATATTCATCGGTTAAGACCCCAAACCAAACCAAACTAAACTCAAAAGGAGGATAACGTAGAAATCAACATACTTGACGATCAAGATGAGGAGCATTCCCAAGAAGTATAGAAAAGGAGGACGATGCACTGTCTGGATCGTCATACCTATAATAGGAAATTAACACAAGGACATAGGTGCTTATCTGTAACATGTCAACAACCGGAAATAGAACGAAAGCACAAGGACAGCTTAGAAACATAAAATAGTTTTCATTTTCCATTCACAACTTTCCTTTTCATCTCATCCGGTATTTCTTTTCATTTTCCATTTGAAAAACATGCTTGTGAGTGGAAAATCATTAACAATATTCCAATTTCGGAAACTAAAAAATTATCTCAATTTTTCAATATCGTAAAAATTGAAAATTATACTCAAGTAGTATCCGTAAATTTGAAAACACGATAATCAAATTGAACCAATCTGAACAAATAGGGCAAGTGATCAGAAAATGAACTGACTCCAAGACATCCAATCCACAAAAAATTAAGTATCAGTTCCGATACAAATACCAACTGCAATTTTTCTGGGTACAAATTCATATATTGGATAACTCCTACTATATGAATTATACTAGATATTAATTTAATGTCAGGAAAAAAAATTTATATATATATAGAGGGTACACAATTTTAAAGTACAATAGAGAACACTCGATCTATGAAACCATTTCGAGTTACACAATTTTAAATTATGGATCTTCTAATCATAATGATTAATAAAGCACGAAGTAAAAGAGTAATTCACTGTTCAAATACAATATGAATATATCTACACATAAAACACCCTCTAGAAAACACGAAGGAAAATTGTAGAAAACACAAAGGAAAATTCTAAAAATTGGAAAATTTCTGAAAGAATAAGGAAACTGGAAGACTGTCTTCTAACTTCTCCCAATTGAAAACTTGGCTTTTCAACAATTGTTTTCAGTTTTCTAGTGTTCTTAATTTCCATGAAAACTGAAAATTTCTCTAATTCTAAACAATGCCTAAATAATTCCATTTTTTGATTGTTCAATAACTAAGATATCAGGCCTTTTTTCCCACTGCCTCTTTCCATCCAACATCTGACCAGACTTACGTATCTTCCTAAATCATAAATTGGAACTAGACTGCGGAATTACAATTCCAATTCTAGTTTTCATGGAAATAAAATTAGGAAGAAATTGAAATCGCTTCGTTTGATTATCATAGGAATCAAAGGTTGGTATTGTAGTTCCATAATAATTCGAGTCATCACGAATTTCAGTTAAATTGGTTGGAGCATTATGAGTTTTGAGTTAGTAAGGCTGGGGTTTCGATTAGGCTAGATCACTTTAAGGCTTAGTCATCTCGAGTTTTAGGTCAATTCCAATCGAGTTTTATCAAGCCGGATCATTGTATGTACGATTAATCTCGGATTTTAGGTTAACTAGGTCGAGTAAATTCAAGATTCTAGCCACCACAGCTCGCGTTTGAGATGATTCTAGTCATTTCGAGCTTGCATCATCTTAATTTTGGTCAATCAAGCTACATCATCTCATATTTCAATTTATCTCAAATCGGATCAAATTTAGCCCGACAGTGAGCAAAATTGAAGTATTTTAGGTTTTACTCATTTTAGGGTCCGGGTCAATTAGGTAGGGTCATTATGATTTTCAAGCTAGCTTGGTTGGGTCACATTAGACCCGGGCAATGTTACTCTTTAGATTTAAGTCATTTTGTGTTTGAGTCGATGAGGTTGATTCACTTTGAACTTTGAGTTAAATCTAATCAAGCTTAAGTTGGATCGGGTTATTTCAAGTTCAAGTCATTTGAGTTGGGTCATTTTGAGGTTTTTGGTCAAATTTATGTTATGTCGGGTCCTTCAATTTCAAATCATCTCAAGTTTTGGAATAATTACGTTGGGTTATTAGGTTAGTATATTTAACGTGGATTTCTTCCCCCTCCCCAAAAATTGGATGTCTGATGTTGTGTTCGAATCCAATTACATAGAATTAGTGGGTAGAATTACAATTTCAATTCTAACAGGTGACCGAGCAATAGAATTGGAATTTTGAACCTAAATTCTAAGGTCTAATTTCATATGCTAAACAGGACATTATGTTCTTTTGACTGAAAAACCAAAATATCCTTGAGAGCCAAAGCCTTTCATTGGCTCCCCTCTGTAACAAGCCTAACACTCAAAATTGGTTGTAAACACAAAGATCTAAGCCATTGTCACTAGGAGTCTATGTTGTGTGGTTCCCAGATAAGAGATACACGATCGTTTCTTTTTTACTATGTCCAGCAACTTAGGACTTATAATTCAAGTTATTTGCATCTTCCGCATAGGTTCTTCTTGATGTAATTCCACGAAATAGGAAAGACAAAAGAAGCTAAAATATAATCCTCAACTACAAAAATTACAAGTCCCTAGTGTATTAGGTGAAAGAGAGATGCTAAAATTTTGAAACCTATGTAGTTTCGACAGACTTCACTAACCTAACGCAAGTTGATTTGCAAAGAAATCAGAGGATATCATTACTAGTTTTTCGTTTTGTTCTTTTGTGTTCCCTCAAAAGGATATCTTATCCTTAATATTGTCTACATTTCTCACTCAATAATCTCTCTTTTCCATAACAACATAACTCACCCACAAATAATTCATAGCACATTAACAAAAGAGCCTATCTTCTATAAGTTAAGAACTAAAAACACAACCACGATAGAAATAATTTAAAGTTGCCCAATAACCGCAGACAACAGAAACCAATAACACACATAATTATTCAATTCTCTAGTAGGCCAAATCATAGAATCAATTGCAATTTCAGGTCTTGGTCCAGGGTCATGGTAGTAGGGTGCCATGAACATTTCGTAACTGGTTGCAATGATTACACTTGGTTTTATAAGGAACATAAATTGCTTGTAAGGCCGAATTTCTTGAAAACTTTAGATAGGTAGTCATATAGTTTATAATTTTTTTTATTTATATGACAGTTTTTAACACGCAGATACATTTAAAAACTTGTTTTCAGATATTCATTATCGAGTACTAGTACATAATGCCAATTGTGTAACAAGTAGCATAAAAATCTACTATATAACAAAGTTATATTTGATTCCAAAGTGGAGGAACATACCCAGGGCCTCAAGGGCTCCCGCCTACGCAGGGTCGGGCGGGGGCTGCGGATGTACGCAGGCTTCTCCCTTCAGGGTGTTAACCTAAAGAGAGGCTGTTTCCTAGTGCCCCTAACCTGAGGGTGAGGACTTCCCAGGAGGTCACCCATCCTGGTACTACTCTCGTCCAAGCACACTTAACTTCGGAGTTCTCATGAGATCCAATGACGGCGTGTTGGTGCCCTCTTTGGTATTTGATTCCAAAGTATCTAGTAAAATAAACAACAACAATAACCGACTCAATGCCTCAAGGGCTCCTGCATATGCAAGGTCGGGAAGAAGGGGGGGGGGGGGGGGTGGTGTATGCAACCTTACTCCTTCAAGGTGCTACCCTTAAGGGGATGTTTTGTCTGAGGAACCCCAACCTGCGAAGGCATATAAGCATGAAGCATAAAGTATAAAGCATAAGAGCATAATAGCACAAGAGAATAATAGCAAAAAGAAAGCATGAAGCATGAAACATGGAGCAGCAATAGGCCATAAAACAAGTTCCAGACATATCAAGTAAATCACAAAGACAAACATATAAGCCTAGGGGCGCTAGTGCTAGCTAAAATATGCTCCTCAATTCTAAACCGCCACATCGGCTGCCCCTATGCTAACCCTCCACGGAGCTCAATCTAAGGCTATTTCCTAATGTACGCAACCTTACCCGTTAAGGGTGCTATCCTAAAAGGAGGCTGTGTCCAGTGACCCCCAACTTGAGAAGGATAAAAGCATGCAATCATAGAAGCAAGATATCATAGAAGCATCTAGCCTTAAGAGCATGAGAGCACAAGAACATAAGAGTATAAGAACAATGGTAGAAAGCAAGCATATAGAAAGCATACAAAAAGCAATAAGCAATAGGCAATAAAACAGCTCACAGCCATATCAAGTAAATCAGAGAGCCAGACATATAAGCCTAGGGGCACTAGTGTTAGCTAAATTATGCCCCTCTATTATAAACCGCGACATCAACTATCCCTACGCTAGCCCTGAGCTCTATCTAAGGCCATCTCCTCATGTAGGTTTAGGTGGGTGAGGTCGTGTCGGATCGTCTCCATCCATCTCTTCTTTGTCCTACCTCTCCCTCTCCCCCCAAGCGTAGTATGGAGTTGTTCGCATCTCCTGACAGAGGCAGTGGACAGTCTCCTCATAATGTGCCCATGATGCAACCATGAACCAAAAATATGATTCCACACATGTGACTAGTCGCTACAAACTATGGCTCTGTTGATGACAGCCGTAAGCGAAGCTCTCTTTCAACACACTTGGGAAGTTGATCAAAAGGAAGAAACAAATACTACAAAACCAATTATACAAGGTTCTCACAGTGATGAGTGATGATTAAAGCTTACAAGGAACCATGGAATCAAAACAAAATCTAATACATAATATGCCGCCATTACATAGTAGACTTTGCGCCACTGATTATGCAATTGTCCTTTGTGTAACGATACATTTGTAATGATCTTCGTAAAACATATATTTTACTAATAAAAAGTAATTTACAAATGTATTTTCATATCAAAACCTAATAAAGAGAGTAATCAAGTTCATTATTTTATGACCTTTCATATAATTTATTGCATTAAAAAGGCTTGGAAGCAAGTTATGTTTCCTTAAAAAACCAAAAACAACCACGGCAATGCCCCATTTCCTCTAGATCATGAAGTGCGATTTTTATTCCATGACTCATAGTAAGAGAAGAATGCTTGCAAGGAAACTTTTACCTTCCCATGGAGAGGATACCTCTGACGTGTTTGACTGGACTAAATTCACCAATTACAGTTTTCTTGGCTTCCATCCTCTGTTCATCGTTCATTGGGGATGTTCTGCCTCCAACAACATCAGCAACTTGGGCAACGAAACCCTTGTCAACCTTTATCAAGGGCACAGTTAAGGTAATTACCTAAACCTCAAAGCCACCAATATACAACCACCACCACCAACCCAATGCCTCAAGGGCTTCCCGCAACATAAAACAATAAAGCATAAAGCATAAGAGCACCATAGCAAGTGACCCAGAGCAAGCAAAAGAAGCATAGAGAAAGCACCGTAGCAAGCGACTCAAAGCCGCCGGTATCTCACCATGAAATCAAATCGTAGTCCATGGTAACAGGGTATTTCTAAGGGACATACGTTACTTTTAAGCCCTACGCCTGCAGAAATTTGAATGTATGACCATACAATCACATGATCAAATAAAGCATAATGGTCCTTTGGGATCCTGATCAAGATGTTATCTAATAGTACTCTCATAATGAATTCGACAAGGCATATACATTGTATTTTGTTTATTAAAACATGCTTATAGATGTGTTTACATATTAAATACTACTAAACGAGGATGATTATGTGAGTTTTCGTTCAAAGGTTTGAAAGGAAAAGGCCTAAAAGTTGCTTATGTTCCCTTAAGAAACAATCCAAAAGAGATCACCTTACCCACTATGTACAGCACAACAAACCCGAGCACGAACCACAATTTGATGCCATATACATAGTCAAATATTTAGCTTTATGATAAGTTTTAAGGTAAATTATACTTTAGTACACTAAGACTTGATTGAATTAACTTTATAATACACAAATTTCGTGTTTTAATTTTTCGCTGCCTGAGGTTTGATCAAATAATCGTTTTGGCCAACCATTGGTGGTTCTTTCACCAAAATTTATAAAAGGACAAAATTATCCCCGTTAGAACATTACTTTTTGTATAATACAACAACAGTCCCAGTGCCACAGGGGCTCCCGCACGAAGCAGGGTCTGGGAGAGGTGGATGTACACAGCCTTCCCCCTTCCGGATGGAAGAGAGGTTGTTTCCGCGGACCCCTATCTTGAAGATCGAGTCGTCATGAGAACATGGTATCCTGGAAACCATGGAAGCCACAAAGCATCAGCTTAGAACACAGCGTTAAACTAACAGTATAGAATATACCCCACAGAAGAGAACTACAAGGCACATAATAAAGCAAATAGTGTATGGCCAATAACAGATGAATGATCAGGAAGCAACTAAACAACAAATAAGTGCACTACCTGGGATTATGACTGCTTAGAAATCTTAAACTACCAGTCACTCGCCACACTACTCTATGCTACCACTTCCACTACCCCTATGCTAGCCCTCCATCGTGCTCTATCTAAGGCCATCTCCTCCCTTAGGTTTAGGTGGGTTAGGTCGTGTCGGATCGTCTCCAGCGACCTCCTCTTTGGCCTGCCCCTCCCCCTTCTGCCTAGCGCAGTATGTAGCTGCCCACACCTCTTGACTGGAGCTGTGGTCGGTCTCCTACTAACATGTCCAAACCATCTTAAGCGTGCTCTCTCAATTTATCCTCGATCGAGGCTACACCTAATTTACCTCTGATTAAATCATTTCTGATCCTATCCTTCCTTGTGTGGCCACACATCCCGCGCAGCATCCTCATCTCTGCACCTTCATCCTCTGTGTTTGATGTTGTTTCATTGGGCGACACTCTGCCCCATACAACATAGCCGGTCTCACTACCGTCCGGTAGTATTTTCCCTTTAGCTTTAGCGGGAACTTTCTATCACAAAACACCCCGGAGGCCATCCTTCACTTTTGCTAGCCTACGTTAATCCTATTGTTAACATCCTCGTCAACCTCATCGTTCTGCTGTATCATAGAACCCAAGTACCTGAAACTCTCCTTACTCGGTACAGTCTCCGATTCTATCTTGACATCCTCTATACTAAACCGCAATGGAACGGCCGAATTTGAATTCCAAGTACCTGGTCTCAGATCTGCTAATCCGTAATTCCTTCCTAAGCGCTTCTCCACAATTCCAACTTCTCATTTATGTCAGCTGGGGAGTCCCCCACTAAAACTATGTCATCTGCAAAAAGCATACACCAAAGCACCTCTCTTTAGATGTGTCTAGTTAGAACATTGCTTTTTGTATAAAAAAGAATCAAAATACTGAGTTTTACTACCATATCAAAGAAGGAAGAGAAGGAGGGAGGGGGGGAGGGAAAGAACCAGTAAATAATTGACACACACTCACCTCTCAACTCATCTCTCTCTCTCTTTTCCACCTCTCTCCCTAACATTTCAGCAACCACCACCGATCACCCAACCTCGGCCACCTCTGCCACCCACCCGACCTTGACCACTACCCCACAGCACGTCACCCAAACCATATGCCAGTCACAATCCATTTCTCTCCCCTCTATCTTTCTCATTTCTCCGGCCATCCGACTCCAAACACTACAACCACCCATTTGACCTACGTTACAACCCCACAGCACAACACTTGAACCTTGTGCCAGCCACCTTTCCCATCTAGGGATGGCAATGGAGCTGGTAAAACTCGGTTGCCTACTGGTACCCGCTTTGTTTGGAATGGGTGTGGATGCAAGTGAGGTAGATAGCAGGTACGGGTTGAGTAAATATGGCAATACCCGTCATGTGTATGGGGCGGATACGAGTACAATGTTGTATTCGCTCTGCCCCGCCTTGCCTCATAACCGCCCCATATACCCGCTCAAATTTGTATCTACGTAACTCTCAAATTATAAAAATATGTACTTAGTTCAATTACCTAATTTATCTGTCAATATTATAGCAAAATATAAAATTAAATAAATGGACGAGTATAGATAATCATTTGGCACCTGTATTAGGGAGGGAATGAGGCAGGTATTAAAGACTCACTGAATACGTGGGGCAGGTGTGGGTATTAGCTTGTACCTGCTGGGATAGGTAGGGTATCTACCCCATTCCCTTGGCACATAATGGGGCGAATATAGGCATGGATTTGGGGGCTTCTATGGGTATGGAGGCACCCCCTCCACACACACACCCCCCCCAAAAAAAAACAACTCGACCTATCCTGTTGCAATCCCTACTCCCCTCTCACGATCGCCTCTCTCTCCCCTCTCTCTAACTCCATATATTTTCGATTCCATTCACCACCATTGCTGGCCACCTAGTCACCACATGGGCGAGGTAAGGGAGAGGGGTAGGTTCAAGTGAGGAAGGGCTAATGGTATTTTAGGTATATTAAAAAATCTTGAAATAAAAACATGAACTCATATGCTATATATGTGACATTATAAGTATGGATTTTGGAGAAACGTTATTTCTACCACACCGGTGAACTAAAAATTATTTCATGAAATTTGGGTACAAAAGATTAATTCACCAAATCCCATGGCACGAAAGTGTAGTTTGCAAATTCATGTATAGAATTTAAAAGCTTTTTAAAAGTAAGATTATTTACGTCAAAGGTCCTTGTAATTTGAGCATAGTGTCCATTTCATCATTCTAACATTTTCTTTATTGATCGAATTCATCATTTTAATATTAATTACGTTCCATTAATCCTTGTACAATTTACATTATGTTAATTAGGTCCTATGTGAAATTGAAGTTAAGTTAATGATATAATTTAACGGCCTAGTCAAGTCAATGCCGTGACCCGATATAAGCCACTTGTTGACCCAATTTAATTCACACATTATCCGACCATAGAAAATTCTATTACGAACTTACTGTCAATTTTACTCTTGGACTAAATTGGCACAATGTACAAGGTACAAGGACTAAATTGACACAACTAGAAGTACAAAGATTGAATTGACACAGTGGTCAAATACAGGGACATATAACGTATTATATAACCTTAAACTATAACATGTCCATTATAAAGTGCATTACAAATCTGTTATTAGATAATGGCCTTTATTTTACTGCCATGATCCGATTGCATATACATACCCGGAAGAAGTGATTTGTGTTGTAAGATCCAAGCCGAACAAGTTTGAAAATGTGATCTACAGTTTTAGGAGCAGTGGTGGGAAAGAAACCAAATTCAATGTCACCATAATTTGTCTGCATAGCAAACAACAGCATATTAGAATATATCATAGAACTCCAGGAAATTAATGAAGTGAAAGGTTTAGTAATGCATCAACTTATAATATTTGAGAGAACGAATGTGCAGAAAGAGAAACTAAAAAGTAGCTAGCTAACTCAAAAATGGATTCGAGAATCAAATAAAGGTGACTGTGTGATGTACAGCCCATTACAGACCGGATTTTTGAGCTAGTCATTACATGATTGGCTATTATTGAACAACCCCTGGTAGCCTCCATGATGTATATCTATTAGAACGTATTTATCAAAATATCAAAGAAAATATGTTGCCATGTCAAAAACTATGAAAATGGGAGTAAATTAACAACTTTGGCTTTATTCAAATAAAGCTTAAGGCTGCGTTTGTTTTAAGGGAAAAGTAGACTCTAGGAATTGATTTTCTTCGAAAAAGATTTTCCAAGGAAAATTAAAATCCAATTAAGGTTTTCCGTCATTTGTTTCAATGGAAAATTCGCTACTATATTGTGATGTTTTATATGGTTTAAAAAAAACATTTGTCACCAATCATCCTACATCTTATTATATGGTAATATAAGTAGCAATACAACATATATGAGAAGTAATAAAATAACAAAGCTAACTATCAAAGCTATATAAAAGTGGAAAATTATTTCTTAGGTATCCTAAAGCTTAAGCAGTTCTCACTTAAGTACCCTAATAATTTAATATATACGAGTTACCCTAATATATAAAATTTTATCACCTAGGTATACCCTACATCAAAATTTTGGGAATTTTCGTTAAATTTGGCTAATTTCCGCTAGATAAACTTATGTGATTTAATATATATATATATATTGTTAGGTTTTTTTTTTTTCAATAAAAATCTAGCCGATTACAAAAAAGTTAGCCGCGTTTTGACAAAAATTACGCATGTATGTATTATTAAAGCAATATATTATGTTAGCATTTTTTGACAAAAGAAATCACTACATCATATATATCGTTGAACTCATATTCCGTGTCAACATTTTCATTTAGAATCTACCAAATTTTGGTGAAAGATACCTGCTTCATAAAATTCTTCAACTTTGGGGTACTTGGGTGATAAAATTTTTAAACTTCTGGGTACATCATTGTATATTATTAAAACATTCGAGCACCGATATAATAAATGCTCAAACACATATATATACATATACACGTACATACACATACATACACATACATATACATACATATATACATACATACACATACATATATACATACATACACATACATATACATACACATACACATACATATACATATATACATATACATACACATACATATACACATATATGTATATGTATGCGTATGTGTGTGTGTGTGTGTGTGTGTGTGTATATATATACAAAATGATGAAAATAGTTCTGTAGAAACAATAATAAAGTAACATCTTGCCTTCCTTTGATTATTCATTCCAATTCTTGTTCGAGATTATGTGTTAAAGGTTTACATTCCTATCCGATTCATTTCAGTTCAATACAAATCTGCACAATAATTACCGTGAAGGATTTTGTGGCACTTGGAATCATGACTTCCCCTATTTCACAAGGAAAGTGATTTCTCCCAATGGGTGAAAAACCTTTTCCGTCAGAAAGTATTTTCCGTGATCGAATGCTCAACAAACGAACGAAAAGTAGAAAACTTGCCCCTAGAATCTAAATTTCTGTTGGAACAAACAGAGCATAAAAGAAATCTATAGTCCCCTAAAAAAGACCAATGTAATTACAGCAACCTGTTACCAACCATCAAACGACACTGCTAATCCCCTTTGATTCCACATTTTGGATCAGCCAAATGAATGCCTTGCAAGGGTTTCACAACAAAAACCAACTCGATCTTTGCAACAATTTCATATAATTCTTTCCCACCATTCACATGCAAGTGAAATAGTTAACTAATATCTAGATCATTAGATTGATGCGCATAGTTCTCTTTATAATGAAGTTTGGAGGCCCTTCCAAAACAACCTCTCTATAAAATAACACCCCATAGAAGAAGTAAGGTTGCATACATCTTATCCCCCCTCCCCCACTCCTTCCAAAACCCTACTTTAGTGGGAGCCTCTTTAAGACACTAGGCTGCTGTTGTTGTTGTTGCACTAGCAACATTTTTGTTTTTTTGATAATTATTGCAGTAGCAACTAGCAACTACAACTAGGGTTGACAATGAGTCGAGGACAGTATGGGCACCCAAATCCATACCCGCTACCTTCCCCAGTATGCACCATGGACATGAAGTTGATACTCAAAAGCACACTGGCTCCATAGCCTGCAGTGCAGGCATCCAACATGTATCCATTACCCGCCTCTTACCTACCCATACCACCCCATTCCTACATCAATGTGTGTACCCCATGCGTAATCATATAAAATTATTTTTTGTGATCTAGTTATATTATACCACAATATTTAATGGACAAATTGATTACATAAATTCAGTCCATATATTTTTTTCAGTTTTTAAATTAATTCAATATAAAATGGGGGCAAGTGGATATGGGGTGGGTATGGTGGGTACGAGGGGATCGGCAAGAGTACAACATTATACCCATATCCACCCACACCTGTAGCAGGTATTTCTACATGTACAATACTCATACCCGCTACCCATTTCACCGCATCATACCCGCCCAAATGAAGTATCCATGGTGGTTTTACCCGCACAATTACCATCCCTAATCAAAAGAGGAAAACTGGAAACTACAATCGGTACCAATCACATTTTCAATGAGCATTCTGAAGAATATAAGAGCATGTTCAATTTGCAAAAATTTTATTGATTTTCTATCCCTATTTTTCTTAATGTTGCATACAGTAAATGGAAAAGTGGAACTCTGGAATATTAAAGAACATGGGAAAACAACTACTCAATCGCAAAGGAAAAAGTTCCCCGTTTTTATGCCTGTAAGTGGAAAAAACTGAGAAATCGTGTTTTCCTTGCATATTTGAAATTGGGTTTCTACACTCATTTTCCTAGAACAAGGGAATTGGAATTTTTTTCTCAAAAGATGAGAAAATTTTCGCGAAGTAATCATGTGCCAAAACACTAGAAAACCAACTCTTTCGTAATTAGGCTTGCAGTTTGCCACACGTCCCGGTGATTGCTGGTTGCTGAAATTTGAAAGAAAATCAACGCATTTATGACACAACTGCAGAACGAAGATTGCAAAATACCAAGCCCGTGGTAATTTGAAGTTTTGAATTCGCATACCCTCATGTACAACCAAGCGCAACTAGTATCCATGGAATCATATAAAGGCCACCAAAATGACTCATATTACATAACAATACTTTCGTAACACTTTGTATACATAAGCACACATTGTATTTACAGGCCCATTGTATATCATTTATTATAACATACTTAAATGTTAACATGATATTAAAAAAAAAAAAAAAAAAAAAAAAACCAAACAAACTGTATAAAAAGATTAATAACCTAGAGGCTATTCATTCAAACTTTTGCAAATATAAGGCTCCAAAGCAGCTAATCTCTTAATAGAAAACCCAATACCACCACTACAGTCGGTGATGTGCCGAGTATTTTATGTCATTACACCTCATTATTATTATGTTTTCGGCTACTACATGTGTTTTATGTTATAATTTTTGGATATTTTAGGCTTAGAACATGTTGGAGCAAGAACGACTTGAAATGCAGTTAAGAATGATTTTAAAAAAAAAGATTTTTTTTTTTGGCATTTTTCTATCATTTACTATAAAAAAAAACCAAATATCCAATCGAATATTAATCGAATAACTAAGGGGACAAATTCGAAGAATATGTTGAGAAACCCCCATGTGTGGAAAAAGGACTCATAGGGTCAAGATTCGAACTTTCAAATCAAGGAATTGTAGGCTTACAATGCTATCCAATCGATCGGCCACCCATATTTGTCGGCCGATGTAAGCGATTGATCGATCGGCCACTTACAGAGCCCAGCAGCTTTGTTTCTGTGAGTGGCCGATCGATTGGCCGTGGCCGCGGCATGCCTAGGGTTGGGGACTTAATTTTTTGGAACTTTTGCTCTTCATTCTCTTCCTCTCTTTCCCCGAGCTGCCAAGAGAGACTGGATTTTCTCGAAGGCCGAAGCGCAAGTGATCGGATTACTAGGGATTCAAAGCAAGGGTCACATCAATACTGATCAAGGGAGTCTACTATTATGAGTTTTCTTTACCTTGAGGGGTGAAGGAGGGTAGTTGTCCGAATCCAAGAATTATATTTTATTTATGATAATGACTTGTGTTATACTGTTTTCGCATCCCCGTGGGGAATTCTTTATTGAGATTGGTTTTCTGTTTGTGTGCTTACAGCCATGGCTAAATTTCCGGTTCACTTGCGATTCGTCTTGTGCTCGTAACCTAGACAAGTATAACAGGTTCTTCATAGGCGGTTAGGATTGTGGTTGTACCCAATCTTAAACACTATCTTTTAAATAAATTAACACTAAATTAGGTGTGAGAAAGGAATTAAGTAGTGCTGTTGAGATAACCTATGCAACACCTAGAGTGATTAGATGGGTTATGCTCTTAGACTAGTTCATGACCCTAAGCCCTAATCTAAGTGTTGACCTAAGTATAGAGCTTGTAGCCTAAGCCCTTAAAGTTATTGTCGCAGTAAAATATAATGATGACATCCAAGATAAGCTAACCTAAAATCATACCCTAAACTATCCTTGACCAATTTGACAATTTGATTTACTATTGAATTCTTTGAATTTCATTAAGTATTCTTCCAAAGCAATAAAATTGAACTTCCAACTGCTCTACAATCATTGAATTTTGATTTAGTACTGATTCCCTATGGATAAAACACCTATATACACAACTATGACAAACTCATATGCTTGCAAGTATACAGTTTTCATGTGACCATAGGCACATTAAAGAAAACCACTTCCATATAATTGAGTATCACGGAATCGATAACATACCTAATATCAGGGAACTAGATAGCATATCTAATATCAGGGAACTAACCATCCAAATTTCTGGTGATTAAACAAAAAATTATGATACTTCACCATTTTTCCAGCTAGCAACTGTATATTTCTAGATTCTCATTGGGTAAATAGTTTCTAAACTAGTGCTTGAAATTAAAAGGATCCACTCGCTTTTTTATTTAATTGACCACCCAAGTGGATCAATTGGGTCCCGAATCCATCACCGATTAAACAATGGGCACATCACATGATTTAATGCATGTGCCTAACTTAAGCTAGTCACACTATGATTTTGACTACTAATAGAATTCAAATCAAATCACAATAGTTGAACCCCAATACCATAAATCAAACGCAGAGCCCCTAGTTTTGAACCCTAGCAAGACCTCCTCCACCACCTGCTGACATAGCTCCATCAACAGCCTACAGCCCTAATCAAAACATAATTCCTTTTATTCTTTCCATAAATCCTGATCAAATCTTGAAGGAACAATGAAGTCAATGTGCTTGATATCATGTAAGGTGACTTCTTGTCGGATGTCATGCCCCTTTTCAACAATTTCAGGTTCTTTAGTGGACGTAGACTTATGATCTACCATGCCCAGTTCCTCACAAATTGAAATATTTTCAGTTGGTTTGAGTCTTTTAGTTGTCCTTTCAATAACTGTCTCTTATAAGTCTTCGAACGATTGGCGAAGATTTCTTTTTTTTCTTTTCTCAAAAGCTCTTGGATCGATAATGATAGCTCCGTTGATATGTCATCACCGTTATCCAAGATCGTAGTCATAATTGTATCTAAAGAGGAAAAGACATCATCATGATGATAAGCCCATATTGATTTCAGAAAATGATGGGACATTTCAAGAATTAATTCATTGCATTCAAGATCTAGCATCATGACATGTGACCTAACTTTAGCGATAGTTTCAAGAATTGAGACCCTCTTGTTGTATGACTTGCTAGATTGGTCATAGAGTTGCTCAAAAGATAACACAATCAACTCAAAGGCTACCTTCATTCAATCATCAGCATAAGGTGCATCTAGAGCTGTGATCCTTATAAATTCACTCAAGCATGCAGCAAACAATTGCAACCTTTACATCATAAATCCTAAAGTCTCAAAAGTTCATCAGTAATGCCTTCAAGAATGGAGATAGCGTAATACATGTTAACTCTGATGGTGACTGTTCCACCTAACCAAGCACTCCAAAGTTAAGCAAGGAGAGTCCATTAATCGAACCTGGTGGTCTATTGAGGAGCCAATTTCCAACTGTCTCAAGATCTTTCTCAAGCTTTGTATGGGGCCCTTCCATTAATAGCCTTTTCTTTCCTCCAGATGGAGGCGAGAGTTTCATGGATGCATTTTGATGTAGGATTGTGGTGATCATAGTTAGAGCTTTGATACCAAATTGATTTAGGACAAGGGAAAGAGGAAGGGAGGAGCAAAAGAAAGGGAGAGAAAGAGAGAATTAGAGAGAAAGACTTAGGGAAGGAAGAAGAGTAGGGAGAATCATGAGAAGAGGGAGAGAGAGTTTAGAAACAACATTTAACTCAATTGTATATTCCATCTTATTAATTATGAGCAAATACATAAGCTTATATAAACAGCCTAGAGTAGAAATTATAAACTAAAATATGGAAACAAGCCAAAATCTCAAAAGTATAAAAACTTTCCAAATAGAAAAAATCTATAAAATATACAAACTTCCTAGAATGTGGAACTTTCTAAAATATTTACAGCCTCAAAATATGGAAACATCCTAAATATAAAAATCCTAAAATATAGATTAATATCTAAAAAAAATAAAAACTACTACTACAACAACAACTTGCCCCAAGGGCTTCCGCTAATGTAGGGTATGGAGGGGTGACAAGCCTTACCTCTTAAAGGTGCTACCTTAACGAAAGGTTGTGTCCTAGAGAACCCCCAACCTAAAAAGCATAAAAACGAACAGGACAAAATAATTTACTAATATATTTAAATTTCTCATTATGCAAATCTCTTCACAGATTCCATATTTTATGTTATCCTTGTATTGCATCATCATCAAAGCTTTAAGGAAAGTGCAGAAACTGAAATTGATTGGGACTTCAAGGAGGATGTGAACCACAAGTGGAATCGAATGGCATAGAAGATCAGATGTTCGACATGCGAAGCACCTAATCAAAAGGAGGTACACCAAACCAAAGAGAGTCCTGGTGGTGGGGCAAAGAAGTCCAGGAGAAGATTAAGGCCAAAAGAGAACGTTTCAAGAAGAAAAGCGGGGCAAAATGACGACAATGACATTTTTCTACAAGAGGTTGGATACAAAGGAGGGCAAAAGGGACCTCTACAAAATTGCATAAGTTAGAGAAAGGAGGACCAGGGACTTTGGACCATGTAAAGTGCATCAAGGGTGAGGACAGAAGAGTGCTCATGGACGAGCAATGGAAAGCCTATTTTTAGAATTTATTCAATGAAAATGGGGATACAGATTTCTTTAGGAGAACTAGGGAGATCTGAGAAGTACTGGAACTATTGTTACTACAGGTGCATCAGGCCTGAGGAAGTCTGGGAAGCCTTAAAGAAGATGGGTCGGGGTAAAGTAGTTGGACAGATGGAATACCCCACTGAGGCATGAAAGCACATTGGAGACAAGGGCATAAGTTGATTAACTAAACTATTCAGCCTAATTTTTTAGGTAAAAAAGATGTCTGACAAGTGGAAGAATAGCATAATGATATCGATCTAAAAAAACAAACGTGAAATTCAAAGTTGTGACAACTACAAGCTGTCAAACTCATGAGCCACACTATGAGGTTGTGGGAGGGATCATTAAAAAAAACGGCTCCAACAACAAACAGATGTTCCAAAGAATCAATTTGGAATTATGCCGGGTAAATCTATGATGGAAGCGGTCCATCTCCTATAGCACAGTGGAATACTACAGAGATAAACCAAAGGATTTACACATAGTCTTCACTAATCTGGGGACAACATATGATAGAGTGTCGAGAAAGGTCCTATGAAGGATTTTGGAAAAGAAAGGCATCCCCATACTATTTATTAGAGTCAATAAGAATATGTATAAAGACGCATTGACCAATGTGCATAAAGCGGAAGAGGAGGCCGATATTTTCCTGATTATAGCTAGGTTGTTCAAGGATCCGCCTTGAGCCTTTCCCTGTTTGTTGTGGTTATTGACAAGGTTACTAAGCACATCCAAGGGGATGTGCCTTGGTATATGCTTTTTGTAGATCATATAGTCCTAGCAGACGAATCAACAGAAGCGGTGAACCAAAAGCTGGAACTTCAGAGAAGTGCATCAAAACCGAAAGATTTTCGATTCAGTAGATTAAAAATTGTGTATATGAAACTTAAGTTATGTACCACAACTAGACCAAGCATAGAGGGCTTAAAGATTGAGACAAATAGCAGAGCGAAAAAAAAATGTTTCAGATATTTGAGTTCTATGGTGCAGCAAGATGGCAGTGCTGACAAGGATCTTCATAATCGGATTAAAGTGGGATGGCATAAGTGGAAGATAGCTTCAATGATACTATGTAGTAAAAAGTTTCCTCTAAAGTTGAAGGGATAATATTACAAGAAAGTAGTGAGACCAGCTATGTCATATGGTGTTAAATGTTGACCAGGTAAATGGCACCACACATAGAAGTTAAAGGTGGCAAAAATAAGGATGTTGTGGTGGATGTGTACACATACTAGGAAGGACATGATCAAAAATGACATTATAAGAAATAAATAAGGCATGGCTCCCATTGAAGATAAGTTGAGGGAGCAACATCCGCAATGGTTCGCACATGTTAGGAGGAGATCAAATACCGCCCCTATACGGAATGTGAATAACTACATAATACACACAAGAAGAGAAGTACATGTAGGCCCAAAAAAGGCTAGATGGAGATGATAAGACATGAACTTACCCACCTAAACCTTATTGAAGTGATGTCATACGATAAAATTGAGTAGTCGTTGAAAACACGTCGGTCGACACAGTTGTTAGGAGAGAGGAGCACATCGATGCTCGTTCACAGTGCCCCTAGACTTGCATGTCTTTTTTATTTTGTCTCTTATTGTTTTATTTGACTTGGATTTCATAAATATTGTTCATGTTAGGGTTGGGAGCCCTTCGGAAATAGTCTCTCTACAATGTAGCACCCTGTAGGATAATGCCGCCTATATCTTACCCTTCCCACACCTTGCCTTGGCAAGAGACTCTTAGAGACACTGGTTCGCTATTCTAGCAGGTCGGGAATCTAGTTAGTTATGCTTGATGAAATTAAACATACCAACAATAGTAATTATTCTCAAAAGGGCATAAATGCATAAAAGGGCATCATGCAAATCTTATCGGGTGAGTATGAGACAACCAAAGAATTAGCAAATAGAGAGACAGAAGCAGATTATACATCAAGAAAGTAATTATCTCAAAGCTTAAATTGTTGCTTGTTAGCTCAATTCTCAAGAATTGTTTTTTACCACAACATGCCCTCTCATGCAGAGCCCGTTAGGCTTGAAGAGTGGATAACACTTACCAAATACGTTGTGTTTGAAATTAACCCAGTAAAATTGAACGCTTAAGAATCGATTAAGTGAAGCAAGTGCTTAACGCATGACTGAAGAAAGGACCCAGCAAAAACACATGCCTGAGGGCGGTGTCATTCCATTAAATAAAAACGAGCGTCGGACACTTGGTCGAAGCAGTTACCTTGGTTGCCAAAGCTGAACATCGGTCTTGAGAGACGGTTGACAAATTGAAGATAATGATAAAGGAAAGACATGCCCCACTCCTACAAGTGCACGATTTTGGAGGCATTGCAACTGAACATGGAAAACCTCAAATCGACTAAGGTGATAAGCATGCAAGCAAGAAACTTAGGAAGGCAATTATTCTCAAATCTATAAATAAGGGATCGTATCCGCTTTAAAAGGGGTTCACACGCCAAAATTTCACTCTTTGTTTTCAAGCACACTTTTGCTCTCTTCTCTTCTTTTAAATTTCTATTAAACTTGGTTCTACATTGCTTATGGAATCCAACAATCTGAGTGCTGGTGAAGATGTTCGATGAGGTATTTCTTTTATGCTTTATGTCATAGTTTCCTACATTTGCCCTCTAATGAATTTAAGTTGCGTGATTGGTTCAAGATTTTTGACATCCAAGCCTCAAGCTTAACTAAGTTGATCTTGGATTAGTGACTCAAGGTTGTGCATTCCATCTAAATCTTGGTAGGATTGATCTTGGTAGGTTGTCAAGCCCTCGAGTCTATCACCACTCCAATTCCCAACTCTTGAGCAATTGAGGTACGGTGTTGAGGAGTGTTTTCCAATGCCTGTTACTCGAGTTGGGTCCATATCTTTAATTTACACTTGTTAATTATATGTTTGCAGAAATCTACTTAATGGAAGTAATGGTAGAATCAACATAAGCGCAAACCGAAGTCAAATACACCTATAATACCAAATATAATATAAGTGATTGACTAAGGTCAATCACGTATGATTCTGACTTGATTTATTCTCCAATCACGGTAAGTCTATTTTATAAGTTTTCCCCTCAAATGCGCACTAAGACCAGGAAAACACAAAACAAAGTGACTAAGGGAAAAATATGCAAGAAACTTGAGAGGTGGGCCAGCTCTCCATACATGGAAAGTGATAAGCCATGGTGGTAAGAGCATGGCAGTTGGACGAATTCCTTGATTCAAACAATGATCACGTTGGATCAAGGACCGATTTAGACCTTTGGGAATTACATCAAATCTTTACCCAACCATTAATGAGCAGTTATAACTCCACTCATGTTAGGCAATGCACAACTAAGCCCATGAGGGGAATCAGAACTTGGATAAAAGGTCACAAAAACAGAGAATCCAACAATAGGGCAACCATAATGTGAACCGGTGGATGCTCTGGCACAAGAAGGTTTTTCAACTTCAGAGGAGACTCATAAGATGATGTTAGGATGATGAATCATGTTGCCCCTTTTGTGCAAGGTTGAGACCAAACAAACACAACTTGAAAGAGACGTGGAAGCACTAGATGAAACAGATCATATAGAAATATGGCTAAAAGTGGAGGCTTGTAATGAATGTAAATGTGAAATTTTGCCTAATGAATTAGATACTAGTGTTTCGAGATTGTTCAAGTACCATTCCGAGGTAATTAAGCAAACATTTAATGCACCTTCAATACCCAACAAATACATTAAACCCCACATATATTAAGCCTAGGTTCCAAGGAGTCTTACTTATAGAGTGTTCATGGACAATGGTTGCCACTATAAATATCCTACCTTATAAATTGGGGGTCATTGACAAATCTTGAAATGATTTCATCACTTCTTATGTAGTTATATAGGGCTTCTCAGAAGCCACTACAAAATCTGTTGGATTATTCCAGTGAAACTAATTATTGGTACCACAAGCAAACTAACAGTTTTATTTGTACTACTGGATACCACTTAAGTTATAGTGCACTTCTAGAAAGAGATTGGCTGTATGCTAACTATTGTATCCCTTTATCCTTCCATTAACTTTTAGTCCTTTGGAATAATGACAAATACGAGATGACATGACAATTGATAAGTCTTTTATAGCTTGCTCCAACTTCGTTGAGGCCAAATTATATGATGAAGACGCTAGCCCAGTTCAAGTTGACAGAGCAAACTTGCAATCATTGTTTGATGGCATGGTGATGATATGCAACAACTCCTCGGGAAATCCTCAGTAAGATTGAAAGTAGAGTAGTCAAGGTGATGTAACACAACTTGCTACTCAAAAACTCAATTAAATTTTATTTCTTCAAAAACAGAAAACTAATGAATTATAGATCTCTATTTATTAAATTAAAAAAAAAAAAAAGATAAACCCCAATGTAGAACCAAATAGATCAATAAGGAAAAAAAACTAAATTATCTTACTAAATAAGACTAAAATATATACTTAAAAGCTATATTCTAATCTAATCTTGCCAATTAATCTATCAAAACTTGATAAAATATCAAATCTTCTATATTTGATAAACCTATTCCTCCATGTTGCATCAATGGGGAAGTGGGCTTCACAACTAGATGGGAGGTGGTCACATTCTCCCATAAGTCTCCATCATCGAGGAATGATGAGGAGGAAAAGAAAATTGATAACAGTAGGACAAGCATGAGCAGAGAAGGAGAAAGTTATCTGGGAGACGACTTGAGTAACGACATCAACAACAACAAATCCAGTGCCCCAAGAGCTCCCGTCAAAGCAGGCTCTAGGGGGTGAGATATATGCAGCCTATCTCTGATTCGTGAAATAATATCTTTCATGCTTTCGTCATGTTTCATGCATTCATCCTATAGTGATTCTAAGTTGCATCATTGGTTCAAGGTTTTAAATGTCAATCCTCAAGTGTGGTTGAGTTGATCTTTGATTGGTGACTCAAGTTGGTTGAATGTTAACTCTCAAGCCCATCTCTACTTCAGTTATCAGCTCTTAAGCATTCGAGGTTGAGTGTTAAATAGTGTTTTGCACCTCTTAAAACCCCAATTGTCACTCAAGTTGGGTCAATATCTTTAATTCACGCTTGTTAAATAGTGATAGCATAGTGCTTGAATGGCTATACAAGGGGAATTGAACCAGCAAATCGAAAGAAGATAAGGGGAAGAGGGAAGTAGCAACAAGAGAGAGAGACTTCGCTGTTCGTCTCCATCCCTTTCCTCTATAAATTTGGATTTTAGTGATGTGGCTACGAAGAATCAGCCAGAAAAGAAAATCAATACCTAAACTACCTCTCACTGGCTATCATATTTCTTTTGTATCAGATTTCATCGGCGAAGAGCACACAAATTGCACAATCGATTCGAAAGCGCACAAAACTAATTACATAATTGAACTGATCGAGGTTTTTGGGTAAAAGAACCTGGAAGACAACACGAGCAGATCCAAGCTGGGGCTCATCAGCAAGGGCAACCCTAATTACACAATTGAACACGAGAGCGCACAATGCAGAAACTAGAATTGATTTGCTTCGCCTAGTCATCTTCCCCTTTTCTGGTGATTTGCTGGTCGCCTTCTTCCCTGAACTTCTTTTCGCCTTGTGCAATGAACACTATCAAGCACGGTGAATCGGTGATCGAGTTTTGTTGCCATGTTTATTTTGTATTTGGTAGTCATTTAAAAATTCCAGTGTGAAAGATTATTACTGTTTTTTAATGGTCATAAACTATTTTTTGTTTTTTTAACAATCTTCTTCAAAAGCATACTATATTTTTATTTATTATATTAAAAATAAAAAAAAATATTTCACTTAAGCTTTATTTAGCCCATGGAATTTAAATTGAATTGTGGAATTACAATTTCAATTCCAATTCTGATAAAATTGAAATTCCGTTTGTTAAGTTTTAGGTCGTATTCCTAGGGTTTAAACTTATTAACTTTAGTTCTTTGAAAAACGTCAATAACAACAAACATTCAAACACTTCAGATCTTGTTCAAGAAACCTGTAACTGTAGTTAAGCAAGATTCATCCAACACCAAACACATGCACAAAGAACACAGCGATAACAACGAGATTTTACGTGGTTCAGCCTTTAAAGAAGGACCTACTCCACGGCTCCCTATTTCTAGGGAAGTCTATCCACTATAAGTCGAGTTCAAGTATTACAGACCAGACTTCAACGATATACAGCTTTATACAAACCGATCCTTAAGGCTTCTAAGACAGAAACCTAAAGACGAACGAAAATAAAGAGTAAGGGAAGAGAAAGCTCACAACCGAAGCCTACAAGGCTTCATACGTGCTCCAAAGTACCAAGATTTGAACGAGCAAGCCTTAACACCCACGGATTTACTCAATCGCCTTCAATCGCCTCTAGATCGCCAGAGCAAAATGAAAAGAGGCAGTGGCTGAAGAGAAATCAGAGAGAAATGCAAAAGCATACGGCAAACCCTAAAAAGGGTCAGTATATATAGGCAGCAGAACCCCGATCCGTGGCAAGGCTCCAGGTTCAATCTCGGCCGTTCGTACGAACCATATCTACGGTCCATAAAAGCCCACAAGAAACACAAATAGATGTCCCGGATGGCTGACGCGTGGCAGCCACTAATAACAGATTCTGGGAAGCTTCCTCGAGAAGCTTTGGGCAGCGGGTAGTGGCACGGGCAGGTAAATTTAGCACACGGGCAGGGGCAGCAACGTCATCTTACCACTTTACCTTATTTTAAATGAATTTTAACTGCTGGGTCCAATAGTAACTTTTACCCAAAAATTACAACTTATGCCACTTGACATTTACACCCTTTGATCTATAATATTTGAACATTTCTTGACTTAAATTTTCTTGACATAGTTAAGTCATATAGGGACCAATTTTACAACAATTCTCCACCTTGGTACCTATATGGGTTAACTACTGGACATTCCCTAGTAATAGGAGCAAAACAAATTGGGTTCGTCATCCATGATCCCAATTACTTTGAACCAAGTTAATACATTTAAGTAACTTGTCCAAAGTCAAAATTTTTGTGCCCATATCCACTGGATTTTCAGCAGTACAGATTTTTCGCAGTTCAACAGTGTTCCTTTCAAGCATGTCGTTTACAAAATTCCTCTTGATAGCTAAGTGCTTAGTCCTATCATGAAACACGGGGTTTTTACACAATGCAAGGGCTGATTGACTGTCCGAAAACAGTACAGGAGGCCCGTTACCGAGGTTTATTTCTGACAGTAAGCCTCTCAACCAGATAGCCTCTTTTATGGCTTCTGTGAGGGCCTCAAATTCAGCCTCAGTGGTTGACAGCACAGTCACAGGCTGCAACTTAGACTTCCAACAAATGGCTCCACCATTTAAAGTGTAAATGTAAGCACTAGTAGACCTCCTCTTATCTACGTCTCCCCCAAAGTCAGAATCGGTGTAACCTATCAATCTAAGGTAGGTTTTTGTCCGTCCAAAATTAAGTCCCAGTTTATAGGTTTGTTTAATGTACCTTAACAGCCACTTAACTCCATCCCAATGTTCCTTTCCTGGGTTACTCATAAACCTAGACAAAACACTTAAAGGGAAAGCTAAGTCTGGACGTGTACAAGTCATAGCATACATTAACGAACCTATAACATTAGCATATGGGACTCTTTCCATTTGTTTCTTTTCTATCTCATTCGTGGGACACTGTTGAACTGTATACTTATACGGACTTGCTAAGGGCAATTTTACAGGTTTACATTCAGACATGTTGAATCTAACCAATACCTTTTCCAAGTACCTTTGTTGAGATAAGTGCACTGTTTCAGCTGCTGGATCCCTGGTAATTTCCATACCAAGTATCTTCTTGGCCTTCCCTAGATCTTTCATATCGAACTCAGCACAAAGCGTTAGTTTCAAATCATTAATATGGTTCATGGATTTACTGGCCAGCAGCATATCATCCACATAAATCAGCAAATACAGTGCATCAACAGTATCAGCATGTTTATAATAAAAACAAGTGTCATGTATTGATCTACTAAAGCCCCTACTCTTATAAATTGGTCAAAACGTTTCTACCATTGTCTAGGGGATTGTTTTAGGCCATATAAAGACCTCTTAAGTAGACAAACATAGTTCTCATGGTTTGGTTCAATAAAGCCCTCAGGTTAGGCCATAAAGATTTCCTCATCCAGCTCACCATGAAGGAAAGCTGTTGTAACATCCATTTGTTCCAGAAATAGGCTAAACTTAGCCGTTAGTGCCATAAGTATTCTTATAATTGTGTGCTTAACAACAGGAGAAAAAATCTCATTATAGTCTACCCCTTTTTTTTGTGAAAAACCTTTGGCAACTAGTCTAGCCTTGAACCTTGGCTGTCCAGATGATGTATCGGGTTCTTTTACCTTATAAATCCACTTAAAACCTACCAACTTCCTATCCATTGGTTTAGGAACCAAAACCCAAGTTTTGTTCCTTTTGAGGCTCTCCATTTCCTCTGTCATGGCTTTGAGCCACTGTTCAGAGGCAGCCCCACTAATAGCCTGAGTATAAGTGAGAGGTTCTGATTCTACATATTCTAGGGCAGTATTTAGGGCAAATGCAATACAATCCGCACTGCCAAACCTGACTGGTGCCCTAATTTCTCTCCTCTCCCTATCCCTAGCTAGTTGGTAGTTTGATAGGTCCATTTGTTCAATTGTTTCTTGAGGTTCAGTGCTCCCTTCAGCACTGTCAGTCACCTTCCTCAGGATTTAAGGTTTGGTTTTCCTGGTATATAAGCTCTGGTGGGCTGATCTCGAACTCGTAGAGTTCAGGATCAAACTTCCTAGGGTTGGAGGAAGTGGCTGCTGGTGTTTTCTCCAAGTAAGGCATTTCCTTTTCATTAAAGGTCACATCCCTACTAATTATGATTTTGGTCATGTTTCCATCCCTAACACCCACCCTATACCCCTTTACACCATCTGGATAGCCTAGAAAAATACCTTTTATAGCCCTGGGTTCAAGTTTTCCTTCAGATTGATGTGCATACGCAGCACATCCAAAAACCTTTAAAATAGAATAGTCGCTTGTTTTTCCAGTCCATTTTTCCTCAGGGATTTTAAAGTCAATTACAGAGGAGGGAGTTCGATTAATTAGATAACATGCAGTAGCTACAGCCTCCCCCTAAAAGTTTTTACCTAGTCCTGACGCAAATAACATGCATCTTACCCTGTCTAGGAGCGTACGGTTCATTCTTTCAACTAGTCCATTTTGTTGGGGAGTTTTCCTAACAGTGTTGTGTCTTTTAATACCATTTTGAGCACATAAACTATCAAATTCAGTGTTTATATATTCAAGTCTATTATCAGTTCTAAGTACCTTAATCTTCCTACCTGTTTGATTTTCTATAAGGTTCTTTCATCTAACAAAGGCACTAAACATTCATCCTTTGTTTTAAGTAGGTAAACCCAAACCTTCCTAGAGAAATCATCTACCATAGATAGGAAGTAGTATGCTCCACCTAAAGTGGGTACCCTTGCTGGTCCCCACAGGTCAGAGTGGATATAGTCTACCGGTGACTTAGTTATATGGATTCCAGATTTAAAAGATAGTTTATGGTGTTTTCCAAATATGCATGACTCATAGAAATCAGGTTTAGACACATAACCACCCCCAACAGCCCTCTCTTGTTCAGCTCATTCAGGCCCCTCTCTGATACATGTCCTAATCTTTTGTGCCAAAGGTTGGTTAGGTCAGTTTTCTCTACAATAGAGCAGCCAGCAGGAACTACGTCACCTCTAAGCACATATAGACCGTTCTTGACCTCTCCTCTTAGCATTACAAGGGAACCCTTAAGGACCTTCATTACCCCCTGTTGTGCCTTTAAGGTCATACCAGCCTGGTCTAATTGTCCTAGAGAAATTAGGTTCCTTCTAAGTTCAGGCACATGCCTAACTCCCTTTAGGGTAAATTCAATCCCATTTGACCCTTTAACCCTAACTGACCCTATCCCAACTACTTAGCATTCGTGGTTATTTCCCAACAGCACCTTTCCCCCAGCTACAGTCCGGTATTCAGTAAAGAAGGATCTATTTGAAGTCATATGGAAGCTACACCCTGAGTCTAGACCCCACTCATGTGTAGTTTGGTCTGTGGATACTACTAATACTTCAGCGGAGTCATATCCGTCATTAAATTCAGTGTTGTCAGTTGTGCCGTTAAACTTTCATTAGTAATCTGGACAGTATCTTTTAATGTGTCCTAGTTTACCACACTCATAACATTTTACTTTACTACAATCTCTTCTAGGTCTTGAACTAGATCTGTTTTGACTCTTACTTCTTCTCCTATCTTTATTGTTGTAGTTATTATGGTTGTTATGATTGTTATGGTTGTTATGGTTGTCTCGAGTCTTTGCCCTACCCCTGACTGACAGCCCTTCCCCACTGTTACTGGTTGGTGGGTACTTCCCTTCCTTCCTAAGTTCTAGGATCTTGGATCTTAGGGCCTTTGTAACGTCTTTCAGTGCTACAGTGTCACGTACATATCTTAGTGTGTCTTTAAAGGACCTAAGATATTTAGGTAAGGCACATAGCAACAATACAGCCAACAATTCATCAGCAATAGTAACTTTAACGTTTTCTAGATCTTGACAGATTTTATGGAACTCATCTATAAAGTCCTCTAGGGGTTTAGTCTCACTCACCTTAAAGGTGAAAAGGGATTCCATGCACAGCATCCTATTGGACAATGACTCAGACTTATAAATTTCCTCTAACTTAGCCCATATATCTGCTACGGTCTTTTCAGAGCGGATCTGATTAAGTATCGAGTTATCAAGACTAAGTAATAAAGAAGCATAAGCTTTATGTTCGATTTCTACTTTCTCCTTTTTAGTTAGATAAGTTGGTTGATCCTTTTCGGGCAAAAGTGCAGTTCCAGTACCTTGTGCCATAAGGATTGCTTTCATTTTCAGTTTCCATAGATTGAAATCATTCCTACCGTCAAACCTTTCAATATCAACCCTAGCAGATGCCATACTGTTTCTTTAAGGTAAAGAACCTGATGCTCTGATACCACTTGTTAAGTTTTAGGTCGTATTCCTAGGGTTTAAACTTATTAACTTTAGTTCTTTGAAAACGTCAATAACAACAAACATTCAAACACTTCAGATCTTGTTCAAGAAACCTGTAACTGAAGTTAAGCAAGATTCATCCAACACCAAACACATGCACAAAGAACACAGGGATAACAACGAGATTTTACGTGGTTCAGCCTTTAAAGAAGGACCTACTCCACGGCTCCCTATTTCTAGGGAAGTTTATCCACTATAAGTCGAGTTCAAGTATTACAGACCAGACTTCAACGATATACAGCTTTATACAAACCGATCCTTAAGGCTTCTAAGACAGAAACCTAAAGACGAACGAAAATAAAGAGTAAGGGAAGAGAAAGCTCACAACCGAAGCCTACAAGGCTTCATACGTGCTCCAAAGTACCAAGATTTGAACGAGCAAGCCTTAACACCCACGGATTTACTCAATCGCCTTCGATCGCCTCTAGATCGCCAGAGCAAAATGAAAAGAGGCGGTGGCTGAAGAGAAATCAGAGAGAAATGCAAAAGCGTACGGCAAACCCTAAAAAGGGTCAGTATATATAGGCAGCAGAACCCCGATCTGTGGCAAGGCTCCAGGTTCAATCTCGGCCGTTCGTACGAACCAGATCTACGGTCCATAAAAGCCCACAAGAAACACAAATAGATGTCCCGGATGGCTGACGCGTGGCAGCCACTAATAACAGATTCTGGGAAGCTTCCTCGAGAAGCTTTGGGCAGCGGGTAGTGGCACGGGCAGGTAAATTTAGCACACGGGCAGGGGCTGCAACGTCATCTTACCACTTTACCTTATTTTAAATGAATTTTAACTGCTGGGTCCAATAGTAACTTTTATCAAAAAATTACAACTTATGCCACTTGACATTTACACCCTTTGATCTATAATATTTGAATATTTCTTGACTTAAATTTTTTTGACATAGTTAAGTTATATAGGGACCAATTTTACAACACTGTTGTTTAGTTCAACAATAAAATTGGAGATCTGAATTATAACTACATAATGATTCGAATCATCGTGGGCTTTCCGTCAATTGAGTTGGAGTATTTCGAGTTTTAAATCAACTATAGTCAGATTTTGGTCGGAGCGGTTCACATTGCGTTCAAAATATTATAGCTGGAGTGATTCAATTTGAGTTTGAGTTATTCGATTTTCAAGTCAAATCGGGTCGAGTATCGCATCGGATCATGTGTTTCAAGTTTCCTCGGATTTTCAGTAAATCAAGTTAGGTGTTTTCAGAATTCAAGCTAGTTACAATCGGGTTTGAGTTCATTTATGTCATTTCAAACTTGAGTCGTCTTAGTTTTGAGACAAATGAGTTGTATCATTTCAAATTTCGAGTCATCTTAGGCTGAGTTTGAGATGGGTTCGATCATTTTGGGTATGAGATCATATTAAGTTTTGGGTTAATTTGATCAGGTCATTTCCACTTCGGCTCAACTTGTTTACATCACATTCAAGTCGTATAGTTTCATTTTTTGATTTAAGTTATCTCGAATTTCAAGTCAATCGGATTACGTCACTTTGGACTTTAAGCTGAGGTGCTTTCAGTCATTTCAAGATCAAGTCATTTGAGTTGGGTGATTTCGAGGTTCAGGTCAAATATTAAGGTGTGCCTAAGTTTTTGGATTTTAAGCCATATTGGAATTGGGTTAATCAAGTTGGGTCATTTTGGGTTCTAGGTTAATGCAGTTAATATGAAATTGCAATTCCTTATCCCCACTCCAAGGAATTGAAAAGTATGATTTTTAGTTAAAATCTAATTCCATAGAATTGCGCAGCGGAATTGCAATTCCAATTCCAGCGGGTGAATCAAATAATATAATTGGAATTCTGAGTTCTAATTCCAACCTCAACACCAATTGCAACCTCCAATTTCATGCTCCAAACACAGCCTTAGATATCCTATAATATAAAGATTTATCACGTAATTATCATAACATTTTAATATATACAATGAAGCACCTTATGTTTTATAAATTTTATCACTCGAGTATCCTAAAGTTTAAAATTTTTATCAACTAAATATCTTTTTCTTTTAAAATTTGATGGGTTCTTATTTTGTTAAAAATAAAAAAATTATCACTTAGATATCCTATAGTTTAAATATTTATCATTTAAGTATAATGACGTTTTAATGTACTCAATGAAGTTTCTCAAGGTTTAAAAATTTTATCTATTTAACAATCCTAAAGTTTAAAATTTTATCTATTAAATATATTTTTTTCATTAGACAGGTTCTTATTATATTAAAAATAAAAAAAAAATCTATCACTTAGATATCCTATAATTTAAGGATTTACATTTAAGTATCATAAAATTTTAATATATACAATGAAGTACCTTAAGGTTTTAAAAATTTTATCACTCAAGTATCCTAAAGTTTAAAAATTTTATCAATTAAATATCTTTTTTTTTTTTCAATTAAATAGGTTCTTATTAGAAATTGCTAACATATTACATAATTATACCAATACATAGGCATCTTATATATAATGTCATGATTTTCTATTGTGTAATATTGAAATGACATATTATTTCATGTATCATAACTCAATAACCTTTTCTCGCAATCCGTTGGACTTTTGACAAAAATATTTATATCACTTGCATATGTTATTATAATCATATAATTTATCAAAATTTTAGGGTTGAAAATGTTCATATTTTCACAAACATTCGCCAAACTTCGACATAAATGACCTAAGCAATAAGATTTTGAAACACCGGTGTACCTCATTATATATATTGAAATGTCAAGGTACTTAGGGGATAAATGGTCAAATCTTACGATACCTAAGTAATAATTTGTCAAAAATAATGTTTAAATATATAGAATATAAGATTTAGTTGATATGTTATTTATATTGTTGTTATATATTATCTAATTATCATGTTTCTCACTAAAATTCGGCATAGGGGACCTAATCGATAAGATTCTAAAACATTGCGGTATCTTATTGTATATATTTAAATGTTAAGATACCTTAGTGATAAATGGTCAAATCTCGAGATATCTAAATGATAATTTTCTAAAAAATATAAAATTTAGTAGATATGTTATTTATATTGTTGTTGTATATGAATTATCTAATTATTAGAGTATTGTCATAAAACTATGATCATAAAATATTTAACTGAATAAAAATGAAAACCCAAATATAATTAGAGAATAGTACTAGATGTTTATGACGAAATCAGCAGCGTGCTTATTTATCATATTTGAGTTATGTTTGAGGTGGGGTTCATTAGGATTAACTGAACTCAAGCTCTAGCTACACGCCCAACTTGATATTTCCTGCAAGACAAACAAATGAAGAGGAAGAAAGAGGCGTGAGGATGGAGGAGAGAATTTCCACTCGCGAATCATGAGAAGAGTTGTCCAAGAGATGGGAGCATTCCCTCTTTTTATAGGTAAAAGGATACTTCAAATTAATAGCCCTCTCAGCAGGGCTTCAAGTTAGGCGCCCTCTCGGCAGGGCTTCAAGTTAGGTGTCCTGCTGCAGACAGTTCAAGTTAGGCATCCTATTGCGAATACTCTAACGCGTAGGAGTATATCAATAAATAACTTACTCGACCTTTTACAGTAGTAAGCTTTTGAACCATGTCTATAACATATTAGCCCCTACTCCACAAGTGAACTTCAGTCATTCCAAGTTCGGTCATACAGTATATTACAATGATCTTTAATCACAGCTTCCCACTTTATAGTGTTCACTTGTAATTACAAGTGATAGGGGCATTTAAGGCTCTATTTTTCACACTCTATAGTTGTTCTTTATGTAAACACTGCAACAACTTAAATAGTAAGAATGTTTCTAACATGTTTAATGGATGACTGAATGAGTTATTGGTGCATTTTGACACTCATAATATTGTTCCACGTATAGAAAAAGTAGCATTTAAGTTGGAATGCTATGCCTGATTTATGTTTGATGGTCCCTTATTCTTGTAAATATATTAATTTATAAAAGATTCTTTTATGTATGTTGATCTATAAAAGTTACAGTTGTTGAAGGCAAAGGTTTAAAATCCAATGGCGTATTTGCGGAATTTGGGATAAAAAGGGGGAGTTACTAGTTCACACCGTAAATTGGGTTGATGAATAACTAAATAACTGATAACTTTAAATTTGTATATATATATCTATATCATTTTAATATATTTTTCAACATTTTACTTTTAATTTTTATCTCTTTTGCTCGTTTTTGCTCGTTTTTGACTATTTTACTACTTTATTACAAAAACTCCAATTTTGTATTAAATCTTGCTAGTTTTATTATTAATATCAATAAGTAAAAGCAAGATAAATCAAAAAAATTACAAAATAATAACAAAAATTATACAAAACTACCAAGAATACCTAACTTACACCCTATTTCACAAGTTTTGCATCAATTTTTAGCTAAAATTCAAGCTTTTATCCTCATTATTCACCTTTTATATCTTGTATAATATAATTAAACATTACTTAAAGCTAGTTTAAGCATTCTTTTACATAAAAAATCAGAAAAAAATCAAAAAATATAAAAAACACAGGTTACAGACTGCTGCAGCAAGCAATCAACTTTACAGCCCAATATTTATTGATTTTTCTACTAAATACATTAAACCAAAGCTTAAATAAGTTATCTAACATCATCTTAACATGTTATTGCAGCATTTGGGCTGTGGTATGAAGAGAAAAAGCAAGATAATTGGCTGAGAAAGTGGCTGGGAGCACACAATGTAGCTGCTGCTGAAATTATCCAATAAAAATGAAGTTTGAGCTAATTTTGGGCGGTGCAGCTAAAAGAAAAATATAAAATAACTTCATTGGTGCATCAAAAACAAGTTCAACCAATTATGATCAAGATATGGGCGGTGATCGAGCTGAAAATAAAAAAAAAAAAAAAAAATGAAAGAACGCAGATGCTCTGCAACTGCCGCAGGAACCACAAATGAGAGCTGATTTTTAACATTTTCTCTAAGTTTTTTATTCCAATATCTACTTGTATAAATATGGGAGGATGCAGGGAGTTGATTCATCAAGTTTTCAGATCAATAAACACAAAAAAATCAAGTGAAAGAAGGGTTCGAACAGGTCGGGTCTGTGCAGCGCAGCCCTGTTCTGTTCTGTTTTTTTTTTTTTTTTTTTTTTTTTTGTTATTTTTGTTAGTTTTATCATTTTTCTTCATTAGTTCATGTATTTTGATATTCTTAATGTTTAATATTAAGTTTAATATGAACTAATTTTGTTAATCTAAGGCTACGATGTAGCCTAAGTTGTAAAATACGCTCGTTTCTAATTCAAGGTATTCAATATTTATGTTATTGCGTTGTCGAAGTGTTTATCATTGTTCTTAATGGGTTTTAAATGCTTGATCACCATTTAAGGCCCGTAATGATTCATAATGAGACCAAAAGGAGATTTATGATGATTGCTGAGGTGATAAGCACAACAAATTAAGCGAATGCTCGAAAGAAATTAACGCGATTTGTGTGGTTTCTAAAAGAAAATCGTAGAGCTTTTATAACTCTTTTCTTATTTAAATTCATGCACGAAAGTGATGGCTTAATATGTTAAAGAGTACGCCTAAATGTTGCTCGAGAGAGAATGTTTAGTAAATTAGGATTTTCAACCATCAACACATAGTAACAACTTGAATATCGAGAATAGAAAATGCGTATTGATGCAACTAAGGTGAAATCGGATACCTTAGACTTTATTAACTGATAAAAACAACTTAAATCCGGCTCATTCTAGTCTAGTTTTAACTTTTACTTTTATTTCATTTTATTTTACTTTATTTCATATCAAAATCCCTAAGTTTTCGATTTTTCAAATAGTATTGAAAACTACTAATTTTGGTAATCACTTAGCAATCCTCGTGGGACGATACTCTATTCACTCTGTATTACTTGAAGCGACTAGTCCACTTGCTAGTAAAAAAATTGCATCAATAACCAAATCATTGATGGCCAAATAATGAGTAAACAGATGATTATATATAATATTGATGTCTAAATAGCGACCTATTTATGATGTTAAACATATAGCAACAAGTTGTTAATCTCTGGAAGGGTGGTCACTTATTAGTAAGCCGCTGGCATTTAAGTGTTAGGCATATTTTTATCATCCTGTATGGATAAATGGTTAAGTACTTAGTTGACCACATAGGAGCTAGAAGTAAAAAAGCAACATTTCCAATGCTCCAAGGGCTTTGCCTAAGTAGGTTCTAGAGGGGCTGGATGTACACAACCTTTCCCCTTCAGGGTGCTACCTTGAAGAGAGATTATTTCTAAAAACCCTCATCCTGAAGGGTGCAACACAAGGACTTCTCAGGAGGCCACCCATCTTGGTACTACTCTTGTCAAAGCACGCTTAGCGTCGGAGTTTTAATATGATCTATTGCTTGCATGTTGGTACCCTCCTAGGTATATAGGAGCTAGAAGTGGTCAATTTAATTTCAACTAGCGTATTGGCGATGCGTACATTGTATTTAGATAAACCCATAAGGCGAGCATATGAATTGATGCAGTCACCATGTAATTGAATAAAAACTATACCATCGGTAATGATATAACTTAAAAACCTAAAATGTAGGCATTAAATGAAAACATAAGCAGATGGCTAGGATGAGACTATAGTGATGCGTATATGACACCCTGATAGCACAGGGATGGTATAACCATAATGATAAAGGTTGCACCCTTCCTGGGTGAATGCACTAGGGCGGTGTCAAGAATAAAGCATCTAGGTAAGATTAAGGTGCTAAATATAATTGAGATAGTAAATCAAATCAAACTGGTTAATATAATAGATTTACCTAATAACAAAAATTTAGATGACAAATATCGCACCAGGGTGGACCATCGTGATAAACCTATTGTGGGTGAATGCATTAGGGAGGACCACAGAGGTAAATACTGCACTAGTTGTGGATGAATGTACCAGGGAGAACTAGGGCTGGAAAATGTGACGTGTTGTGTCATTCTCGTGTTTGTGTTATGCGATTTATGTTAGAAATAGGATCAACCCGAACCCAACCCTTTTATTAAATGGGCAAGGAACTCTCAACCCTTACCTAACTCAATTATTAAATGGATAAACCATGGGTTACCCATTTAATTATGCGGGATGCGTTTTTCATTCAGTGTTATTTTGAACATGTTAATAATACATGTCACAATAGATATTAGCAATAATTACATGAAATATTTATAATTTAAAAAAATTATCAATATAACTATTAATACTCACCCCCCCAGTCTGGTGCCTAGAAAAATGGTGCCAAAAAAAAGGGCGAGCTAGCAACGGTGCCCTAGAATCGACGACCTAGACAACAGCGGCCTAACAGTGGTGCCTTGTAAAACAACGACTTAGCAGCGGAGCCCTAAAAAAGCTGTGCCCTAGAAACGGTGGCCTAAGAACATCACCCTGAAGCAAGCAACTAGAAGTCTATATAAAGGGAGGAAAAAAAAAAGTTAAGGGGCAAGTAATCTCCGTGGGAAAAAGGGACCTTGGTGGTTTTTTTTACCTCTAAGAGCTTGAGTTCGGCTCATCTTTATGACGCCCACCCCACATTGAACTCCCCTACGACAAAGCACACTGGTTGATTTATCCAAGAATAAAAATCCTGAAGGTATAAGCCGAGGACATGATGGGCTACCGGGTCAAGAAGAGGAGTGGGGAGCCCAGAAGCTGGACTTAGGGCCAAAAAGCCGAGAGAAAAAAGCCTACCAACCCCACCCCATAGAATGGAGCAAATTAGAAAATGTGTTTGTTGAAGACACTAGTAGCCCACCATGGGGGGCTAACCTCCTTTCAAGAGAAGGTAAGACAGGCGAAGCATCAAAAGTTACAGGTATGGATTCTCCATGCTCTAAAAGGACCTTGTCTTTTCCAATGAGGAAGGTTAAAATTTCGAGTATAGACCTCTTCGATGGAACCCAAGATCCGGAGGATCATCTTTTCGGATTTATGTTTCGGATGTATGTACAAGATTTTTTAGAAGAAGCACGGTGTAAGTGTTTCCCTACCACCTTGAAAGGGGTTGTACAATAATGGCTTGCGTCCTCGCTAGCTGGCTTAATCGATAGCTTTGGCCAACTTACAAAAACGTTCTCTCACCACCTTGTAAGTAACAAGTGTAGGAAAAAGACGGCAGCTCAATTAATGCAACGACAACAAAGGGAGTCAGAATCCTTAAGGGACTTTGTTAGAAGATTTGCCAGAGAAATGATTGACATACCCAATTTAGCTGACGAGAGGCAATAAGTGCCTTCGTTAACGGACTATGAAATTCCGATTTTAAATTTAGCTTGCCAAAAAAACAACCCCTAACAGTTGACGAATTATGGGATAAGGCCAACATATACATATCTACCGAGGATGTAATGAGCACGATAGGGAAGTTTTGACTAGGGGGTTACTAGGAAATCCAATGAAAAGCATGAAACCGCACATTTGGCAAGGGAAACAAAACCCCCACCGGCGTTTCATCCGAAAATTCGAGTACATTAACCTTTAAGATGAAATAGATAGGAGAAATCTACACCAACCATCCTCTTTTAAAAGGCATTTAGTCCACCTAAATGACCCCTTAATTCCAGAGCTAGGTAATTCCAAAGCTAGAGCTAGATGGTATGAATTTCATAAATTTTACGGCCACATCACAAAGGAATGTAGAACTTGGCAGAAGCAGACACAGGGACCTAGCAAGGAGCTTTCAGCCCAGGGAAACTCACAGGAAATAGCCAACAGCAAGGCGCTAATACCGATGTCGTCCAAGGAAATGATAAAGATGCCAAAAAGATGATTGCCATGATTTTGCAAGTCCAACCTGGTAGGCTAACCCCTTGGCCAAAGAGGCTAGCCAAGAAAAAAAGATCCATTTTTGGAATCACCTTTATAGATGAGGAACTACGAAGCGTTTAGATGCCCCACGACGATTCTCTTATCATATCAATCGATGTAGAGCAATGTCGAATACATCGGGTTCTAGTTGATCGGGGAAGTGTTGTCAACATTATTTTCCATCGATGCTTTGAACAAATGGAAATACCCACCAATCGAATTACACCAGTAGGGTACCTCGTGGTTAGTTTTACTGGGAAAATAGTCTAACCTATGGGCATGGCGTTAGGAACAGTGTCCTGAAATCCAGATTGATTTTGGATATATTATTTAATTAATAAATAAAATTGAAGTCCCAGTTGTTTCCAAGTTAAATTTGTGTAAACGAGCATTTATACTGCTTGTGATTTTCTTTCGAGAGACATCCATGAGATGGGTGCAATCCTAGGACTACAATTTATATATTTGTTCTAAGTGGTTCATGAGACTAAGTCACAGATAGACTTGGAGCAAATAGTATGGATTGTTGTTTGAAAGACTCGTAGTTGAAGACAAGTTTGGACCACTTGTATGCTAAGACTATAACGTGACACTTTAGATGACTTGTTTTGATAATGTGGATAGAGATCCAAAAGTGTTGGGTTGGCGTGTTTAATAAGATTGACACATTGAGTTGGACCATTTGGGTTACTTGTTTCTAAACTAATATCGGAGATGAGTGATTCACGTTATACTGTTTGAATGACGACTCTAAAACCTGAGGGTATTCTGGACTTGTGCATGGATCATTAGTTACTTTGGTGTACTATAAGTAATGTCTAAATGCATGACTGAATTCCCACGTACACTAGGTAGTGGTATAAAGTGTGACAAGGATCAGGCATTCAATAGGGAATCTACAGTCTCCTATGAGATGCAGATGTCTCTTTAGTTGATTTGAAAATATTTGAATAGTTCGGACACTTTGGCCAAAGTATTCCAAGTGTTTGACATTTGAAATTTATACTATGAATATATTCAAGTATAAATAAATTATTCAGTAAAAGGCTAGTCGGTAACTAATGGAGAAGATATGAGAAGGATAATGGTAGTAGTTATATCTATCCTTTGTCATGGATATGTAGTGGAGGGGTTGTTATCGTTAATACAGTCTATTGGGAGATATCGAATAAATAATTTAAGTATGGAGTGCAGTGAGATTTATTTAGTGGGATTAAGTCTTATTAAATGGTAATTAAATTATTTCATAAAATGATTAATTTAACCCATTTGGAGCTAGATTTAAATTTTTTCAGAGGTCCCTGCACAAGCCACTGTATTTATTGCTATCAGAAAAATATTAAAGAATTCATGAGATGAATTATTTATCCATAAAATGGGTAAATTAATTTTTTCAAACATTATTCATGACATTAATAACAATTAAAAATTATAAAATAATATAATTTTAAAAAATTAAAATTCATAAGATGAATTTTTATATGTGGGAAACAAAACAAAAAAGGAAAAATGGCGAAAATCCCAAGTGGAATCCGTGTCTACGCTTATCGGCCAACCTGCGCATGACGTGTGTCGCGCGCTAGGTTGCCAGGGTACGATCCGCGCCTTCAGGAATGGACCAATCGTGTGCCGACACGTGGCACTCGATGATAAGCTAAAACACTCGTGAGCTGTGCAAGGAAACACAACGTTTCTACTTTGCTTTTGATTGAAATGATGCGTTTTGTTAGTTATACGCGAATCCCACATCAAATTTTCAGCTTATTTTTGCTCCGGTATTCTACTATAAATAGAGGTACCTATTCTAAAGGTTTGGCATGCAGTTGAAATTAAATTTTTGGATTTCTGAAAATTATTTCGGATACCTAATTGGAGAGAAAATACTCGGTTGAAAATTTTCTTTCCCTAGTTTAACATTTTTCGAAGCCCAACCTCTGGGCAGTTTGAGGTCATTACATAGAAAATCGCGAGGTCTCGATTTTCTTGGTATTCTTTATTATTGGAGCAATTTTAGGTATGTTCTTCTTTCCTTTCTCTTTTAGTTTTTGCTTTTCTATTTATTTACAATATTCATTATTATGCCTGTTTAAGCTTATGTATTGTTATGAATGTATTAGAGTAAAAGGTCCGTAGATCTAAATTAAGAATTTAGATCTATAGATTTAAATTATGAATTTAAATATGTAGAGTTAAAATTAGGAATTTTAAATCAACATAGGTTTAGAATTATAAATTCTAAACCCCTTCCGCTGCGTAAACTTTATGAAAGTAGGGAGAATTTTTGAAGTTTGTCCTAATAGTCGGTATGAGAGCAAAGGGTTTATAGAGATAAACCTATTCTTGGGAACTCTCACACGTGAGGTGTCACGGAGTGCGACTCTCTGACTGGGGGCTTAGGTAGCGATATGAGTCTCCTATTCTAAGTGCACTAATAGATGCCTATTGTTGTCACCATAGTTGAGAATTGTGAACCCAATAATCGGCATCAAAGTTTAAATTTGCAACAAAAATTTATATTTTTTCCAACAAATGGTTGTTATGGACACCCAGTTTTGTGGGCACGAGGCAGTGAGAAAGGTAAAAGTAGAATTCTTAATTATGGACACTCCCTCCTCGTACAATGTAATATTGGACGGCCACGCTAAATAGTATAAAGGCTGTAATTTCAACGTATCATCTTTTGATGAAATTTGAGGTCAATGAAGGTGGCATAATCGCTCTCTGGGGAAACCAAAGAGTGGCTTGGGAATGTTATCATGCGTCCTTACCACAGATTAGCTATGAGCTTTTGCCTGAGTCGGGAATTAGAAAGCATGATCCCAAGGATAAGGGAGCAGCAAAAGAACGAAATTCGGATTTGGGCCATATTGAGGAAGTAGAGATTGATGAAGGGAACGTAGTTAAAATAGGGCATTGGCTACCCGGGAATATCACAAGTGAACTAACATCCCTGTTAACAAAATTCTGTGATGTATTCACATAAAACACGGAGGAAATGCCCAAGATCAATCAAGAAGTAATGGTACATCGATGGAACATTCTCCCTAGCGCAATACCAGTCAAGCAAAAAAGGAGAAGTTTTTGTATGGAGAGAAACGAAGCAATAAAAGCAGAAATTCTTAACCTACTTAAGACGGGATTTGTACTCGCTGTAAAGTATACATAATGGTTGTCCAATGTGGTTCTAGTGAAACAAAAAAGGAAGCCAAATGGGACTTGGTGAATGCGCATGGACTGTACTGATTTAAACAAACAGTGTCCAAAGGACTCCTATCCTTTGCTGAAAATTGTCTAATTAGTAGATTCAACAGCCAGAAATGAATTGTTAAACTTCATGGACGCTTTCCTGGGGTATCACCAAATCAAAATGGATCCAGAGGATGAGGAGAAAACCTTGTTTGTCACAAGTGAAGGTACATATTGTTGCAAGGTGATGCCGTTTGGATTAAAAAACACGGGGGCCATGTACCAACGTTTGTTAGCAAGGTATTTACCCAGCAAATTGGGTGTAATATGGAGGTATATGTTGATGACATGATTGTTAAGTCACGTGTCAAGAAGGATCACACCTCCAACCTGGAATAAGCCTTTCAAACCTTGAGACAATATTGTATGAAGCTAAATTCTTACAAGCGTTCTTTTGAAATACCGGAGGACAAATTCCTAGGATTCATCATCAGCGCATGGGGGATTGAGTCCAATCCAGCAAAGGTAAATGTCGTATTGGAAATGGGCACCCCCAGGATGATCGCTAAGGTGCAGCGTCTCACCGGCCGTTTAGAGGCACTCAACAGATTCATTAGCAAGTTCGCAAAGAAAGCCCCTTTTTTCAAGCTCTTTGAACGAAAAGGGATGGCCCATGGGATGAGGAATGTGATCGAGCCTTCCGACAAATAAAGGAGCATCTGGCGTGCCTCACCTCTATGGCCAACCCGGTTTCGGGAGAGACACACGCATTGTACGTGGCAGCCTTGGATAGGACCGTCAGTATTGTGTTAGTTGCTAATCATTCCCAGGAGCAAGTTCCCATTTATTTCTTCAATTAGGTTCTAAAGGATGCTGAGCTGCGATATCCACCTGTCGAAAACTGATCTTTGCTATATCACAGCTTCCCGAATGCTTCAACCGTATTTCCAAGCTCACACTCTCAACATGCTAATTGATCAACCTATGAAAAAGTTACTATCAAAGTTGGAATGCTTGGGACGAATGTTAGCCTGGGCAGTAGAGCTGTCCGAATATGACCTTCACAACTTGCCCCGAGTAGCCATTCAAGCACAGGCGTTGGTTGACTTTCTCGCCAAATGCACCTTCAGAACGAGGATAATGACCCTAGAGAATCAAAAAGTGTGAAAGGAGACCCCAAGGACGCAAGATCTCAGAAGAAATCAGCTGGGGATAGCCCATCTAACAAGAATGCACAGATATGGAGGGTACATCAATAAATGTTCTTCAAAGTTTCAACTCTCTTTTTAATTCTTGAGGACAAGAATCTCTTAAGGGGGGGTATTGTTATGATTCCTGTAGATGGAGCTTGCGAAAGACGGTAATTAGAATAAGTCATGATGTACATAGTAGCACAAGCCTTGATAAGTCATGTAATAAGGATCTTTAGTGTATATAGCTGCGGTGGTCAATACCATTAGGTTAGTTGGTCAAGGATGGCAGCTAGCTAGCTAGAGTCGGTTAAGTCACTTGTTTATATTCATTGTATGGGGCCTAACTGCCATTAGAGGTTGGTTAGTATAAGTAGGTAGTTCCTTGTTTGTATGTCTCATAACTTTGATAATGAAAATATCTCTTTTGAGATTAATTCTCTCTCTCGTCTAATTCTTTCTCTATTTTCTCATCTCCTTTCACTTCTCTTCTTATCTAAACTCGCTTGGATTCTACCTTTCCCTTGGTTATGATTTGAGGTTATCCTCGATCATAACAATTGATATCAGAGCAATTCTAGCCTTGAATCTGAATTAGTTTCAAAGTTTAACTGCAATTATGACTTCACGCACTACGCAACACACTCTTTAAGAATGAAGTCAGATTTCTATGATTCTGTTCTTAATTCGTTGTTAATTCCACTTTCGAGCTAGTAACTCTTCAATATTCAGTAAATTCCTATGGAATCAACAAGATCCTAGTGCAACTACACTTGATCGATGCTTATCAACTTAAAAACTCCAAAATACAACAATATTCAACCAACAATTCAATTTAGTTTTGTTCAGCTCTTTACACTTTTAGTTACTTAATTAAGCTCGGTTTCTTTATCTAAATTATCAAAGATTATTGTAGCAAACTGAAGTTGATCTTGCTAAACTTTAGTCACACTATCACAACTTAAATTGTTTGGAACACTTACAATTCTAAGCTTCAATCTACTCCTGAAGTATAACCTAAAGTAGAACTTTGAATATGATCTATGTAGTACACTTTGTTCACGGTTCTGATCTCCAATAAAATCTGATCTCAATTTGAAGATCACTCAACACATTTACACTGTATCCTAAGCCAAGCACAAGCTTCTGCATAATGAATTCAAGCTCTGAAGATCTGCATCAAATGCAACCTCCACCGGCTTGATTCAATGCAAGGCTTAATGATCCACACAATCTGAACTGAACTTTATGTTCAACCTCTTTTTATTTGTTTCAATGAAAATTTCAGATACGCTCTTGATCAAGAACTCAAGAACTTGATATCAATCAATCAAGAATTCAAAATTGAACTCCTAATCAATTTGCAATGAAACCAAAAATATTTGATATCAAATCATATTTGATTTGGAAGCCAAAGCTGGCTCTAATATTTTCATTATCAAAGTTATGAGACTTACAAATAAGGAACTACCTACTTATACTAACCAACCTCTAATGGCGGTTAGGCCCCATACAATGAATCTAAACAAGTGACTTAATTGACTCTAGCTAGCTAGCCACTATCCTTGACCAACGACCCTAACGGTATTGACCACTGCAGCTATATACACCAAACATCCTTATTACATGACTTATAAAAGCTTATGTATCATGACTTATTCTAATTACAATCTTTCACAAGCCCCATCTATAGGAATCATAACAAGGTATTTGTAGATGGTTCTTTGTGCACAGATGGATCAGGAGCAAGGATTTATCTACAAGACCCATAGGGAGTTACCTACCGTTACGCGTTGTGTTTTCAATTTCCTTTAACTAATAATGAAGTTGAGTACAAGGCGGTGATCCATGGCGTAAGACTAGCACGAGCAGCTGGGGTCAATTTTAAGGCCATCTTTAGTGATTTGAAAATTGTGGTAAGTCAAATAAATTGGGACACGAGGCTCGAGATCCAAGCATGGTTAATTATTTAGAGGCCTTTCAAAAAACTCGTGAATAATCCCAGAAAATAAGTTCGCAATGCATCGAACGAGGCAAAAATCGAGTGGCCGATGAATTAAACAAGTTGGCTAGCTCGTGTCGAGCACTTGATACAGGGATGGAGGTAAAGCTGAATCAAGTACACCAAAGCATGTCCGACGAACCCATCCTTCGAGGGATATGCAGCATTACCAAATCTTCTGGCTGGATGAAAGGGATAATAGACTACCTACAAAGAGAAGTGCTACCCAAGAACTCTTAGTGACGCCAAAAAGATCAGGCACCTGTAGCACGATTTGTAATTTTGGATAATCAGTAGTACAAAAGGTCATTTTCACACTTCTTGTTGAAGTGCGTAGGAAAAAGTAAAGGACACGAGATCTTAGAAGAAATCCATAAAGGAGTATGTGGGGGACATATTGGGGGATACACTTTGGCCAAAAAGGCTCTCCGAGCAGGATACTTCTGGCCCACTCTCAAGGACGATGCGAACGATTTGGTGCGCCGATATGACGCCTGTCAAAGGATGGACGCCCCACACTCCTGCAACCTCTAATTAGCTCGATACTCCTCGTGTAGTGGGGAATAGGTATACTAGGAGCCTTTCCCATGGCATTCGAACAAAGAAAATTTGTGATAGCTGCGATCATTTATTTTAGCAAGTGGGTAGAAGCTGAACCAGTGGCCAGGATAACCGATCAAGCCACGCAGAATTTTTTATGGAAAAACATAGTTGTTCGCTTTGGGATTCCATAAATATTAATAGTGGACAACGGATCGTAGTTTACCTCATCACGATTTCAGGTTTATTATGGGGAAATAGGCATTGATTTGCATTTCGCGACTATCGCTCATCCCCAAAGCAACGGTTAGGTCGAGGCCGCCAATAAGAATATCTTAAAGGGCCTAAAAAATGATTAGATGATGCCAATGCAAAATAGGTAGAGGAGTTAACTAGCATCCTCTGATTAATCAGAACAACAGCCAAAAATTGCCACCGAAGAAGCCCCTTTTATGCTAATATATGGAGCTAAAGTCGTGCTACCGGTTGAGGTATGTAACCCAACATTTCGCATTAAGCATTCCCACCCGGATACTAGTGAAGACATCCTACGAGGAGCACTAGACCTGGTAGACAAGATTCGGACAAACGCCTTGCTTAAAGTAGCTACTCAAAAACAAAGGACATTTGCTTGTTTTAATCGCAAGGTTAGACCGGGTAGCTTTCAGGTAGGAGACCTAGTTTTGTGACTCACGGAACCCATGGGAAAGAATTCAGGCATAGGAAAGCTTGCAACAAATTAGTAAGGTCCCTATAGAGTAACTCAGACACTACGAGAAGGCAGCTACATGATACAGCAAATGGACGGGACAAACTCGTCTCACAATTGGAATGCAAACAACCTTCGAAGGTATTATCCTTGAAATAATGTGAGAAGTAGACCAAAACTCTAATATATGTATAATATATAATGTTAATAAGGAAGGGTTAAAGGATGCTAAGGTTCTATAGTCCATTTCGTTTAATGCTAGTGGCTCTTTGTATACCAGCTTAATAATCTTAGAGAATCGTTACTTATGCCACTCTCAGGAACAAACTTTTCGAGAAAAGACACATGGAAATTATTTCAAGATTTAGGCACAACTCCTTTTAAAGCAATGAACAAACATTAGGATGCATACACTCCCAGAAAGATGAGACAGGAAACCTATTACATCCCAAAAATTTAGACGGCGTCAGGACAAGCCCAAATCTTATTTAGCCATGACCATCCCTGTGACATAAAGACTGCGCTTTGTTGCCCATTTATAATGTATTGACCTGGTAAAAATCATCAACATTTCGTTCAACGTTAGTCACCTACCATGCGCAACTTGGTCAGATATCGAGGATGGGGCTTTCAAACCTTCGTTTAAGATATGACAATATCACGTCGTTGAAGCTACAACATCATCACCCCGTTAAAGGTGCATTACCCATCACCTCGTTGATGGTGCAACATCATCACCTCATTAAAGGTGCAACACCATCACCTCTTTGGAAGTGCAACATCATCACCTCGTTAAGTGTGCAACACCATCACCTCATTAAAGGTGCAAAACCCCCACCTTGAGTAGGGGTACAATGCTAACACACCCCTCGCTAACAATACAACAAACGACAATGCCTCATTGGAAAAGCCACCACAACATTCATGCACCTGCTCTTCTATCCTATTAAAGATACGAATGACAAAATATTGTAAAACAAGGAAATCATGATACACGCATGACTAGAACATATCAACCCCACAATAGTAAAGGCACCTGCTACAGCCAAATTGTCGCAAAGCATAAAAATAGCCTTTCTCTACATAAGACGCAACCATGTCTACTAAAACCGAAAATACAATAATACAAGCCACCTGTCAAATAATTACGCATCTGCAAATAATATCAATATCCTTTACATCATAAACACCCAATCCAGGGACACAAGATAAAACAGTTAAAAAAAAAAAAAAACCTAACTACTTAAAGATTAACATAAATAGAAAATCTAACTGTAAATTCTGCGTTCCCATCTCCGGGAGTACTCGGAAAGGTGCTTATGATCTCCTCATTAATATGAGCTATGCAATCAGCTATACTCTTCGGGGTCAGGGTAGGACCACTCAAGGCTAGCCCAACAATCGACGTCACGTGCTGATTGATATTTCGTACTAGACTTAAAAGCGGCTACAGCATCTTCTCGAGCACGGGATAATTCAGCACTTAGCCTAGCCAACCGATCTTCCATACCCTTCATGATGGCATTTTTGCCTGCTAAATCATCGCAAAACCTCCACTTCTCTTAAAAGCTTAGAAAAGCGTGACTGGGACTCCTTTAATTGCTGGAGTAATACCTCCTCCCTATGACGAGCTGCATCCCAAAGACGGTTAACTGTCTCCTTGCCCCGTAGCCCAAAAGTGCACAAAGAAACAAACACAGACACATACTGCAAGACACTAAAATACTTAAGCATAACCATAAGGCACACATGGATAATACTTAAAGAAAAAATACCTATCACAATCTTTACCTCAGCCACCGAGGGGAGACCTTCCTGAGATGTTGAAGGTACTGGTGAAATTGCCTCAAAAACGTGATGTAAGATCTTGAGGTTAGGAAAAGACTAGGGAAGTAGCCGAATTTGTGAGGCATCTGCAAGCTTGGATAGAAAAGTAGGAATATCTTTTGGTTCTCTTATAAGCATAGGCAGAGATAAAACAGAAACAGGATGCTCTGAAGGGGGTAGAGAGGAGGCCGAAAGTGTACTGGAGCATGAGCGGCTTCGTCCTCTCGTCAAAATACCCAGTAGAGAGGAGATGCCTCGTCGAGGTGGAGGAGACCTAAAAGGAGATGAAGCCACACTCCTAGGTGGGAATCGATATAACTCAGAGCACTCACTCTCATGGGTACGATGGGAAGAGCCTACAGGAGAAGCTTGACTAGCTACCATAGAGAAGGTTGAACCGACACTAGTTTAGCTAGGATGTGACCTACTTGAAGAAGGATCTGCCTCAAAGTAATTAACAATGTCAAGATTGGCCAACTCCTTAGCTGAAGACACAAATAAGATCCTTAATAAGAAAAGAAATAAAGAAATAATGCATAAAAACTCCTTTATAGTTAAAAATGAGAAAATACCCGGGATAGGTTTCATAGTACGCCCCACCTTAACCAATATAACCTCTTATCTAAGATGGGCTCGAGTTGCCGAAAAGCGTACATCCTCCCTACCTTTATCAAAATAATGAATAAGGGACCTATCTACATCTGTAAAACTATCAACATGTGGCCTACGAGGTCGGGTTAAATCATTCCATGCTATAGAATATTCAGGAAAGGTGGGAGGAAGAACCCATATAAATCTCTGCAACCAATTCTTAACTTTTGAAGGGTTACCATGCATAAAAGACAAACCTACTCTACTCTCAAAAATTATATGAAGATTAGTATGTTTTAGTCTGAACGTATAATAAAAAACGGGATCAGTTAACTTGAAACCATTCACAAAACAAGTCAGTAAGAGCCCGTAGATTGTCCCTAAACTATTCGGAGTCACTGGACTTGGAAATAGAGAGTATCGTGACATAACATGAGCCACCAAGGGATGAAGAGGGAGTCAAAGGCCAGCATGAAGGGCCTCTATGGGAATTGCAAAGCAATCATGCCAAGGGGCAAGTAGAGGAGAATCATTCTCACTAGGGACCCATATGGCGTAATTAGGTGGGAAGTAGCACTTCTTTCCAAGCGCGAAAACACCGGCTTCCCGTTGGTATTTGTTAATGAAACACGAGGATGGCCTAGCCCTGGCCGCTATGGGAAAACAAGTTTCTCAATTGTTAACACTGAAAATCGCTGCATCTAGCCTAATATGAGGAGGAAGAGTCGCAGGAGCACTACTCTCCTCATGAATCCGTCATGTCGAACATCTTGTTCGGCCCCTACCACGCACCATTTTAATTTGCATTGCACCCTTTTTAAGTAAGTACGTCAATAAAATTACGACAAAAAATACATAAGTGTGTACGAGTGCGGGACATTAAGAGAAGACAAGTGTGACATAGGCACCGAGTTCAGAGCAGCAACATATTGATTAAGAAGCAATAAAAAGTTATCCAAAATGGGATTTTCCAAAAGGTATTTAAAGCAAGAATTATAACTAGAACCCAAATTTTTTGAATTCATCCCAATTGGATTTTCCTTTCCAAAGAAAACAAAGCAAAGGAGATGATGAAACAACACATAACCCAAAAACAAAGAGAGTCACAAAACGTTTACAAGCTTCCATATGAATCTCTGCACCTTACCATTCTAAACTTAAAGCAGCCATTCAAACACAAACCACCGAGGCATTGAGAACCCTAAAAATTCAAATTGTTTACAACATACACTACTCCAAAAACGTAGAAGAATTCTTAGGCTCAACTTTACATTTTTAAAACCCCAAATTTAGCACCTTAAGGGATAAAACAACTACTCAAGCACACAAACTACCAAAATTGTAAACCCTAACTTTAGAAGCTGAACCTTCAAAGCGTTTTTTTTTTTTTTTTTTTTAAATACCCACTACTTCAAAAAATAGAAAAATCCTCAAAATTGAAAATCAAAGCACCAATTCGAGTACACACACCCAAAATCCTAGCACATTATACCTAAACCATATCCACGATTAAGCCAAATTAACAAAACCTGAACTGTAGAACCAAAAATCACAAGGGAAGTGATAAAACACCTTAGAAAAAGAAAACAACCTAGAGTTTCGAGAGAGAACAAATGAATGACAGAGACAAGAGGCAAGAGAAACGGGTGAAGAATGAAGAACGTAGAAATTGGGTCCTTATTAGAATGCAAGTAAACATAAAAGACAAAGGGTAAGGACAGCTTATACATATACCGGGTGAAAGAAGTGGGAACAGTAAAAAAGCCATTACCAAGCAGGGGCCAATAATTAAAAAGGTTATTACCGAGCAGGGGGCTGTAATCAAAAAGGTTATTACCAAGCAAGGGGCTGTAATCCAAAGGGTTATAACCACGAAAGAAGTTGTAAAAGGTATTACCAGCCAAACAGCAATAATCAAAGAAATCATCCCCAATGGGAAAAGTCAGTACTAGACAAAGGTTGACAAACAAGGCTAAAAGAGAAACTACTATAAAACGATAATTTACATTATAATTCTATTGAAAAACTTACATTATCAGCCTCATCACACACTTAATTTACATTAAACCCAAAACATATTACATTACCAAAAAGTACACAAGAACATGGTTTTACACCTAAAAGTTACATAGAAACTTTAATCTTCTGAGACACTAAAATAATTGATCGCAAAGCAACCCGAGGGGAATTATAGGAGCACCACAAGGATGAAAAGGGCCCCAATAAGCCCGAAGTCGAGCCCGTTCTCCAAAGCCAGTTGACGTACCACACTCAATTTTTTTGTGTTTGGGGCCTAAAAAATGATAGTAATAAACCATAAATTCCATAGAAAAAAAATCAAACGATGACCAATCACTAACAACCCATTAATTCCGACGCTTTGATGCTCTTTAAGATTCCATATGTTAAAATACAAGTTGTGAAGCACAAACCAAGAATAAACGTCCTGCTTATCCTCTAAAATCCACAATGTTAAAGCTGTGCCATAGAGCCTAGCTGAACATAAGCGGCCCTCGTAACAAAAGATACCTAGATGTTAACAGCAAACAGTCTAACTTCAGACATGAGAAAGAAGGAACACATGGTAGTTAGAATCCTCCAACATATCCCACGCTACCAAGTAAGGATAGAAATAGGGAAAGTTGGGAGAAAATGCTTCGCTACGCTCTGAAAGGAGATACAAAACATTACCACAAAGCACCCACTTTGTAAAATCTATAGAACTATCTCCTGTACATATGAGAGTTTGGTACCTCTAGGCACCACGATCAAAATGATACATGGAATACCAATCCAGCTGGGGCCACTCCTCCGCTCTAAAACCAACATCCATATTGAAAATAAAAAGAAGAATGTGGTAATTAAGGCTGGGGTTCCTGGAAAACAGCCTCTCTTCGAGGTAGCCCCTTGGAGGGGGAAAGTTGCGTACATATACCCCCCCAAGACCCTGCTTTGGCGGGAGCCCTTGGAGGCATATTACTTCGTAGAGGTGGTTGTGGAAGAAAGAGGTGTGAATGAGGCAAGGAGTCTTGCACTCCCATTCTTGTTCTCTTCCTTCCCCTTTTTGTAGAAGAAGAGGGGTAGTGGATAAGTATGACTTGAGTGATAAGCATGTTTGACTCTATCATTTAATTACTTGTTTCATAGTATCGGGTGGTATGTAAGGTGTATGTTTTAGGTAGAGCAGGCATTTTGCACGTATAAGGTGTTTTATTCAAGTAGGCGTTTTGCATGTACAAGTAAGCATTTTATCAAGTAGGCATTTTGCACGTACAGGATGTTAAATAAGGTGGCGTTTTATAGGTGGGTGTCTTATACCTAGACGACTTTTATAAGAGGGCATTTTATATGTTTTGGAGGTATAGTTAATTGTTACTCAATTTTATACAATAATTGCCCGTATAACCTACTTATCCATCTACTGTAGCAAGCCACTTAATTATATTACCAACATACTAGTCCCCTTATTTCATGAGCGAACTTCAGTCATTCCATGGTCGGTCACGAAGTAATAAACCTGTTTTTACTCCCATTTTGCTACTTACAAAGCTCTTTTGTGAGTTTGGTGTACAATTCATCGTACAATTTCGATAGTGTAGTTCATGCGAAACTTTCAGTTGGTGTAGGTGTGTTAAAGGAATCTAAGTCTTGATGATACTACTGTCGTGTAGTTAGATAAAAATTATATTGCTACGAATGGCATGTCCTTTGAACCTGTAAATCATACGTATTAGATAAGGACATAAGTAGATAATTGGAATAAGATCACGGCAATGTGTGCGTTACACTCGGACATTCGTTGAGTGTCATATGTGAATTACCGAGATAGAACTATGGCAATAAGTATTGCACGTGTTGTGAATGATTGCACTACGGTGGACCGTGATGATGAGTATTGCACCCGTTGCGGGTGATTGCACCCGTTGCGGGTGATTGCATCAAGGCAGATCAGGGTGATAGGTATTGCACTCATTGTAGGTGATTACACTAGGGCAGACAGTGGTGATAGATATTGCACCTATTGCAAGTGATTGCACTAGAATGGATCGGGGTGATAAGTGTTGCACCAGTTGCGAGTGATTGCACTAGAGCGAACTGTGGTGACAGGCATTACACCCGTTGCGGGTGATTGCACTAGAGCAGAACATGGTGCTAAGTGCGTATTTGGGTAGCCATAGGTGTCATGTATAAATACCTAGTTAAAGTCAAGGTGGCAAATATAATCGAGATAATAAACTAAAACAAACAGGTTAATATACTTATTTGATGATACGTATATCGAGGACATACATCAAAGCAAAGACCAGTTGCTGTAAGTAACATACTTTGAAGGTTGTAAATTATATGCTAGATAAGATGCACAATAAATCAAATTTGTGATGTACCATCCTTAAAGGATATCCACAACTTATATTCTTTTGTCGTTGACGTTTATTTATGAATCAATGAGCTCGATGTGACTCATGTTGAGTGGTTATAAGTAAACTATGTTGACCCTTACTAATGCTTGGATGATAAGTACATGTCATATGTGACATAATAATGATGAGCCTTCAGTAGTTTTGTACCATGACACTTATATTGACGTCGCATATTAATAGAGCAACAAGGTGAGTTCGTAATGTGTAGATTGATGACAAAAACCATCTAAAGATGCAATCGACAAGGCATGAACTTTTTTCAGTACATATCAATCTTGTTATTTTAGTCTTATGGTTGTAAATTACATTTAAGGGGTTTGTGGTCCTTTATTATATATCTACTTTATGATAGTAGTTATTGCTAGATTGAGTAAGCTATAAAAGGAGTTCCAAACTATTTGTGAGAAAGTTCAAGACTATCTCAAAATTGGTTATTATGGGTATTGAACTAGTTCATCCCGTTGCTAGGCTTTTGTTTAGATTGCCACGTTCAGAAGGGGTTTTTACTATTGCATTATCATATATGCTTGTACATCACAAGCTTGTAATTTTTCATCTCGGGTAGGTGGTTAATAAGTGCTTAGAGTTAAGTAGATAAAAGGGATCGCTTGTACTGTTTCTGTTAAGTTATTGATCAATAGTAGTACCCAACTAATAGAGAGTTAATTATAGTGTGGGTTACTCAAGTGTGGTAGCAGGTCTGGTCTGGTCCATGTTGGACTTTTGTATTAGAAATGATTTATTAAGCCTTAATAAGCGACTTAATTCCCTAATTATTGTTCGATCTTTGACTTATGATGGATAACGAAGTCTCTTAGTCCTGAAAAGGTTTGCAACTTATGAATGAGGTTTATTTTTTGGCTAGCGCAAAGCACCCCCGAGCCCGTGAAACAATTTGTAATTCGTCGACAAGATTTAATTATGGTCTGAGGTGAGATTTCCTAGTACAGAAATGATTAATTTATTGTTACCAGAGAGAATTCAACTCATGACTGGGCGAAGTCCCCCAGTCTTAAAATGATTTATACCATCAGAATAAGGAAATCTAAGTTGTGAATGGAGACGAAGTCCCTCAGCCTTAAAATGATTCAAGCCATCAAGATAAAGAAATCTAGGCTATGAATAGGAATGAAGTCCCCCCAGTGTTAAAATGATTTAGGCCACCGAGATAAAGAAATCTAAGCTGTGAATAGCGATAAAGTTCCCCGGCCTTACCATAATTTAGGCCACTAAGATAAAGAAATCTCAGTTGTGAACAGGGATGAAGCACCCCAACCCTAAAATGATTTCGACCACCGAGATAAAGAAATCAAGTATATTAATAGAGATGAAGTCCCCTAACCTTAAAATTTATTAGGCTATCAAGACAAAGAAATATAAGATGTGGAAAGAGACAAAGCCCCCAAACCTTAAAATTGATTTAGCACATTGAGATAAAGAAATCTAGGATGTGAACAGGGATGAAGTCCCCCAATCTTAAAATGATTTAGGTCATTGAGATGAAGAAATTTGGCCTGTGAATAGGAACAAAATCTCCCAACCTTAAAAAGATTTAGGCCACTGAGATAAAGAAATCTAGGCTGTGAATAGGGGTGAAGTCCCCAAGCCTTAAAATTGATTTAGGCCACCAAGATAAGGAAATCTAGACTATGAATAGGGACGAAGTCCCCTGTCCTCAAAATGATTTAGGAGACTGAGATAAGGACATCTAGGCTGTGAATAGGGACGAAGTCCCCCAACCTTAAAAATATTTACGCCACCAAGATAAAGAAATCTAAGCTATGAGTAGGGACAAAGTCCCCCGGTGTTAAAATGATTTAGGCCACTGAGATAAAGAAATCTAGGCTGTGAATAGGGGCGAAGTTCCCCAACCTTAAAATTGATCTAGGTCACCGAGATAAAGAAATCTAGGCTGTGAATAGGGAAGAAGTTCCCCAACCATAAAATTGATTTAGGCCACTAAGATAAAGAAATCTAAGCTGTGAATAGGGACTCAAAATGATTTAGGCCCCCCGAGATATTGAAATCTAGGCTATGAATAAAGACGAAGTCCACCAGCCTTAAAATTAATTTAGGCCACCGTGATAAAGAAATCTAAGCTGTGAATACATACAAAGTCGCCTAGCCTTAAAATGATTTAGGCCTCTGAGATAAAGAAATCTAGACTGTGAATAGGGGCGAAGTCCCCTAGCCTTAAGATTGATTGAGGCCACCGAGATAAAGATGTTAGGAATACTATCCTAGAATCCATATTTGCCTTGCAATTTCACTGATGTATTTTTCTACATCTGTTAAAATTTAATATAAAACCCTATCTATTAGACACACCTAAATTGAAGTGTAGGGCGAGAAGGTGTCGAACCACAGGGACTAAGAGTGCGTAAATTTACTCTATAGCTTAAATTGATTTAAATAAAATTGAGAGGTTTTTGTGTTAATTAACCTAAGGAAACAACAATTAAACTAAAGTAATCTACTTTTAATCAAAAAAGTGTATTAAATTGGAACCTTGGGTTTCAAATCCATCGTTAGCCAATTACTTTTGCATTAACTTTTAACTCGGGATTATTAATTGTCACATGGGTAGTGGTTTAGGCTACAAGCTTCAGCCCACTAAGATAATGTTGTTAGTATTGCGTATTGACCCTATCTAACTAAAGCATAAGGAAAATAGGCTCTACCTAATGCATTGTTAATTATTACATATTGACTCTACAAGCACAAAGAATTAATTTATAAATATCAATATCAACAATTAAAGGTTACAAACTCAATAATCATATCAATTGAATGATCAATAAAAATATAATACTTCAAAGTATTTATCTCAACAAAGCAATTCATGCAAACAATCAAATTAACCCGAATTAAAAGTAAACAAAAGTAAAGGCTAAGATTTCATCTAACCCCAGAAAGCAAGTTAGCTCTCCATCAAGGATGATCCGGTGAAAGAGGAAATGAACGAACTCATGTCGATCTTCACGCTAATTTCCCTCTCGTTCCAATTTAACGAAAAAAATAAATATATATATATATATATGAGAGAGAGAGAGAACAGGGGAAGAGGGAGAGAGAAACGGTGAACAGCAGCGACCAAGCCCCCAAACTCCCGTTCGTCCTCCTCCTCTTATAATTGAAACTAGGGAAACCCTAAGTTAGTGCTGGTGGTGGGCCGGAGGTCTGGTCGATGATGCGTGAGTATGGGCTACTGTTGAACAGGGTCTGCATTACTATTGGGCTGAGGTTGAAGACGGCAGGGGCCGTGGGCTGGTGGTCGATCTAGGTCGGAGTTGATGCTGTTGACATGCGGGGCCTGCGTTGGTGACGGTGGTGTTGTGGGCTGGCTGTTGGTCGATCTAGGCTTGGGCGGTTGGACTGGGAAGTTGGGCAGTGTGTGGGGCCTATGTTGCTATTGGGCCGGTGGCTGCGGTGGTGACGGGCTGGTAGTGGCTGGTGGTGGGCCGAACGACGTTGGGTTGGAGGTAGGTGACGATGAACAATACAACTCGGGTATTGTAGCGGTGTGAGTTGAGCTTTTACGTTCTTATCTTGAATCTCGATTGACTTGATTTAATTGTTTACGCGTTGAATTTGCCTTATTTGCACCAAAACTTGACACTCCGAAACTTTAATTTCGAACATGCTAAACATAAAAATTGTCAAAATAAGTGTACAATTATAATTAAATAGGTGCAAAACAACTAAAAATAACAATTAAAAGATGCGTAAATATGAAACGCATCAACAACCCTGCACCTAATCTTTGCTAGTCCTTGAGCAAAGCATATGATTTAACATAAAGGCTACAGTGACCAATTAACCCAACCATCCCAACCTTTACCAAGTTTTTCGAGATTAACACCTCCAATTCCATGAATTTAGATGATTAAATTTCAAAACTCGTCATAGAATTTCGTTAACCTTGTATCAACTAATAGGGACTACTCAAGCAATTTAAGCGTACAAGTGAAAGTGATTAGGATTGCATGCCACAGAATCTCTTCAATTTCTCGCTTTCAACCAAATATATAAAGGTTTTGTGCATCCAAACCATTGAATCACCTAAATACATGCGTATACATAGAGAAATTTTAAGTGGCATATCGGTGACCACTTTACAACATTTTGACTTTGATATAGCACAAAAGAAACTTTATCACGAAAGTACATCAATTTTTAATTTTTCTTTATCTTTTGCCTTTTTCTTTCGAGAAAACCTTTTTTTTTCTTTTCTTTTTCCTTTCTTTTTGTTTCCTCTTTCTTTTTTGTCCATTTTTTGGATTTTTTTTTAATAACATGTACTTTATCATTATAATTGACATTGACCAACCGGTACTTTACATAACATCAAGGCAAGGATTAGGATAAGCCAGTAGGGTAGCCTTGCAAAACTCAAGATATATAAGGTTGTTTACTCAAATTCTTCAGATTTTTCGCAACATGAAAGTCCTGTGCTTAATGAATATTTGAACGGCATGAGTAGAACCCATTAATATTAACAATAATCAACAAAACTCATTAACAAGTATGAAGTAGAATCATTTAATTTCATGGAATTAAGAGAACGAAATAAACAACTAATCCCACTGTCATCATAATATATGCGTCGATCAAGCAAAACTTGGCTAAACGGTTACAATGCATGCTCAAAATGCACAAAAAGATGTTTAAAATTTTAAAAATTTGACCAAAAATGAGCATTGCAAATGAGCCTTACCCCCACAGCTAAATCATGTATTGTCCTCAATGCAACAACATTAATCATTAAAGCACAAGAGATAGGTGAGATGGAGCAATACAACCTGATGAGACGGCGCGAACATGTATATATGATTCTTTCAACCTAGCACAAGAATCTAAAAAGAGAGAAAACAAGCCTCGAAGAAACTAATTAATTCAAAAACTACATTAAAACAAAAAATAACAAACCTAAGTTGCCTCCTAGGAGCGCTAAGTTTTACGCCTTCAGCCGGGCGCAATGGGTCTAGCGAAGATCAAGTAATTGCGTCAACCAAAGAAGCAACTTCATTGAGCTCACCTAAAACAACCTCTACAGCACAATCAGAGGTGTCACACGTGATTTCAAGAGGGAGATAGTAGTCGGGGAAATGCCTAACGGGAGCATCAAAAAGTGTAGATTGAAGCTAATGAACAGCTTCCAACCAAGACTCATCGAGCTCAACTGATATGTCCTTAGATAGCACACTAGTCAATGGTCTAGTCGACTTCCCACGGTCCTTAAGGAATCCCTTATAGAAACTCGCATGACCTAGTAAGTCTCTAACTTGCTTTTCATTTGAGGGAGGGGGTGAGTTCACATTCAAATATATCGTAGGTCTATCAACCTCAAGACCCCCCTTAGACAACCTATGGCCTAGTACAATTTCCTCCTGAACCATAAAATCGTGATTCTTCTCCCAACCCAAGACTTCTTTAATGTCCGGGTTCAACCGTCGTTGCATCTCTTTAGAAGGTTTTGCATTTGGGGGTTACTAACTAAAGTAGAGGAGAGTGTTTGGTCCACCAAATCATCCACAATATCCACACAAAAATACTCTGACTCATCCTCACTAGTGGGTGACGTGGAAGCCTTAAAAATATTTAACCTGATAGTCATGTTTGCAAAGCTAACATCCACTATCTCAGATCTACAATTAATGGTAGCATTGACCGTCGCTAAGAAAGGCCATCCTAAAATAACAGGGATATGGTTTTTCAGATGACTAGAAGGTTTCATGTCAAGCACAATGAAATCAGCAGGAAATAAGGCTTTGACTACCTTCGCTAGTGCATTAATCAGCTCACCACGGGGGATCCTAGTTGATCTATCTGCTAATTGCAAGGTCACCATGGTTGGTTGCAACTCTCCCAAGCCTAACTTCTCATAAACCGAGTAAGGAATAATGTTGACACTCGCTCCTAATTCCAGTAAAGCTTTATCAATAGGGTAATCGCCAAGTGGACAAGAGATGGTGGGGACATATTTGGGTTTCTAGCTTTGCAATCGAATGTGTATGGAAGTGGAGGATTTGGGAATTAGCTTCCATACCTTTTAGTGCATTCAAAACCTTTTCTTCAAAATTCGAATTAGAGCTCAAATTAGGAGGTTGAAAATAGTTGGAAGCATACCCTTGCGATTGAAAACTGACAGGTCGTGTCATGCCAGGTGAGTGAGGCCATGGGTGAGATTGTTGTGGAGCAAATTATCCTTCTCCTCCTTGCCTCTAGGAGAAGTTAGGATGGTTTCTCTAGCCCGGATTATACGTGCTAGAGTATGGGTCGTTTCGTGAGAATCCTTGGACTGCATTGACTTGTTCCTCTGGCCATTGCACATAAGGTGAAGTAGGGGGGCAGTCATGTGTAGAATGACAGACACTAGAGCATGAAGAGCAAGCATTATGCACATTTGAAACATGAGACACATTAGGTGTAGTAGAGGGGGCTAGTGTCGTCTTAAATAGGGAAGTTAACTGCTCTACATAAGAGGCAAGAGAGTTTACTTTCTTAACTAAGATGGAGATGTGAGCAATCTCATTTACTCCTCTATTTAACCTAGTAGCATTAAGGCGTGCATGTGCGGTCGATTGTTGTGAATTCTCCTTCAAAAGTTCGAACAATTCCCACGCGTCATCCTCATTCTTTCTAAGGAACTAACCACTGCATAGAAATTTTGGACTAGTTGCCATTTAGGGATAGCATGATGTGGACAAGCTCGTAAGAGTTCCCTAAACCTATCCCAACTCTTGTGAAACTCTTCAGTAAGGAGTTGGGCGAAAGTGTTAATGGCTCTCATAGCAGTGTTAGCCTTACTAATGGGATATAATTTCTTAAGAAATTCTTGTTGCATTTTGGTCCAAGTACTAATTGTCCCACTAGGCAAGGTACCTAACCAATACTTAGCCTTTTCCTTTAAAGAGAAACGAAAGAGGCGAAGTAAGATGACGTCCTCACTAACGTTAGGAATCCTAAAGATTGAGCAAACCTCCATGAAACTGTCCAAGTGTGTGTATGGGTTCACATTACCTAAGCCATGGAATGAAAGAAGCATTTATATGGTATGTGGCTTAAGTTCGAATTGATGGGCTATGGGTGGCAACCTAATGCATGAGGGTGAAATGTATGTGGTGAGAGTAAAATACTCCATAAGTGGACGTGGTTGTTGTTCGTCAGCCATTGCGATTTGTGCTCGATGTTGGGCTCTAAGGTCTCTTAATTTCAGGGTCAAATCTAGTAAGGTGAAGAGAAAAAGAGCGGCAACCGTGCATAAATAAACAATCACAAGAAACAAATGAAACTAAAAACTAAAACTAGCAACACAAACTCAACAAACACCTAAAGAGAACAACAAAAGAAAACAAATAATAAGCTATCCTAAAGTCAACCTATGCACGAAAATCGCAAGATCAATAATGCTTTAAAAAATAAATAAATAAACTTATTTTTAAAAAAGAAAGTAAAGAAAATTCTTTTTTAAAATTAAAAAAAAAACCTTAAAGAAAGGGATAATAACAATTAAAAGTAATTTAAGACAATTAAAAATCTAAGAAAATCACAAAATAAAATCATGAACATTGTCTAGTCCTCGGCAATGGTGCCAAAGTCTTGATGTGTTTTTCTACATCTATCAAAATTTAATATAAAACCCTAGCTATTAAACGCACCTAAATTGAAGTGTAGGGCGAGAGGGTGTCGAGCCACAGTGACTAAGAGTGCGTGAATTTATTCTATGACTTAAATTGATTTGAATAAAATTGAGAAACAACAATTAAACTAAAGTAATTTACTTCTAATCGAAAAAGTGCATTAAATTGGAACTTAGGGTTTCGAATCCATTGTTAGCCAATTACTTTTGCGTTAACTTTTAACTTGTGATTATTAATTGTCACACGGGCGGTGATTTAGGCTACAAGCTTCAACCTACTAAGATAATGTTGCTAGTATTGTGTATTGACTCTATCTAACTAAGGCATAAGAAAAATAGGCTCTACCTAATGTATTGTTAATTATTAAGTATTGACTCTATCTAACTAAAGCATAGAAAAGATAGGCTTTAATTAACAATTTGGTTATTACTATTGCTTGATTAATTAATACTAAGGCTACAAGCACAAAGAATTAATTTATAAATATCAATATCAACAATTTAAGGTTACAGACTCAATAATCATATCAATTGAATGATCAATAAAAATATAATACTTTAAAATATTTATCTCAACCAAGCAATTCATGTAAACAATCAAATTAACCAAATTAAAAGTAAACAAAAGTAAAGGATAAGATTTCATCTAACCCCAAAGAGCAAGTTAGATCTCCATCAATGATGATTCGGTAAAAGAGGAGATGAACAAACTCATGTCAGTTTTCACACTAATTTTCTTCTCATCCCAATTTAATGAAATATATATATATATATATATATATATATATATATATATATATATATGAGAGAGAGAGAGAGAGAACAGGGGAAGAGGGAGAGAGAAACGGTGAACAGCAGTGGCCAAGCCCCCCAAATCCTCCTCCTCTTATAATCGATAGGGAAACCCTAAGTCAGTGCTGGTGGTGCGCTGGAGGTCTGGTCGGTGATGCGCGAGTATGGGTTGGCGTTGAATCAGATTCGCGTTGCTGTTGAGCTGAGGTTGAAGATGGCATGGGCCGTGGGCTGATGGTCGATCTGGACTGGAGTTGATGTTGTTGAAGTGCTGGGCCTGGGTCAGTGACGGTGGTGTCGTGGGCTGGCTGTTGGTTAATCTAGGCTTGGGCATTTGGACTAGTAAAGTTGGGCCGTGTGTGGGGCTTGTGCTGTTGTTGGGCCGGTGGTTGTGGTGGTGACAGGCTGGTCGTGGCTGGTGGTGGGCCGGACGAAGTGGGGCTGAAGGTAGGTGATGATGAACAATGAAGCTCGGGTACTGTAGCGGTGAGAGTCGAGCTTTTACGTTCTTATCCCGAATCTCGATTAACTTGATTTAATTGTTTACGCATCGAATTTGCCTTATTTGCACCAAAATGTGACAATTTCCGGAACTTTAATTTCAAACCTGATAAATATAAAAATTGCCAAAATAAGTGTAGAATTATAATTAAAAAGGTGCAAAATAATTAAAAATAACAATTAAACGATGCATAAATATGAGACGCATCATTCACTTTATTAAAGAATAAGATTGAAGTTCTAGTCATTTCCTTGTTAAATTTGTGTATATTGTTTGTGATTTTCTTTTAAGTAGTGTCCATGAGATGGATATAGTTCTCGGATTACATTTAACTATTTGTTCTATGTGCGTAATGAGATTAAGCCATAGATGAACTTGGAACAAACGATATAAAATGTTATTTCAAAAACCTCATAGTAGATGAAAAGCTTGGGCTGCTTGCATGTTAGGATTGTAACTTAACACTTTAGATGACTTGTCTTAATCATGTGGATGGCGATTTAAAAGTGTTGGGTTGGTGTGTTTAATAAGATTGATATACTAAGTTGGACTATGTAGATTACTTGTTTCCAGACTACTATCAGAAATGAGTGATTCACATTACACTTTCTGAACAACGACTCTAAATCCTGAGAGTATTCTAGGCTTGTGCATGGAATGTTGGTTACTTTGGTGTACTATAAGTAAGGTCTTGATAAATGACTGAATTTCCAGGTAAACTAGATAGTGGCATAAAGTGTGACAAGGATCATGTATTTAATAGGGAATTTATAGTCTCTTACGATATACAGATGTCCCCTTAGTTGATTTGCAAGCATTTGAATTAATTCGGAATCTTTGGCCAAAGTGTTCCAAGTGTTTGACATTTGGAAGTTATATTGTGAATATGTCAAAGTATAAATGAATTATTCAGTAAAGATCGAGTCGGTAACTAATGGCGAACCGATGAGAAAAATAATGGTAATAGTTATACTTATTTTTTGTCATTGACTTCTCATAGAGGGGTTGAGTAAATGATTTAAATCTTGAGTGAAGTGAGATTTATATAGTGAAATTAAGTCTCATTAAATGGCAATTAAATTTTATCATGAGATATTAATTAATTTAACCTATTTGCAGCTAGATTTAAATTGTTTCTTAGGTTCATGGGCAAGCCTCTATTTTTATTGCTATCGGAAAAAATATTAAAGGATTTATGAGATGAATAAACTTAATTTGCCAAATACTATTCATGAGATGAATAAAACAGATTGCAAATTATAAACTAAAATAGTTTTTAAAAACTAAAATTCATAAGATGAATTTTTACATGTGGGAAACAAAATAAAAAGAAAAGGAAAAATCATAAAAACACAATGGCTATCTTGTTGGGACGAATTTCAAAAATTTTCTCTAATGTAATAAAGTTAATGCAGCAGAAAGTTTTAAATTTTTAATTTTAAACCTATGATTGATTTAAAATTCTTAATTTTAAATCTACACATGTTAATTTGTAATTTAAATCTATAGATTTCTACTCTAATATATTCATAATAATTACATGAACCATAACTAGTATAATAAGGAAACTGCAAATAAATAGAAAAGCAAAATCTTAAAGGAGAAGGAAAGAAAGATATATCTAGAATTGTTCCAAATAAAGAAAACCAGAATGAATAATAAAATACTCTAGGAAAACTGAGACCCAACTAACCTCTGCACAATGACCTCGAAACTACCCAGAGAGTGGGCTTTGAAAAATATTAAACTAAGGAAAGAAAAATTTCAGCAGAAAATTTTCTCTCCAATTAGATCCCAGAAAATCAACACTTTCTAAAACTCTTAATTTTAATTAGATATTGGATCCTAAACCATAAAGTCGGCACCCTTTTTTATAATAGTATACTGGAATGAAAACAAGCAAACAAATCAATGAGGGACGCAAAAATTTAAAATGAAATGCGGCGCATGTTTGCAAAATACAGGTAAAACGCATCGTTTTTGTATTATGTTTCACTACTTCCCACTATGTGCCACGTGGCGGCATGCGATTAGTCCACCATGGGGCACACGGATCTCCGTGTTGGGCAGCCCAACACAGGACACGTGTTGCACGTTGATTGGTTGCTTGTGTTACACGCGGATCGTACCTGTGTTTTGTGATTTTATTATTAGTATTTTTTTGTTTTCCTTTTTTTTTTCATATGTAAAAATTCATCTTATAAATTTAAATTTTCAATAAATTATTTTATTTTATAATTTTAATATTATTCATCTCATGAATAATATTTGGCAAAATTAAATTTACTCATCTCATGAATAAATAATTTATCTCATGAATTTTTTAATATTTTTCAATGGCAATAAATATAGAGGTTTGCGCAGGAACTTCAGGGACAATTTAAGTCTAGCTACAAATGAGTTAAATTAATTACCATCTTGTGATAAAATTTAATTACAAATTTGATGGGACTCAATTCCAATAAATAAATTCCAATGCATTCTAGATTTAAATTATTTATTCGATATTTTTCAAGTAGACTGTACTAATGATAACAACCCCTCCACTATATGACCACGATAAAGAATAAATATAACTACTACCATTATCTTTCTTACAGCTTCTCCAGTAGTTATCGGCTCGTCCTTCATTGAATAATTCATTTAGACTTGAACATATTGATAGTATAAATTTTAAATGTCAAAAACCAAGAGCACTTTAGCCAAAGATTCCGAACTATCGAAACACTTGCAAGTTGGGGTGTTCAAATACTAGTCGAAACCAAAAAACGGGACTAGACTGGTCATTCGGTCCAAGACTGAACTGGATTGATTCAATTTTTGTTCGGTCCTCGATCATCACGTTGGCCTTATTTCGGGTTGCGGTGGGATCCGATCCAATCAAAACCCGAAACTACACCGAAACCCGACTTATGTTGTTAGGCCTCTTACATCTTTTTTTAGATTATAAGTAGAATACCTAGACTTATTAAATTTGGGCATAAAATTAGTTTTAAAATATCCCATAAACACCTAGATTAACTTATCTGGTTTCTTTTTATTATAAACTATTGTATTATGTATATTGTTACGGCTTATATGCATAACTATTTCTAGTTAATTTATGAAGAATTTTGTTGGTTATTATTGGAGAATCGAGAAATGTGAATCAAATCTAAGGGGCCAAATTATCGGGGTTGGGTTTATATGAGTCGTCATATTTGGGGATGATCATTTAATATTTTATAGTTTCTATTATTTCTATTGTTCATTTTTAATTCTTTTTCCCTATCACATGCCTTTAAAGTTGCCCAAAATTGGCAAAATGTACAAATTAAACTTATATTAAAAAAGAAAGAAATAATAATTGGTCCGGTCTTCAGTCTTCAAAAGAGGCCTGTTTTGGTCTCCAGTCTAGTTCGGTTCGGTCCGGTTGGGTTTGGACCGATGAAGACCCTTACTTGTAGATCAACTAAGGGGACATCTGTATTGCATAAGAGATTGTAAATTCTGTATTGAATACTTGATCCTTGTCACACTTTATGCAACTACCCAGTGTACGTGGGAATTCAGTCATTGGTTTATACCTTGCTTGTAGCACACCAAAGCAACTAATGGTCCATGCACAAGTCTAAAATATTATCAGGATTTAGAATCATCGTTCAAATAGTATAACAGGAATAACTCATCTCCTATAGTAGTATAGAAACAAGCAATTCACATGGTTCAACTCAGCCTTTCAATTTTATTAAAGACACCAACTTAACACTTCCAGATCACCATCCATGTGACCAAGATAAGTCATCTAAAGTGTCACGTTATAGTCTTATCATACAAGTGGTCCAAACTTGTCTTTGACTACGAGTTTTTCAAACAACAATCCGTACCATTTGTTCCAAGTCTATATATGGGTTAATCTAATAAACCACTTAGAACAAATATATAAATTGTAATATAAGGACTACACCTATCTCGTGGATGTTACCAAAAAGAAAATCACATGCACTATATATGCTCATTTATAAAAATTTGTCAAGGAAATGACTGGGACTTCAATTTTATTCTTTAACATTTGCTAGATAAATCTAGATTTCAGGACACTCATCCTAACAATCTCCCACTTGTCTTAAATCCTATGTATGATCTAAAGGTATAATGAGTCAAAGTCTTCGTGAAGTCAATTACTCTATCAGAACTTACATGCCCCCTTTGCAGCTTCTGAAGCTGCAACATATTCAGCCTCGATGATGAAGTCAGCAATGCAAGACTACTTAAAATTCCTCCCACTTATGGCTCCTACTCCAAGGGTCAAGACATGCTCAGACATCAAACATCTGGCATCTCTATCTGACTAGAAGTGTGAATCAGTATAGCCAAGGGGAACCAACTCGTCGCTATGAAAGACCAGCATATAACCTCTGGTTCTTCACATCAAACTAACTTGAACACCAAATCTTTACAGCTAATAACGGCCTCACATCATTCCCAATGAGTAGTATATCGCTGACATACAATACTAAGAAAGTCACTACTTTGTTTTGATGTAGTTTCTACATGCATGGTTCGTTAACCAATTGCTCAAATGTATAAGACTTAATCGCTTCATTTAATCTATATTCGATGAGCGTGATGCTTACTTTAGTCCATATATGGTCTTCTTCAATTTGCATACCATCTTGCCCATGAAACCGTCTGGTTATACCATATAGATGTTTTCTTCAAGATGACCATTCAAAAAGGCCGTTTTGACTTCCATTTGCCAGATCACGTAAAAAGCTGCAAGGGGTAGGAGTATCCTTAAGGACTTTATCATGGCTATTGGTGAGAAGGTCTCATCATATTGGATTCCATCTTTTTGGGTAAAACCCTTAGCAACCAATCTTGACTTGAAGGTCTCTACCTTTCCATCCACTTCTCTTTTCCTCTTGTAGACATATTCACAACCAATGGGCTTAATGCCAACAAGTGCTTCTACAAGATCCCAGACCTAATTAGAATACATAGATCCTATCTCAGATTTCATTACTAAGCCCCATTGGTCCGTGTCCTTGTCATTAATTGCCTCATTGTAGCTGAAAGGAACAGATTCAATGTCACAGTCAGCCATTAAGAATCCCACCACGAACCTGTTATATGTCCTGATAATCCTGCCACTATGCTTAAGTCTATCCGTGGGTTAATCTCATAAACCACTTAGAGTGAACATGTAAATTGTATCTGAGGACTACACCCATCTCATGGATGTTTCTAAAAAGACAATCACATGCAGTATATATGCTCATTTACAAAAATTTATCAAGGAAACAATTGGGACATCAATTTTATTCTCTTATATTTGTAGGATAAACTCGGATTTCAGGACACTAATCTTAATAGGTCAGCGTATACGCGAATGCACCTACTAGTGCACGATAGTCCTGGGTGGAGATCCATGTGCACAGGCGTGGACCAATTGCTGCCCACCACGTGTCATGCGGAACGAGTTTAAAAACATATTATGTATTGTACATAAAATGATGTCGTTTTGTATTTGATTTTCATGGCTTTTGCTTTTTTTCCCCTTGCTTGTCCGACATCGGTTTTTTGCTAATTTTTTGTTCTAGTATCCTACTACAAATAGATGTACTAGAATTAAGGTTTGGCATCCAATTTTAAATTAAAACAATTTTCAAAAGTACTGACTTTCGAAAACCTAATAAGAGAGAAAATTTCCTTTGAAAATTTTCTCTTTAGTTTAACATTTTTCGAAGCCCACTCTTCCGGCATTTTGAGATCGTTGCTAAAGGCTTCTTGGTCTCTGTATTCTAGGCATTTTCAATTATTATTATTATTCTGATTTTCTTTTATTGGAGCAATTCCAAGTATCCTTTTTTCTTTTGTCTTTTAAGCTTTTCACTTTTCTATTTATTTACAGTATTCTTATTATGCTAATTTTAATTCATGTTATTATTATGAATGTATTAGAGTAGAGGTCTGTAGATTTAAATTATGAATTTATATATGTAGATTTAAAATTAGGAATTTTAAACCCATCCGCTGCGCTAGTTTAATAAACTTAGGGAAAGTTATGAAAATTGTCCCAAAAATTGGTATCAAAGCCATCCTCTTATTATATTATGATATACATGATAGGCATAATGAGATAAGAATAAATAGACTTACGATTTAATAAAATAGAGATTTTATTTAAAAGGAAAAATACTTTAATTTGATAGTAATGCAAGTACCTGTTTAAATTGTTTAAATCGATAATGAATTAACAATTAATTCAGATATATCAATGTAGATTCATTAAAATTACGTTCATGTCATTTTTATGATGAGGTTGTGTGCATTTAATCATGATTTACAAAATCGGGGGTAAATTGATCCAATGAGTTTGGATTCAATTATTTTTAATAATAAAAAAATTAATTGATTGCTAAAGTTGACACCATCAAAAAATTTAACAATGTTTTTGGGACTTGTAGACATTAGTACTATTTAAAATAATATTTAAAAATTAATTTTTTTTTAATTAGTTTAATTTTAGAATGAGATTCTATTGGAAATTATGAGATAATCTAAGAAGTAAATGCAATTTGATTAAAACCACTAGTTTATAAAATTCAAATGGAAGCGAGGCTCAATTTATTGAAACCTTATGGTCTCCGTTGCCTACCTAGCAATATAGTGAATTAGCATCATTCCCGGTGGAGGGTTTCGGTTTGCAGGCTATAGGGTTAAACTTCTAGTACGATAAACCAAAGTGCAAAGAAGCAATGTGACCACGCTGCCGTAGAGTATTACGTGCATTTTTATGGAGGTTCAGGTAATGGTTTACACTTGAGTAACGTGATACATTAGCCTCCCCGAGGAGCTTTGTTGTGCTATGTTAGAGACTAAGATGAAGTGGTGAGTTAATCATATTTAGCAAGAGTTATAAGAAAACTTGTTAATTGAGAATAGTTCTTACCCAAACTAATTTGATACGACCTCGCTGTTAAGGAGTATGGAGTGGTGCATTTGGGTCATCATTGCATGCATGATAGTACAATTTTGTAGATACCTAACTCATTATGCTCTTAATTAAAAGAATAGATGTCACTGCATTATACATTGACTCATATTAGATAGTACACAAATGTTTGCATTTATAGTGTTTTCAAATTGCTGCGACTGGTGCACTTCATTCAATATTGAAAGATAATGTTTTAACTGAACCAAATTGCGTCACCTGGAAGATGAACTTGAACATAGTGTTAATACATGAGGGCCATAAGTTTGTGTTCACTGATGCTCGACCTACAGTGCCCACTAATAATTCTACAATTGCTATTAAAGAGTGTTATGAACATTAGAATATGGCTAATGAGTTAGCTAGATGCTATGTTTTGGTTTTAGTGACAAATGTTCTTAAGCATCAGATTCTTAAGAAGGAAACAACAGCTGAGATGATCAAACATTTAAAGAAAATGCTTGGTGGTTAAGGTAGGGCAACTGGACAAGAGCTGATGAGAAAGTTCTTGAATATGAGGATGTCAGAAGGGTCGCTAACTCAAGAGCATGTCATAAAAATGATGGCATGTTTATATGAGCTGGAGATTCTTGGTGCCAAGATTGATAGTCAATCTCAACAGGACATCATCCTCAGCTCTCTGTCTAGATTGTTTACTTAGTTCAGGCTCATCTATGCAATGAGTAACAAATATTACTCATTGCTTGAGCTAATGAAGGAGTTATAGGCTGCAGAGGATGTGATGTGAGCCAAGGCAAATGTCCACTTGACTCAGTAATAAGGGCTAGTGGGACTAAGTAGCACAAGAGGCTGACTAGAATTGGAAAAAAAGGCAAAATTGCTAGTGTAGCAACTAAGTCTATCAAGAAACAAGCAAAAGGAAAGTGTTTCTTTTGCAGAAAGGTGGGTCACTTGAAGAGGAACTGCACAAAGTATCTAGTTGCTCTTCCTGCGAAGACTGTTAAGCCATCTGGTGAAGGCATAACAATATCTCACGTAATTGAGTCACGCATAGCTGAAAGTCCACCACTTTCCTGGTGTGTGGACTCTAGTTCAACTATCCATGTATGTAATATGTTACAGGGGCACAGGCTAACTAGGATGCCGCATGATGGAGACGTGTACCTGACGGTTGGAGATGGTACAAGAGTAGAGGTCTTAGGAGTAAGAGATGTTAGCTTTGTTTTTAGTGGTAAGGTTTTGTTTTTAAGGGATTGTTTATTTGTACTTGCATTGCGCAGGAATTCAATTTTTGTCTCTCATTTGGTAGATTATAGTTATTCATCGAATTTTAGTCCTAAAGTATTTATTATGAGAAATAAATTGTTTATTTGTAAAGGTACATGTGTGGATGGTTTATTCATGTTATTTCTTGATCAAAACTCTAATATTATTTAAATGAATCTAACACAAGCTCACTTGTTCAATCTTTCAAGAGAAAACGACCTGAAAGTGATAATGCCTACACATGGCATCAATGTTTAGATTGTTAGGAACAATGTCCTGAAATCCAGATTTATTATGGATATATTATTTTAACTAATAAATAAAATTAAAGTTATAGTTGTTTCCTAGTTAAATTTGTAAATGCGAGTATTTATACTGCATTTGATTTTCTTTTGGGAGGCATCCATGTGATGGGTGTAGTCCTCAGATTACAATTTACATGTTTGTTCTAAGTATTTTGTGAGACTAAGCGACAGATAGACTTGGAACGAATGGAATGGATTGTTGTTTGAAAGACTCGTAATCGACAACAAGTTTAGACCACTTGTATGCTAAGACTATAATGTGATACTTTAGATGACTTGTCTTGGCCATGTGGATGGAGATCCAAAAGTGTTAGATTAGTGTGTTTAATAAGATTGATTAGTGTGTTTAATAAGATTGACACATTGAGTTGGACCATGTGGATTACCTATTTTTAGACTACTATTGGAAATGAGTGATTCACGTTGTACTGTTTGAACGACGGCTCTAAATCCTGAGGGTTGTGCATGGATTGTTAGTTACTTTGGTGTGCTATAAGTGAGGTCTAAACAAATGATTGAAATCTCACGTATACTGGGTAGTGGCGTGAAGTGTGACAAGGATCAGGCATTTAATAGGGAATTTGTAGTCTCTTATGAGATATAGATGTCCTCTAAGTTGATTCGCAAATATTTGAATAGTTCAGAAACTTTAGCCAAAGGATTCCAAGTGTTTGACATTTGGAATTTATACTGTGAATATGTTCAAATATAAATGAATTATTAAGTGAAGCGCGAGTTGGTAACTAATGGAGAAACTGTGAGAAGGATAATGGCAGTAGTTATATTTATCCTTTATCATAGACATCTAGTAGAGGAGTTGTTCTCATCATTATAGTCTATTAAGAAAATATCGAATACATAATTTAAGTCTGGAGTGCAGTAAGATTTATTTAGTAGAATTAAGTCTTATTAAATGGTAATAAAATTATTTTATAAGATGATTAATTTAACCTATTTGGAGCTAGATTTAAATTGTCCTCGAGGTCCCTGCGTAAGCCTCTGTATTTATTGCCGTAGGAAAAATATTAAAGAATTCATGAAATGATTATTTATCCATAAGATGGGTAAAGTTAATTTTGCCAAACATTATTCATGAGATGAATGTAATAAAAAAATATAAATAAAATAAATTTAAAAAATTAAAATTCATAAGATGAATTTTTACATATCGAAAACAGAGCAAAAAATAAATAAATAAATAAATAAAAAAATGAAATTTCACAGCTGCTATTCGTGTCAAACGCCAATGATACGCGCTGATGATTGGAAGGGACTGATCTGCACCTTCGGGCATGGACCAATTGTGTGCCGACACGTGGCATGTAATGATACGCTAAAACACGCGTGAACTGTACAAGGAAACGCAGCGTTTTGATTTTGTTTTTGATTGAAATGATGTGTTTTGTTAGTTGTACACGAATCCCACATCGATTTTCAGCTATTTTTTCATTCCGGTCGTCTACTATAAAGAGAGGTAACTGTTTCATAAGTTCGGCATTCAATTGAAACAAATATTTTTTGGTTTTTTAAATTGTTTCAGAGGCCTAATTGGAGAGAAAAACTTTCGTTGAAAGTTTTCTTTCCTAAGTTTAATATTTTTCGGAGTCCACCCTCCGGCCAGTTAGAGGTCATTACATAGAAGATCACGGGGTCTCGATTATCTTAGTTTTCTTTATTATTGGAGCAATTTCATATATGCTCTTCTTTCTTTATTCTTTTTTGCTTTTCTATTTATTTATAGTACTCGTTATTATGCATGTACATGTTTATGTATTGTTATGAATGTATTAGAGTAAAAAGCCTGTAGATCTAAATTAAAAATTTAGATCCATTGATTTAAATTATGAATTTAAGTCAGTAGATTTAAGATTAGAAATTTTTAATTGACCCTAAGTTTAGAGTTATGAATTCTAAACATGTTCCGCTGTGTAAACTTAAGGGAGAATTTTTGAAATTCATCCCAACAACAAGTATTAGGGCAAAGGGTTTATAGATATAAACCTATTCCCGGGAACTCTCGCACTTGAGGTGTCACAAAGCATGACTCTTTGACCAAGGGCTTAGGTAGAGAGAAGAGTCTCCTACTCTAAGTGCTTTAATAGGTGATTATTATTGTGACCATAGTTGAGAACTGTGAATCCAATAGTCAGCATCTGAGTTTATCATTTAAACAAAATTCATATCTTTTCCAAACGTAGATCACATTAATTCAAATAGGATTCAAAGACTAATAAAAGATGGACTGATAGAACCTTTGGACTTGAAGTCATTACCAATTTGCAAATCATGCATAGAAGAAATGATAACCAAGTCTGTCTTTAAGAGTAAACGCAATAGGGTTGGTGACTTGATTGAACTGATTCACACAGATGTGTGTGGACCAATGAATGTTAAAGCAGGAGGTGAAAATGAGTACTTTATCTCGTTTACTAATGATTACTCAGTTTATGGGTATGTTTACTTAATGAGACATAAGTCAACCTCTTTTGAAAAGTTCCAAGAGTACAAAGCTGAAGTTGAAAAGTAATTACATAAATAAGTTAAGTCACTTCGATTAGATCGAGGTGGAGAATATCTTTCGGGTGAGTTTATGGATTTACTAACTACAAATGGGATGAGATCTTAGCTTTTTGCTCTGGGTACACTGAATTAGAGTGGTGTTGCAAAAAGAAGGAATAGAACATTGTTAGAGATGGTAAGGTCTATGATGAGTCATGCTACTTTATCCATCTCTTTTGGGGGTTATGCACTAGAGACAATAGCATATCTTCTTAACTTAGTTCCATCTAAGTCATTTCCTAAAACACCTTTCGAGTTATGGACTGGGCAAAAGCCAAGTCTGGGGTACCTTTGAATTTGGGGGTGGCCAAGACATGGGTTGAAAAAGAATCCTCAGAAATTGGATTCAAGGATGAAGGTGTACATTTTTATTGGTTATCCCAAAGGAAAAAGGGGTGGTCTTTTCTACAGTCCTTCTGATAAAAAAGATTTTATGTGTGCGATTGTGAAATACTTAGAGGAGGATTTTATAATAGACTATATAAGCCAAAAAAGAGTAGTGTTAAAGGGACTAAAAGAACACGACGCTAATTCCGAACAGCTGGACACAACTAAGGACACAATAAATGCATTAGATGCACCTACTAATAGGGTTGAGAATGTTCCAGGTACACGAGAGCATAGGCATAATGGGTGGATCTTCAAAGCACCTGACAGGTTAATGGCGAGAGCTTTATTGGTTGATCGTGACATTTAATTTGATCCTCTCAACTACAATAAGACAATTAAAGACAAGGATGTTGACCAATGGGTCTTAGCAATAAAATCTGAGATAGGATCAATGTATTCTAATCAGGTATGGGAACTTATAAAGGCGCATGTTGGCTTTAAGCCCTTTGGGTGAAAATGTGTCTACAGAAGGAAAAGGGGAGTGTATAGGAAGGTAGAGACCTTTAAGGTCAGGTTGATTGCTAAGGGGCTTACCCCAACATGAAGGGATCGATTATGATCTAACCTTCTCACCAGTAGTCATGCTAAATTCCACAAGGATACTCCGATCCATTGCCGCTCATTATGATTATTAGATTTGGCAAATGGATGTCAAAATGGCCTTTCTGAATGATCTTGAAGAAGACATCTACATGGTGCAACTAAACAGTTTCATTGGTGAAAATCAAGATCATATGGTATGCAAACTAAAGAAGTCCACATATGGAATGAACCAAGCAAAAGGCTCATGGAATATTATATTCAATAAGGTGATCAAATCCTATGGGTTTGAATAATTGGTTAATGAACCATGTGTGTACAAATGATATTAAGAGAAAATAGTGACTTTCTTAGTATTGTATATGGACAACATTCTACTTATTTGGAATGATGTATGTATGTTATCAGCTATAAAGATTTGGTTGTCAAGCTAGTTCAATATGAAGGACTTAGGAGAAGCCAGCTATATTCTTGGGATTAAGCCTTTGCGACATCGTAAGTGTAGGATGTTGTGCCATTGTTAAGCCACTTATATTGACAGGATGTTGTTAAAGTATGACATGGAGGACTCTAAGAAAGGTCTTTCACCTTTCAGGCATGGGATCCCTCTTTCTTTAGAGCAGTGTCCTAAGACACCTCAAGAGGAGGAGCAGATGAGGATTGCCACATGTTTTGGCTGTGGGAAGCCTCATGTATGCCATGTTATGCATGAGACCAGATATCTGCTATGCTATAAGTGTGGTAAGCAGATATCATTCCAACCCGAGTCCGATGCATTGGGTGAAGGTGAAGCATATTCTCAAGTACTTGAGAAGAATTAGAGATTATATGCTGATATTTCAAAGTGCCTAGTTGGTTCTAGTTGACCATACTGATTTAGACTTCCAGTCAGACAGAGATACCTGACGTTTGACGTCTGGAAATGTCTTTACCCTTGGAAGAGGAGTTATAAGTTTGAGGAGTGTCAAGCAGTCATGTATCGTTGACTCCAACATGGAAGCTAAATATGTTGCGGCTTCAGAAGCTGCAAAGGATTCATGTTGGCTCAGAATGTTCCTGATAGATCTTAAGGTTGTTAGAGATGATCTAACACAAGTTACGGTCTTTTGTGACAACTTGGGTGCGGTGGCTAATGCCAAAAAGCCTAGAAGACACAAGACGTCCAAAAAAAGTACCACCTCATTAGAGACTATGTGGCGAAGAGTGAGTTGGCCATCTTAAAGATAGACACGAGCCATAATCTTGCACATCCTTTTACAAAGACTTTGACTCAGAAGACCTTTGAGTCACACATAAAGAGGATGGGTATAAAGTGTAAAGTAAATTGGATTAAGAACAAGTGAGAGATTATAAGGGATAGTGTCCTGAAAATCTATATTTTATTGTAATTTCACTTTATTAATGAACAAAATTGAAGTTCCAGTCATTTCCTTGTTAAATTTGTGTTAGTGAGCATTAGAGGTGGCCAGTGGGCCGGGTCCCCTGTTAGGCGGCATAAGCCTCCAACGTGACCCCAATGCTCTTTAAGCCACTGGGGTACATTTAAAAAAAAATTCAATTTTTTTCCTACAAATACAAACCTCACTTTGTCATTTCATCACACAACAATCTCTCCAATTCTCTTTTCTTTACTTATATACAATTATTTGCTCTAAATATCTAAAGTTCAAAATTTCAATTGTGTTCTGCTCGTAGAAGCTTGTAGAAGTTCAAATTTCTGTACTGGTACTACGGTCATTTCCTCACCCCACATTTCTTATTTCTTTACGAGAGTTTCCGCCTCAATCACCTCCTTCATTTCTTCAGCCACTAGGTTAGCCTCATTCACCACTCGAGGCGCCTTATTGGTCGAGGCTAACTTCAAGTTAGCCTTGCAATCTTTGATGAGTTTCAGAAGTTTAGCCATGTATTTCTTTCCCCTCTTGTGAGCATTCAACACTTTCATGAAATGCACACCAACATTGCACATTTCACACCTAAACTTCAACTTTGTGTAAGATGTGTAATGTTGAACTTCAACATCACACAAAGTTGAAGTTCTAGTATGAAATGTGTAATGTTGGTGTGCCTTCCATGAAAGTGCTAAATGCTCACAAGAGGGGAAAGAAACACACGGCTAAACTTCTAAAACTCATTGAAGATCGCGAGGCGAACCTGACATTGGCCTCGGCTGATAAGGCGCCTTGAGTGGTGAATGAGGCTAACGCATTGAAGAAATGAAGGAGGTGATCGAGGAGGAAACGTTCATAAAGAAAGAAGAAATAGGGGTGTAGAAACGACCGTAGCACTAGTACTGCAAGTCCTACACCAAGCGCAGCAAGTTTAGACTAAGTTATTTATATTGTTATAATTCTATTTTTTTATAATATTTATAATTTTAAAAAGTGGTATTATATTATTATAGTTGTATTTTTTTAGCAATTTATGATATGTTTTATTTTAATAAATAATTATGATTGTGTTATATTGTATTTGTATGTTATATTATTTATTAACAAATTATAATTATTTTTGGTCAAAATGATTATATATTTTTATAATTTTAAAATGATTTAGGCTAATGAGATAAAGAAATCTAGGCTTTAAATAGGAATGAAGTCCCCCAGCCTTAAAATTGAATTATACGACTAAGATAAGAAAATGAAAATTGATTCGTGACAGGAATGAAATATAATTCATGACTGAAGTCCCTATTCTAAAAATGATTCATACCATCATGACAAGGAAATCTAGATTGTGAATTGGGGCAAAGTCCCCGTAGTTCAAAAATAATTTAGTACCATTGAAATGAAGTTCGGCCACGAATATGGGTGAAGTCCTCCAGCCTAACATGATTTTCGTAGTTTTTGGGGAATAAAAATTAATTTATAGCTGGAACAAGATCTCCCAGTTCTAAAATGATTCATGTACGACAGAGGAAAGAGAATCATGGACGAAGACTAATTTCCTTAGCCCTTATCATTTATGAAGTCTCGAACTCTTCATTGACTTTCGATCTTACCTAATCTGGCACAACCTCCCTAGGAGATACTTGGCATATAGCGACGTTAGATCTCGAGCAATGATGATATCGTGTAGCTTATCAAGTCGGTTATGTGTAGTGAGATTCTGTCTTTTTTTATTAAATAACATTGGCTAGTGCATGCGGGAGAATAAGATGCACATTGGCACATGGTGGGTAGCTACAATTGTTTGGGCAACAATGACGCCTTGTTATCCCCTTTTGATGAATTGTATGCTTCGGGATTACTTTGTAGACGTATAGAATATGCAAATAAGAAAACCATGGAATAATTAGATTAGTCATGGATGGAAAGAGACAATAGACATTCTTTCTAAGTTCCAAGAAATTTATGAGAATATTCTGTAAATGCTCAATAGAGAATAAGGCCCTGATTTCCTGCTAAGAAAATCTCAACAACAATTTTATCTTCAGTATTTTTTTTAATTTTTTATAAGAAAATATTTTTACACTGTTAAAAGAAATTTTATTAAGAATTTTAAATTGAAGATAATACTAAAATAAATAATTTTTAAATCAATAAAATGCATAAAAAATTTTTAGCAGGTTAATGTCATATTTTTCACCCACCAAATCCACTAAACAGAGGAGTGACGTTACCTCTATCATGGGTTATGACATGGATTCACTGTGAAAGACTTGAGAAAGGTACAAATAGTTTGTTGAGGAGATGTCCACGCCATGGTTTATCGGTGTGGATGCAAGTCCAAATCTCTTATAATGGTTTCGAACCCAACAGTCAAATAATGGTGGATGAAATTGCTGGAGAAGCATTGATCAACAAGATACCTAAAAAAGGCACACGGGTTGCTAGAAGTGATGAGGGCTCACGACCAAGTTGCACCAAAGAGAATAGTGAAAGTAAATGAAGTTGATGCATCTATAGTAATTATTGCTCTGCTTTCACAAATTCAAAACAATTAAGTAATATGAATGTCAATGCTTTTCATACACCTACTCTAATATGTGAATTTTATGCAGTGAACCATGCAAGTGTGGAGTGCCTACCGGGTAACACATTTTCCTCGTTGGGTTGTGAACAAATGAACTAGGTGTCAAACTATCAAAGAGCTCAACACGATTCATACTCCAACAGGTACAATCTGAGATGGAGGAGCCATCCAAACCTTTCTTGGAGTAATCAAGGAGCATCTAAGCCACCAATACATCCTCAAAAGAAGCCCAATTTAGAAGAAATATTTTTGAAGTTCATGCACGAAATAACAAATTTCATGGAAGGAACTAGGGCCAACTTTAGGAACCAAGAAGCTGCCATCTAGAGTTAGAAACTCATGTGGGACAAATCTCAAAGTGACTCTCTGGCTTATCCCAAGGCTCCCTACCGAGCAACATCTTGACTCAAGAGAACACATTAATGCCATATCATTGAGGAGTGGAGAAACGTTGAAAGAACCCCTTCAAATGGAAAAAGAACATACCTTGACTGACTTCGACCCACTATATTGCAAATATATTTCAAAAATATTTTTGTATTAATTCCAAGTTTCAAACATATGGAATACTTTGGCCAAAGATTTCATAATCTTTTTGTATGCTTGCAAATCAACTAAGAGGACATCTTTATCTCGTTAGAGATTATAGGTTCCAATTAAAACAACTGTTCTCGCTATGCTTTATGCTGTTGCCCAATGCAAGCAAGATTCAAGTCAACACACTTTGACTAATCCTTTTGGCACATTAAAACAACAAACAAGTTCAGACTGTTTCTTAAATTTAGAGTTACTATTTAATTATTTCTAATAGTAGTTAAGAAACAATTATTCAGGTGACCCTGCTCAGTGTTCTAATCGTATAGACAGCACCAATATAATACTTTTGGATCCCTATCCACATGACAAAGATAAGCAATTAAATGTATCATATTATAGTCTTATCAGACAAGTTGTCAAGACTTATCATCAACTATGAACAGAATTTGACAACATACTACTAGTTTGATCTAAGTCTATCTATGGTTCAATCTATTTGACACCTTAAACCAAACTTGATATGTCATCTTAGACTATGTCCATCTCATAGAATATTTTAGAAAACAATTACACGCATGATTAACTCATAAAACATAATCAGATAATAAATAAATAAAATAATTTTATTTATTTAATATTTTAAACTAACTAATTGGGCTTTTTGGGACAATAATTCCATCAGACCCTTTACCATCTTTGCCCGAACCATGTCAAATCAAACAACCAATAGCACCCAAATCCATAGCCAAACATCGAGAAACTGAGCATGAAGATGAGAACGAGCACCTAGAGGAGTCCAAACCAATGAAGGCCAAGCCTAAGCTGTACAAACCAAAAATCTTGTTTCCTCAATGTTTAAGGAAGCAAGAAGTGAAAGAACAACTGAGTAAGTTTTCGGAAATTTTCAAATCATTACATATTGACGTCCTTTTTGCTTATATTGGAACAGATGCCATAGTTCGCTAAATTCATGAAGGAGATTATATCCAATAAGAGGAAGCTAGGAGAATTCAAGGCCGCGACAAGACCGTGACATTGATTGAAGAATGTAATGCCATACTACAAAAGAGGCTACCTACCAAAGTAAAAGATCCGGGCATTTTAGAATACCTTGCACTATTAGAACGTGTAGTTTTGATAGAGTTTTATGTGATTTAGATATAAGTATTAATCTGACGCCACTCTCTATTTTAAAGAAACTTGGTCTAGGATAATTAAGGCCTACCATGGTGTCTCTCCAATTGGTGGATAGGTCGATCAAGTATCCATGGGGGGTTGTAGAGGATGTTTTAATGAAAGTTGACAACTTCATCTTTGTAGTTGACTTTCTCATGCTTGCCAAGGCAGAGGATTGTGAGATGCCTCTAATTCTAGGCTGACCTATCCTTGCCACAAGAAAGGCATTGCTAGATGTGCAATAAGGGAAACTGATCTTAAGGTTAGAAGATGGACAAGTGACCGTTAATTTATTTGTGGCTATAAAATTCTCATATATGAAGAACACTTATTATCAAATAGAATATCAAGTTTGTCTCACCAAGTCGGAGTCTTGAGGGTCCATGGATGTCTTAGTGAAGAAATGCTACCAAGTTCGCAAAAGAAAATCAAAGGAGTGGCATGTTAAGATTATTGATCTCATCGTTGGAGAAAAGGGTGGAGAAGTGGGAGATGGTCATATTAGGAAGGGCAATAAGAATAGCCATGGGAGTGTTGGAATTGGTGTCCCTGAAAACCTAATTAATTTATTTTAAATATTAAATAAATAAAATTATTTTATTTATTTATTGTCGGATTATGTTTTACGAGTCAAACATGCATGTGATTGTTTTCTAAAATGTTCCATGAGATGGATGTAGTCCAAGATGACATGTCGGATTTTGTTTTAAGTGATCAATGAGATTGAGCATAGATAGATTTAAATCAAATAAGTAATATGTTGTCGAAGTATATGCCCGTAGTTGGTGATGAGCTTGGATAACTTGTCTGATAAGACTATAATATGATACTTTACATGGCTTGTCTTGGTCATATAGATAGGGATCTAAAAGTTTTATATTGATGTTGTTTATATAATTGGAACCCTAAGCATGACCACCTGAATTAGTTGTTTTGTTAACTTCTATCAAAAATAATTAATTATGTAAGATGATAACTCTAGATACAGGAAATAGTCTGAATTTATGTATGGATTGTTCATTGCTTCAATGTGCCAAAGGGATTAGTCACATCACTTTGACTAAAATTTTACGTGCGTTGGGTAGCGCATGAAGTGTAGCGGGAACAGTTATTTTACATGGAATCTATGGTCTCTACTGAGACAAAAATGTCCTCCTAATTGGTTTGCAAGCATACGAATAGAATCTAGAATATTTGGCCAAAGTATTCCATATACTCTACATTTGAATTAATACGAAAATTGTTTTTGTATTATTGAATAGTTCGAGAAGGGCAAGTCAGGAGCTACAGTGATAGATGTAAGAAAAACAACGATAGTAGTTAAATTTGTTTTTGCTTATGGATATTTAATAGATAGGGTTGATTGTCACAACAAAAGTTATTTAAAAATTCTTGATTAAATATATTTAATTATAGAGTACAGCAAAACTTATTTAGTAAATAGTAATCAATTGGTATCATGAGATCATAATTAGATTGGACCCATTTAGGAGTCGGTTCCGAAAATAATGCTAAAAAATAAAAAAATTAAAAAAATAATGCTGAAAAAAAATATTCCCATATCTACTGTTGAACCCCGTCAACAAGACGCGTTTAAATTTCAAGAAAACCGGGTCATATAAAAGCGGGTTATTTCAAAATAAACCACGTTTACTAAACACGGTTCTCATTAAGTTAACCGCGTCTAGTAAACGCGGTTTAGTGTGAACCGCGTCCACAAAACGCAGTTTACGGTCAGGAATCCAAAATCCCTTTTTTTTCACTTATACTTACCATTATGCCGCAATTCTTCACTTTTTTGTTTGCTTATAGTTTCCATTATGCCGCAATTTGTGATGATTATCATATTGATCCCACGTCTCTCTTGATGAAGCTCCAACATCATAAGTGGAGATCAAATAACTCCAATAATAGTACTTGAAAGATCTCCGATGTATAAGCAAAAGAAAGGCGGCGCCGAACGACATGACCGGTGGTGGATTAACGAGAAAGAGGCAGAGAGACGGTGAGAGCAGGGGAGAGAGCACGCATGAATGAATGGGCCCAGGGGGTTTTAGATCCCTAGTAAACCGGGTCATTAAGACGCGGTTCTATTGCTATAAACCGCGTCTTAATGATGCGGTTATTTGGTTAAACCGCGTCATTAAGACGCGGTTCTATTTAAATAAACCGCATCTTAATGACGCGGTTATTTAGTTATAACCGCGTTCTTAAGATGCGGTTTTATTAACATAACCGCGTTCTTAAGATGCGGTTTTATTAACATAACCGCGTTTTTAAGACGTGGTTTATTTGAATTTTATATGCGTGTTTTAGACGCGGTTTATTAAAGCCGCGTTTTATAAACGCAGTTCAACAGTAGATTTGAAAATATTTTTTTTCAGCATTATTTTTTTAATTTTTTTATTTTTTAGCATTATTTTTGGAACCGACTCCCCATTTGGAGCTAGGGTTGGATTTTTCCTAAAGTCCATTTGCAAGCCTCAACTTAAGCATTGTTTGAAAATATTTAAAAATAAATTCATGGAATGAATTATTTATTTATGAGATAAACAAATTTTATGCTAAACAATATTCAAGAGATTAATACACAACCTAATAAATAACATCGTATTTGAAACAAACAAAAGAAATGAAATAACATTAGTATATGCCTATTTGCACCTCATGTGGGGCCCACATCTATTTAAAAAAAGAAAAAAAAGAAAAGAGAATGATAGGGGTTTAAATGCATTTCGAATACGTTTATAGTTGGGGTTTGTTCTGCCTATTTAAATTCATGTTTTATCGTGATATTTAATTAAGTTTTAGCTCTTGGTTTTCTCCCACGATGAAAACCCTAAAATTATTTTAGGAGTTTTCTAAATTATTTTTTAGCATAATTTTCTGAAAAATTGTTTTTCGAAAAGATTTAAAGAAAAATTTTGTTTCGAAATTTTTTCTAAGTTAAATATTTTTTGGAGCCCGCATTTTCGATGCTGGAAGAAGTTATTGCAAAGAAAAGACCTTGAGGTGTCAAGAAATTTTCTACTAATTTTAGATTTTCAAGTCGGAATTGGGATTCGCGCTTCAGGTAGGTTTAATTTAATATGTGATATTTAATTTGTTTTTCTTTATTATGCTTATCCTACATACCATGTTTATATTTATTTTATTCGATATGTTTTTATTTGTCATATTATGAATCTATTAGAGTAAGATCTATATTTAATTAAATAGTTTAATTAGATCAGGGCTTCAGATTAATTAAAATTTAAAATTTGGTTTTTGGCTGCGCCTGTTTAGGAAAATATTTTTGAAATATGTTCCCAATAGGGAGAAGGTTTATGTTTAGTTTGGATGGGCGAAGCTCCATTCTCTTAAAAGTTCCGGATAGGAAATCAGTGAAAAAGTCTTGTTATACTAACTTAACTCAAAACACTTTTTGGGAGGCAACCCATTTTTTCTTTATTTTTTTGATTTTTTATTTTATCCCTTTTGTTTTAAATAAATTCTTATGATAGTTTGTGTTTTTGGACCAGGTCCCTAAACAAGTTTGGGTGTTGGAGCATAAACTTCAAAATTTCATCATCAAGCTTCAATCTTCAAACTTAGGGAGTATTTCTCACTCTTGTTTTGCACTTTTGGTTTTTTTTTTTTTTTTTAAATAACACTGAGAGCAATGTTAATCTTCATATTTGGGAGTGGAAAAGAATTTTGAGAAAATTTTTTCAAAAATGTTAATGCTCAAAAAGAACTTAATTTTTCTAGTATAGTTTTATTTTGTCTTTAGAGTTGGCCTAAGTGCCTTCCAGTTTTGGGAGCCTTTGTATGAAAATTTGAATAGTATCGGCTAACAAAAAGATTTTCTTTTTCTTTAGGTATATTTTTATTTTTTAGATTTTGCACTTTACTTGCTTTTTTATGTTTAGATTTACATGCTAGCCATGGTTGTGCATATGACCCTAGTTCATGCTTTCCAGGCAAATATATTACCATTCTCAACTTGTTTATTTGATTGGTCTCGAATAACTTGAGAATTATGCTTTTTCATGATCTAAGATGCAACGTATTCTTTACTATAAGTCATTAACGTAATAAAAGCATGTTGTTTGTCGGCATGGCTATTTTGTATTCTCTTTGATTGAGATCGTTGAATTTGAATAGTTCGCATTAGATTGTCATTTACACAATATATTTTTATGGTTATGCTTAGGGCTAAATGAAAACAAATGTTAAAAAAAGGTGTAAAATGCGCATGAAGAAAAAAAAATGAAAACCAAAAAAAATATAAAGAGTATCAATGCTTGTTATTCTTTAAAGTTGAGTAACTATCCATGACTAGTTAGCTCTTGTAGCCTTTGTGTCTTGAGTAATTAGATCCATAGGAGTGTTTTAACACCCGGCATCCAGAGTTAATTAGATTCAGAGCTACCGATTCAAAATTCATTATATAGGTCATAGAGAAAGATTAAAAAGAGGTACCATTAGTCACTTGAAAATTGAATCTCTAAGTGTTGCTATCTTCTGTTAATCTTTTGCATGAATGTGGTACCTAAAAAGCATGAAGAAATTAAGCGCTTAAAAAAGGGATAATTGAATGAATAAGGCTTTCAAATTTTAGTCTTAGGAATTCCTCTTAAATTTTGTTTGTGATGGCATGAATAATGTCTCCTATTTTATTTGAATGTTTTAAATTAGGTAAAATGAGAAAACTTAATGTGCTTGGGTGATTTTTGACTTCATCCTCCCAGGTACTTAGCTAACTTTATTTGAATGTATTTTTTTTTTTTTTTTTTGTTGCGCTTTTAAGATCGTTAAATGAATGTCCTATCGTTCTTTTTAAATAGAGTAAACTTGTTAATAGCACAAAAAATTAATCTTCCCTAATAGTCTTACTAGAGGACTAGTAAGATTTGACTTTAGAGGCTGTTTGACAAGTCTAACTTATATATGTTTTTTTCGTATGATTTGAGACTTATTTGTTAACTATTTTTCACTTAAAACTCAGTGAATTTTCTCACTTTAGTCCTTTTTCCCTTTTATTAGGAAAGGAGTGATATTCGACTTTTGAGGCTAAAACAGACTACAAATTCAACACAAGCCTGAGCCCTTGTAGGAACAAGAAAGTCAAATTAATTAATGGGACCCAAACATGCCATAAGGGACATGCATATGGAGATTGAAGAGACGAAAGGGAGAAGGAGAAATGAATAAAGACATTGTCCTTTGATTTTTGAAAAATTCATAAATTAATGTGTTCATTCATCTAACACTTTATTCGTTAATCTCAAAGACTCAAATCATGAAATATAAGATCTTTGGCAGCGTCAACCAAGAAGGACAGCTAGGACCTCAAAAGGGGATAAAACTAAGCACATTGGATAGAGTTTGTTGGGAAGTAGGCTTTTATACATTTAACAGTTAAAACCCCTAGACAAAGCCTATAAATACATAGCAAGGGGGAAACGAAAAATAACCTAGACCTCACCTAGAAGCAACAAAGATTGGTTAAAGATCCAGGAAGCAAGCAATGAGAGGAAACACAAGAAGGACAAATGTTTTCTCTTTCTTTTGATTTTGCTTTCTTCAGCTCATTTGTCTGCTTTAGCTCATTCATGAATAATTTAATTTTACCGACGGTACGATGTAACTTTAATTGTAAGATACGATCATTTTAGTTTAAAACATTCGGTGTTTGTTTATTCTAATGTTAAGGTGTTTATTATTTTTCTTCAGGTTTTTTAATGTTTGATCATTATTCAAATTTTCTAATAATTCATAATAAGTGTAAGAGGAGATTCATAAATATTGCTAAAGTAATAGATACCATAAATTTAGCGAATGCTAGGGATATGTTAACGCGATTTGTATGGTCCTATACGTGAAAACCAAAGATCTTCAAAACTCTTTTCTAATTTAGAAATATGCAAGAGATTGATAGATTAATAAATAAAATAGTATGCTAGATGTTTCTCGAGGACAGACACATAATAAATTAGGGTTTTTGACCTTCAACTTGGATAAATAACTTGAAATACTAGTGGTAGTATCAAAGCAATTAGGTGAAAGTCTCGGACCTTTTTTTCCTTTTGAACACAAAGAAGCCCGTAGAAAGCCTTGGACTTTAATTCAATCAAATCCACATCTAATTTTGTGTTCTCTTTATAGTCTTTAGTATTTTTTTAATTTTTACATTTAAATCCAAGATTTGGTCGTTCAGTTAGAATTAGAACTAACCAATATTGGTATTCAATCACTAAACAATTCTCATGGGAAATGATACTTTATTACTTGATACAACTTAGTATACTTGCTAAGCTTGCACTCAATCACATATATGTTACAAGTCCCCATTTTTTGTCAAAATACACCATATTTTGATATATAGTAGATTAGTAAATATATTTTTAAATTTTAAAATATTTTATTATATATTATGTAGAACTAAAGTAAATAGGCCTTTAGGATAAAAAAACAACTGCAGATTTTGGATAAAGAATATTTCTTTCTTTTTCTTTTTTTTTAACACCCTTTGCATTGTGCATTGAAAGAACAGGTTAAACAAAATGATATGATTCAACCTCAGACCCATTTGAATGTAGCAGACAATAGCAAGGCTCGAGAATTGATGTGTATTCGAATCACAGGAGCTAGCAATCATCGATATGCTCATACTGGTGATGCTACTATTGCTGTGATCAAAGAAGCAATACCAAATATGCCCTTAGAAAGATCAGAAGTGATCAGAGCTGAAATTGTACGTACTTGTAAAGAACTTAAACGCGACAACAGTATGATAGTATGATATGATGACAATGCTGCAGTTATCATTGATCAAGAAGGAAATCCAAAAGGCACTAGAGTTTTTGGTGCGATCGCTCGGGAATTGAGACAGTTAAATGTTACTAAAATAGTTTCAGTAGCTCCTGAGGTATTATAAGATAAGAACATGATATAGTAGGATATTTGAATGAAATAGATTAATTTAGAAGATTGCATATCACATATATACCTTTTAATTTAATAATTAAATTATACTAATAAGAGAATGTTGATTATAACAAAATTTAGAGGCACCGTTAATTTTAGTTCATCATAGATAGGGACACTATTTCTGATATAATAACTCTATACGAAACGCTGACATGAATAGAAAAAGAATGGTTCGAATAGCATCTACTGACATCAACGAAAACATTGTTAAAATTCTTTTACGAGAAGGTTTTATCGAAAATGTGAGGGAACATCAAGAAAGAAACAAATATCTTTTGGTTTCAAGTCTGCGCCATAGAAGAAATAGAAAAGTACCATCTAGAAATTTTTTAAATTTAAATTTTAAAAGGGTCAGTCAACCCGGTCTACGATTCTATTCTAATTATTAATTAATTCCGAGAATTTTAGGTGGAATGGGGATTGCAATTCTTTCTACTTCTCGGGGTATAATGACAAAACAAGAGGCTCGACTAGAAGGAATTGGCTGAGAAATTTTGTGTTATATATGGTAATTATGGTGATACTTCTGATATCCAAATTGGATCCGAAATATCCTATTTGTGAAAAAGAGCAAGGACAGATTGTATAATATCATTCCACCTTTATTAGTTTGTATCTAAACTAACCCAAAACATACCATTAGAAAGTGATTTAATAATTAAACCTTCATGAATCCATTTTTGTTCCAGGTGAAACTTATAATATCAAGGCACTAAAGTGATATAAGACCAAACAAAAACATCCCAAACGTCCTTTATGCAATGACTTTTCCTCATCCAAAAAGGGTTCTCAGTGCCGACGGCATGCCATTCTCAATGGAACCCGGGGATTGGAGTAGGATCCGTTAACGATCCGATCAAAGACCCATTTGTTGGCAGCCTCGGTGTAGTGGACCCCATCCCAGATGATCCTCATCGTTGGATCCTTGCATGACCCCACCAGCAGGATTTCTGTGCCGTTCATTTTGATCTGCCCTCCACATCCCACGTGTGTGTTGTAATTGTACTTGCCTCCATGCCCACAGCAAGCTCTCAGCGGGTGCTCAAATCCTGCGTGTCCAAGATAAACGTACGCATGTTCAGTAACCTTAATCTTGAGTTTCAACTTTCTGAATCTGGACTCAATCGGTATGGTCCAGATTTGAATTGATGAATATCTTCAAAGTAAAAAAATGCCCAAAAAAAAAAAAAAAAAAAAAAAAAAAAGACAAACCAGAATATACTAGTTATTATTTATTTCAATCCTACATCAACATTTAGACCTTTATTTGTTATTCCTCTAGGCAAGCCCGGTGTAATTTAATTCAGTGTTAAAATAATGAATTGTCTCCACAACTCTGGAATAGCTTGTTGAAATAATTAAGTAGTTATTATTTAGTTCAATCCTTAATATAATGTATAGATTTGCATCTGTGATTGATCTAATCTGGTTTAATCTTGTTCTTATTCAAATCAAAGGAGCATAAAGGTGGGTAAAAATGGCAACTTGAGGAATTATCTTATACTTATTTGGATATGTTTTGTAAAAACGGGTGAAGATAAAAAGGAGTAAATATGTTCTCCTTACATGTCAATTGAGTAAAGAAGTATGACTAAAAAATAATGACCTATAAGATAAAATTAAATCTGGCAACAATTTGTTAAAAAAATTTTCCTTCCCCTTATACACCCCGAATTGGGGATAAAAATAAAAAAAAAAATAAAATAAATAAGACTAGTGAGGATTAGCCCCTATTGCTCCTCAATAGAAATTACCAAACAGGGTTAAAAGCATACCACATTACCATTATTGATCTATTCCCCGTTAGCTAGCTGTAAAATCGGAGGTAAACATATAGTGTTAGAAGAAAGTTGAGAAGAGACTTGCCATGCTTTTTGGCTTGGGAGATGAGATCATACTTGAGAGAGTACACATCAACATAGGTAATCGCAGATAGAGGCAGGTCAATCTTGAGCTGGGCCACAGCCTCCCTCAATTTAAGATTGAAATATTGGGCCACTTGGTTAATTGGGATGGCACATCCCGCCCTGTCCACTTGGCTAGCCTTCAATGGTACGAGTTCCAGCATGTATGGTAGACATCCAAGTGGGCCTGTGTTGTGTATCCAAAAGTATCTACCCCCTTCATTATACACATACTACATTGCGAACCATCATTTTGTTAGAATTACCGAAACTTTATCCATTTTTAGTTTAATCAGATTCAAGCCGATATAGTTGAATTTAAACTGATGTACATAAAAAGTATTTGCTTCTCACCTTAATAATGGTTTTGAACTGATCCAGGACATCAGGAATATATGCTTTGACTTGATAAGTTGACATATTCAAAAAGAAGCCTGCTGCTAGATCATTCTGTCCTATGTCAATGGTGTATAGTGCCTTAGAGAAATAATCTGCTTTCGGCAATAGCTCTTGAAAAACGCCTCCTAATTACAAAGAGCAATCATATTCTCGTTAATTAGTGCAAGAACAACATTTTGGTTCTACAAATGACCTGAGCCCGATCCAAGCACTTCAATCCCATGACTTATCATCCTAATCTTTTGCTCACATTAAAGTTGTTCTAGCCTAAACACTTAGATCTTGAGTTGGGTTTCTTGTTACACTCGTGATTGGATCACAAGCGTAAACTAAGTAAAATTGGATAGGATGAGAGTATGCGACGAGAAAGAAGTGAAATTGAGATGAGAAAGTAGAGAAATTAGAGTTAAGATGAGATAAGAAGGGAAAGGAGATGAGAAATAGAGAGAGTTAGATGAGAGAGAGAACATTAATCTCAAATGAGATTGTTGTTTGATATTTTCATTGCATGATCAGATTATTACATTTGCCTCCTACTTATAGGCAAACTTAAGCAAGCAAGATAATGATCTAGACTTACTCAAGCTAACCAACTTAGAAAACATCTAGAAATATCTAGAACTAAAGCTTAACTAACATTTAAATCCTATTTGGTGCCAAAACACCACTCCTAACAGAACACATGCCTGAACTCTGCTGCTAATCGACACTGCTACTGCAGAATTATTACAATGCAGATTTATTACACCACGGAGCATAGGAAGGGACTAAATGAAGTACTAAGACTCATGCAATGCAGCTACTAATCATAATGTAATGTAATAACGAAGGCTAACACCTTATGTACTAGACTAACCAACTCTAATCAGCATTATAACAGCAAATCAGCAACTAACAGCCTCACACCCGCAGCACACAGCGACTAAACCAACACAGCTCGAATCCTTGAATTCTCGAATCATAACATTCCCTTCCCCTTGAAAACATTCTCGTCCCTAAGAATGAAAGAGAATGAGACTTGAAAATCACTTGTTGATGATGAGGTAGGAGTTGAAGGTGATGAACTTCCAGCTGAACTGCAACTGAAAGAAATTCTCTGATTGCAGTAAACTGGTAGCTGGACTGGGAAATGCAGCTGAGGAGAACTTGTTACTGCAGTACAACTTGGTGAAAAACTCACAAATATCCTCCCAATAGCATAGCTTCATGAGAGAGAACCTATTAATCAAAACTCCACTCAAAAAAGGAAATATATCATCCCGATCTTGCCGATTGGCAAGCCGACAGTGCATATCAGCTACTAAAAGTTTGAAATTATTCACCCAACACAAGAAAACTTGCAAAGCATCCATTGTTTTTGATCTGAATTGCACTGAAGGATTGTTCAAGATTTTTGCTGGAAGACTGGTTGCGCAATTGCTCGAATGAACACACATGAGATTTGGATTTATTTCAGCTACTGGAATTGGTTCTTGAGGACGAACACCATCTGTTTGAGGTTGAATTTGCAGATTAGCCGACACCTTAACAACTAGAGGTCCATCTTGAGATCTTTCATCAGCTACTGCAGGTCTAATAACCACATTAGGAACACAAGATTGCAACTCTGCAGGTGGTCGGTTCATAAGCAACGAACTGGGAGGAATCAAAGGCTCAAGAACTAAAGACAAATTTTGCCTCCTAAACTGACTTTGAATTTCAGCAAACCTTTCTTCGAACAGCTGTGGTTGTTGATTAATTTGATCATCAATCTTTTCCTCAACTTCCTAAACTTGATGTTGCACATGATCATTAATCTTTTCTTCCACATCTTGCAATTGCTGAGAGTGTACACTAAACCACTCAATGAAAGCCTGCTGTTGCTCCTTCAACATAAGGTGCGTTCGAACATCGCTCCTTCACTCAGATTCTCGCACTGTTTGATTAATTTCCAACACTGATCGATTAAGCTAAGCTATTTGCATCGCCAATGCCGCCAATTGAGCACTCACTCCATCGCCATTGCTAGTTTGAGGTTCACTTTCTGCATTTCCACTAACAACGTCAGCATACGATGGATTTGCTGCTGCACGAGCAGCTGCAGCACGTGTGATTACGCCTCCAAACATCACCACAGCACTGGACTCCATTTACAATTTCAACCGCAAGACACCAGTTCCTGATTGAATATAAATCTGAACTGATCTTGATTACACAATGCTGATTTGGATTAACAGCAATACAATCTCCAAATGTGAACTACAATTTTCCAAAATTTTCAAGATCAAATTTAAGAATCTCAAATCGGAATGACCTTGATCAGATTGTCTTGAACTGATCTGATTTTTTGACTGAAATCTGCAACCTGATTGGGTTGAACTGGAATTTGATATTTTTGAATTTTTTTTAATTAATTTTTTTTTTCTATTGATTACGCACTCGATTGGAAGCCAAACGAGGCTCTGATACCAATTGCTACGCTCGTGATTGGATCACAAGCGTAAACTAAGTAAAATTAGATAGGTTGAGAGTATGAGATGAGAAAGAAGTGAAATTGAGATGAGAAAGTAGAGAAATTAGAGTTAAGATGAGATAAGAAGGGAAAGGAGATGAGAAATAGAGAGAGTTAGATGAGAGAGAGAACATTAATCTCAAATGAGATTGTTGTTTGATATTTTCATTGCATGATCAGATTATTACATTTGCCTCCTACTTATAGGCAAACTTAAGCAAGCAAGATAATGATCTAGACTTACTCAAGCTAACCAACTTAGAAAACATCTAGAAATATTTAGAACTAAAGCTTAACTAACATTTAAATCCTATTTGGTGCCAAAACACCACTCGTAACAGAACACATGCCTGAACTCTGCTACTAACCGACACTGCTACTGCAGAATTATTATAATAATTACTCAAGCTAACCAACTTAGGAAACATCTAGAAATATCTAGAACTAAAGCTTAACTAACATTTAAATCCTATTTGGTGCCAAAACACTACTCCTAACAGAACACATGCCTGAACTCTGCTGCTAACCGACACTGCTACTGCAGAATTATTACAATGCAGATTTATTACACCACGGAGCATAGGAAGGGACTAAATGAAGTACTAAGACTCATACAATGCAGGTACTAATCATAATGCAATGTAATAACGAAGGCTAACACCTTATTTACTAGACTAACCAACTCTAATCAGCATTATAACAGCAAATTAGCAACTAACAGCCTCACACCCGCAGCACACAACGACTAAACCAACATAGCTCGAATCCTTAAATTCTCGAATCATGACATTTCTCTTGAGTTTGAGCTTTAGCTTGAGCTTGATTTAGTTTGGATATACTAGATAGGGACTTAATGAGTTTCAAACCCAGCTAAACTGACCTATACTCATTTAGTCTCTAGTAAAACTCATTTAGGATTATTTAGACTTGTAATTTAGCGCAAGAATGACATATTTACATTGGTTTTAGCTCCATCATATATGGCTTCACTTATCAACTAAATAAGTTGAATTTCTGAAGCCTAAATATTAAAAATTGCTAGTTTTAACTAAATGACTAACTTTCAGAGTTAAAACAAATGTTGTATTTAATTTTACATAGTCAAAATAAATAAATTTCACCACATATATTGAAAATATGTACTTTTTTAAAGTTTATCAGCTAATTTATAAAAGATTTTCATCTTGAACTTTGCACAATCTTAATCTTTTGATACTTTATACTTGTAATATTCTATAATTTAGTTATTGTGCCCAGAAAAACAATCAAAAGCGATAATTGTCTTCACTGCAGAGGCAATAAAATACTGAGTAATATAAATGTTTGTTAATAAAAGATTTTTCGAGATTTTTGGAAAAGTGATTTTTCGAGATTAAAAGATTTTGGCCCGGAAATAAAAGTGCTCTCAAATAGAAGTGGATGATGTTTTTCTATATTTAAATATAACTAGGAAAATAGTGTCTCTCCTTTGAAATGTAAGCAACTGAAAAAACTAAATATTTTTCAACCAAAAATACTCATATTGAAAACACTTTTTATAAAGTGCTTAAAAAATATAGTTTTTTCAAGAGGTTACCAAATAAACCCTAAATTTTAATAGAATTACAATGTGGACTAACTATTTATAGCCTCCACATGGTAAAGTGAAAAGTTCATATACTTAATTAAATTTCACACAAAAATCATTAAGTACTTATAATATTTAGGGGGGAAAACCATACAAGTACCTTTGGCTCGGAAGATCTGAGAGCGAAGATGAAAATCATGGAATTGATAAAATTGGACGTTGAAAGAAATGGGGCTAAATCCACCAGCTTGATGACGAGTGGTGTTTGGAGGTCTTATGGTGGACCCTGCCGTAGCGAAGTTGGCCCCTTGTGTGAAGTTGGACCCCACTGCATCCAGGTACGCGCTCAAATATCCAATCCCAATGCTTTGCGCTTAATATCAAATTCCAACCAATAAAAATGAATTAGCCAAATCAAAATTATTTATTATAATCGAAGGAGTAAATTGTAAAGAATAAACTATCCTTGGTGTTGTCATGAATCGCATGATAAAGAGCATGCAAAACGTCAATTCTACGAATGATAAATTAAAAATAAAAATATTATGTAGAGCCTAGTTGTAAACATACATATTTAGCATCATAATTTCATTATGATATTGGAGTTTGCTTGAGACATCTCAATTCTTAATCCTCTCAAACCGTTAGCTTAAACCCTAACAGTAAAATACACATTCCCGTGTATTTAAAGAGCGCCACACTAAAACCCTAGTGTGTTTGGGCCTAAATTGCACTAACTCAATCTATTGCCATATAAACAAGACCTAATATAATAAGGTTCCATACATAACCCAAAAATTCTCCCACTTAGAGTCTTGTTGGATTATTCGCCATTATCGGACTAGACTCCCCAAGAATTTTAAATTTAGATCTAACATAAATTTTGAGGACCCGACCCAATTAGGTTATTTGACCCAATCAACTCAACCCGCTAACCCAACATGAAAAGCCCTAATTTTTAACAAAACAAAATCAAAGTCTGCCCTGCCATGTGATGATTCATTTCGATGCCACCGCCGTAGTACCAGCAAAGGAACCGTAAGCTGACAAACCTCTGCAGCCTCCCTCTATGCGCTGCTGTCCGGCACCTGAACCCCAGAGCTCTACCGATGTCGAATACTCTCACCGGCCTCTGCAATTACTTTGCCGCGACTCAATCAGATCATGAACCCCCAACTACCATGATACAAACCAAATGAAATGTAGCTCAAATCAATGGGAATCTCCAGCAATTGGGCTGAGGGGCAGTAATGGCTGCCCCATATATATGTGTATATATGTACATGAAAAGCCCTAATTTTTAACAAAACAAAATCAAAGTTTGCATCGCCATGTGATGCTTCATGTTCGATGTCGTCGCAATAGTACCAGTAAAGAAACCATAAGCTGACAAAGCCCTTCGACCTCCCTTTGTGCACCTTCGATGCTGACTAGCACCTGAACACCGGAGCTCTCCTGATGTCGAATACTCTCATCGGCCTCTGCGATTACCCCACCGCAACTCAGTCAGATCACGAACCCCCTTCTACCATGATACAAACCAAATGAAATGTAGCTCAAATCGATAGGAATCTCAAGCAATTGGGCTGCGGGGCAGTAACGGCATGGAGGATTACAAGCTAAGAAAGGGAAAAAGACAAAGATTAGGTTTTTGAGGGAGAAGAAGAAAAGAGGCATACATTAATCAACATGCTAAATACTAATTTATCCCCTCCCATATATAGGGAAAATATCTACGAAATATCTAAAAAATATCTGGAGACATGGCAAAGCCAAGGGTTGGAAGAAGACAGGTTCTTCATGCTGCATTCTCTGGGTTGGCGGGTTCGCTAGCGAGAAGGGTCTTGGCGCGAACCGGGAAAGAAAGTTTAGTGGGCTAGGAGGCGCCTGGTTGGAATCAGTGTCGGCCCCTTGGGAAGATCGTCGTCCTCAAGGATCAAAAGTTGGGAAGCGAAGTTGAAAGTCATGTAAAAATTCCCAAGTGGCATTGGCCGCAGTTTGACCTTCCCATTGGACCAAAACTTCAGTGGTAGCAATTCGACGGTGTTCAACCATCTATCGGTCTAGAATAGTAGTAGGTTAAGGGGAAGAGCAGCTGGTGGGCATGTATCCGGTAGAGGAGTACTAGTGGCAGGTACCCAAAAAGACCATTTTAGCAGAGAGACTTGAGTTGTGTGGTGAATGACAAAATGAGCTGGTAGATCAGGTCGATAAGCAAACGTCCCCACTCGATGAAGAATGCAGTAAGGGCCATAGTAGCGGGGAGCCAGTTTGTGAAAGCGCCTGGTCTCCACACTTTGTTGGTGGTAGGACTGAAGCTTAAGGAACACGACTAGTTGGCCAATGTATCATAAATGACCTTAGCTCTGTGAGTACTGGGGATGAGAAAGAGGTTACGCCACCTTGTCGACAATGATATGTGAAAGAACCAGTTCTTGGGACCAAGAATCAATCCACCTTTTCATGAAGTCGGAGGATATGGAAGAGAACTCCATACATAGGACCTTCATTCCTGAAAGGCGAGATAGAACATTGGCTGCCCTGCTCTCAGTTCCCCTTTTATAAACTATGTCATAGTGGAGGCCGATTAGGCGAGAGAGAAATAAGTGCCGAAGAGAAGTCGTTAACCGTTGTTCAAGGAGAAATTTCAAACTTTGTTGATCATTGTGAATGATGAAATGGTGGCAGGTGATATACTGTTCCCATTTCTCTACCGCGAAAACCATTGCTAGCAGTTCCCGTTCATAAATGAACATGCCTTGATGGCAGGGAGCTAAACTCTGACTGAGATATGCTAAGGGGCAGCCATCTTGCATCAACACGGCACCAATTCCAATGCTGAAGGCGTCAGTTTCAATAACAAAGGTCTTGGCAAAATCTGGAAGGGCAAGTATGGGAGCTAAAGTTAAGGCGCCTTTTAGGCAGATGGAGGTGTCTTTAGCATCCGGGTTCCAGAAGAAATTGGCCTTCCAAAGGATAGAGCGGTGATGCCATAATGAGCAATAAACCAGCAATAATAATTGGAGAGGCCCAGGAATCCTCGAAGCTACTTTAGTGTTTAAAGGCGTGGCAAGTTGGCAATGGCCTCAAGTTTCTATGGATCCGTAGAGACTCCATCACCTGAAACAAAGTGTCCCAAATATTCTATACGACAGGTGCCGAATGTGCACTTGACGTGATTGGTTGTTACTTGATTGGCACATAGAACCCTCAAGACCATCTCTAAATGGGAAACATGAACGGACCACGTTTTGCTATATACAAGGATGTCATCAAAAAACAAGAACAAATTTCCAAAGATAGGGGCATAATACGTCATTCATCAAACTCTAAAAAGTGGATGGAGCATTGGATTATCCGAATGGCATCACGGTGAATTCGTAATTCTCTGAGTGATTTCGGAATGCCATCTTTGGAATGTCCTCAGCTGCCATCCAGATTTGCCTATAACTGAACATAAGGTCTATCTTCGAGAAGTAGGAGGCACCTCCCAACTCATCAAGCAATGCTTTAACAATTGGAATAGCAAACTTATCCTCAACGGTCATCTTGTTAAGGGCCGTGTAGTCCACACAAGGACGTAAGTTCCATCCTTCTTCTTGACGAGTAATACTGGTGAAGCGAATGGCAAGATGTTGTTATGTAAAATGCCAGCTTGCAACATTTCCTTAATCATAGAATCAATAACGTTCGTCTGAAAAAGAGGATAGAGGTACGGCCTAATATTTACTGGGTTGCTGTCGTCCTTCAGTGGAATCCTGTGATCAAGGAATGGCCGAGATGGCATAAGTTTTGCCTTGCCAGTAAAAACATCCTCATGTTCGACAAGAAGTCTTTGCAAATTTGGTGAAACAGACTGAGCAGGTGGACCCATTTGAACCGAAACTAGAGAAGGCAAGTCAGAAGTGGTGATTACTGATAATGCGAAGAATGAAGCCGGGGTGGATAAAACTGAAGATAGCTTGCTATCATTAACGGTCTTCAAGGAGGACGAGCGAACACCAAGAAAAGCATAATGGCGCCCTTAAAGGGTAAACTGCATCAAGAGTTCAAAAAAATCACAAGTGACTCTACCAAGGGTATGCAGCCACTGAATTTGGAGACCATGTCACACCCTGATAATGGAATAAGTAGCATGTCTGATGAATGGCGCATCCAATAGGCACTAAGAGAAATTGCGACATATACTGGCACAGAAAACCTGTTTGCCATTGGCTACAGTACCCGTGGTTGAATGGCGGAGTCAATCAAATACCCTAACAATGGTGCAAGAGTGGCAGCAAGGAAGTTGGGCGTGCTGCCACTATATATAAGAATACTTAGGGAATGCTTGCGGCACTAACCCATGACTCTCATGGTCTAGCATTGGGTAATTTGTTCCAATGCATGGATGGAGATATGGGGCTCCAGATTTGGATCCAGTTTCGGATCTATTTTGGGCACTATAGAATTAACTAAGGGTTCCTCATCGTCAGCTTCCAGCCAGAATACCCTGGCGCGATTGTGCATAGAGCATTTGATGTATTTTTCTATGTCTATCAAAATTTAATATAAAATCCCATCTACTAAACACATCTAAATTATAGTATAAAGCGAGAGAGTGTCAAACCACAAGAACTAAGAGTGTGTGAAATTGTTCTATAACCTAAATTGATTTATATAGAATTGAGAGATTTTTGCATTGGTTAATCTAAAGAAACAAAAATTAAACTAAGGCAATCTACTTCTACGCTCAAAGGTGTATTAAATTAGAACCTAGGGTTGCGAATCCATCATTAGCCAATTATTTTTTAGTTAACTTTTAAATTGGCATTATTGATTGTCACACGGGTAGTGGTTTAGGCTACAAGCTTTAACCTACTAAAATAATATTGTTAGTGTCGCTTACTGACCCTATCTAACTAAAGCATAAGGAAAATAGACTCTGCCTAACGTATTGTTAATTATCACGTATTAACTCTATCTAGTTAAAGCATAGGAAAGATATGCTTTAATTAACAAATCGGTTAATACTATTGCTTGATTAATTAATCCTAGGGGTACAAGCCCAAAAAATTAATTTATAATTATCAACATCGACAATCAAAGGTTACAAGCTCAATAATTATCTCAATTGAATAAACAATTAACGCACAATACTTCAAAGTATTTCTCACAATCAAGCAATTCATGTAACAAATAAATTATCCCGAAATTAAAAGTAATACAAAAGTAAAAAGGCTAAGACTTCATCTAACCCCGGAGAGCAAGTTAGCTCTCCATCAAGGATGAGCCGGTGAAGAAGGAGATGTAGAAACTCATGTCGATCTTCACTCTAGTTTCGCTCTTGTTCCAATTTAATGAAAAGAAAAAGAAACAAAAAGCTGAGAGAGGAGAGAGAAAGAGCTGAGGCGGTGGTCCCAAAACTCCCAAAAACAGAGAACGAAAATTGGCCCCCTCCATGTTCATCCTCTTCCTCTTATAATCGAACTACAAACCCTAGCAAGCTGGGCTGTGTTGATGTTAGGCTGTGGGACGAAGCTCGGCCTGTCGGCTGTGGGAGATGACGATGAGTTGGGCCGAGGTTGATGATGTCAGTGAAATTGGCGTTGAGTTGGTGGTGAGGTTGGTGTTGGGCCGGAATTGGGCTTGAGGTGGAGATGATGTTGGTGGTGTCATGGGCCAGAAGCGGCTTGAGGACGCAGGTCTGGGCCGGTGGTCTAGTGGGTTTGCTGGTGTTGGGCTGGAGGTAGGGGATGATGAATAGTGCGGCTCGGGTACTGTAGCGGTGCCGGTCGAGCTTTTACATTCTTGTCCTGAATCTCGATTGACTTGATTTAATTGTTTACACATTAAATTTGACTTATTTGCACCAAAATTTGACAATTTTCGAAACTTTAATTTCAAACCTGCTAAACATAAAAATTGCCAAAATGAGTGCAGAACTATAATTAATCAGGAACAAATAATTAAAATATCAATTAAAAGATGCATAAATATGAGACGCATCAGCATCAATGTCCTCGCGTGAAGCGTTCACGGCAGCAAAAGCATAGATTCCGTGTGCGGAGATAATCTAGTTCAGCTAGTGTCATAATCAATGGGCCTCATGGTGGAGGTTTGCTTGTGCTGGTTATTGGTAGTAAAAACCGTTGGGGGGGGGGGGGGGGGGGGGGGGGGATTGGCAGGATGCATCCTCAAAGGACTTGGCGTGGCTAATATTGGCACTGCTCTCATAGAGCTCTTGCTGATTATTTTCTCGAAGTAAGCGCAATTGCACTCCTATTGTTTAGCCAACACTACGGCATCATGCATTGTTTGGGGTTTAAACATTAGAACCCCGCCAAGTATCCCTTCACGTAAGCCGTCTAACATTACTCTAACCGTTTGATCCTCCATTGGCTCACACTTATTCATTAGCGACTCAAACTTGCTTAGATACTCACCAACACTTCCGTTTGGCGGAGCTTCATGAGCACATTGAGGGAATTATGAGAAGATTCCACGAACCTTGCTCGGATTTGAGGGGCATACACTTCCCAAGGTATTACCTCATCCCTAGGCCACGATTCCTCAAAGGAGTCATGTCGCTCTTAGGCATCAGCCTCTAATGCCACACCAGCATACATGAATTTCATGTCATCAAGGGTCCTATCGATAATGAAGTACCTTTCACAACGATGAATCCATCTATCCACACCATTTCCACTAAATCTAAGGAAATCAATCTTAGTGAGTCGATTGGAGGGTTGATAGTTGCCTCTTGCATTGGCGGGAGGCATGGGTCCGACTTTGCTTGCTTGAGGAGATGGTGGAGCAGTCGTGAAAATAGGGGCGGGTGGTCGAAGTCTGTCATTCACTAGATGAACAATCCTGACGACTTGCAAAAAGATCCCATTGATATTCTCATGCATCTCTTCTCGAAGGCCATTAAACGACCTCTCTATTGCGGTATGGCGTCGATCATTGGATCCTTCCATCTCTCTCGGGGTCACCTGAGCTCTTGTCACTTTTGCCATTATTGACAATCAAACCGAATCCAACAATTTTCAGGGCCAAGGACCGGTTTGCTCTGATACCAATTGATACAAACCTAATGAAATATACCTTAAATCAATAGGAATCTCAACCGACTGGGCTACGGGGCAGTAACGGCTGCCCCATTTGTATGTGTGTGGGTGTGTGGGTGCATGTATATATAGGGTGGCGTTCTTATGAGAGGGTGAGAGAGGCGAATTCTGGCCCTCCATTGCAGTGGACGGTCAGGATTTGTTGAACTCTAAAAAAATAACAATTTATGGCACATATCCCTTCATGGGACAGAAAAAAAAGAAAGGGTAAGGGAAGTAAATTTTTTTTTTTTTTATTAGTAATCAACAAATCTCGGTCAAAAATTATTATTTTTTTAGTATCTAACAAATCCTGGCCATCCATTGCAATGGAGGGTCAGGATTCGTCCTCTCATGCTCTCACCTTCTCATATATATATATATATATTTAATAGAGTAAGCTTTCAAAAGAAGGATTACAAGCCAAGAAAAGGCAGAGAACATAGACTGGTTTTTTGGGGAGAGAAAGAAAAGAGGCACACATTAATTAACATGCTAAACCCTGATTTATCCCCTCCTATATATAAAGAAAATATCTGCAAAATATCTGGAGACTTGGCAGAGCCAAGGGTTGGAAGAAGACGGGTTCTTCATGCTGCGTTCTGTTGGGTTAGTGGGTCCGTCGGCGAGAAGGGTCTTGGTAGGAACCGAAAAAGAGAGTTTGGTGGGCTAGGAGGTGCCTGGTTGGTATCATAGCAACGCACTCACATCAGCAAAAGTCGACTCCCACTGGACGTCGATCGTCACCGGGCATCAACCACCGGCACCACAATAGCTGACACGACAACCGTCGTTCATCTCTCCTAGGTGCATCAAAGTGGCGCGCCACGATTAGACTTCACTCGGGCTCTTCTCACCGGTTCGAATTTCGCACAGAACCACCGATTTCAACTGTCAATGATGCGTTTGGGCCATGAACCACTGCGTGATCCACCTTTAGCCATCGTCGGGCACCCTCACACTCACATGCCACTTCCAGAACTCCCATCGGCATTCAAACCCACTTCTTCGATGCTGATTGACACCGCATCCACCATAATTAACACTTAGGTACATCGATCTAGTCTTTTACTCCTCCACTTGGATCGAATCACAACCACTAACGTCCAGCCACCGCCTCTCTCACCGTGGCACGACTTGTCCCTCCAACTAGGGCATCACAGCAGTTTATACCTTTGGTTTACTGGTCAAACCCATGATATATCCAAATCAACCACCATCATGCCTTTACCATTGACATCGGGTCACTACTAAAACCATCGTCTAGAATTTTTACCACTGACGTTAGCTACCATGTCTCTTCTCCCATTGTCTATTAAACCTCCAACTTAGGTTCAACCCAAGTTCTAAACTTGAGCTCTGATACCAATTGAAGGAGTCCTGATACCACCTATTAAGATCACGCATGAAATATACAAGCCATAAATGATAGTAACAATCATAAACAAAGGCGTAGGGGAGAACATCGGAATTTATGTGGCTTAGCTGAAGTCTACATTCATGAAGGGGGACATGATAATTTTATTATAATATTGGAGTTTACATGAGACACCTCTCAGCTCTCATCTTTTTCTCACTTCTAACTTGAACCCTTCTCAACCCTGATATTTATAGAGCCCCATACTAAAACCCTTGTTTGTCATGGGCCTAAAATGGACCGACCCAATCTTTTACTTTATAAACAAGACCCAATATAAACAGACTCCACGGATAACCTAACACTTGTAGAACCACATGTTGACTGTTTAGAACTCTCTCAAGTTTGCCTATTTTTTCTCATTTATTATTTTTTAATAGTATGGCAACCCAAGTTGTTTAATTTTTGACACTTTTGTTAAATTTTGAGACTGATGCTATATTTACATTCACGGACATATTAAATCAAGGGTTACATAATGATGGTGTCTTATGGACTCCCGAATGTTACAATTATAAAGGCCTATATATGACGGCCTCTTATATCATGTTTTGGTAGGGGGAAAAGAGAGGGGAAAACGATGTATTGTAAACAATGGGAGGTACTGTGTGAATGGAGAACTGTGATGTAATGCCTTTGTTCATATAGTGAAATTATGTTGCTCCCCCTCCGTGGATCTAGGCTTTGGGTAAACCATATAAATTCTGGTATCAAAATTATTCCCCCTAGTCCATTTATTATGTTTGCTATTTTCATTTATGGTTCGGTTTTTTCACGGGAAGATCCTAACTGGTAGCAGAACAAGTGTCGATCATTGTGAAGCTCCTAGCAGCTGGTATCAGAGCCCTAAGTGGAACGTAAATAGGAGAATTAATTTTAAGGGTGGGAGAAAAGGATTGGCGGCTAGTGGTAATATTGCGGCATAGGAAAAAGAAAAATGGTGCGTGGGAGAGTGCACGATGGCACGTTAGTGGCGCCTAGTGCCATGTGGCAGGGCGTGGCGATGAATAATCGCGCATTGTTGAAAGAATGAAGAGGGATACTAGATCGGTTTACATAGGCAATAGAATGTGGCAAGATTTACAGTCATTGTCATATTCAGCCTAATTAAACTGGCTAGGTATTATAATACAATTAGAGCTCACTTTTAGTTTGGTCTATATAAATAAAATAATGAGCTAATTTTAGAAAAGATTAATTAGTAATACTAGATTTATGTAAGTATAAATATAAAATAAGAAGAGGTTTTTACCCTAATTTCTCCTCTCTTTCCCCTTTCAACCGTCTCTCTCTGTCTCATACCAATCATCAATTCAAATTTCTCTCCCTTCATAAGTTTTCAAAGTTTATTTGTAGTAAATATCTTATTAGAAGATAGTAAAAATAAATATACCACCAAAATATAAGTGAGGGAGGGAGTAGACCTTCAACGACAAGAAGGGAGAGTCGGTGAGAGGGAGAGAGGAAGAGAGCAAGCGATGGCAAGGATGGGAGAGGGCATGTGTAGATTTGAAAAAGGAAGTAAAACTGAGAGGAGAGAGAGTGTGTGGGGGTGGGGAGCTATAGTTCTGTGTTTGGGCTTTGGGGGGTGTAGTTTCGTGCGTTTTCGGCACTAGGGGATGGGGCCTTAATATTTTAACTAGGCTTTTTTTTTTATAACTATATTTAGATAATGGGCTTTAGGGCACCGTGGGAGTGTCATAATGGCAGATCTGCCTCTATGCGCGTCCTGCATTATAATCGAGAGCGTTGCCTTTTAATTACTTAAAAAGCCAAAAGCTGCTTTGATCCTCGTAATCTACACCATTAGGCAAACATTGTTTGGGTTGCAGTAATATCAAAGTCTCGGGTAAAGCTTGTCTGTTTGCCTGCAGTGTCAGAGACCAAGACCAATAATGTAAAAGGGGCGGTATCATATCCCTTCACATGCAATCTCGCAAAAACCAACGTGAATGTGGCTATTTCTTTCCTTTCTTTTTTTTTTTTTTTTTTTTTTTTTTTTTTTACTTTTTTTGAACGAATGGCAATTTCAAATTAGATATTCGATACTGATACTTTTCATTTTGTTTTAGAAATTTGGGTAAGTCTGCATGAATTTTAGATATTTTTTTATATGTTTTTAAATCTTATATAGGAAGAATAAAGTGAAAAAGTCATTTAATATGTCCTATTGTCCTTATTCTTGATAAAGTCTTGTATGCTTAGAATGAACATAATGTACTACATGCACCCGCTATTCTAGACTAGCCTACATCTCAGGGTGCGGTGTGGACTTTTTCTAATAGGGACTTTTATTTTTACAATCATCATACTTTTTGTTGTTGGGATTGGACTCGATATGAGTTCTTGTCTTTGGGTAGAGCTCTAGGCCACATGCACGAGCTTGAGTTGCCATTCCTAGTTGACCTCGAGGCGTCATCACTTACTCCGAGCTTCACTCGAGGCTACAAGCTCGAGCTCGAGATACGTGACTTGATTGTTTCAACACCCACTCTTTCCATATCCATTCCTTCTATACCTGAAGCCCAACTCTTAGCTCCCCCATATCCGCCAATTTCCATATCGGGGCCTGACTTTTAGGCCATGACCCTTCCCTTTACAGATAAGCTTTTCACCTATGTATTCGGCCCTTTGCTACCAGAAAAAAAAATACTTAAGTCTTTTGTGCTCTCTTACTTTCTCTCAAGGTGAATTTGTTTTTCTCTATTACTAAACAAGTCGAAACATGCTCCATTCCATTTCCTTAAAGTATACTACCGAGGTAGGCGTCATGTTAACCTTAGGGTTTAAAATGTCATTGGTCCCATTGTACCTTCATGGGCTCATTAACAACTTAGGGCAATGGTGCTCTCTAAGGCGGAACAATTCTTCAGTTTAATCCCTCATTCTGTTTTTTTATACCTTCAGTCATTTATGTTGCTTGTTTTATAATCGTCAAATTCTGTTTATGTTAAAATTGTATTTTGATCACTCCTTAACGTCATTATAGTATAAATCGCGTGCGTGTGCGTGCGTGCATGTGTGTGTGTGTGTGTCATAGTACCATTTATAGTGTAAATCAGTAAGATTATATACAAAGTTCACAAAATTCAAGTACAAGATACCTAAACGGTTAAAGTTTTAAACCTTAGGAAACTTATGCCTCGTTTGGCATGCAAGAAATAGATTCGGGAAATAGAATTTCATGGGAAGTACGGATTTAAACTCTTGTTTGGTTCACAGGAAGTAGGGCGGAGTGCGGGAAGTAAAAATTGCTAAACAATTTCCAATTCCTTCAAAATGGAGGGAGTAACTTACCTAGGTCCCCTTCGATAAGTTCTAATTCCTTCGTTTTTAACTAACCTTCTGAAAAAAGTTCTAATTCTCATCCTGACAACCAAACATGTTTTACCTTACCTCCTGCCTAGAAAGTTAATATAGGAATTGAATTCCCGGGAAATACAATTCCTATATGAATTTAATTCATATGTCAACCAAACGAGGCTTTATATTATAAATCATCAAACTTTAAAGTACCTAACTTACATATTTCTTATATAATGTGATATACTAATAAGATAGTAATCAAATTCTATGATTTAATGTTTGTCGTACCTATGTCATGATAACCAAAAAATATTATAAGAACTTCTTATTTTTCATATTTCTTAATAACATTTAGTAAAATACAAAATTTTATGATATATTAGTGATGATAATCCAGCATAATTTTTTTTCCCTTCTTTTATATGTACAGCGGTTTTAATAAAAATTCAATTTTCATGGCATGTGTATTTCAGGATTGGTGTTCACCTTAGTAAAAGAATATTTTATTTTTGTATTCACTAATTTATTGGGTATCTGTTGCATTTTTCACCCTCCTTTTTTTTTGTTTCCTTTTTAGTCTATAGTTTTAAATTAAAATGAATATTTTATCAGCGACGCTTTTTGGTTTTAAATGTTTTATTGAGATGGATTTTTATTATTGATTTTTATGAATTTTTGTTGCATAGTATTTATATGACTTTTTGTTTTTGTTTTTGTTTTTTCAAATAATTCATTTCGATTAGATCAATTTGGCGGAAGTCTTTTTGATTGTTAATATTTTGACAAGGTGGGGCAATTTTTATTTCCTTGTTGTAAGGCATTACAAATTCATGTGAAAATTTATTCTTTAGAACAATATTCCAATGTTTTATTTCAAGTTAATTAGTTGGTCATTGTAGGATTTTTAATGTTTTCTATGGTTCCTTTTTTACGTCTAGAGTAAACTAGGAGAGCTTCCTCCCTATATAGCATGTTTTAGAACCAACTTTAGTAGATGCATTTGTAAGAATTTGAAGGCATTGTGATTTAATTTTGGAGTATTGTGAAAAACCCTCTATCCCACATAGAAAAATCTAGAGAAGGAGAGTCTAGGTAATATATGTTAGAATTTGGGATGTAGTGTGCTTTAATTTTGAAGTCTTGTGTTTTTCACCCCAATCCCACATAAAAAATCTAGAAGAGGTGTGTCTAGTTTATATGTCCCTTTGTTATTGTACTTGATAAAGTCTTGAGGGGCCTACAGCGGGTTTTATGAACCACACGCGCGCCTACCCAGCCACTCCGAGCTAGCGCGTTGCGGTGTGGTATGGGCTTTTTCTAGCCCAAACTTTTGTTTTTACAACCCTTGTATTTGTCTAAGTTGTTGTAAATAAACTCATGATGAGTTCTTGTTGTTTGGTTGAGATCGAGGGCTTTGGCTTGAGCTCGAGGTGTCCTCCTTAATTGATCTCGAGGGTGCTACCTTGAGGAGTTGTCCATAGTCCAGTCTTGAGCTATGTGTCATTTTCTGCTCTTTCCTTAATTGCTTTTTTTCATAACTGACTGGATTTTTAGGCTTCCATATGCACAACTTTCTAGCTCCCTGTCAAAATCCAACGGCTCCCTATCATGTCGGCCAGAGCAGCCTCCTCCTCCACCGTGCCCACGCAACACGCACCATTGGTCGCACCCATGCATGATGCACCATCCTTCACGTCGATCCCATGCACCACCCCATGTCGAGCCCACGCGCCACCACTAGTCTCTGCCAGTCAAAACCATCACCACCCAACTCCAGTACCCACCCAACCCACACACCCACCCCCTACGAGCCCCCTCCCTTCGTCACCTCCAGTACCACCCACCCATAACCCACCACCACCGGTCCACACCCCACCACCCACCCACCCACCGGCCCCCACTCCACCCCACCACCACCTCCAGCCCCACACCCCATCCCACTTACCAACACCAGCCCCCACCAACCGCACCCACACCACCCCCCACCACCGCCATTGCCACGCTGCAGCCAGTAGCCCGCAACCAGCAGCCAAGAGTAGGCCCAGGTAAGTAGTAGCCAGGTCAGATTGTCGACAACACACCAACCCAGGTTTGATCTATTCTTTATTATTGTAGGGTGGTATTTTAACTCCCGGTCATTGTTATACTTAATTTTATATTTTAATTTGATTTGATTTGATTTGCTCCTTGCCTTTGAACTGTGTTGATCTAATTGGTATTAACGGTAGTAAGCTTCTTGCCTATATGCCCACTTATATGAGTTAGTCACAGCTAGTGGATGAATGTTACTAGTTATAGAGCCCAGAGATTGAGGCCATCTTTAAAGGGGTTGAGGAGGGGGACGGCAAACCAAAAGGAAAAGGAAAATTTGCAACTTGGGACACTAAATGTCTGGACGTTGACAAAGAAGAGTTTTGAGGTGGCCTAATTGATGACGAAGAGAAAGATCAACATCTTTTGTCTGCAAGAGACTAAATAGGGTGACACGAAAGCCAGGGATGTGTTAGGTTACAAGTTGTAGTATGCTGGCAAGGCAAGAGATAGGAATAGAGTTGGTATCATCGTGGATAGCAGCCTCAAGGATAAAGTAGTTGGAGTGCCCAGGACTGGTGATAGGATCATAAGTATCAAGATGGTACTACATGGGGAGGTATTGAATGTCATCAGTGCTTACGCACCACAATCTGGACTAACAGAGTGCGATAAGGCAACATTCTGGGAGGACTTAGACACAACGATACAAGGCATATCCCAAATCGAACAATTGATTATTGGTAGGGATTTTAATGTGCATGTTGACATGACTGAGGATGGTTACGCATCATACCATGGAGGTTTTGGTTTTGGAACCAGGAATGCAAAGGGTAAAGCCCTCCTAGATTTTGCGGTCACTTACTACTTAATGGTGGCCAACACCTACTTTAAAAAGCGTGATGAACACATCATCACGTATCAAAGCGGTGGGATAAGGACACATATTGACTACATACTCTTAAGGAAAAAGGCACAAAGAAACTGCAGTGATTGTAAGGTTACCCTAAGAAAAGACCTTTCTACACAACACAGGGTATTATGGGTTGATATAAAAGCCAAGAAGAGGGCCAAAAGAACTAGCAAACCCATCCAGACACATACTTACTGGAGGGATTTGAAGGGAGAAAAGTATAAAGTGTACAAGGAAAGAGCGGCGTCTAAGCTTAATGGGGATTGTGAGGGAGATACAAACCAAATGTGGAACCAACTGGCCCAAAAGATTAGAGGGCTAGCATGGGAAGTTTTGGGGGTGTCAAAGGGAGGGGCGCCAAGCAACAGAGAGCCCTGATGGTGGTGCGAGGAGGTCCAAGATAAGATTAAAGCCAAATGAGACTATTTCAAGGAGTGGGTTCGCAGTGGAGATGAGGATAAGCGGCATTAGTATCAACAAGCCAGGAAAGAAGCGAAGAGAGTAGTTAGAGAAGCACAATCAAGAGCGTATGAGGAGTTCTACAAGAGGCTGGAAACCAAGGAGGGAGCTAAGGGTATATATAAAATTGCCAAGGTGAGAGAAAGGAGGACAAGGGACTTGGACCAAGTACAGTGCATAAGAGGGGAAGACGGACAGGTGCTCGTGGACAGGCAACTAATTAAAGCCAGGTGGAGAACCTACTTCCACGATCTGCTCAATGAATAGGGGGATACAAAGGCATCCCTTGGTGATCTTCAAACTCCTGAGGAGCACCAGAACCATGGTATTTGTAGGAAAATTAGCCTCGAGGAAGTCAAGGAAGCCCAAAAACTTATGGGAAGGGGTAAATAAGTTGGCCCAGAAGATATATCCATAGAGGCATGGAAATGCCTTGGACAGAAGGGCATCCCTTGGTTGACTAATTTATTTAACCAATTCCTCATGGGGGAGAAGATGCCTGATGAATGAAAGAAGAGCACATTGATCCCCATCTATAAGAACAAAGGTGACATCCAGAGTTGCGCTAACTATCGGGGTATCAAACTAATGTGCCACGTGCTGAAGTTGTAGGAGCGGGTCATAGAGAGGAGGTTAAGACAACAGATAGAGGTGTCCGAGAACCAATTCGGATTTATGCCTGGAAAATCAACAATAGAAGCCATCCATATCCTAAGGCGGATAATAGAGCACTAAAGGGAGAGACAAAAGGATTTACACATGGTTTTCATTAATCTAGAGAAGGCATATGATAGAGTGCCAAGGGAGGTTCTATGGAGGGTTTTGGATAGAAAAGGCATCTCCATGCCATATACCCGGGCCATTAGAGACGTGTATAAGGATGCACAAACTAGGGTACGCACAGTTGAAGGGGACACAGATGCTTTCCCTATAACAGTCGGGGTCCATCAAGGATCCGTTTTGAGCCCCTATTTGTTTATTTTAGTAATAGATGAGCTCACTAGGAACATCTGCATGCTTTTCGTAGATGACATAGCGCTAGTGGGGGAGTCACAGGAAGAGGTTAATGAGAAGCTAGAACTGTGGAGAAGGGCATTGGAACCGAATGGCTTACAACTCAGTAGATCCAAGACCAAGTACCTAGAGCTTAAGTTCGATCCCTCCACCGCGTCTAGCAGAGAAGATGTTAAGATTGGTTTCAACTTTATATCGAGAAAAGGAGAGTTTTAGATACTTGGGGTCCATGATACAGCACAATGACGAAGTTGATGAGGATGTCAACAACTGTATTAAAGTAGGATGGCATAAATGGATGATGGCCTCAGCGGTACTTTGCGATAGAAAGTTTCCCGTAAAGCTAAAGGGAAGATGCTATAAGATGGTAGTGAGGCCGGCCATGTCTTATGGGGCGGAGTATAGGGTGATGAAATAGAATCATACACAGAAGATGAAGGTGGCAGAGATACGGATACTGTGGTGTATGTGTGGACACATAAGGAAGGATAGGATTAGGAACAACATTATAAGAGGTGAACTGGGCGTGGCCTCTATTGAGGATAAATTAAGGAAGCTGCATTTGAGGTGGTTTGGACATGTTAGGAGGAGAACGAGCATTGCTCTAGTCAGGAGATGTGAGCAGTCTCATACTATGCTATGTAGGAGAGGGAGAGGCAGGCCAAAGGAGAGACGGCTCGAGACAATCAGACATGACCTCACCCACCTAAACCTCGGGAGGAGATGGCCTTAGATAGAGCCCAATGAAAGGCTAGCATAGGAGTAGCGGCTTAGAGTAGGGTAGTCTAGCTTTTTTGCTATCACCAGTGCTTTTAGGCCTTTAGGGTAGTCCAGATTCGGCGCCCTGTGAGTGTGATCTAATCTCCTGGTTAACCATCTATTTATCGGCTTATTTGCAAACTGCTATATCTCTACCTATTATTTGCCTAGCTTTGCTTTGCATTGAGTGTCTCATAATACCTACCTTTGCTTTGCCCTGCTATATGCTTATTGCTCTCTTTGTTGGCAGGCTGCCAGGCTTTGTTGCTGCTAACAAACTTTTTTAGGTTGGGGGTCCTGCGAAATAGATTCCCTTCAAGGCAGCCCCTGGAAGGGGGAAGGCTGCATATATTTACCCCCCTAGACCTTGCTTATGCGGGAGCCCTTTTGAGGCACTGGGTCGCGATTGTTGTTCTTATACACAACTTTCCATATTTGAGGCGGATTCTTTGCCGTAATCTTTTCCTTAACCCCATTATTTTCTTTATAAATACATATCCTTAGGGTTTTTCAAAGTATGCAATTAATATCAAAACACAATCAACATAGATATTACTCCTTCCTCTTCCTGGCTTTTTTTTCCCCTCAATATTTTGTTCTTTCATCTCCTCCGGTACTGAGCAAGTTGGGACGTACTCCAACCCATCTCCTCGGAGTACAGTGCTAAGGTGGGTAACGTGTTAACCCTAGGGGTCCGAATGACATTCATCCCATTGTAACTTTGTGGGGTCAAAAATGACTTAGGGCAGTGGATTCTCTATGCGCAGCAATTTCTTTAGTTAATTCTTTCCCTTCTGTTAATCTGTTCAAAGTCATTTTTTCATCTTTCTTGCGATCTCGAAATCACTTTAATTGTTATAAAGCCTTATATTTTGGTCACTTATTTGCCTATTACACCAACAATATATCCCCTTGTCATTGTACTTAGTAAAGTATAGTGGGCCTACGGTGGGATTTATGAACCACGCATGCGTGCGAGCCCATGTTGCCTCGCTAATCCAGCTAGCGCATCATGGTTTGATGTGGTGTGGACTCTTTCCTACCCGGACTTTACTTTTACGACCCTTGTATTTGTTTAACTTGTCATAAACGAACCCGTGGTGAGTTCTTATTATTTGGGTTGTGCTCGAGGCCTTTGGCTCGAGCTCGAGATTTCTCCTTCTATTGACCTCGAGGGTGCTACCTTGAGGAGTTGTACATAGTCGAGGCTCAAGTCTACAAGCTCGAGCTCGAGTATGCATTTTGACCGTGTCTTCTCCAACTATTTCCTTGACCACTATTCCATAACTCACCAAATTTAGGCTCCCATATCCCTGACTAGTGGACACTTTGCCACGATCTTTTAACCTACAAGTAGTTTCTCTATAAGTACGTATCCTTTGGGTTTTGCGAAGTACTCAAAAAACACACTGAAACACAATAAACATACATTCTCCTTCTTCTTCACAGTTGTCACTATCTCTAAATATTCTCTCCTTCGTTACTGAACAAGTTAGCGTACTCCAAGCCATCTCCTAGAAGTATACTTTTGAGGTGGGTGCTGTGTTAACCCTTGGGGTGGAAAGCCATTCATCCCATTGTACCTTTGTGGTGGCATAAACAAATTAGAGCAGTGGATTTTACACTGCACAATAATTTATTGGTCAATTCTTTCCCTTCTGTTAGTCTATTTTAAGTTGTTTCTTTCATCTTAATAAAATAGTTATATTTTGGTCGCTCATTCACCTATTTCACCGACAATGTAAGTCTTTTATTATAATGAGTGATCATACGCGGGCTTTATTATTCCTGATACGTCAAAACCTAAGCCCTTGGATTGGAAGAACTACAAGATGTGGGTTAATAAGATGAAGTTCTTCCTAGGCCAAATAAAGCTTCATTATACTTTGTTTAATGATAGACCCCCACTGAGATCCAATAAGGATTTCAAGAAAGATAACCATATTTGTAGGGGAATGCTTCTCCATTATATGACAGTGCCTCTTTATCAGAGCTATAGCACTATGAAAACCACTAAAGAAACATGGAAGCATTGTTAAATAAGTATGGGTCAAATGATAGTGTGACTAAAAAGTATGTTTGTAGTAAGTGGATGTCCTTTTCTATGGTTGATGAAAACCCTATTCTTGATCAAATCCATGAATATGAGACCTTGTGCACTAAGATATTGAATGAGGGAATGAAATTATGTGAAACATTTCAAGCTAATTGTTTGATTGAAAAATTGCCTCTCTCTTGGAATAGTTACAGGGCCTCATTGAAACATAAGAAAGAAGACATGACTTTAGAAGAACTAATCACCCATATTATATTGGAAGATCAGAACTGCAAACAAGCCAAGGGGAAGTGCTCTGAGCACTTGGCAGCAAGTTCAAGAAGCCTTGGAATAAGGGCAAGTCCAATGCTCGAGAGGAAATATCTAGCAGCAAGCATGGCAAATCTCACGGAGAGAGACCAATGGATAATGCTGATGATGGCCAGAAAAGGAACAAAGCAGCGTGTTGGACCTGTGGCGAGACTGCTCGTATGTCAAGAAACTATAGGAAGGGATTCAAACCTTGAAAGCACATAGAACATTATCTCACTGAGGAAGGTGACATGTTTGTTGCCACGATCTCCCAGGTGAATATAGATGGGAACATGGTCGAGTGGGTTGTAGATACTGGTGCTACGAGGCACATCTGCACAAATAAGGACCAATCCCATGAATATGAGAAAGCCACTAATAGGAAGAAAGTATACATAGGCAATTCCTCTTTGGTTCCTATCCTTGTAAGGAAAAGGTCCTCTTAAACTAAACTCTAGAAAAACTTTGTGTTCACTGAACATGCTGCACCTTCCTAATGTACATTGGAATCTAGTCTCGGTTGCATTATTAAACAAAGCAGGATTTAAGTTTGCCATTGAGTCTAACAAGTTAATTTTGACTAAGAATACCAACTCCATTGGATAAGGGTTCTGTAATGGTGGTCTCATTGTACTTGATATGATGAAGTAGTATGTATCTACTTTTGCTTATATTGTTGAGTCTTTGGATTTATGGCATATTAGGCTTGGAAATGTTAACTTTAATTTGATTAAGAAACTTAAACAAACGAGTTTAATTGTTGATTGTGATTTAACCGTACCTGATAAATGTGAAATATGTGTCAAGGTCAAACATCCAAAGAAATCATTTAACAAACCTGTTGAAAGAACTTCGAGCTTACTCGAGCTAGTGCATAATAGTTGACCTAGTGCATCGTGCTTCCCTCTGTGGATGTAGGCTTCGGCTAAACCACGTAAATTCCAATGTTTTTTCCCATCCCCTTTTGTGTGTGATTATTATTTTGATTTAGGGCTTGCGTATCCTGTGCGTCATCTGAATAAGTGGAATCAGGGCTCCTACTATTGGTATTAGAGCTAGATTCAGAGCCCTACGTGGAACCTAAATCAGAGGTTTAATAGCTAGTGGAAGATGAGAATCGGTCGCTAACGTTAGTGGTGAAAAATCCAGAAGACAATTTTGGAAGTGACCAGATCTCAACGGTAAAGCGTGCGATAGTGGTTGATGCGAGTAGATCATGGGTTAGATCGATAAACCGAAGGTGTAAACTGCGATTGTGCCAAGTTCGAGTGATAGGTGTGCCTTGGTGAAAGAGGTAGTGGCTAAGCTTTAGTGGTGATAATTGGTCCCAATAGAGCACTGAGACTCTAGATCAATGCACCGAGTGTTTGATAGGTGGGAGAATCCGGCAATTCCACGTGGCTCTGAGCGTGCCTGGGAGAGAAGAGAACCATGATGTTCATCGGCGAAGCTTCAAGCGAAGTGAATGGTGGAGATTTGGCTTGGCAAGGGTGGACCGCGTGGGTGCTGTCGGCAGTGAACGTCAGAGGTGGTGTGCTCTTGAGCTAGTTTTGTACCGGTGGTGGATCACGAACCAACATGAGCATGGAATTCAAGACGTCAATGGTCCACGGTGGTTGTTTGGTGTACCCAAGCAAAGATAGAGTCTACAACTAGGGCCACCAGTGGTGATTGGCGCCGGTTTTGGTGGCTAGTGAGTCAGAGATACAGTCATGAGCAGAGTTGGCATGCACAGTGTTGGAGGAAGCAACGGTCGAAGAGGATGCCATGACTAGTGTGAGTTAACAGCCAGTCGTGTCGAAGTATTGCGGTTTGTGGTCCGCGACAGAGTGTCGTCTAATAAGGGCATGAAGGACATAGCAACGCATATTTGTTTTTGGAAAAATTAAGGGTTTTTTTTGTTTTTTTGAGTCAACAGGTTGTTTGACCAATATGAATAACCTGTTTGGGTTGGGTGATAAAATTTTTATCAGATCTAAATTAAAATTCTCATGTAGTCTAGTTTGATAATGGTAAATAATCCAACCAGACTCCAAGTGGGAGAATTATTGGGTTATGTATAAAGCCTAGTTCTATTAGGCCTTGTTTATATGATATAAAATTGGGCTAATCATATTGAGGCACATGGCACACTAAGGTTACTATTAAGGTTTGAGTTAGACTTTAGAGAATGACTGGGAGTTGAGATATCTCATTTAAACTCTAATTGAAATAGTGAAAAGATCGTGCTCCCCTCTATGGATGTAGGTTTCAACTAAATCATATAAATTTCATTTATGATTGTTATTTTGATTTAAGGTTCGGTATTCTATGATTAATCTTAATATATGGTATCAAGGCTCCAACAATTGATATCAAAGGCCCAATACAAAGAATATTATAGTGCTAGAACGAGTTTCAAAAATATTGGCACAATAAAAAAACTTGCTCGAATATGATTTGGCATATTAAATACTCAATATTTAGTAATTTTAAATTTTATTCTGCACTAAATATAATTTCGGGTTGGGCTTAAAGTCATCCGAATCCAATTCGACCAAAAATCCATTCATCAACATCAAAATCAAAATCCTTCATAAACATATCGGAATGGATAGATATCTAATAAATTTGGGTCCAATTGCCAGCCCTACCGATTATACGAATAAGTTTTCTTTCATATAAAATATTGTTCACATATCCATGCTTGCCAGTACAAAAGATCGGGAGATGCATACATTTAACTGTGTGACTCTCGCTATTAAGCCCAAATTATATTTACCAAAGAGACGGTAACAATCAGCCTTTTTAGGACATTGTCCCACGGGTTACGCAAATTCGATTATCCCATTATGTTTCATTGGTTATGTTATTATGATAAATTTTTCAGATTATTTACCATATCATTCAGAATATTTAACTAAGAAAGACGAATAAGCGATAAATCTCAGGTGAAAGGAAAACGAAAATAATATATGTATAAAATTTGGGTCCATTAAAATATATAATCTCTTCAAAATTTTTCAAATTCGTTTTTGAAACGAAGTCCTGCAATTCTTAAATGAATTACCATCAAAACAAATTTATTGTTTTTTTCATCAAAGAAACCCACAAACTATTGATTAATATCAAAGTGACCCCTCAATTTCTAATTTGATTAAACACACCTTTGAAACTATTGGTCAAAATCAATATGACCCACAACTTCTAATTTCATTCAAGACACCCTTGAAATATTAACTAAAATCAATTGACCCCTTTAAAATAACTTATTTACATATCATATTTGTACAACCAATATTAGGATTTAAAAAAATATTAAATCAAATGATGTAAAATTATTTTTTTATAACTAATTATTTTATTACATATACATAATATAAAAATTAAATATATTTTTTAATAGTTAAAATTTTGCCAAACTTTTTTTTATAGTTAAATTTTTTTTACATATTTTCGGGTTATTTACACGAAAGATTCTTGTAATTTATCCATCGTATTAATTTAGTCCTTGTAATGTTAAATTAATGGCAGAAATGACTAGATATAAACCCATTCACTAACTCAATTTAAACTCATTCATCACCCGAGCATTAAATATTGTGTCCCTAACTTGATGCTAATTTTACTGTAGACACTAAATTGATAGAAAATAAATAGTATAAGGATTAAATTGACACAATTAAAAGTATAAGGACTAAATTGACACAACATATAAAGTATAAGTACCTTTTGCATAATAACCCTATATTTTTTGTGATCCAATCCTCCTTGGCTGTTCAAAATTTTTTCTTTAGTAAAATTTTAGTCATTAAAAAATATTTAATTTATATAATTAATATATATAATAAATAATTATTTTATATAAAATAAATAATTTAATATCATTTTTTTATAATTTAATAAAATTTTATCATGCTATTGGATGTGTAAATTAGATATATAAATAAGTTATTTTAAATCTTTTAAAAAAAGTTAAAAGTTGGATTCAAATTAATTTTAATTAATAGTTTAGGAGGTGTGTTTAATAAACTTAGAAGTTAGAGGGAGAAATTAATTTCAATTAATAGTTCGAGGATGTCTTTGATAAAAATAAAAGGTGGTGGGGTTGGGGTGGACATTAATTTTGGTGAGTAATGCAGGGGTCTCTTTTTTTTTGTTTTTTTTTTTTTTTGAACAATACAAACGTCTTAAAGACAGGGGAAGGGGGGATGCCGGGCCGCAAACACTGGATCTCGTGGGTGGCAAACGCCTACCCAACCATTTGGGCCAGGAGGGCTTTGGCATGCAGGGGTCTCTTTGATATATTTAAAAGTTGGTGCATTGTTTTAATATTGACCAATAGCTCCGGATATTTTTAATATTTATGCTTTCTTAAATGAATTACCATCAAAATAAATTTATTATTTTTTATAAAGTCCTAGAGTTCTAAAGAAATTGCTAGTATATTAAAAATATAAAAGAATAAAATATAGTAAGACCCTTTAAACTTTACAATTAATTATAGCACGCCTCCCCACTTTTGATTTCAAAAAATAACCCTCTAAACTTTGTAAATTATACAATACACTCTCTGTACTTTCAATTTTATAAAATAGCTCTCTGAACTTTGCAAATTAACATAACACATCCTTTGTATTTTTAATTTCATAAAATAGTTCCCCGAACTTTGTTATTAGGCAAAACACATCTCCTGCACTTTTAATTTTATAAAATAACCGCCTAAATTTTTCTACTCCAGAATATTATTACTAAACATAAGTCATCCCTTAGACATTACTAAATTTAAAATTTAAAAAACATACAAATTTTAAAATTTTAAAACAAATTATGAAAAACATTTTCAAAAAATTTTGAAAAAAATATTTTACTAAAAATTAGAATAATAAATTTAAAATAAAAAAAATCTATCAAATTAAAAATAAGGAATTCTCTAGTTTTATACAAAATATAGGAATTTATGATTTTAGACAAAAGGTAAGAGGTTTGTATCAAATTAAAAGACATAGATTTTTTAGTTTTATAAAAAAGATAGAAAATAATGTTTTTAGACAAAAGGCATGAGTTTTATATTTCTATATAAAAGATAAGAGGATTTTTAATATTTATACAACTAATTATTTTTATTAATATAGTAAAAATAATATAAATTTACAAGATAATGACATATTATTTTTTAATTTCCATAAAAGAATACTATAAGGGAGAATATGGTAATTTTTTAAAAAATAAATTTTGAAATCAGGTTAAAAATTTAAAACTAAAAAAATGTACAAAATTAAAAATTTGAAAATAAATACTAAAAAAATATTTTTTAAAAAAATCAAAAAAAAATTTTAAAATTATTATTATATTTTTCATACTTTTATAAAAAAACCTTTCATAATTTATTCAAATTTTTTAATTTTATGTTTTTTTATTTTAAAATTTATGAATGTTTAAGTGGTTTGTTATGTTTAGTAACAAAGGTCGGGGGATGAGGCATATGTAATAACAACGTTGTGGAGGCTATTTTATTAAATTGAAAGTGCAAGTGATGCATTGCTTTAATTTGCAAAGTTTAGGGGACTATTTTTTAAAATTGAACGTGCAGGGATATATTGTGTTAATTTTTAAAGTTGAGGGGGCTAATTTTTAAAATTGAAAGTGTAAGAAGTATGTTATAATTAATTGCAAAATTCAAGGGATCTTACTACATTTTGCCCAATATAAAATTATTAAATTTCTTTTTGTAGATACAAACTATTCTATTTCTCGTTAAAGCAACTCCAAATTTTACATATATCCTTCACCTTCTTTACTCTTTCTTTGGAATTCATAGATGGGTTATGTCTTTGAAAGTTCTTAGTAATCATTATACTATTATACAAATTAAATGATTTACTATGTTAATCATATACAGCTATTGTGTTTCATATCCTTTGCTTGAGATTACACAAGATCTAGAGATGTGTATGTTTAACTATGAGATTTATTTATTTACTTTTTTTTTTTTTGACACTATTGACTATGAGAGTCTTGGTATTAAACCTTTGCTTCATTATATTGTTTAAAAGAAAGGAGAAATCAACGTTTCAGGACATTGTCCTACATGTATCACGTAAGGTTTTCTTTTACTCATTTTGTATCATTTGATAAAGTACTCAGGCCAATTATTTATATGACGTAATATATTGCTTATAATATTCAATAAGAAGACAAATTAAACGGAAAATAAAACTTAAAAAAGCAAAAAGTTCTTTTTTGGGTCAATAGTTTTTTAAGAAACAAGTTATCTTAATTCCAGTAGACATATTTTAGAATGCATAAAAATATAATACATGAACACTTGAGGGATAAATATTGTATATAATAATATAACTGCATACATTATTCATAAAAAATTAAAAAAACATCTATTAATAAAATAAGGATTAACTAGATACCAAATAGTTTAAAATTGTAAATTTTAAGGTATTAAGCTATATTTTAATTTGGACAGAAAAAAAAAAAGCTATATTTTAAAATGTCATAATATAGTAATAAATTTTCAAATTTTAAGAATTCAGTAAGAAGTTCTCCTTAATTTCTAGACGGGCCAAACTTAGGGGTAAAAAGAGAGAAAGGTAGGGGATACCAATGAAGTCCACGATAAGGCGGCCATCAGAGTAACGACCAGCAGGGAAATGGAAGAACGTCTCGCCATTAGGAGGAGGAGCTTGTCCAAACGCCGCGGACAATCCACCGGTGTCAGAATTTGAGTCACCGAAGTTAAAGATGGCCGGAAACTCGCATGACAACGCTGATTTACGGGGTGCTCCCTGAGTCGCAACAACTGCCATTATCAAAATGACAACGTGAATTATAAGACAACGAGACATCATTACTGTAGCTCTGAAGGAGATTGAGAAATTGAAAGTGAGAGCAAGCATATGAAGGAAAGCGTTTGAAGTTTGTGGCATTTTATGGAGTTGGAGAATGTACTATATACACATTTTTGGAGGGGCTTGGTGAGAATATCACACAATAGAAGCCAAAAAGGTAACCACATCCGGAAAAATTAATCCCCAAAAATTGACCTAGATGATAAAATAACTATATATATATATATGTATATATATCCAAAGAGGGCACCAATACGCCGTCACCGGATCCCATTAGAACTCCGAAGTTAAGCGTGCTTGGGCTAGAGTAGTACCAGGATGGGTGACCTCCTGGGAAGTCCTCACCCTCAGGTTGGGGACATTGGGAAACAGCCTTTCTTCAAATTAATACCTTGAAGGGGGAAGACTGTGTACATCCGCCCCCCCCACACCCTACGTAGGCGGGAGCCCTTGAGGCACTGAGTACGTTTCTACATATATATATATATATATATATATATATATATAAAATACCATCCTACTGATAAATGTATAAATTTTATGATGGCTAATTGATGATAAACTTTTGTTATTATTAGAGAATTTATCACTTAGGCATTTAAAGATGCATCATTTAAGTACATAATATTTTAAATATGTAATGAGGTATTATAAAATTTTAAAATTTTATTAATTAGGCACCATTTTTCCAAATTCGATAGATTTTTATTAAAAATTGCTAATATAGGACATTTTTATAGCAATAAGTGACCTCTATCATAATATTATAATTGTTTTATTGTAAAATGCTAACATAATATATCATTTCACTAATATACAGATATCTGTCATCTTAATCCGTTGGCTTCTTTTCGTAATTGGTTGAATTTTCTTTGAAAAAATTGATATAGTTAGTATATCTATTTATCTATCTATCAATATTTTAAGGCAAAGTCTGACCCCCTCTAAAAATTAGCAAATATGTGATCCTTAAATTCTAGATAATTTTGACAGTTACTAAATTATCAATCCATTAAAATATAAAATAAATATAAAATATTAGTAAAAGAGATGTCAAAATAAAATTTAATTAGGCGATTTTTAACTGCCCCATTTTGAGTCAAGTAAACCTTCATCTTCCCCCTCCACCCACCCCACTCTCCGCTTTCACTTGTAAGGCCTACAAACTCTAATTTTATTCCTCTTCCTTTGATTGTATTATTATTTACGAAATTCTATCTATATTTTAAGGCAAAGTCCCTACCCCTCCAAAAATTAGCAAATATGTGATCATTTAATTCTAGATAATTTTGACAGTTACTAAATTATTAAACCATTAAAATAAAATAAATATAAAATTTTAGTAAAAGAGATGGCAAAATAAAATTTAATTTGGCGATTTTTTAACTGCCCCATTTTGAGTCAAGTAAACCTCCCATCTTACCCCTCCACCCCCCCACTCTCCGCTTTCACTTGTAAGGCCTACAAACTCTAACTTTCTTCCTTTTTCTTTGATTGGATTATTATTTATGAAAATCCATCTATGTTTAGACCTTTTTTCATCACTGAAAAACTTTATCCTAGCCTAAGCCAGCTGCAAATTATCCTTGAGCTGCTAGACTAGATGCTTCACTTACTATAACAATTCATTTACTTCCATAATAGAGGTGGCATTGTTTTGGGACCAATACGAAAATATGGATCACGGCCCTACAAAGCTTCGAAAGAAGTTATGCCCAAGGATGAGAGAGCATGAGTGTTATCCCAAAATTCTTCCAATGAGATCCGTCCACACCACTATTTGGGATTATGAAATGTCATGCCATGCAAATATTGCTTCAAGCATTGGTTCAGCCTTTCAGTCTGGCCATCCATTTGTGGATGATGAGAGGAACTAAGTGCTAAGCAAGTTCCAAGTAATCTAAACAATTCTTGCCAAAAGTTGCTTGTGAATAGCCTATCCCTATTGGAAATGATGGTCTAAGGAAGACCATGGAGCTTGTAGATGTTGTCTAGGAATACTTGAGCTAACTTCTTAGCTGATAGTGGGTGATTAAGAGTAATGAAATGTCCATACTTAGTGAAGCTATGCCCCATAACCCAAAAGATATCCTTACCCTCAAATCTTGGCAACCCTTCTCTAAAGTACATACTTATGTTTTTCCAAGCTTGATTAGGAAGAGGGAAGGGTTGTAACAATCCTTCATATGGAACATGTTCACTTTTGGTTTGTTGACATACATCACAAGATTTCAAATACCCATGTACAACTGTCTTCATTTCCACCAAAGGAAAGTGTTGTTTAAGCCTCAGATTGATGCCTTCAATGCCTAAATGCCCACCTAAGGCTGAAGAACATAATGCACCAATGATATGCTTCCTCAAATCAGTAGCTGAACCCACCTGAATTCTCTCTTCAATTCTCACAATGTCATTCAACATGGGAATGTCAGAAGTATCAGGAACTAAGGACTTATTGATAGCCAAGATGTGAGGCATTCTTAAGTAAACTGATCTCCTTCCTAGGACTTGTGAATCTCCTCCATCCAACTAGGTGATATAGTAGTGATAGCTGAGTAATAGGCCACAACTTCTTGTTTAGGCCTTCCAGATAAGGCATTAGCAGTAACATTCTCCCTTACCTTATGATACTCAATAGCATAATCCAATCCTACAATCTGCATAAGCCCCTTTCGTTGCACTCTTGTAGGCGTGCTTTTGTTCTAGGAGATATTTCGAGCTTTGGTGATTTATTCTGATTATAAATTGATGGCCAATAACATAATCTCGCCACTTCTACACTGCCATCAATATGGCCAAGTACTCCTTCTTGAAGATGGAGAGCTGCAAGTGTTTAGAATTGAGGGATTGACAAAGGAAGGCAATTGGCCTGCCATTTTCTGCAAGAACTGCCCCTACCCTATTGTTATAAGAATCAGTCTCAATGAAGAAGGGTTCATTGAAATTCTAGCATGGCCAACACAGAAGCTATACACATGGCATCTTTCAATCTTTCAAAAGCTTCTTGAGTTTCCTCACCCCAAGCAAAAGCATCCTTCTTTAAGAGGTTAGTGAGAGGCTCAGCTATGATTCCATACCTACAAATAAACTTCCTATAATATCCTATCAGCCCTAAGAACCCTCTCAATGACTTGAGGGATGTGGGAATGAGCCAATCTCTTATAGAATGAACCTTAGAAGCATCAGTGGAGACCTCATTGCAAAAAACTACATGTCCCAAGTACTGCATTTGAGTTTGGGCAAAGGTGCATTCTGAGAGTTTAGCAAACAATTTATGATCTCTCATTGTTTGGAAAACATTGTGAAGATGGGAAATGTGGGACTTCAAGGTAGGGCTATAGACTAAATGTCATCACAAAACACGAGGACAATCTTTCTCAAGAATGGTTTGAAATTGGAATTCATCAAGGCTTGAAAAGTGGCAAGAGCAATTGATAAACAAAATGGCATATCCATGATGTGTTCTCAAGGCAGTTTTATAGATGTCTCGTTCCACCACTCGAATGTGGTAATGTCATTAGAAATGATGTAGGGTTTTTTCAGCTGTAAGGATTTGGTGAACTAGTTCTAGTTGGCCATACGAATTTTGACTTTCAGTTAGATAGAGATGCTAGACATACGACGTGTGGACATGCCTTTACCCTTAGAGTAGGAGCCATTAGTGGGAGGATTGTCAAGCAGTATTTTATTGCTGACTTGACCATAGATGCTAAATATGTCGTAGCTTCAAATGCTGCATAGAGGGCATGTTGGTTCAGATAGAATAATTGACTTAGTAGACTTTTGGTTCATACATTAAAGGAATGAGTATAAAGCTTGTCATAAATTAGATTTCGGACAAGAGGGACATAATTAGAAACAGTGCCCTAAAATCCAGATTTATTCTGTTAATATTATTTTATTAAAGGATAAAATTGAAGTTTCAGTCGTTTTCTCATTAAATTTGTGCAAACGAGCATTTACAATGTATGTGATTTTCTTTTTTGAAACATCTGTGAGATGGGTGTAGTCCTCAGACTTAATCCACTGTTTAATTTAATGTTTAATTTCTTTAATTTAGTTAACCACTTATTTTCCACAAAAAACCAGATTTAATCCATTCGATAATCACTAAATTCAACTCTGTATTGATTCTCTGTGGATACAGCACTCGTGTAATTGCCAAAGCTATGACTTGCTCATACCCTTGCGAGCACACAATTATACATACACATTAAAACCACATCATGTTTTTGGCAACATTGTTAGGGAATCAATAGTCTAAGTTTAAATCATTGATTGTTGGGGTTTCTTTTTTCTTATGTTTTGATTTGTTTTTTGGTTTAAAGTTAATCATTTATTCCTGAGTGAAATTTTAAAAAAGAACTTATTTTATTCTACTTTTTTTTGTTATTTTTTTGTTATTTTTTAAATAATTTTGTTACTTACTGTTTTTTATTCAATAATTTTTCTACCATCACGAGCTTTACATCTGTTATGATTCAAGATCTATTATGAATCATAACCTAAGATAGAAGAAAAATTAGACATGAGAAGTAGAGAAATTGAGAAGTAAAGAAATTGAGAAGGTTACGGTTGAGAGAGAAGAATCCAAATGTATTCAATCCACTTAATCTAATTACAAGAACAAATCACTTATTTATACTAAATCCCCAACTAAGTTGGTTGATCAAGAATATCTAAGAATACAATGAATTAGGACTAAGGCCTAATAGACATAACGAATTAAAGCCACCTTTCCACTAAAACCTTATTCAAAACATTTACAAGAATTGCCAATGCTAAAACCTCTTAGCCTCTTACAACATCAATCATAACGATACTCCCTTCTTCACAACATTCTGGACTCAATAATGAAAGGCTAGAAATTGACTTTTGATGAAGCTTAATCTCTCCCAAGTAGCATCTTTATAATCCAAATTAGCCCACTGCACCAACACCTCCTGAACTTGGTTGTTCGGTTGCTAAACCACATACGAATCTAAGATAAATGATGGTTCCTACAAGATATCCCCAATGGTTTTTATTTAAGAAGGTGATTTTGAACTTATCTTACCCTTAGGTACATGTTGCTTCAGAAGGGAAAAGTGGAAAACTAGGTGGACATAGGCAGCTCCAAACAATAAGCAAATCTTCCCACCTTGTAAGGTCCAAAATAAAGCGCACTCAGCTTCACATTCTTGCACACCACTACACTGGCCTGCCTATGAGGTTGCAGCTTCAAGTAAACAAGATCTCGCACCTAAAAAGTCTTATCAATACGTTTCTTGTCAACATTGAATTTCATCCTGGCTTGTGCCAATTGCAAGTTATCTTTTAGCTTCTACGCCAATTGCTTCCTTTGTAGTAGCAATTAATTAATTTCACTAAGAGAAGAAGTAGCTCCTTGCAATAACATTGGAGATGGAGGATCATAGCCATATAGAGCCTTGAGGGGAGTGGTTCCAAGAGCAGAATGAGCATGGGAACTGTGCCATAATTCTACCAAGGACAACAACCTATGCCATTGTTTGGGCTAGCTAAATGCTCCTCAAATATTGTTTCGAGCATTGATTTACTCTCTCAGATTGCCCATCTGTTTGTGGGTGATAGGATGAGCTCAAGGCCAAAGAAGATCCCAGCAACACAAACAACTCACGCTAGAAATGACTTGTAAATAATCTATCTCGATTAGAAATAATGGATTGAGGTAGCCCATGGATCTTTATAGATGTTGTCCAAGAGTATCTTAGCATGTTTTTCAGCTGAAATGGGATGATTCAAGGCTATGAAGTGCCCAAACTTCGTATACCGATCCACTACTACCTAAATGACCTCTTCCCTTGTAACTTGGGCAACCCCGCAATAAAATCTATACTCATGTATTGCCATGTTCATCCAGAATGGGTAAGGATTGCAGCAATCCTTGGTAATGTGTATGATTTGTTTTAGTATGCTGACAAACATCAAAAGCTTGAACAAATTCCACAACATCCCCCCTCATGCCAGGCCATTGGAACTACTGTCTCATCCTTTGGCAAGTTTCTTTTAATACCAGAGTGCCCTCCCCAAGTAGAACTATTTAAAGCCACAATAAGGTTTTTCCTCAAGTTAGTCAATGAACCAGTGTACACCTTTCCTTTCAGCCTCATAATTCCATTAGCAACTGTTACATCAGAATCTGATCAGGGGAGCTGTTCTTGATGCTAAAGGCTGTTATACACTCCTAAGCAAAGCTATCACCATCATAAGACATATGCACCTCATCCATCTAAGAAGGAAAAGCAAGAGAAATTGTAGAGCATGAGGCTGATTCTTTCCCTTCCTGCTTGCATGACATAGTATCAGTAACTAAGTACTCTCTACCCTAAAAGTACTCAATTGAGTAATCTAGCCCTAACATTTTCATGAGTCCCCTCCGCTGCACTCTTGTTGTGATCTTATGCTCTAATAAGCATTTAAGACTTTTATGGTTAGTTCTAATAATGAAGTGATGTCCCTCCAAGTAATGCCTCCACTTCTCGACTACCAAGAGGATTGCTAAATACTCTTTCACATAAATGGACAAGCTCATGTGTTTCGAGCTGAGGCCTTGACTCAAATAGGCCACTAGTCTCCCCCTTTGGGATAGAACTGTTCCAACTCTAGTCCCACTTGCGTCTATCTCCAATGTAAAAGGAATGCTGAAATCAACCATAACAAGCACGGGTGCTAAACACATTGCCACCTTCAATCTTTCAAATGCTTCCTGAGCTCCGATAGACCATTGGTAGGCATCTTTCTTAAGGAGATCCGTTAGTGGCTTAGCCATCATGCCATAACTTGCTACAAACTTCTAGTAGTAACTAGTTAATCCCCAAATCCCTCTCAATTGGTTAAGGGAAATAGGTGTTAGCCATTGTCTCATTGCTTCAATCTTGGTTGGATTAATGGCTACACCAGCACAAGAGATAATTTGACCCAAATACTCCACTTGATCTTGAGTAGAAGTGCACTTAGTCAGCTTAGCATACAACTTATGCTTCCTCACGAGCTTAAACACTTGCCTAACATGGTCCACATGCGAATCCAATGTAGGACTATACACCAAGGTGTCATCGAAGAGGACCATCCTTTTTCTTAACAAGTATAACAAGAGAAGCAAATGGATCTTGGGAGTGTTCGATGAATTTAGTTCTCAATGATTCATCCACCTTCCTTTCGATCTCACTTTTTTTGTGAATGTGGGTACTTATAGGGCCTCAAATTGACTGGATCAAAATTGTCCTTCAATGGTATAGCAATGATTCAAAGATCTTTTCGGACGTAAACTATTTGGCTGATAAAATAGATCACTATAGTCCTGGTTCAGCTTGTGGATAAGAGGGTGAAGTTCTTCCTTAATCTTAACTAGTTCTGTTGAGATGGAGAATAGATGGCCTGTCCATTGATAATCTTTCTTTTGAGCTACTTTGTCCAACCCTTTGTCACTCAACATCTTAAGCTGTCCTTGATGCACAATTCCTTGCAACTTGATTGCCTTACCATGAAAATCAAAAGAAACTAAGTGCTGATTGAAATCAAACACCAAGGGACTAATGGTCTTCATCTAATCTACGCCTAGCACCATGTCACAACTTCCCAATTTCAAAACTCAAAAATCATATGAAAACAGGTGGCCTTGCATCTACTAGTTGAATTGATTGCACTTCATTTGGGTGAGCATGGAGTTTCCATCAGCAACTGTCATGGCCAAGAGACTTGTTTTGACCATTTCGTGGCCCACTGTCTTGACTATCTTAGGGTCAACAAAGCTATGTGTGCTTCTACTGTCTATCAAAATTAAGAGTGGTTGTGACTTTCTTCACCCTTGATTCTTATAGTGTTATGTCAACCATTACCAATCAAAGCCTTCACAAAAATCTCCTTTTCATTCTCATCACTGTCTAATTCTTGTAACTTATCCTCTTGTTCGTTGTTTCCAATCTCCTCCCTTGCTCATCTGATTCTTCTTCAGCCTCAGCCCTAGTCACTGTCATAAGGAGCCTAGGATTCTACTTATGGCCAAAAAAGTATATTTTATTGCACTTGAAGCAAAGCCTTTGAGCCTTCTTCCCTTCTAAACTCAAGGACTAAGGAGTCACTTTACTGCCAGTTAGTATTGAAGAGCTGATTGATGCATTCTTGCTTTGAAGTGCTTCAGAATTTGCAAGTACTATGGCCTCATAAAGTTTTGCCTTGGAATAAGCCCGGGACATGGTTAACGGGATAATGGCCTTAGCCTAATTCTTAATCTTTGGCTTAAGACCACTAATGAAGCTAGAGACATAGTATGCTTTGCTAGCACCAGGGTTTACCGCCATTATTCTGTTAGCTTCCAATTCAATAATTGAAAGTTAACCTTGTAGAAGGAAGAGTTAGGATGAGAAGAGAAGTGAAGGGGATGAGATATAGAGAATGAGATGAGAAACAGAGAGAGAATTTCCAAAGGAAAATCTGATTTGTATCTATTGAATGATGAATTTACACGATTTGAGCTTAGTCATACTAGATCAAGTACACTGAACCAAAACCAAAGCTATAACCGACACTTAACCAATTCTGGTGCCAAAACTTAAACTAGCTGCCACATTTGACCACTTTTGACCTCAAACAAACTCTTGGCACCAAAAGGCTTGCCAACTAACATTTGAATACAACACCAAAGCAATTCAAAATCAACACACGTAATTCAAGATCAATTACAACTAAAAACTAAAGGAATCATAATATTCTCTCCCCCCATGAGAAGCTCCTTGTCCTCAAGGAGAAAAGCTTGGAAGTTGGCTCTTCAAGAATGTGAGGTTCTCCCATGTAACAAAGCTCTTGTCCAAATTATGCCACCGCACCAAAGCTTCTTGTAAAGCACCATCTTCAATCTTCACCATCCTTCGTCCCTTGACAGCAGCAGGCTGCAGCAACAATGCCCCATTTGCTCCAACTTTTGGTGGTTCCCGTGAACTTTTAGCTCCATTCTTCATCTGCTTTTTAAGTAATGATACATGGAACACTGGGTGAATGTATGAATGAGGAGGTAAATCAAGTTTGTATGCAACTTTGCCAACTTTTCCAAAATCTTGTATGGACCAAAGAAACAAGAATTTAGCTTGACATTCATCTTGATATCCAAAGAAGACTGTCTATAGGGTTGTAATTTGAGGTAGACCATGTCTCCAACTTCATAATTCTTGCCTACCTTTTTTTTTATCAGCATAGAATTTCATTCTTGCTTGCGCTTGGAGAAGATTATCCTTGAGAATTTGCATCATTTGCTTCCTATGCTATAAGAAGTCAGTGGCTGCAGAATCAGATTGAATAGGCTGCTGCAACATAAATGGAGTAGGAAGATCATATCCATATAGTGCTTGGAAAGTAGTAGTGCCAATAGATGCATGTATATGAGTGTTGAACCAATATTCAGCTAAAGAAAGCCATCATTCTCTAGGCTGTGAGAAAACCATGCTCCAAAGGTACTGCTCAAAACATTGGTTAACATGCTCGGTTTGTCCATCTGTTTGGGGATGGTAAGATGAACTAAGTGCCAATGTAGTGCCTAGCAACTTGAATAACTCCCTCCAAAAATTACTTGTAAAGATCTTGTTCCGATCAGAAACAATGGATTGAGGCAATCCATGTAGCTTATATATGTTGTCAAGGAAGATCTTTGCTAACTTCTCTACTGTAACAGGTCGTATGAGTGAAATGAAGTGGCCATATTTGGTGAAACGATCCACTACAATCCATATGACTTCCCTGCTATCAGACTTAGGCAAACCCTCTATGAAATCCATGCTAATATTGATCCAAGCTCCATCCGAAATGGGAAGAGGTTGAAGGAGTCCTTTGTACCTATGATCCCCCAATTTGGTTTGCTGACAGACTTCACATGCCTTGACATACTCACTCACTATCTTCTTCATGCTTGGCAAGCTGAAATAGGCTTTAATTCTTTGATAAGTGCCCTCTACACTAGCATGTCCTCCCCAAGCTGAATCATGTAAGGTCTAGACAATTTGATTCCTCAAATTTGTTGCAGGGCCAATGTAAAGTCTATTCTGCAATCTGATGATGCCTCTCTACACTGATATATCAGCAACACTGTCATTCTTTTCTGCATTTTTCACCGGCTTGCTGTCACACACTCTTGAGCAAATGGATCCCCTTCATACGACTTATAAACTTCATCCATCCATGATCGTAAGACAATGGACATTGCACAGCACAAACCATGTTCAGCATCTTCAAATTTCCTTAACAAAGCGTTTGCAGCTGCATTTTCTCTACCTCTTCGGTATTCAATATCATAATCAAGGCCAAGCATCTTCATTAGTCCCTTCTTTTGAATTATAGTCACAATATTTTGCTCTAGGAGGTGCTTAAGGCTTTGATGATCAGTTCGAATAATGAATCTATGACCATCTAAGTAATGTCTCCATTTCTTGACTGCTAGAAGAATAATTAAGTATTCTTTCTCATAAGTTGACATGGCTTGATGCTTGGGACTAAGTGCTTGACTCAAATAAGCAATAGACTTTCCTTGTTGAGAAAGAATAGCCCCAATACAAGACCCACTCGCATCTGCCTCCAATATGAAAATTTCAACAAAATTAGGCATGGCCAATACTGGTGCTGCACACATGGCTGTCTTGAGAGCTTCAAAAGCTACTTGAGCCTTTTAAGACCACATAAAAGCATCTTTTTTAAGGAGTTCAGTCAAAGGCTTTGTAATAGATCCATAACCTTTAATGAACTTCCTATTATACCCGGTCAACCCTAAGAATCCCCTCAATTGCTTCAAATTTATTGGAATTGGCCAATCTTGCATTGGTTGGACCTTGGTAGGATCAGTGGAAACTCCTTCATGAGAGATTACATGGCCCAAATACTCGAGCTTGGTCTGAGCAAATGAGCATTTAGACAATTTGGCAAAGAACTTGTGTTGCCGCATCACAACAAATACTTATCTAAGGTTGATGAGATGATCCTCATAAGAAGAGCTGTATATCAATAGGTCATCGAAGAAGACCAGCATTGATCTCCTCAAAAAAGGCTTGAAGATATCATTCATGATAGCTTGAAAGGTGGCCGGAGCATTTGTTAAGCCAAATGGCATAACAACCAACTCGAAATACCCATGGTGAGTTTGAAAAGCATTCTTATATATATCCGGCTTGAGCACTCTGCTTTGACGATATCCCTGTCTCAAATCAAGCTTAGAGAAGAAATGTGCTCCATATAACTCATCAAGCAATTCATCTACAACAGGAATAGGAAACTTATCTTTCAATGTCAAGGAATTTAGTTGGCAATAATCGATGCATATCCTAGATGTCCCATCCTTCTTCTTCTCAAGAATCACAGGTGAGGCAAAAGGACTATGGCTTGGTCTAATGAAGCTCATTTGAAGTAACTCATAAACTTGCTTCTCAATTTCTGATTTTTGAGCATGAGCATATCGGTATGGTCTGATCTTCACTGGATTAGAATTTGCTCGAAGTGGTATGGCATGATCTACACTCCTTTGAGGAGGAAGGCTTTTTGGCTACTCAAAAACATCTTCAAACTCTTCAATCAAGGCGTGAACTTCAGGCTGAATTACCGGCTGAAGTTCAGCAGGTGAAATCACAAACAATTGTCCAAGCCATTGGATTGCATTCTTCTTGAATCCCCCTTGTAAACACTTGCCATTAATCAATCGAAGCTGTGCTTGATCTAAAATGCCTTGCAGTGAGACCTTAGTGCCATGAACTTCAAATGCTACTATCATTTTATCAAAATCAAATGCCACCGGATTGAATGATCTCATCCAATCTACCCCGAGCACCATACCACAACCTCCCAAGGGTAGAACTCTAAAATCAAAAGTGAATTGATGATCTAGCATAGACCATTGGAAAGCTTGGCACTCGTTTTGAGTAGTTATGGAGTTGCCATCAGCGACCATAACCGCAAAAGGATGAATCTTAGTCATTTCGTGCTTCACTTTCTTTATCAATTTGGGACCAACAAAGCTGTGCGTGCTCCCACTATCAATAAGAACAATAATGGAAGTCTTACCAGCCTTTCCTTTGATGCGAATGGTATTGTGAGCTCCATTTTCGGTCAAGGCTTTCATTGAAATCTCGACTCCATCCTCCATTAACTCATCTTGTGAAGAATGCTCAGAACCGTCATCCTCAGCTGCTGAATTCTCACTGTCTGAATCAATTTTAACTCGTGATCCTCTTGCAGACATCCGGATTTGGAATTGCATCTATGTCCAGGGTGATAAGGCTGGTTGCATCTGAAACACAATCTCATTGATCTCTTGTCAACAGCCCGCCCAGATTTGGAGCTTGACGCATCCTTGTGATGAGATTTGAAGCTACTGCCTTTAAATGTACTCTTATCACTTGAAGTTGTAAGTGTGGCTTCCATCAACTTAGCCTTGTTATAAGCATTAGACAAAGTCTTAAGTCCAATGGCCTTCACCATGTTCTTGATCCTAGGCTTCAAACCGCTAATGAAACCAGAGACATAGTGTGCCTCCAAGTCTTGTGGAGTGATGGATATCATGGATATCATGTTAGCTCATAGGTTCTCAAACCTAATCATGTATTCTCTCACGGTAGTAGTTTGATACACCTTATTAAAACTGTCAACTATATCACTTATCTCCTCTTCACCATATCATTCACACAATTCTTCTACGAATTGGCCCCAAGAAAGATTAGGTTTGCTTTTCAATACACTATAAAACCACACCTCATGATCTCCATGTAAGTGCACTGCTGCCAACTCAACTTTTTCAGCTTCACTTATGTTATAGTATTGGAAGTACCGGTCACACCTCCTCAACCAAGACTCAGTTTGCTTGCAATCAAAAGGCTCGATTTGGACCCTTGGCTGTCTGTGGGAACTGCTCCTGCTACCAGATGTAGTATCATTACTCATTGATCTTTACTGATGATGCAGATCAGGTGGCCTATCTTGATGTTCGAAGTCATCAATTGAAGTTCTGTGGTGAACAACAAAATCGGGAGGTCTTGAGGCAGACCTGAATTCTGGCCATACAATCGAGAATGAGCTTGTTCTGTGGCTCGATCCTGATTCTCTGTAGCAATCTCAACCTCTTAAGGTCGATCATCTACTGATCTGATTTGAATTGACGGTCCAGCCTTGAATCGTTGGAGATTTATCTCGATTCCTAACTAAACCCTTAGCTCTGCTATTGTTCACTTGCAGTTGAACCACTTCAGCGGGTGGAATAATCTTGCTAATGGGCTTAAAAATCGCATTAACAGATGATTCTTCTTTCTTATTGATCTGATCCTACAAATTCATAAGCTTTGCCTCGATTTGCTGCAAATGATCTTCTTTTTTCAAGTCACTTTCATGCAGTTACTGCTGCATGTTCAAGATCATTTGCTCTTGAAATTGATCGAACTTTGATTAAGCTTTTCTACATTGTTAAGGTGATCAAGTATGTCCTGAAGATGACCAGTAGTAAGATTCTGAGGTCCGGTTGTGGCATTTGCACTAGCAGCAGTAGCGTAAGACACATTAAGACCAACAGCTGCAGCTGCATTTGCTCCACCAGCTCCCAATCGAGTCCTCACTCCATCAGCCATATTTTGATTGTTTTTATTTTGTTTCGCCAGCTCCAATCAATCAATTGACTGCTTGAACCGGCTCTGATACCAATTGTTAGCTTCCAATTCAATAATTGAAAGTTAACCTTATAGAAGGAAGAGTTAAGATGAGAAGAGAAGTGAAGGGGATGAGAAATAGAGAAGAAGATGAGAAATAGAGCGAGAATTTCCAGAGGAAAATCTGATTTGTAGTGATTGAATGTGAATTTACATGATTTGAGCTTATTTATACTAGATCAAGTACATTGAACCAAAACCAAAGCTATAACCAGCACTTAACCAATTCTGGTGCCAAAACTTAAACTAGCTACCACATTTGACCACTCTTGACCTCTAACCGAATCTTGGTTCCACAAGGCCTGCAAACTAACTTTTGAATACAACACCAAAGCAATTCAAAAACAACACACGCAATTCAAGATCAATTACAACCAAAAACTAAAGGAATCATAACACATTCTTGATCTTAGGTTCTCAAACCCTGTCATATATTCTCTAACAGTAGTGGTTTGAGTTACCTTGCTGAAATGATCCACTACATCTCCCAGGTCCTCATCTCCATATCATTCAAAAAACTCATTAACAAATTCATACCAAGTAATATCCTAATTATTGAGGATTAAGTTATGGAACCACACCTCATAGTCTCCATTTAGATGAACTACAACCAATTCCACTTTCTCTACATCCACCACATGACAAAAACAAAAATATCTCTCACACCTCCTAATCCAAGACTGTGGCTGTGATCTATCAAAGGCATCAATTTTGACCTTAGGCTATCTGAAACCACTACTCCTGGTCGCAGCTGTAGCTTCATTTCTTTGCTCCAATGCTCGAGGATGCATCTAATCAAGAGGCCTGCCTTATTGGTGTAAAAAATCCAAGTCCTTGACGCACTGCTTTACGGTTGATTTGTTCTTGTAATCCAATCATATGCTGCTGCAATTGTTGATTAGAATTGGAGGCATTTCCCACTCTGAGACATATCTCGTACTTCTTGGCTCAGACATCCCATTACTGCTACCTGTTGTTGAATCTCAGACCTTAGCTAATTAAAACTTTCTCCTTAACTCAAACTCACTCCTGCTGTGACTCCAACTTAAGTTCCTGCCATAATGCCAGCATTAGCTAATGCATTTGCAGCTACACCAGCTCTAGTTGTGACTCCTCCAGACATTGGAATATCTATTCAGTTTATATCGATCAAATTAGACAAGTAACAATCAATGCGTGTGAGGTAATTGAACTTGTGAACTACTAAGCTTGATCCGATGCAGAATCAATCAATTTGAATGCGGTTCGCTTTGATCAGTAGCAATCTATCAAGATCTGATGCCAATTATTATGATTCAATATCAATCTTGAATCATAACCAAGGATAGAAGACGAATTAGAGATGACAAGTAGAGAAATTGAGAAGTACAGAAACAGGTTAGGGTTGAGGGAGAAGAATCCAAATGTATTTAATCCAATGAATCTAATTACAAGAACAAATCATTTATTTATACTAAATCCCTAGCTAAGTTGGTTGATTAAGAATATCTGACAATACATTGAATTTAGACTAAGGCCTAATTGACTTAAGTAACTACAGCCACCATATTGCCAAAACTTTATTCAAAGCATTTACAAGAATTGCCATTGCTAAAACCTCTTAGCCTCTTATAACCTCAATCATTACAACATCCTTAATTTCAAGCACATTGCCTTAGATTTTGACCGATAGCCCTAAGTCGCGTCTAGCTAAAAATGTTAAACCCCTGGGATGCAACCTAATCTATTTTCTTTGGTTTCGTAATTTAGGTCATATGATTTTTGGATTGCCCTCCTTTACTTTTCATGGTTCGTCATTTTTCGAACCCAGTTGATTACATTGTTTCTCATATCTGTTGGTTACTTGTGTTTTTGAATTTTTCCTAACACTTTTAATGAGTTTACTTTGTCAATTTGTCTTGATTTGTCTTATTTGGGATGTTCTTTGCCATATCAAGCCTAGCAAACTCTATTAAATTAGCATATCTAACTACTTAGATTGTTCGTTTCCTTCCCTTGCCTTCATTGAGTTCTATATTTGTTACATAGACAATAATGTAAGGTTTGGGTTTGGGAATGTCATGAGTAGTTTGAACTTTTGGTTGTCTTTTTAGCATAACTTAATTCAAATTCTGAATTTCCACATGCTTAGCTATGAATTGATATGAGTTATATTGAGTTCAAATTTAACAAGTATCAAGAATTTCTAAACTTTATGTAATGCAATTATACTAGGATTCTACTATTACACTCAATGTTTTTGTCACTAAACTTGTTTGAGACTTCAATTCGTTTGCTCTCAACCTTATATAAACCTTGCATATTTGGTTGTTTCATTAGGAGAAATTTTAGGAATTCAAGCCTTAGCAACTTACCCATAAAAGGGAGAAATCACTAGTCTATTTCTTTCTCCTAAAGTAACCAGGTAATTACATGTGACTTGTTAGTTCTTATAGCACTTGTGTCTCAAGCAAATAAACCCACAAGGGTTTTTCAAAACCTGTTATGGTGGGCCAACTGCATTGGGAGCTTCCGGTCTAATGCTTCCTACACGGGCCACGGAAAAAGCTTAAGAAGAGTTAAATTCTGTACGTTACCTTGACAAGAACCAATGCCTCATTTTAGTGAGATATTCTTCTAAGGTTTGTGCTATAATGGCTTAGGTTGTGAATTCTTTTGACTCGAGCCATCAAGTTAGAGGAGTTCTTTTCACTCTGTGCCATGAGCCAACTGGATCGGGAGTCACCGAACAAAATCTCATTACATGGGTCTTCAAGAGACAAACCTAGCCATAAGTTACTTCAAAGAAAGAGAGAGTGAGAGAGAGAGAGTGAGAGAAGAAGAAGAAGAAGAAAAGACTTGGGATTCCTATTTTGTTTAGGGATAACATGTTAGGGATATACATTCCTTTAATTATTCCACTAATCATGTCAGATATTAAAGTTTTGAATAAGATAGGAGAGAGAGCTTTAAACGTATTTACTAGTAAAAAATACTTATATGGCGAAGACCTTAGATGGAACAAGTGCAATGATATCATCACATGAGGATTCTTCTTTCTTGATTTCCCTCTCACTTTTTTAAGAAAATGTTTGTCATGACAAATTCATGTAATCATATGCTTGATTGAATCTTTCTAGCTTTCAACTAGTTTGAAATGAGTCTTGCTTGAGGACAACCAAGGTTCGCGTTTAGGTTTTTTATGTGTTTCATATTTTGCATGTTTTATAATGCATTCCTAAGATATTTTCAGCTATTACAGGTCTAATATTGCATGATTTGTGTGTATTTGGGCTTTAAACGCATTGGAGCAAGGACACCTTAAAGAAGGGAGAAAACAGGCTCAAATGGACAAATTTGTAGACTACGCAAAACCCAACCACATGTGGAAAAAAGGACCCACCTGATCAAGTTAAAGTGGAGAAAACATCTTCCATTGGGTGTGCGGATCAAGGCCAAGAATTTTGGCAATTGGTCAAGCTTAAAACAAGCAAAAGATAAAAAGAAGAGCATTCATGACCGGATGATATCCAATTGCACTTAAGGTACCACTGAGAACATGTTGAGTTTTTTGAGAACTTAATTTTGACATAATATTTGACATGTAAATCTTTCTATATAAAAACTTATACGCATTAAGTTAACTGTGGCAGCTGCAAAAGTAGCGGTTGATCGATCGACCATTTTTCTAATCAATCAGCCACCTATAAGGGCATGCCTTAAGTCTTGCCACACTTATAAAACGGGGTGGAGGACCTAATTTTTCTCCTACTCTTTTCCATATTTTCTCTTCTAGTCTTTCCCTAAGTCGTGAAGAGAGATCAGAATTTTGTCGAAGGCCGAAGAGCAAGTGGTCCGAGAACCGGGGATCAAAGAAAGAGTCAAGTCAACATCGATCAAGGAAATCTTAAATGTATGAGTTTTTTCTTCTTTTTTCTTTTCAATTCATTATGTATACCCTAGTAGCTTGAAGGTGAAGGACAGGTAGCTATCCAGATCCCAGATTTATATTTTAAGCTCAATATTGTCTTTTGTCATGCTATTAGTGTTAGGAATAGTGTCCTGAAATCTATATTTATTCTTGATACCATACTTTAATTAATGAATAAATGAGAAGTCATAGTCGTTTCCTTGTTAAATTTGTGTAAGCGAGCATTTATACTGCAGGTGATTTTCTTTTGAGAAATATCTATGAGATGGGTGTAGTCTCCAGAGTACAATTTACATGTTTATTCTAAGTGGTTTATGAGACTATGCCATATATAGACTTGGAACAAATGGTATGGATTGTTGTTTGCAAGACTCGTAGTCGAAGACAAGTTTGGACCACTTGTATGTTATGACTATAATGTGACACTTTAGATCACTTGTGTTGGTCATGTAGATGGCGATCCAGAAGTATTAGGTTAGTGTGTTTAATAAGATTGACACACTGAGTTGGACTGGATTACTTGTTTCTTGACTACTATCAGAGATGAGTGATTCATATTGTAATATTTGAATGACAAATCTAAATCTTGAGGGTATTTTGGACTTGTGAATAGAGCGTTAGATACTTTTGGTGTACTATAAGTAAAGTCCAAACGAATAACTGAAATCCCACGTACATTGGATAGCGGCATGAAATGTGACAAGGATCAGGTATTGAATAGGGAATCTACAGTCTCTTATGAGATATGGGTGTCCCCTTAGTTGATTCGCAAATATTTGAATAGTTTAGAAACTTTGACCGAAGTATTCCAAGTATTTGATATTTAAAATTTATATTGTGAATTTATTCAAGTGTAAATGAATTATTCAGTGAGGGGCGGGTCAGTAACTAATGGAGAAGATGTGAGAAGGATAATAGTAGTGGTTATATTTATTCTTTATCATGGACATCTAGCGGAGGGGTGATTGTCATCAATACAGTATATTAGGGAGATATCGAATAAATAATTTAAGTCTGGAGTGTAGTGAGATTTATTTAGTGGAATTAAGTCTCATTAAATGTCAATTAAATTATTTCATGAAATGATTAATTTTACCCATTTGGAGCTAGATTTAAATTGTCCCTGAGGTCCCTCTCAATCCTTTGTATTTATTGGCATCGAAAAAATGGTAAAGAATTAATGTGATGGATTATTTTTCCACAAGATAGGTAAATTTAATTTTGCCAAACATTATTCATGAGATGAATAAAATTTTACATGTAGAAAACAAAGCCAAAAAAAAAAAAAAAAAAAATCAAAATCGCATTTAAAACAGTGGCGATCCGCGTACTTCGCTTGTAGCCAATCAGCACGTGACATGTGTCGTGCTATGAGGCTACCTAAGGGGGGTGATTTGCTCCTTCGGGCGTGGACCAATAGCGTACCAATCTGTGGCACGCATTTTGAATTAAATAAATGCGTGATTTGAGCAGGGTTTGAAACGATGCGTTTTACCTCTTTTTGGCTATTAAATGACGCATTTTGTTCTTAACTAGGCGGTTCTCACATCGGAAAATTGAGATCTTTTTGCTCCGATACACTACTATAAATAGAGGTACCTATTCTAAGAGTTTGGCATCCAATTCAGAATTAATTAGAAAAGGATTATGAGAGTATTGACTTTCGGAGACCTAGTGGGAAAGAGAAATTTCCTTAGAAATTTTTCTTTCCTTAAAATTTAATATTTTTCGGAGCCAACCCTCTGGGCAACTTTAGGTTATTGCGTAGAAGATCGAAGGGTCTCGATTTTCTTGGTATCCTTTATTATTGGAGCAATTCTAGGTATGTTCTTCTTTCCTTATTCTTTTTTCTTTTCTATTTATTTATAGTATTTGTTACTATACCTATTTAAGTTTATGTTCTCCTTCACTTCTTCCTCATCCCAAATTCTATTAATTCTTAGGTTAAGTTCAAGATTTAATCAAGAACTTAACAATTGGTATTAGAGCCTCGTTTGGCTTCCAAACAATCCAACGTGATTTGATATCAAATATCCCTTGATTGTATTGCAATTTGTATAAGAATTCAGTTCTGAATTCAATTGTGAATTGCAGAGAAAAGTGCTTGTAAAAACACATAAAAAGAGGTTCAATTGTTGATCGGTGGTGAAGTCGTTGAATTCAAGCTTGTGTCGATCACATTTTTGAAAATAAAATAGCAGAATTGAGTGATTGAAGAGTAAGTTTTTTTTGATCGTAACTGTGATAAGAATGGAGAGTTAATTGCAGCACTTTGATCACTTTCAGCTGAAGCAGAGCTGTTGCCTTGACGTTTGAGCGAGAAGCTTAATTTTTCTTGATCAGATCTTCATTGTTCAGCTGAAGAAGGAGTTAAGTGTGAGCTAATTGATCCACATTACACTCAGTCGGAATAAAAAAAAATCAGAAGACAAGCGACATTGAGGTTAATTCGGATTCGAAATTCAGAAGTTGAGTGAGGTAACTGCTTTCTGAGGTTGAGTTCATATTCAATCCGATGCTGCTCTTGTGCTGAATTGTGATGAATATTCTGTTGTTAAGCATAGAAGTGGTAAGAACTCATCAGAATCTGTGTTGATTCTTAAGAATTATATGTCATTGAGTGGAGAATTGCTTAGGCGAAAATATGTCAGCGAAGGCGATACTCTAACAGCATAGGCGAAAGTCTGACAGTAGAGCGAAAGTGTTGAAATCCGATTTCGTTCGTAAGATCGTCTGAGAATTGCGTTGAGGTCTTGATTGCGAGTTATAGTTGACCTTAATTCAGTGGTGTAAGTCGAATTACTCGACTAACTTTGCGGGTAGGGTTTGTTCACATTTCCTCTGTTCGAGTTTGAAAGCTAGGGTTTGGAATCTGTGTGATTCTTAAATCCGATCTTGAAATTTCAGAAAATTGTTGGTAACTGGTGATTGTGCTGCTTTGAATTCGAAGATCATTAAGATCAATTCATAGGGTGAAGTTCAGGAGCGAAATATGGATGGTAGTGATGCAACAGGTCAGGATTGGCTTACGAATGCATACTTTGACAGTAGGATAAAGCAATTTTGCGATGAATTATTACAATAGGTGATGCAGCAAGTCTTTGGCAAGGTTGATCAGCAAGTTCAACCACTTGAATCAGAAAAATATGATCAGGTCATTTTTCAATCACAAAAATTGGAGGATAGGGTTAACAAGCATTGGGATCAGTGTAAGGAGGAACTTGAAGTGAAATTAGCTGACATTCAAGAACAATGTCAAAGGCCAAACTCTTCCGCAGTAGCTGAAGTGCACATTGTCGAGCCATTTAATGTAGTTGAAGAAGAATTGGATCAAGGTAATGCCGTAGTTGATGAAAACGAGTTGGATGAACCTGAGGTTGAACGTGATGATCTTTATGAAGACTCTTTGCTAGAATTAGAGTATTTTGATGAGGATGAGCTACAGTACAACATGCTTCAAGAATGGGAATACGATCTTCATGTCATGGGAATGTTGAAGAATGCAAAGAGTAAAGTGAAGAAGAATCATCTTAACAACGCAATGAGAGATTTTTGGGAAACAAAGAAGATCACAAAGAAGAAATCGAGGCATAAGGTTGTGTTGCAGCACATGAGGTGTGATGATAAAAATGCTGATCTTACTGCTGTACGTGCTAGTATACAAGACTCAACTCACATGCAGAATCGAAGCAATTTCATTACTGAGCAATGTTATTCTGCTGGAGAACCACTTGTTGCTGCAGTACCTTCAGATACAATTCAAGATATGCTTAAGTTCACATTTGGGCGTGCTGTGGTGCTAACTCAGATCCAGAACGACATTATATTGAAGGCCTTGCAAGGTCTCTTGTGTTGGAAGGATGTTTATGAACTGAGAGCAGCTGAAATGCATTATCGGCATGCCGATCAGCAAGTTCGCAATGGTCTATTTCTTCATTTGAATAGAGTTGTGACTTATCCGAGTGCAATTTCTTATGATAGGTTGCCTCCTGATCCGGGAGAAGACTCTCAAGACTATATGAAGCTGAGAAGAGTCGATTTTTTGCTAAAAAGATGCACTCGAGCTGCGGGAGTGCGTTTCAAGTTCCACAACACACAAAGCTGGGTTCCCTTGCAAACATTGGAGCTGAAGGTTGTGTACCAAGGTTGTAATGTGGGAAGATATACATCTGATCGGATCCACATCAGTACCATAGGAGCTTTAAATGGTTTCATAGATGATGACAAGGTCCTTGAACCGGGAGGGGATGAATCACAAGTGATTGGAGAAGCTTGGCAATAGGTGCTACTGTGTGTTGATGAAAAGTTCAGTGTCGGTGCAAGTGTTAGTGGACAAATGGTTGTGGCTGTGAGTCATGGTGAGGTTAGCATTGTACGAAGCCAAGGGCCGAGGATGATAGCTCCTGTAAAATGCAACAATCCGCGGATGGGAATTAGTATATGGAGGGAGAAGATTAGTGCAACATCAAGATCAACTCCATCTGAAATGGGAGTGAAAATCAGCAAGGGAAGACTTGAGAGCAAGCAGGAATGTGTGAACTGCAGCAAGGGCGATGTAGATTGGAATGGTTTGGGTGTCCAAGCTATGACATTGTGCAAGTGGCATTCAACAATGGTTTATGAACCCTTAGTTTGTGTGGTTTATGCAAGATCAAGAAGTTGTCAGATGAAGCGTGAGGAGACGTTGGTTGAAGAAGGATCTCAAGTTGCTAATGTAAATGTTAGTCCTCAAGTTCATCTTCTATTAGATGAATATAGGCCTCAAAATCATGTCCCTGAAGTTGAAAGAACTAACAGTCCACATGAACGATCACCTGATCAAGAGCATATTCAATCTGTTAGCATGCATTTTGTTCAGAAAGATTGTCCACGTCCTGTTTATTTGAATGCTCAAACTCACAACATCCAAATGTTTGATAAAAACAATGTTGCAAGCTTTGTCATTACTGCAGAGCACGTTGGTTCAGCCAGAAATCAGATTCCAGTAACAAATATGCAGTGTCGGCATGCCGATCAGCAAGTTCAGCATGATTTAATTCTTTTCTGGAAAAGAGATTTGATTAATAAGGATCCTATCATGAAGCTATGCTATTGGGAAGACATTTGCAAGACGTTTGTCACCGAGGTCTCAGCTGAGGACAAAGAAACCATTGCATTTTTGAAGTTACAGCTGCTGAAATTTTGGCCATTAGTGTACATCGACAAGAAATTGGGCTGTCTGAATTGCAATGGGAAATGGTTACAAGCAAATCTTGATGTTAGGTTCTCTTGGTTTGAGTTTGGGAGGCCTCCCGAGAAGTTAAAGGACTTCATATGCATACCCATGGGGTTGATGACATTCAAACTCTATTGTACAGCATCTTATAAGCAGAATTACAGTGCTGTTGCTGCGGTTAATAATTCTCTGCAGCAATATCAGGTCCTGAGCTGTATTAACTGCATTAGGAAGTGTGTTAGAGGTGGTGTTGATGTATGGTTTGATCAGTCCAGACAGCCTGAGGAGGACTATATATTCAAGCACCAACATTTTGTAGCAGCAAGGGAAATACTGCAGCATTTTGGAGTTAGTTCAGCATGGGTACATTTTAGTTGCAACAGAATTCAGCAGGTCCAATTGCAGTACCATTTGGTTCTTGATTTGCACGGGTTAAATACATGTTCTTGCTGTTATATGAGGCTGCGAGGCAGTGGGCACGCTCAAGGTATCTCCTATTGCATAGCAAGTGAGTTTCAAGTGCAGATAGAGTGCTTCAGTTGCAAGAATTCGACAAGGAGTTCAATACTCCATAAGCAAGAAGTTCAGCTATCTTTTCATAAGCTAAGTGATCTACATAGTTACAACTCTTTTCCATTCTTGAGGACAAGAATGTTTTCAAGGGGAAGGGAATGTTATGAATGCGAGAATCCGAGTTATAATTCAAAGGTAGGTAGCTTAATTGTTTGAATTGGTTTTGGCGGGAATATAGTATGTGTGGTCCCATGTTAGTTGTTCTTGTTATTTCTCCTTAAATAATGGTTGATTAGCTTGTAATAAGGCATTCAATGAACATACTAAGCCATCTCTTTGAGATAAACTTCTTTCTGTCATCTTAACTCTTCTATTTTCTCATCTCCTTCACTTCTTCCTCATCCCAAATTCTATTGATTCTTAGGTTAAGTTCAAGATTTAATCAAGAACTTAACATACTAGTTTTTTTTCTTCTAAGTATCAAAACCATGCATATAGTCACTATAAAAGTTTAAAGGGACATTCCTCATCAGTAAATTGTAGAGGCTTAGTGATATTAGAGAAGTCCTTACTAAACCTTCTATAGAAGCCCCCATGACCCAAGAAACTTCGAATACCCTTAACATTAGTAGGGGCGGCAATCGCTCTCTCACTTCTGTTTTTGATCTATCAACCACAATTTCCTTTTTCAAAATCATATGCCCTAACACAATCATTCCTGTACCAGGAAATGACATTTCTCCCAATTCAAAACAAGATTAGTGTTAGTGCATCTTTACAAAACCATAGAGAGGTTAGCTAAACAATCATCGAATGAGGCACCAGTGATGGAAAAATCATCCACAAATACCTCTATGAACTTTTCCACCGTGTCATTAAAGACTGCCATTGTACACCTTTAAAATGTGGCAGGACTATTTCATAATCCAAAAGGCATTCTCCAATAGGAAAAGGTACCATATGGACAAGTAAAAGTGGTCTTTTCTTGATCTTCTGGTGCTACGGCAATTTGGTTGTATCTTGAATGACCATCAAGGAAATAGTACTAAGAATGGCCAGTAAGTTTTCCTAACATTTGATCAATGAATAGTAAGGAAAAATGGTCCTTTCGGGTGGCATCATTATTTTTTCTATAATATATACATACCCACCACCATAGGATCATCCTAGTATGGTTGAGCTCATGATTCTCATTTTCTACTACAGTTACCCCACTTCTTTGGAACTACTTGCACTGGACTTACCCACTGACTATTAGATATGGGATAAATGATCCCGGCATCTAATAACTTGATAACTTCGCTCTTTACCACCTCCTTTCTAGTAGGGCTTGATCGACGTTGTGGCTGCACGATAGGCTTGAAGCAATCTTTCATGAGAATCTTATGCTTGCATAATGAAGGGCTCTCTTGATGTTTGTAAGGGTCCATCTGATGGCTGATTTATGCTCCCTTAGAACCCTAAGCAACCTTTCCTTTTCGACATTGCTCAAAGAAGCATTAATAATAACAAGATACGTGTTAGAATTACTAAGATAGACATACTTGAGAAGAGATGGCATAGACATACTTGAGAAGAGATGGCAGTGGCCTGACCTCGAGATTTGGAGGCTCATTTTCTCTTATTCTCTGCTGATTTTCAATCGCTTGTATGTCCTTCACTTTTCTTTCATGGTGCGAATCGAAAGGTTTGCAGTCCTCCAGGTATTGAACGCATTCCCTTATTAATTCGTTCTCAGTGTATATGGCCCCTAACTTTGTTACTCATGCTTCGATTGGTAACTTAGGGAATGTGTCCTTGAACTTCTTAGCTACCAAAATGTCTATAATATCAACCTTGAAACAATAATCCATGATAGTGGAAAATTTCATAGCATTAAAAACATTGAAGGTTACCTGTTCATCTTGCACTCTTAAAATGAGTTTCCCTTATTGTACATCTATCAAGGTCCTTCCTATAGCAAGGAAGGGTCATCCAAGAATAAGAAGGATCTCTCGATCCTCTTCCATGTCAAGTACTATGAAATCGGCCAGGAAGATGAATTTGTCAACCTTCATTAAGACGTCTTCAACCACACCTCTTGGATTTTTAATCGATCTGTCCACAAGTTGGAGAGATTCTGTAGTTGGTTTCACCTCTCCTAAGCCAAGCTTCTTGAACACATAGAGAGGCATTAAATTAATGCTTGCACCTAAATCACATAAAACTTTTATCAAAGCTAATGGTGCTAATGATGCAAGGTATAGTGAAACTCCCTTGATCTTTTAGCTTGGGAGGTAACTTCTTTTGGAGTAAGGCACTGCATTCTTAAGTTAGTGCCACTGTTTCGAATTCTCCCAACTTTCTTTTGTTAGATAAGATTTTCTTCATAAATTTTGCATATTTGGGTATCTGCTCTAATATATCAGTAAAAAGGGACACTAATATGTAAATTTTTGAAAACTTCAAAAAATTTTGAAATTTGTGTATCCCCTTTTGTCTTTTTTAATTGTTGAGGGAACATGACCTTCGATTTGTGGGGTTGAGGTTTGGCCCTTTTTGGTTCATCTTTGTTTTGGATTTTTGTTTCTTCCTCATTTTCTGTTTCATGGTTCATGTCTGTGGACAGGTCAATTAGGGGTTGTTCATTTTGTGTAGTCTTGGTTACCTGAGTTGGTTAATTTGGAGTTTTTCCACTTCTCAATTCAATTGCTTCGACGTGCTTTCATGGGTTAGTGGTTGTGTTACAAGGAAAGGAACATTGAGACCTTCCAAAAAGTTGTTTTGAAATTTGTCCGGCTCAGGTCTCAAGGTTTCTATTCTAAGCTTCTTGATTTCGAAGATTTGTTCGTGTTTCTTGCGCAATGCTTGTTATTTCTTGCATAAACTTATTGAACAATTCTTTGAGATCACTTTTCTTTTGTAATGTAGGTGAATGGGCTGTTTTTGAATCCCTAGGTTACTCCATGAAAAATTTGGGCAGTTTCTCTACCTAGGATTGCAAGTGTTGGAGTAGGGATTGCGATGTGATTTTTGTAAATTTGAAACAAAATTGGCTTGCTTGTGATTTGAAGAAGCTTTGGCAAAGGGGTTCCCTATCTGACAGTCTATGCTCGCATTATTTCCTGCACAAAACTCACATGTTAGCATAGGAGGTTGTATGGCATTAACACCTGTGTTGCCTAACTATTTTTGAACCATTGAAATTTGAGCTAGCAATGTGGTTAATGCATCTGCTTTGTGAGTACTTGTAGGCTTCCTTTGCATTGTTCAATCAACTATTCTCATGTAGTTGTTACTACGCATTACCTTTAGCAACTCGTATGCTTCGTTCGATGTTTTGTTGTTTAGGGCACCTCCAGTAGCTGCGTCCACAATTGTTTGGGTATTAGATGCCAAACCATTGCAATACGTTTGGACTTGCATCCAAACTGGTAAACCATGGTGTGGGCACCTTCTTAAAGGCTCTTTATATCATTCCCACGCATCATACAATGATTTCATATCATACTATGTAAAAGAGGTAATGTCATTCCTCATTTTGGTTGATTTGGTTGGTGAAAAATATTTTGCAAGAAATTTTTGTGCCAAATTATCCCATGTGCTGATGGTACCTGGTGGCAATGATATTAACCATGCCTTGGCCTTTTCTCTTTGTGAGAATGAGAATAGTCTTAAGCGAATGGCATCATCCCTGATGCCATTGTGCTTAAATGTATCACATATCTTAAGAAAATTAGTGATATGTCGATTCGGGTCCTCACTAGTAAGATCACCAAACTGAATAGTATGCTGAATCATTTGTATTATCACAGGTTTTATTTCAAAATTGTTTGCTTTATGGGTAGACATCGGATGCTAGAAGTGCATCCTCCAATAGTTGGGACAACATAATTCTTTAAAGCTCTTTCATTATCATTATTTTCATTAGCCATTGTTTCAGTTTGCTTGGTTTTTCTTATTTTTAGGATATAGAGGGATTATTTCATTTTCTTTTTGATTTTGCTTACAAAGTAAGAAACACAATCTCAAAAGTTAAAGAAAGATAAAAATAATGAGAAAGAGCCAAAATAATATCATATAATTCAAAGCTTAACTAAACTAAATTTTAAACACGTTAAAAAGTTAAAATAAGGATATAACTAATTAGAAAAACCAAAAATACAATAATCTAATACAAAAACCTAACAAAATAATAATAATAATAACAAAAACAAAAGAAAGACAAAACTAATGTTTGGAAAAACTAAAAAATAACAATTTAACTTTCAAACATTTTTCAAAGTTAACTTATAAGTAAAAGAAAGATGCAATTAATAAAAAAAACACAAGAAAAAGAACAAAATAACACAAACTTAACAAAACTAAAAACAAACACAATTTTGGAGGGGGTGCTGTATACGAAAACAAAAATAACGTTACAAATAAAATCAAGTGAATTAAATAAATGAAAGAAAAAAATTTTCTTCGTCAAACTTAAACAAATAGAACAAGTTTTATCAAACAACTTCAAATTAGAACGAAGACTAGTTGGTATCGCTAACAGTCAGATAAGAAAAATCCCTAGCAGTGGCGCCAAAACACATGATGCCTTCTTTATGTTTGCGCTTAGCAAGTGCACTAAGTCATATCAAGTAATATAGAATGAGTAGAGTACCATTCCCATGAGGATTGTCATTAAAGGAGTTCCGAAATTAGTAGTTTCAGCACTATTTGAAAAAACCAAAATTTGTAGTTTTTTGTTAAGTTATAACCAAAAGAAAAAGAACTAAAGAGGTTACTTTTTTTTTTTTTTTTGGTTTTCTGATTTAATTAGGTCCAAGACATCCGATTTCACCTAATTGCATTAATACGCCATTTTATTCTCAGTATTCATGTTGTTATTGCATGTTGATGGTAAAAAAACCCTAATTACTAAATATTCTTTGTCGAGCAACATTTAGCATGCTCTTTTACAAATTAACTCATCTATCACTTTAACATTCATAAAAAATCTCCTCTCAGGCTCATTATAAATCATTGTAGGCTTTGCATAGTGATCAAGCATTTAAAATTCATGAAGAACAATGATAAATACTTTAATAACGCAATAGACAAGACATTGAATACGTCGAATTAGAAAAGAGTAATTTATGACTTAGGCTATGCCGTAGCCTTGGAAAAGAAATATTAGTTAAGGGTAAACATAATATAATACAAAAATAAGACAAAATCCATGATCTTAAAGAAGATAAGAATAGAAAAGAACTAGAAAATAAAAAATCACAAGCCAAACATCTTCTTTTCTCCTTTTTCCTCTTCCCTACGAATTTATGCCTAATTTTCTACTTGTATTGGTTCCCTTCCCCCCCCCCCCCCCCCCCCCCCCCCCCCCCCCCCCCCCCCCCCCCCAAGAATGAATGATGCAAAAAACTTCCCAAACCTCTTTACTTATATTACATAATGTTGAGATTACTTAAAATAAAAAAAATACAGCAAGTTTAAAGCTCATTGCACCAACACACTGCCATTGCTGCCTGGTTTCTGCAAGTTGCTAAGTTGTTGTTGATTTTTGCACATTTTTTCAGCTTTGGCAACCCAAAATTAGTATTTACACAAAGTTCAATATGCTCTTGAACTCTACAAGAAGTTCTTTCACTTGATTTATCCATTTTGCCAACCAAATTTGCAAGTTGAAGTGAATTGTGCAAGGGTATTATTCATTCTCTTAATTTTGTTGTTCTTGCTTTTTTTTTTTTCCTGCTTTGCACCACCCGAAATCAGTTTTGACATCATTATGACCATGTTCTTGATGTGTATATTATTGCACTTGATTTGTTCATTTTTCCAACCATTTTTGAAAGTTGAATTGAATTGTGCATGCTCTTGTTGCTTTTGTTGTGACCATGCGGTTTGATGTGTTTTACCCAACTTTTTGCTTTTGTTTGATGCAACTTGCATTCACTTATTGATGTTGATGATAAAACCTAGCAAGGTTTAGTACAAAATGAGGTTTTTTTTTTTTTTTTTTTTTTTTTGGAAAAGAAAATAGCAATCGGAGGAAAAAAGAGCAAAATGAAGCAATAACGATAAAAGTTTCATGTAAAATGGTTTGAAAATGAATAAAAATGACATGAATAAATATATACTAAATTAGACTTATCACTCTGTTTTCGTTCTTTAGGTTCATAGATTTTGTCTTAGTTTTGCTTTATATTATGTCCACTATGAATTAATTTTGTCTTTCCTAGGCTATGATGTGGCCTAAATTATAATATACACTCTTTTCTAATTTGATGTATTCAAATATTGTTATTGCATTATTTGAGTGTTTATCATTGTGCTCTATAAGTTTTGAATGCTTGATCATCATTCAAAGCCTTAATGATTCATAATAAGTCCAGAAGGAGATTTATGATGATTATTAAAGTGATAAATAGCACAAATTAGGTAAATGCTAGAGATAGATTAACGCGATTGGTGTGGTCTTAAAACATGGATCTTTGAAACTCTTACGCAAGAGATTGATGAGTTAAAATGTAAAAGAGTATTCTAAGTGTTGCTTCAAGGAGAATATTTAGTAAATCAGGGTTTTCGACCATCAACATGTAATAACAGCTTCAATACCGAGAACAGAAACGCGTATTGATGCATGTAGATAAAATTAAATGCCTTGGTTCTATAAAAATCAGAAGCCTTCAAAAAAGAAAAACTAGTACACTTTTATTCAAATTGGAAAACATTTTTGGTCTCTTTCATTTTGTTCGTTTCATATAAAAAACTACAAATTTTGATCTTTCAAATAGTACTGAAACTACTAACTTCGTTACTCATTCAATAAACAATCCTCATGGGACAATACCCTACTCACTTCTTTATTATACTTGATACAACTTACTGCACTTGTTAAACCAACACATTAAGTTCATGTTCTTGGCGCTGTTGTAGGGGTTTGTTTTTAATTAAGTAATATTGATACCTCTAAGTTTTAGCACTAATTTGAAGTTTTACTTTAAAGAAGAAATCATTTTACTTTCATTTAATTCATTCACGGGATTTGACTTGCAAAGTTATTTTTATTTGAAATTTGTATACCATCCCCTGGGGGTAAAATTTGGTTTTTCGGTAAGTTTTGTATTATATTATTGTATTTTGGTGCTTTCTCATTATTTTTATCTTTCTTTCAACTTTTTAGTTTGTTTTTCTTACTTTGTATGATAAATTGACTAGAAAACCAAATGAATTGAAAGAATGGCTAATGAAAACAGGGATAATTAAAAAGCTTTAAAAGATTGTTATGTCCAAACTATGCGTGGATGCACTTATAGAATCCGACGTCCACCTATGCAAGCAAAGATAATAAAAATGATCCAACAAACTATTCAATTTTGCGGTCTACCTAGTGAGGACCCAAATTCCCATATCACCAACTTCTTAGAGATAGGTGACACATTTAAGTATAATGGTGTCAGTGACGATGCAATTTGCTTAAGACTGTTCTCATTCTCATTAAGAGACAAGGCGAAGGCAGGGTTAATGTCATTGGCACTAGGTACTATCACCACATGGGAGGATTTGGCGCAAAAGTTTTTTGCTAAATATTTTCCACTAGCCCAATCAAGCAAAATGAGGAATGACTTTACCTCTTTTATTCAATATGATATGGAAGCATTGCATGAAGCGTGGGAACACTATAAAAAGCTTTTAAAAGTTTTCCACAACATGGGTTACCAGTTCGGATTTAAGTTCGAACTTTTTACAATGGTTTGGCACCTAATCCCCAAACAATGGCAAATACGACTACTAGAGGAGCCTTAAGCAATAAGAGACCAGACAAAGCATACGAGTTCGTAGAGGTAATGGCTAGCAATAACTATGTAAGAACAGTTGATCAAATAAATAGTAGGTGTGCACAAAGTAAACGCATTCACCAAGTTATCCACTCAAACTTCGATGATTCAGAAACAATTAGGTAACATAGGTGTTAATGACATTCATTCTTCCATGGTACATGTGAGTTAGGAAATCATGCGAGTATAGAATGTTAAACAGGGAACTCTTTTGCCTCCTTAAATCAGAAGCAGGCCAATTTGTTTCAAATTTTCAAAAGTCACAATATAATCCCTACTTTAACACTTACGACCCTAGGCAGAGGAACAACCCAAATTTTTCATGGAGTAGTATAGGGATCCAAAGATAGCCTATTCACCCACTAAGGGAAATGAAATTTGATCTTGAAGAAATGTTCAGTAATTTTATGCAAGAAACCCAAATAATTCTTCGAAATCAAGAAGCTTCTATGAGAAACCTCGAGTCTCAAATCCGACACATTTCAAAGCAACTCAGTGAGAGGTCTCAATGTTCTCTACCAAGTACCACAATGACTAACTCTAGAGAGCACGTAAATTCCATTACTTTTGAAAACGCATCCAGAGAGGACAGCCCAGACAAACTTGCCAAGACCATGTCACGCCTTATACATGAACAAGTAGATAAGCTAAAAAACCAAGATGAAAGCAAATCAAAAGAGGGCTAAGTCTAAGCCCTAGAAACCAAAAATCCCACTTCTTTAATGCTTGAAAATGTAAAACATGGATAATTAATTTATGGAAATTTTCAAGACATTACTTATTAATGTCCCTTATATGTTGGAGGAAATGCCCAAAAATGCAAAATTATTGAAAGAAATCCTACCTAACTAGAGAAGATTGGAAGAGCTCGAGACCGTGGCACTGAACATGTCATGTAGTGCAATACTACGAAGGAAAACTTCCTCCTAAAGGCAATGATCTAGGGAGTTTTTCAATACCTTGTCCCATTAGCACCAGTACTTTTAGTAATATTTTATGAGATTCAGGAAGTAGTACAAATTTGATGCCACTCTCTATTTTTAGGAAACTTGGTCTGGGGAAGTAAAGCCTACCATGATATCACTCAAATTGGCGGACAAGTACATCAAGTATCCATGCGGAATGGTAGAGGATGTCTTGGTGAAAATGGATAAGTTTAGTTTTTAAGCTAATTTCATGGTGCTTGACATATATAAAGATAAAAAAATACCTCTTATTCTGGGCCATCCCTTCCTTGCTACAAGAAGGGCCTTAATAGATGTGCAGTAAGGAAAACTGATCTTCAGGGTAGAACATGAGCAAGTGACGTTCCATTTAAACCTATAAAAATTCATTGGAGAAGGACAATTTTTTTTCAAATTGAAGATCAAGTTTCACCAACTAAGTTGCAGGCTTTGAGAGCTAAGGATGATTTAGTAAAGAAAGGCACTAAAATTATCCGAAGAAAACTCAAGGTGCAGCACATTAAAATTAAAGATCACACAGCTGGAGAAGATAGAGGTGGTCGTGTAAAGAAGGGCACAAAAGAGGTCCATGGAAGAAAATCGTCACTAAATGTGGATGGGGGAAGTTCCATTTTTTTAAAGGATCGATGATAGAACATTGTTGAAAGTCAGGCTAATGATTATAATTGAAGCACTTCTTGGGAGGCAACCTAGGTTTCTCTTTCCTTACTTTTTTTTTTAATTTTCTTTAATTTTTATTATTTTCTAATATTTTTGTACACTTTGTTCAACATGTTTTTGAAACAAGTTTGGGGGTAACCTAATGACAACATTTACCATCAAATAAGCAATCCTCAAGCCTAGGCAGTATTTCTCACCTACTTCTTCGTTTCTTATATTTCTTTCAACATTGAGGACAATGTTAACTTTTAAGGTTTTTTTTTGGGGGGGGGGGAACAATTTTTCTTATATTTTTAAAATTTTGAACAAAGTTTTTCAAAACATTTTCTTGTCTAGTTTTCTTGTATTTTTTAGAGTCAGCTTTATTACCTCCTAGAACTTGGAGCCTTTGTATGGGGATGTAGATAGTGTCAACCAACAAAAAGATTTCCTATTTTCTATAGTTTAGATCATTAGTCATTTTTAAATTTCATTGCACATTTTGAACCAATTAACTTTTTTTTTTTGGATCTTATCATCATGCTTTTTCGGTAAATTTTGTACTCATTTTAGCGTGTTTACTTTAATTAGACTTGAATAACCTTAGAATCAATTGTTTTGTGTTCTAATTGCAAACCATGATATATTTTAAGGCACTATCTTGATAATGTTAGGAATAGTATCTTAAAATCTAGATTTATTCTGTTAATAATACTTTATTAATGAATACAGTGGAAGTTCCATTTGTTTTCTTGTTAAATTTGTATAAGCGAGCATTTATACTGCATGTGATTTTCTTTTAAGTATTGTCCATGGGATGTACAAAGTCCTCATATTGCAGTTTACATGTTTGTTCTAAGCGGGTAATGAAATTAAGCCACATATAGACTTGAAGCAAATTGCATGGCATGTTATTTGAACAACTCATGGTTGACGATGAGCTTGGGCTACTTGTCTGTTGAGCCCATGAATTAACATTTTAGATGACTTATCTTGGTCATATGAATGGTGATCCAAAAGTGTTAGGTTGGTGTGTTAATAAGATTGATACACTAAGTAGGACTATGTGAATTGCTTGTTTCTAGACTATTATCAGTGATGGATAATTCATGTTGCACTATTTGAACGACGACTCTAAATCCTGAGAGTATTCTGGACTTATGCATAGAACTTTAGATACTTTGCTGTGCTAGTAAGTTCTAGACAAATGATTGAATTCCCACGTACACTAGGCAGCAGTATGAAGTGTAACAAGGATCAGGCATTTAATATGGATTCTACCATCTCATATGAGATACATATGTCCCTTTAATTGATTTGCAAGTATTTGAATAGTTTGGAAACTTTAGCCAAAGTGTTTCAGGTGTTTGACATTTGGAATTTATACTAGAAAAATGTTCAAGTATAAATAAATTATTCAGTGGAGGAAGAGTCAGTAACTAATGTAGAAGGATAATAATAGCAGTTGTACTTATTCTTTGTCATGAACATCTAGGTGGAGGGGTTAGTCTATTTGAGAACTATTGAATAAATGATATATGTCTAGGGTGTGGTGAGATTTATTTAATGGAAGTAAGTCTCATTAAATGATAATTAAATTATAGCATAAGATGGTTAATTTAACCTATTTGGAGCTAGATATAAATTGTTCCCGAGGTACATGTACAAGCCTCTGTATTTATTGCCATTGAAAAAATATTAAAGAATGCATGAGATGAATTATTTATTCATGAGATGAGTAAATTTAACTTTTGCCAATCATTATTCATGAGATAAATAAAATTTAAAAATTATACAACAAATTAATTTTTTAAAATTAAAATTCATAAGATTAATCAAAGCCAAAAAAAAGAAAAAGAAAAATCTCAAAAAATCCAAGCAATATCCATGTAAAACCCTCATAGCAAATCAATGCGCAATTGCCTAACGAAAAGGGATCTATGTGCACTTCGGAAGGCCAATCAGAGTCCACCACATGGCACACGGTATGAATATAATAGCACGTGGTTTTGACTGTGTATGAAATGCGACATTTTGAACTTGTATTAACATGAAATTTTGCGTTTTGTTTTCAATTCGCGAATCCCACATCAAAAAATTGGCTTGTTTTCGCATTGATATACTACTATAAATAGAGGTACCTATTCCAAAGGTTTGGCATTCAGATTAGAATCAATTTAAAAATTAATGATTTCTGAAAGTCTTGACTTTCAATGACTAGTGGAGAGAAAATTTTATTTATAAATTTTTATTTCCTCAAAGTTTAATATTTTTCGGAGCCTAGGCTCCGGGTGGTTCAAGATCATTTCCTAGAGGGCCTGTGGGTCTTGGTTTCACTGCATTCTTGGAGTTATTATCTTTTTGGAATTCATTATAATGGAGCGAGTCCTAGTATTTGGCGTCTCTATTTATTTACAACTTTTCGTATTATGCTTGTTATAAATTCATGTTATTATTATGAATGTATTAGAATATAGGCCTGTAGATTTAAATTTGTAATTTAAATTCATAGATTGAAAATTAGAAATTCTAAAACAAACCCAGGTTTAAAATTAAGAATTTTAAACATTTTTTCTACTTTAATTTATTTAAATTAGGGAAAATTTTTTAAATTAATCTCCGCAATTGGTATTAGAGCAAAGGGATCTATGGAGATAACCCTATTCCTAGGAACTCTACGATGTGAGGTTTTATGAAGTGCGACTCTCCACTCGAGGGCTTAGGATGTGCGAAGAGTTTCCTATGCTGAGTACTCTGATAGGTGCACTTTGTTGTGACCATAGTTGGAGAGCTGTGAACCCAACAATTCGCATCAAAGCGAGGTTAATTAATAGCTGGGTTAGTTAATCCCAATAGATAAAACCATAGTGTTTGAATTCACTAGTTAGCATGACTGTTTGACTTTTCTTTGTAATTAAAAGATGCTCAAATATGAACGGATTGCATTAAGATTATTATTTACATAATAGATTTTGAAGAGTAACACATAAGTCTAAGTGGAAGTAAATTATGAGGGCGTCTTAATTAGGGGCGTCTCCTACCCATGCGGTCATCGTCCAGGGGTCAGGAGTTCGATTTTCATTGAAGTTATACTCATTATGAATCACTACAAATTTTGAGCTCATGCTCGCCATGAGGGTGTCTCAAATGGCAGCATCTATTACCCATGCGGTCATCCCCCAAGGGTTAAGAGTTCGATTCTCGCTAAAAATATACTCATGGGCCGGGACTAGGTGAGGAAAAAAAGCTCCTTGTACCAAAGAAAACAGGAAGAGAAAATTTTGTGAACAATATTTGGTCTTGGGCATACCTGAAAAACTCTTTTCATGAATGGCTTAATTTTTGTCATCTGTTCGGTTCGAATGTTTTGATATTAGAAAGAATGGATAAACTTAATTTGCTTAACAAACTTTTGTATTTCTTACTTAGGTGATTGGTGGATTTTTTCTTAAAAGATTGTTTTGTCTTTAGAACCTTGCGCTTTAAACCTTGGTCATTCTTTTATAATAGAAGTATACTTGTTTTAAATTATGCTAAAGTTCGTTAAGAGCACGAGATCTTGTGTTTTCATGTTTAGCCTTGCTCAAAGACAAGCAATATTTAAGTTTTGAGGTATTTTGATAAGTCCAATTTATTATACATTATTCGTATCATTTATGTCCATTTACTAACCATTTTTCACCAAATTTCGCTTGTTATTGCTCTTTTCGCTCCTATTGTTATTTCCTAGCCAAAACACTTATTTTATACTAATTCTTGCTAGGTTTTATTATCAACTTCAACAAGTGAATGAAAGATACATCAAACTAAAGCAAACAAGAAAGGGTAAAATACATCAAGTTCACATGGTTTAGCAAGGGAAGACTGTGACCACAAACAACTTGTCACAACTTGCAAATTTAAGTAGCAATTTGAGCGAATAAAATTCAAGAACCACTTAAACAATCCGAGAACAAGTTCAACTTGATGCTAGGGACTAATTTTTGGCGGCACAAATGGAGCAAAATGAAAAAGAAAAAAAAAAAAAAAAAAGCAAGTTGTAGCAATTTGCAAGACTGGGCGGCTAAGTGAGCAAACATGAAAGAACTTGTATAAATTTTTTATTTCATGTTATTCCAACATTAAATACTACATATAGGGGTTTTTAGGAAGTGTTTAGGCATCAATTCATCTTTCAAAAAAAAAAAAAAAAATAAAATAAATAAAAACGTAGTAGAAAATCCAATAGAAGAGGAAGGGTGTGAAAAGAACGGAATTTGTTTATAATTCTTCAATTTTAAGCTCTTTTCTGTCCTTTCATTCTTTAAGTTCATAGATTTTATCTTTATTTTGGTTTATATTGTCTCTCATGAAATAATTTGGTCTTCGGAAGGCTATGATGTAGCCTAAAATTTAATATATGCTCTTTTCTAATTCGACATATTCCAAGTTTATTTGTTGTGTTGTTTGAGTGTTTATTATTGTTCTTCATAAGTTGGAATGCTTGATTACCATTCAAAACCTATAATAATTTACAATGAGTCCGAGAGGTGATTATGGTGATTGATAAGATTGCTTGATCACCATTCAAAGCCTATAATAATTCTTAATGAATATGTGAGGTGATTTATGATGATTGCTAAAGTGATAAACACTAGAAATTGAGCAAGTGCTAGATAAAGATTAACATGATTTTTTTGGTCTTAAGTGAGAACCAAGGATCTTTAAAACTTTTTTCTTATTTGAATTCATGTAAGAGATTGATGAGTTAATATGTCAAAGAGTATGCTAATAATTGCTCGAGAGAGAATATTTAGTAGATTAGTGTTTTCAAACATCAACATAAAATAAGAGCTTGAATATTGATAATAGAAAGGTGTATTGATACAACTACATGAAATCAGATGCCTTACAACTTTAAAAATTAGAAACTATTTAAAAAAAATTTTAGTACACTTAAATTCAATCAGAAAATATTTTTAGTCATTTTCATTTTGTTTGTTTCATATTAAAAACTACAAATTTTGGTTTTTCAAGTAGTGTTGAAACTATAAATTTTGATATAGTGCTGAAACTATTAATTTTGGTACTAATTAATTAAACAATCCTTGTGGGACGATACTTTACTCACTTCTTTATTACTAGATACGACTTAGTGTACTTACTAAGCAAACACATTAAGCATTAGTTCGCCTACATGACAACTTGATGTAGGTAATCCTTTTTTTAATGGTGATCTTACTGAGAAAGTGTTATGTGGCCACCCCTGGTTATCATGATTCAAAGTTTCCTAATCTCACTTGTTACCCTAAAAAGGCTTGGTATTGGTTTGTGGCAGGCACTTCAACTTGGTTCCACAAGCTCAAGGATTTTCTCCTTTAATATGGATTTCATGGATGTTATTCTAGTTCTTCACTGTATGTTCCTAAAGCTGGTTCTCACCTAACCTATCTTTGAAGTTATGTTGATGATATTTTTATAAGTAGATACAATATTTTTATAGATCATTTTGTGCCTCTTTACGGTACATTTTTTATTTGAAGGATCTCGGAGCTCTTGATTTTTCCCGTGTATTCAAGTGGAGTGTTCTTTTATTGGGTTTTCTTATCTTAGTCCAAGTTTATTATTGAAATTTTTGTTCGTAGTGAGATGGTGGGTGCTAAACCAGTCTCAACTCCTGTAGAGGTGTCCTTGTCTCTCACTCTTGTTGGTGAATCTATGGATAATCGTCATTTATATCGTAATGTGGTAGGTGCACTATAAAACGCCACTATTACCCGACCAGAGATTTTTTTTGCCATGAATCAATTATGTCAATTCATGTCTTCGCCCACTCAGTGATGCGTCTTGTATTTACACATCTTTTAATTGTTATTTTAATTATTTTCCACCTATTTAATTACAGTTCTACACTCATTTTAGCAATTTTTATGTTTAACAGGTTTGAAATTAAAGTTATGAAAATTGTCAAATTTGGACGCAAATAAGATAAATTCGACCCTCAAATAGTTAGATCGGGGCAACAACATATAAGCTTGACCAGCTCTGACCCGACCCACACTGCTATAGTTACCCGAGCCGAATAGCAAAGCAGGCCCAGCCCAACAGCCCTGTTCACCGTCATCAACCTCTAGCTCAAACCCGTTCCACGACCCGACAATAGCACGGGCCCAACTCTGGCCGAACTTCATTGCATCATCTTCGATTCGACCACCAACTTCACCGGCCCAACGTAGGCCCATGAATAGCCCTCCAACACCAGCCCAGCCCACCACCGATTTGCTTGGGCCTGGGTCCAGTGCACATAGGGTTCCGCCAGGCAGCTGCATCGTTTAAATTGGTAAGGGGTGTTCAATTTTGGGGATTCGTCTCTCTCCTCTACTGGGTTCACGCCCCTGTTCTCAGCTTTCTCTTTCTCCCATCTCTATCTCTTCTTGTTTTATATTATTTTTTATTTTTCTGGTTAAATTGGAATGAGAGCGAGATTAGCGTGAAGACCAACATGAGTTTGTTCAACTTCTTCTTCATCGAATCATCCTTGATGGAGAGCTAACTTGCTCTCTAGGGTTAGATGAAATCTTAGCCTTTAGTTTATTTACTTTTAATCCAGGTTAATATAATTGTTTACATGAATTAATTGGTAGAAATAAATACTTTGAAGTATTATATTTTTATTGTTTATTCAATTGATATGATTATTGAGTTTGTAACCTTTAATTGTTGATATTGATATTTATAAATTAATTCTTTGTGCTTGTGGCCTTAGGACTAATTAATCAAGCAATAGTATAACCGAATCATTAATTAAAGTTTATCTTCCCTCTGCTTTAGCTAAATATGGTCAATATGTAATAATTAACAATACGTTAGGCAGAGCTTGTTTTCCTTATACTTTAGTTAGATAGGGTCAATATGCAATACTAACAACATTATCTTAGTAGGTTAAAACTTGTAGCCTAAATCACTACCTGTGTGACAATCAATAATCCCAATTTAAGAGTTAATGCAAAAATAATTGGCTAATGATGGATTCGAAATCCTAGGCTCCAATTTAATACACGTTCCCGATTAGTAATAGATTACTTTAGTTTAATTGTTGTTTTCTATATTAATTAACTTAAGCATACCACTTTTCCTTAAGTAAATTTAGGTCATAAATTAAATTCAAGCACTCTTAGTCTTTGTGGTTCGACACCCTTTCACCCTACACTTAAATTTAGGTGTGTTTAATAGAGAGGGTTTTATATCACTCACTCCATTGGAAAGCAATCAACCCTATCCTTCGTTGTCTAATGATACTCCTTATATTGCTGTTTACTACTGCCGAGGTGATATGGATCCAACAGATTTTTTGAGAATTTCATGTTCCCCTTTCTCGGCCACCTATTCTACTTTTGATAACCTCCGTGTTAATTTCATGATTGCTAATTTGGGCTCCCACCGCAAATCCAAACCATTAGATTTATGCCTCAAATTCCTAAATTCTAAGTGCCGGCAAGCTGAGAGTCCGCCAATCGATCGGCAGAAGAGCTCAATCGATCGGGAATGTTACGTAAATCGATATAGCCTATAGAGAGGTCACTGATCGATCAGGACCCCTCGATGGATTGAGAGCCGTGTTTTCACGCGGGTATAAATAGGGATGTAGGGTTACGTCAGAATTGATCCAATTTCTTTTGGGAGATTTTTCCCTTTGCAGTGCCACACCAAACAAAAAAGAGAGAGAGAAAGAGAGAAGGAGTGAATCTAATTCTTTTTTTTTTAATTCAATAATAAAAGCTTCAATCTTCGCCTGTAGTTTTCTCCTTTCTCGATTGTAGAGAGCTTTCCATGTAAATTGCTTTTTTTCATTTTTTTTTTTTGTGGATAATTATCCCATCATTGGGATTTTGTGGATAAGAACTAAAAGGTACAATTTTCATACTCATGTCATGAGATTCTAAGCATACATCTCGAACACGAAAACACCAAAAAACAAAACACCAATAGGAAACACCGAAAAACACCAAAACTTCGAAGAAACACACCAAGAAACACCAAACATTACCATATAACGTAGAAAAATCGCAAGACACAAGAGGACAGAAGAATGCACCAATCAATTACAAACGGAGGCTGCAACCCGATCCCTGGCCATTCAACGGGGACCCTTGATAGGGTTGCACTCCATAGGGACCCTTGTTGTATTTTGTGTTTGATTCTCTTTAGTCTATTTTACTTCTTAATTGTCGTGATATTTGATTCGAATTCAATACTTGGGATTTCCGCTCTTTTGCACACAAACACATATCTATTGATTATCAACTCGTTGGTGAAAAGGTGGAAGTTGTAATTTACGTGCAGCCTATCCCTCCTCAATCACCTAGATTTTCGATATTCTCACTAAGGGACTAACATTGTACCGATTTGGCATCCTTTGGTCCAATCTCAACATTAGTATCCCACTACCGAGATTGCCGGGGGGATTATAAAGCAAATATTTGATATATCTTAGTCTTCACTTCATATATCTTAATATATGCCTTCTCCTGATAATGTTGCTAAAAGATTATGTTTTGCTCCATGTAATATAGATTTAGCATAACTTTAATATTTTGTATTTAAGATTTGGATTAGTGGATAATTGTGTAATTTAAATATCTTTCTTGTAACTCTATAAATATACTAAAGAAAAGAAAGGGCTAGTCATTCAAAACCCTGATTTTATTTTAATCTTCTCTTTGCTCTTTTTAGGGAGAGTACCAAAAGACCAAGGGTTTTGAATTTGCAACACAGTATAAACATGAATTCTACATACCATGAGTAGCATATTATACTATGTAGTAATTATACTCAATACACATATTTATGTCGGACAAAATCATCATAACATAAAGAATAACACACAATTAAATAATTATTATAATATTTAATAGGGTAATATTATTGTTAGAATAAAATTGTTATTATTAAAGTAAGGTCACATATATCAAGACAATTTTCTAGCTGTCATTATCTATAAGTCACATCACGGCTTTGACAATAAAAACTCTCTATATAATATATATGGAATATTTTGGTAAAACATTTTTGGAATATTTTAGCATTTTTGGCATTAATCATTTGCTGGTCATGCATTGGTGCGGGTTGTATATTCTTCTTCAGTTTTCCAAACAAACGTACATTTTTATCCTACTTAAGTAACGTCATAAAATAAGCATAATCCTTTCACTTTCATTGATAGATAGATAGATACACACACACACATTTCCTGCCCCCAAAGCTAACTATAATCATCAAGCAATAACAAACCCAGTGCCTCAAATGGCTCCCACCGAGGAACTATAATCATCAATACTTTTAAAATAACCACTAACTTATATGTTATAGAAAATGCCCGGTTAAAGGGTTTTGGTTTTCTTTTTTGATAATTAAAATTATCATTCCACTCATAGTGTTGAAGAAATAGGGCAATAAGCCATAGAAATATAACTCCTATTAAAATCAAATAGATCTCGACAGTTACAAAAGGACGCAAGTAACAACTCAAAAATAAATGACATAAGGGAAAGAATTGACTGTAGAATTGTTGTGCCGTAAAGAATCTACTACCCTAAGTCGATTATGTCCCCACAGAGGTACAATGGGATGAATGACTTTTTGACCCCACGTTAACTGGGCACCCACGCCAGCAGCATACTCCAGGAAGATGGATTGCAGTACACCCCAACATGCTTAATAATGGAGGAAATAATTATTTTGAAAGAGAAGGAAAGCCTTGAAAAACAAGGAGTATTTTCTGTGAATTTCATGCAATTAATAAAACCCTAAGGTTCGGTATTTATAAAAGTGATGACTATGAGAAAGCCTAGAAATCCGGCTCCGATTATCGGAACAATAGTTTATAGAAACATGAGGAATTAAAGTAGTCAAAATGTGTACTCGAGCTCAAGCTTGAAGCCTCAAGCATCGAGACTCAATGTATAACCCCTAGAGGTAGTATCCATCCAAAAATCGAAAAAAGACTTCGAAAAATCAGGAAAACCAAATGAACTGAAACAATGGCTAATGAAACTAACGATAATTTAAGAGCTTTAAAAGATTATGCTGTCCCAACAGCTGGTGGATGCACTTCCAGCATCCAACGTCCGCTCATACAAGCAAACAATTTTGAAATAGAACCCGTGATAGTACAAATGATTCAACGGACTATCCAATTTGGCGGTCTACCTAGTAAGGACCCAAACCTGCATATCGCTCACTTCTCAGAGATATGCGACACATTTAAGCATATAGGTGTCAGTGATGATGCCATTCACTTAAGGTTGTTCCCGTTCTCACTAAGAGACAAAGCCAAAGCATGGTTAATGTCATTACCACTAGATACTATCACCACTTGGGACGATTTTGCTCAAAAATTTCTTGCTAAATATTTTCCACCTGTCAAATTAACCAAAATGAGGAATGACATTGCCTCTTTTGTGCAATAAGATATGGAAACATTGTATGAAGCATGGGAACATTATAAAGAGAATTTAAGAAGGATTGCACACCATGGTTTGCTAGTTTGGATGCAAGTCCAAATTTTTTACAATGGTTTGGAACTTAATACGCAAACAATGGTGGATGCGGCTACTGGAGAAGTCCTGAACAACAAGACACCCGAAGAAGCATATGAGTTGCTAGACGTAATGGCTAGCAACATGTAAGAGTAGCTAATCGAAGGAAACCTATGGGAGTTCACGATGTAGATGCCTTAACCATGTCATATGCTCGAGTTTCAATGATTCAGAAACAATTAGGTAATATGGGTGTTAATGCCATTCATTTTTCTATGCTAACATTTGAATTTTGTACAAGAAATCATGCAAGCATAGAATGTTGCATAGGGAAATCTTTCGCCACATGAAGCCATGAACAAGAAAATTTCGTCAAATTTCAAAAACCACAAAATAATCCCTATTCCAATACTTACAATCCCAGGTGGAGAAACCACCTAAATTTTTTGTGGAATAACCAAGGGATTCAAAAACAGCCCATTCAACCACCACCAGAAAAGAAAACTGATATTGAAGAATTGTTTAGTAAGTTTACGCAAGAAACCGAAAGTTCCATGCAAAACATAGAAACAAACCTTCAAAATCAAGAAACTTTAATTCGAAATCATGAAGCTATGATTAGAAACCCTGAGACTCAAATAGGACAAATTTGAAATCCACTCTTTGAAAGGTTAGAAGGTTCCTTGCCTAATAACATAGTTACTAACCCATGAGAGCATGTAAAAGCAATTGAATTACGAAGTGGCAAAACCCTGAATGAACCAACTCATGTAGTTAAGACCACACAAAATGAGCAACCCATAATTTACCTATCCACGAACATGAACCAAGGATTGGAAAATAAGGGACAAAATCTAAAATGAAGGCTAACCAAAAAGGGTTGAACCTCAACCGTACAAACCAAAGGTTCCATTCCCTTAACATTTGCAAAAAACAAAAGCGAACAAACAAATTGCAAAATTTTTGGAAATTTCTAAAAAATTACACATTAATATCACTTTTGCTAACATGTTAAAATAGATGCCAATGCAGAATTTATGATGGAAATCCTATCTAACAAAAGGAAGCTGGGAGAATTTGAAACAGTCGCACAAACTGAAGATTGTAGTGCCATACTCCAAAAGAAGTTACCACCCAAACTGAAAGATCCAAGGAGTTTTACTATACCTTACACCATTGGCACTATTAGCTTTCTTAAAGTATTATGCGATTTAGGTGCAAGCATAAATTTAATGTCTCTCTGTGTGTTCAGGAAGCTTGGATTAGGAGAGGTGAAGTCCAATGTAGTATCTCTCCCACTTGCGAGTAGATCAAGTCCTAGTAAGGTTGATAAATTCATCTTCCTAGCTGATTTCATAGTGCTTGATATTGGAGAGGATCGTGAGATACATCTTAATTTAGGCCGACCCTTCCTTGCTACAGGAAGGACCCTAGATGTGCAATAGGAAAAACATAAGGTTGCAAGATGAACAGGTAACCTTCAATGTCTTTAATGTTATTTAATTTCCAGCTAACATGGATTCTTGTTTTGATGTTGATATTATAGGCGAGTTAGTAGCCAAAACATTCAGGGATACATTCGCTAAGTTACCCCTTGAAGCATGTCTAACAAAGTCAGGTACCTTAGACACAGAAAATGAATTGATAAGGGAATGTGCCCAATAACTGGAAAGCTAGGAACATTTCAATTTGCACCACGAAACAAGAGTGGAAAGCATATAAGCGATTGAAACTCAATAGAGAATGGAAGGAGATGAACCTCCAAATCTAGAGCTCCAGCCATTGCTACCTCATCTCAAGTATGCTTACCTTGGCAATTTTAGGACTTATTATGCTATTATTAATGCTTTTTAAAGTAATGTTGAATAGGAAAGGTTGCTTAGAGTTCTACGGGAGCATAAGTCAGCAATCGGATGGACCCTTTCAAACAACTAGGGAATTCGCCCCTCGTTATGCATGCATAAGATTCTCATGGAAGATAGCTTCAAGCCTACCATGCAGCCACAATGTCGATTAAACCCGGCTATGAAGGAGGTGGTAAGAATAGAAGATGTCAAGCTATTAGATGCCGGGATTATTTATCCCATATCTGATAGTCCATGGGTATGTCCAGTGCATGTAGTTCTAAAGAAAAAGGGGATAACCATAGTAGAAAATGAGAACAATGAGCTTATTTCTACTAGGACTTTCATAGGTTAGAGGGTATGTATAGATTACAGGAAACTTGAAGATGCCATCCGAAAAGACCATTTTCCTTACCTTTCCTTGATCAAATATTAGAAAAACTTACTAGCCATTCATAGTACTATTTCCTTGATGGTTATTCAGGTTACAACCAAATTGCCATAGCACCGAAAGATAAGGAAAAGACCACTTGTCCATATGGTACCTTTGCCTATAGGAGAATGCCATTTGGATCTCCTGCCACATTTCTACAGTGTATGATGGAAATCTTTACTGACATGGTGGAAAAGTTCGAAGAGGTATTTATGGATGGTTTTTCAGTCTTTGGAGCCTCATGTGATGATTGTTTAGCTAACCTCTTAGTGGTTTTACAAAGATGCACTGACACTAATCTTGTTTTGAATTGGGAGAAATGTCATTTTATGGTATACAAAGGGATTGTGCTAGGGCATATGATTTTGAAAATAGGAATTGAGGTTGATAGAGCAAAACTGAAGTAATAGAGTGATTACCACCCCCTACTAATGTTAAGGGCATTTGAATTTTCTTGGGTCTTGCAGGCTTCTATAGAAGATTTATTAATGACTTCTCTAATATCACTAAGCCTCTTTGCAAATTATTGATGAAGGTTGTCCATTTTAACTTTGATAGTGACAGATGCATGCTTTTGAAACTTTGAAGAAAAAACTAGTATCAACACCAATAATTGTAGCACCCGATTGGACCTTGCATATTGAACTTATATGTGATGCTAGTGACTATGCAGTAAGGGCTGCGCTAGGGTAAAGAAGAAACCAAAATTTTCATGTAATTTACTATGCCAGTAAAACTTTAATGGACACACAGGTTAACTATGCCTCCACTGAGAATGAATTACTAGCTATTGTTTTTGCATTTTAAAATTTTCGTTCTTACTTGCTAAATTCTAAGGTAATTGTTTATATTGATCGCTTTGCTCTTAAATATTTCTTTTCAAAATAGGATGCAAAATTGAGACTGATAAGATGGATTTTATTACTTCAGGAATTTGATTTAGAAATCCAAGATAAGAAAGGAATAGAGAAGGTTGTGGCGGATCATTTATTGAACAAGGGGACGAAAGTCTCTCTATCAGTGAAAAATTCCCGGACAAAAGTTTTATGATCGTAAGCGAAAATCGTAATTATCCATGGTATGGTGACATTTTTAACTATTTGGCAGCACAAAAGTAGGCTTTAGTGCTCCCAGAGTTCGAAGCCTTTGTATGGGATGTACATAGTGTCGGCCAACAAAAAGATTTTCTATAGTTTAAATCAATAGTCTTTTAAATTTTTCTTGCATATTTTAAACTAATTTAAAACCAAAATAAATAAATAAGTAAATAAATTTGGAGATCTTATCATCATTGCTTTTTCGGAAATTTTTCTACTCTTTTTGGCTTGTTTGCTTTAATTAGACTTGAATAATCTGAGAATCAATTGTGTTTATGTTCTATTTGCAAAACATGATCTAGTCAAAGGTAGTATCTTGATAAAATCAAGGTATTTGAGTCGACTTTAGTTTACCTTATTTTTCTGATTAAAAGATGCTCAAATTTGAATAGATTGTGTTAAGATTATCATTTGCATAATTGATTTTTAAAAGTTTTGCCTAAGTCTAAGGAAAAAGAAAAATGTGAAGAAAAAAATACAATATGATAAAAATAAAGAAAGAGAATCACTAAGCACTGCTATCATATTAGAAATGTCTATCATTTGAATGTATGCTACGGTGTGGTGTTTTCGTGCCTTGGTACCTCGAGCTAGATCCATTAGGGTGTTTCAACACATGGTACCCTAGGCTAACTGGAACGGGAGCTGCCGCATCGAAAGCTTGCTATAAGGGATACTTAGAAAGCAAGCAAGAAACCAAGCGCCTTAAAAAGGGGGGAAAAAAAAAGGAAGAGAAAATTTGGTGAATAAGTTTGGTTGTGGGCATACTTGAGAAGTCTTGTTAAGAGTGGCATGATTTTTGTCTCCTATTTGGCTTGAATATCTTGAGATTAGAAAGAATAAATAAACTTAATATGCTTAGCCAACATTTGAATTCAGTAACCTGGGTCATTGATGGATTTTTCCTTCAAAAGATTGTTTTACCTTTAGAACCTTAAAACTTTGAGTATCGGTCATTCTTTTCTACTAGAAGTAGTCATGCCTTGAATTGTGATAAATTCTTAAAAAGCATTAGATCCTATGGTTTAATGTTTACCCTTACTTGTGGAGGAGCAAGATTTAAGTTTGGGAGTATTCTGATAAGTCCAATTAATTATATAATTATTCATATCATTTTAATTCATTTTCTAACTATTTTACCGTAAGTTTTTATCGCTATTGCTTACTTTTACTCTTTTTCACTTTTATCACCATGTCTTTGCAAAAGCAATTATTTTGTGCCAAATATTACTAGGATTTATCATCAAAATTAGTGGAAGGTTTGGCAAAACACATCAAAATACATGGCTACGACAAGAACAATAAGAACTTGCACAATTCATTTCAAGTTGAGAAAATGGGAGGAACAATAAACAAATCAAGTGCAAGGATGGATTAAACAATACATTAATATGATGATGTAAAATTTGGGTGGTGCAAAGCTTGAAAAAATGAGGAGAATAGAAAAATGCAAAGACTGTAAAACAACCATGAATAATTAACTTCAGCTTGCAAATTAGGGTGCAGAATGGACAAATAACATGAATAACTTCTTCTAAACTTCATGAACATGTTCAAATTTATGTTGAAGCAAGTTTTGGGTGGTTCAAAGCTGCAAAAAATTGAAAAAAATCAACTTGAATAGCGAGCTTCAGAACTGGACTGCAGAAGTAGAAGTGTGGTGCAATGAGATTAAAGCTTGAAATATTTTTTACTTTAAGTAATCCTAACCTCAAATACTATAAACAGAGATTCTTGGGAGTTTTTTTATCATCAATTCATGCAAAAAAACAAAATACAAAGTAGGAATATAGGTAGAAATTCGTAGGGAAAAAGGGGGAGAAAAAAAGAAGTTCGGTTTGTGATTACTTATTTTCTTGTTCTTTTCTATCATTTTCTTCTTTAAGTTCATAAATTTTATCTTAGTTTTGCATTATATTATGTTTATCATGAATTAATTTTGTTTTTTCAAGGCTACAATGCAGCTTAAGTTGTAATATATGCTGCCGTCGATAACGGGATTTCCTGCTTCTTCTAATTCAACGTATTCAATGTTTTGCTATTACGTTGTTGAAGTGTTTATCATTGTTCATCATGAGTTCTGAATGTTTGATAACCATTTAAAGCCTATATTAGTTTATAATGAGCTAGAGAGAAGATTTATGATGATTGCTAAAGTGATAAATACCAGAAATTGGGCGAATGCTAGACATAAATTAACTCGATTCGTGTGGTTTTAAGTAAAAATCATGGATCTTGAGAACTCTTTTTTTATTTATATTCATGCAAGAGGTTGATGAGTTAATATGTAAAAGAGCGTACTAAATGTTGCTAGAGAGAGAATATTTGGTAAATTAGGGTTTTCGAACATCAACACGTAATAACCACTTGAATATTGAGAATAGAAAGGTGTATTGATGCCACTAGGTGAAATCAGATGCCTTGGATCTTATTAAATCTTTAAAATCTTCCAAAAATCATCACACTTTTTATAAAATCAGTAACCATTGTTGTTCTTTTTTATTTTGTTTTGTTTCATATCAAGAACTTTAAATTTTAGTCTTTCAAATAACGCTAAAACTACTAATTTTTGTACTCAATCAATAACAATCCTTATGGGAACGATACTCTACTCACTCTTTATTACTTGATATGACTTAGTGCACTTCCTAGGCACACACCGAGTCAAGCATCAGCCAACCTAAGTTATCCTTCCAGCCACCACATTTGACTTGCCTTGACCTCTTGACCATCTTGGTGCTTAATTCATCACTTGAAGCTAACAACTTTCCTTCCGAGCTGAGTTGCTACTGCTACTGAGCTTATTTGCAATTATTTACAAGTCAAAGAGTTATTAAAGCCTAAGACCCTAAACCCCTTTTAATAGAATCATGACAATTTATAAGCCACATGGCCTTCCTCAATCCATCTTATCTGATTGGGACAGGATGTTGAAGAGAAAATTTTGGAATGAATTTTTCAAGTCCTAGGGTCTTCTCTTGCTCTAAGTTCTACTTACCATCCCCAAACAGATGGACGAATAGAAAGATTGAATCAAAGTGTGGAACAATACTTGGGTTTTATGACATTTAACAATCCAAATCAATGGTGCAAATAGCTTTCATTAGCTGAATATTGGTATAATAATCACTCTCATTCATCCTTTGGAACTACACCTTTTAAGGCGCTGTATGGCTATGATCCTCATTTCCCTGTGGTTTCTCAAGTCCATGATACTCATATTGCTAAATTAGAGGAGATTATTTAGTAAAGGAAGCAGCTAGTTCAACAGCTGAAGGATAATTTACAGTTGGCTCAAGCTAGGATTAAATTTTTTACTGATAAGAAGAAGTTTGGTCATTCCTTTGAAGTGGGTGATATGGTGTACTTGAAATTGTAGCAATACTGATAGTCTTCTGTCACAATTTGCAAGAATGTGAAGCTAAGTACATACAAGGTTTTGCAAAAGATTGGAACTGTGGCATATCATTTGAAACTACCTCCTAATGCAAGCATTCACCCGGTCTTTCACGTGTCATTACTTAAGAAGTAGGTTGCTACGAATGTCAAATGTTCATCCCAGCCTCTGGTGGCTTCTTCAAATGGAATCATCCTCCTCGAGCCTCTAGACATTATGGATTCAATAAAGGCTAAGCAGTAAGGCAAGGACATTCATCAACTGCTGATCCAACGGGAAAATCTTGGGATGATCTCAAGTTCATCAAGAGTCAATTTCTTGTTTTTAATTCTTGACACAAGAATCTTTTCTTGTGGGGACCATTGTCATGAATTGGCATTCATTTTGCAAAGTCTTATATTCATTTAGATATGCATTAAGCCTTGTACTTTTGGTGGGAATGTTGGTTAATTAGTCAGTAAGGGTAGTAGACATTTTGAAGATATTTTCTAATTGTTTGTGACCAATTATGATTGGTATTAGTAGCAGTTTCTTTTCATTGTAAAGATCATCCAAGTAAAAGAATATCTTCTTCTAATCTCCGTTCTATCTGCTCTCTATCTGTCCCAATTCTTTCTCGTCTTATACTTTCTCTCTCCTAGGCTTTCATTAAAGTTCTACTTGAATCATTATAGATGGCATTTGCCAGATGTGCATAGAAAGTAGAGCCATCAATAAAATCCTAGTATGTTACCAATTTCATATTTCCAAGTTGGATGACTTAGTTCATCAGCTACAGAAATTGCAAGTGTATAGCAATCAAGACCTGAAAGCAGATACCATCAAATTCACATCTCACCAACTGATGAGTGGAAGACTGCCTTCAAAACTTGGGAAGGGCTATAGGAGTGATTACTGATGCCGTTTAGGTTACCTAACTTGCCTTGTACATTCATGAGGCTAATGAATCAAGTGCTACGGTAGTTTATTAGGAGGTTTATTGTCGTTTACTTTGATGATATCTTGATCTACAACTAGAATATAGTTAAGCACTTAGAGCACCTTGGTGAGGTGTTGAATAACCTAAGAGAGCAGCACTTGTTTGCCACCCTGAAGAAGTCAGAATTCGTAAAGGACCGGGGGACTTTCCTTAGGTTCGTCATGTCCAAGGATGGAATTATGGCTGATGGAGGGAAGATTGATGTTATCCAGAATTGGCCACAACCAAGATCGAAAGTAAGGTAGGAAGCTTTCATGGCTTAGCCTCTTTTCCAAATTTTAGTTCTGTCATGGTGCCGATTCCGAATTGAATGAAGTGGAGTAGCTTCAGTTGGGCTCCAGAGGCATCTGAATTCTTTAAAGAAGTGAAATAAAGGTTGACTATGGCATTGGTATTTGCCTTACCGGATTTCCAGAAGACGTTCAAGTTGCACGCTAACTCCTTTGAGGTTGGTATTGGTGCAGTGCTTTGGAGGGACTCCAATAGCTTACTTCAGTGAGAAGCTTGGTGAAAGTTAGTCGAACTATTCAACTTATGATGTTGATTTCTATGTAGTGGTGAAAGCTTTGAGGAATTGGAAGTCCTATCTCACCAAGAAAGACTTCATGTTGTACTCGGATAATATTGTGCTGAAATACATCAATAGTCAAGACAAGCTTTCTTACTGTCATGCGAAGTGGGTGAGTTTGATGCAACTCTTTCACTTTGTGATCAAGCACAAGCAAGAGCCTTGAATAAGGTAACTAATGAGTTTATTAGGTGTACACTGATCCTGACTAAGAGTTTCAATGCTTAGATTTGACAAGTTGGCGAAACAATGCTAAGACAATCTCGCTTTTTGCGAGATTTTATAAGAAGCTCAGATAGGGTCAGTACCAAGTTACTCGATAAGTTACTGATTTCTCTTTAAGGGAAATCAACTGTGTATTCCTGATTTGAGTTTGTGCCTTAGGATCATTTAAGAAAAGCGCAATGAAGGGCATATGGGGAGAGACACAACCCTCAAGCTGGTGACCGCTACATATGTTTGGCCTTTAATGCAAAGGGAGATTTAATGATTTGTCAATAGGTGCCACATTTGTTAGATATCAAAAGGTGACATACCCTTGGGCAAATATAAGTATGGATTTTATGCTTGAGTTGTTGATAATTGCAATGGTGGATAAATATTCTATCATCATGGTTATGGAATTATTCTCCAAGATGGCGCACTTCATAGGTTGCAAGAAAGCCATTGACGTAGTACATGTTGCTCAGTTGTATCGCTTAGAAGTATACAAGCTTCATTACCAGCTTACCTTGTCTTGGACAGGGACATGCGCTTTGTTCACCAAATCTGGAAGACATTATGGAAGATTGTGAACATCTATCTCACCTTTAGCACTGTCCATGACCCTTAGATAGATGGCCAGACCAAGGTGACGAATAGATCTCCATATAACCTTCTCCTTCTCTTATTGTGGAGAATATCAAGGGTTGGGATCATAAGTTGTTTACTTTATTTTGTTGGGAAATAAGTATGATGTGGTCAACTTAAAATGATATCTGTCATGACCATGAAGGATTCTTATATTGATCTTAGTAAATTTTGATGCAATTTTCTTATTAAAGTTTAAATAAGGCTTTTAGCGAGTTTGTTAGTTATTCTCGATGTTTTTGGTGGGAATTTGGCTTTAGTTGAGTATGGGTTCTAGATTGTTCTAATTACCAGTCAATTAGTATAAATAGAACACTTAGAGTGTAATGAGGATCATTCAATGAAAATTAAACAACTGTTATCCTCTTATCTCAGTTTGCTTCTATAATTCTCATCTCTTTCCCTTCTTTTTCTCATCTCAACTATAAATTCAAGTTATAATTCAAGTTTGATCTTGAATTATAACATTTGGTATTAGAGCCTAATTGGCTACTGTTTGACTGATCTGGCTTAGTGCAAGAAATCTATTTTAATGGCTGGTGTAACTACTCGTGCTGGTGGTGCTGCTGCTGCGGCTCATCCTAGTTTCGCTGCTGCTGCGGGAGCTAATCCTCGTGATGGTGGTGAGATCAATCAACTTGAGCAACTGTGGTTACAGATGCAAGAAATGTTTGTGTAAATGCGGTAAACTTAGGATCGGAGGTTAGCTGAGAGGTTAGATCAACATTCTTAGCTAATTGAAGCTCGAATTTAGGGTTTAACGTCACAAATGGATTGCCAACAATAGCCTGTGGGAAGTGGATTGCTATCAACTGCTAGCTAACATGATTGGCCACCAGATCCTGTTTCCCTTCACTCTTCTAGATCTAATGAGCAGGGAGCAGCTGGAGGGAGAACTCATGGACCCAGGCAACCTCAGGTGGAAATAGAGCCCTTTTATGGAAAGCATCCACAGTCATGGATTAGACGTTGTGAAAGGTACTTTCGATTTTATTACATAGAAGATGTGGAGAAGGTAGAATTAGCCATAGTTTACCTTCAAGGTGGTCATGAGGTCTAGGATTATAGTTTGGTTCGTAGCAATCCTAGGTTATCTTGGGGTGATTTTGTTAATGAACTTTATGAGAGGTATGGTGAAGAGGACCCGGGGGAGGTGATTGATCACTTCAATAAACTTGCTTAAACTACTTCTATAAGAGATTATATGACTCGTTTTGAGAATTTGCGTGCTAGAATGTTAACTGTGTGTCCTGGAGCAAGTGAATCCTATTACATATCGAGTTTTATTAATGGCCTTAAGCCAAGAATCAAACTTGGTTAAGGCTCTGAATCCTAGTCCCTTAATTCAAGCCTTCTACAAGGCTAAGTTAATGGAGGCTATAGTCTTATGTTATGAACCAAGAATCCTAGGCATGAGCTGATGGAGGCTGTGTTGCTAATCTGCTGCTATGCTGCTGCTGCTAGCTGATGTGTGCTGCGTTGGTGGTTGTTTTGCAGCCATCTAATGATCATTTGGTGTAGGAAAGTTGTATTAGTTGGTTGGTATTGTAATTAGTAGTATAGCTTGGATTGAGTCATGTAATAAGTGAAGTTTGGTCAAGGCCGTTATGTTAGTAAGTCAAGTGTGGCAGCTCACTTAGGAGGTGGTTAGATCTTGTGTGACTAGATTCAATGAATTAGCTCATATCTTGTAAGTAGTATAAGCAGTGAGCTCTAGCTTGTATTCCATAACAACTTTGATGAATGAATGTGATATCTTTTGATATCTCTCTCTACTTCCTCATCTCCTTTCCCTTCTTTCTCATCTAAACTCTTTATTCTCTTCTCATCTCATACTCTCACTATCCCAACCAAGGTTGAGGTTCAAAAGCAATCTTCAAAACCTTAACATCTTAGCGGGTTTGGAGGCTCCAAGGACTAGATCAGTACCTGCTCCTTCTATGTAGTAGGGTACTTCTAGCAGTGTCCCAAGGTCCTCGAATGTGGATGAGAAGAAGAATCAAAGGTTGTGCTTTAGGTGCAATTAGAAATACTTCTTTAGACATAAATGCAATCCCGGATTGTTGATGGCTGTCACTGGTACTGATTTTGGTGAGGGAATTGAGATTCAATTTGATGAAGACGAAGTTGAGGATGAGCACAATGACGACTCTGGTGAATTAGGGTATGATGAGATGGAAATTTCAGTCAAGACTCGTACCTACAGTGGGTCCCACAATACCATCAAAATTAAAGGGGATGTTGGACACAAACACATGCTAATCTTGATAGACTGTGGCAGTACACATAGCTTTGTTGATCCAAAAATTGTGAAGCAAGTAGGACATGAGATGATCAAAACTAGCTCCTTAGCTGTCACTGTGGTAGATGGCAATTCGATGATCACACAGATGAAATGTAAACGTTTCAGTTGAAGTACGCAGGGACATCCATTTGAGTATGACTTCAGAGTTCGCAAACTAGGAGTCTACGATATGGTGTTAGGAGTGGGTTGGATGAAGACGATTAATCCTTTAGTCTTTAATTTTGCACAGCTCTTTGTCTCTTTTGAGAGGGAAGGACAAAGGATAGTGTTACAAGGAATCATGGAAAAGGGACAATTACAGTTAGCGAATGGGAGTAAGTTTGAAAGAAGGGAGAATGCCAGTGGATGAGCCAGTTGTTTTCCATCACAGTTGATACAGAAGTGAAGACAAAGGTCACAAATCCTGGCATTAAATAGCTGCTGCTATAGTTTGAAGATATATTTGCTGAGCCCAGTTCCTTACCCCCTCAAAGGTCTCTGGATCATGCTATTCCCCTTAAGGCTCACTCTAATCTAGTGAAATTGAGGCCTTACATGTGTCCTCATTCACAGAAGAGTGAAATTGAGAGGCAGGCTGAAGAATTATTGAGGACAAGCTTAATCTGACATAGCAATAGCCCATTTGCTTCCCCAGTAATCTTGGTTAAGAAGGATGGATTAGCTTGTATGTGAGTGGACTACAGGCACTTGAATTCTCTCACAGTCAAGGATAAATTCTCCATACCTATCATTGATGACCTACTGGATGAATTAAAGGTGTCTTAATAGTATTCAAAGCTTGATTTGAGGCAAGGCTATCATTAGATTAGAGTGAAGGATGGTGATATTCATAAGACAGCCTTGAGAACTCATCGCGGGCATTATGAATTTGTGTTCATGCCTTTTGGCTTTACCAATGCCCTTGCTACATTCCAAGATGTGATGACTTATGTGTTTAATGCTCATCTCAGGCAGTTTGTGCTGGTTTTGTTTGATGATATTTTGGTCTACAACCCATCATTGGACGCTTATATCAGTCATCTAAGGCAAATCTTTCAGATCATGCACAAGAATCAGTTATTTACCAAGCTTGCTAAATCTTCTTTTGCACAGGCTCAAGTGGAGTATTTGGGGCACATTGTCTCAAAGGAGGGAGTTACTACTGATCCAAACAAGGTGCATGCAATGAGAGAATGGCCTGATCCTCATAATCTTAAGCAATTAATGGAATTTCTTTGTTTAACAGGTTACTATCGGACATTTATTGTTGTGTATGGGGTATTAGCCAAACCTCTCACCAATCTATTAAAGAAGGATGCTTTGGTATGGTCAGAACTGCTCAGGAAACATTTGAAGGACTCAAGGTTGCTATGTGTTCAGCCCTTGTGCTCACTATGCCAAATTTTGAGCAACCTTTTGCCCCATCCTCAGTTCTAGGAACTAACAACTCTCCATTTATTAAAAGGAGTACTTGGCAATTCTGTTAAGTGTGTAGAAGTGGAGGTATTACCTTGTAGGGCATCATTTCATTATAAGGACAGATCATCATATCCTCAAATACCTTCTTAAACAAAAGATCACCACGAGAGTTCAAAGAAAAGGGCTGATGGGGATGCTTGGACTCAGTTATTCCATTGAATATTGCAAGGGGAGAGAAAGCATTATAGCGGATGCTCTCTCTTGAAGATTGGGGGAAGAAGCAAAAGGATCTTGGTCAGCTATCTCCTATGCTTTGCCTGAATGGATGGGTGAGATCTACAAAAGCTATAAGGGAGACAAGTTTGCTTCAGATTATGTTGCTGCATATACAATCCACAATCCTTCTAGCCTAGGAGAAATTTCAGTATTGAATGCAATAGTGAGAATCAAGAGGAAGATCTATGCGGGCACTACTACCACTCTGAGGAAGCAGATCATTCAAGCTTTTTACTTTTCAGCTTCGGGTGGCCATTCCGGTATAGATGGCACCTATAAGAGGCTTAAGCAATACTTTAGCTAGGAAGGAGCTAAGCCGGCTGTGGAGGTCTTTATACAGAGCTACAATGTATGTCAAAGAACCAAAGAACATATCCAATATCTAGGGCTCTTGCAACCTCTCCCAGTGCCTAATCGAGCTTGGCAGCGTATCAGTATGGATTTTGTGGAGGGATTGCCTAAGGTTCAAGGGAAAAAAGTAATATGGGTGATTGTGGATATGTTCACCAAGTTTAGCTATTTTGTTGCCCTAAGCCATCCAATTTCTGCTGAGAAATTGGCTAAACGTTTACTTGAAAACATCTACAATTTACATGGGTTGCCTCAATCCATTGTTTCAGATTGAGATAAGTTGTTTACTAGTCAGTTCTGGTGGGAATTGTTCTTGTTAATGGGCTCTACCTTGGCCCTCAGCTTTTCTTTTCACCCTCAATCTGATGGCCAAACTGAGAGGGTGAATCAATGTGTAGAGCAATACCTTCACAGCATGACCTTCACTTATCCTAAGCATTGGTCCAAATGGTTGGTTTTAGCAGAATATTATTATAACACTCACTTCCATTCAGCTATAGGCATAACTCCTTTCAAGGCCTTGTATAGATACGATCCACCTACGCCTTCGGTGCTGCAAGGACTAACTTCTCATGTGTCCAAAGTTAATGATCTCATCTCTCAAAGAAGACAGCTGATGTCATAGTTAAATGATAACCTCCTGCTAGCTCAAGCAAGAATGAAATTTTATGCTAATAAGAAGAGAAGTGCAAGGTCTTTTGCTATGGGAGACATGGTGTACCTCAAACTTTAGCCATACTGACAGTCTTCTATGGCAGTGCGTAGGAATGCGAAGTTGGGAGCTCGATTCTTTTGACCTTATAAGATACTAGAGAAGATTGGCAATGTGCCTTATAGACTAGAGTTACCTTTATACTCCATGATTCATCCTGTATTCCATGTTTCCTTGCTAAAAAACACAAGGCTGAGTACAAACCTTGCTCTACTGATTCCCCTGCAGCAATGTCAGATGGCACACTAATTCAAGCCCTACAGCTATACTTGAAGGAAAAAGTGTGCAGCAACTAGACAAGGGAAGGAAGGAAGTTCTAGTGCAATGGGTTAATTTGGAGCCAACACAAGTCAGTCGAGGAGATTTGGAGTTTTTGTACAGCCAGTTCCTTTCTTCATCATTCTTGGGGCAAGAATGATCATGAGGAGAAGGTATTGTCATGACCGGCGGAGGATTCTTATATCGATCTTAGGAAATTTTAATGTAATTTTCTTATTAAAGTTTAAATAAGGCTATTAGCGGGTTTGTTAATTATTCTTGATGTTTTAGCAAGAATTTGGCTTTAGTAGAGTATGGCCTTTAGATTGTTTTAGCTATCTTTCACTTAGTACAAATAGAACACTTAGAGTGTAATGAGGATCATTCAATGAAAATTGAACAACTCTTATCCTCTTATCTCAATTTTCTTCTATAATTCTCATCTCTTTCCCTTCTTTTTTTCATCTCGACTTTAATTCAAGTTATAATTCAAGTTTGATCTTGAATTATAACAATATCAAATCAAATGTGCAAAACGGACTCACCGTGACTATAAAGTGAACCTAAATTTTAACGACACATCTTTAACCTCAATCACTCACCATTTCGGAGAAAAGGTTGTGATATTTTGGTGTATCTGACATTAGTTATACCATGAGTCTATATATATATATATAAGTAAACAAATAATAAGGAATGGAAAATTGTACCTGAATGGAGACCAAAGGATGTCTGAGGGGAGAGTATATATTAAATTTATTTGTTTGAATATTGTTGTTGATTGTAAGTGATGTAAGTCTCTTTATTGAATTGGATTGATAAACTGAAAGGTTATTGGAATATTATTGATTTTTGTGTGGACTCCCTCTTTTGTAACTATGAATGGGTAAATTTGGCTTATGAAGGGAGTGCCTAGTATGATCTGGTACAATTTTCCATTCCTTATTATTTGTTGACCTAATGCAAACAATATTCTAATTACTCTTTTGCAGGTTATGAAGACCAACAAATGAAAGGAGAAAGCCCAAACTTCAAAAGCTCAATCTTCAAAAACTCTTTCAAATGTTTTATCAACACCAGTTGATTATTCAGAACAATACTTTACAAAACCCCATGTGGAATACCTTTATTTAACAAATCAATACAAACCTCTTTCTTCAAAACAAATATATATATATGAGGAGTTGGCTGGGGACGATCCGTCACGACCTAACCCACCTAAACCTAAGAGAGGAGATGGCTTTAGATAGGGCATGATGGAAGGCTAGCATAAGGGTAGCGGATGTGGCAGCGTAGAATAGGGCAGCAAGTGACTTATAGTTTAAGATTCCTAAGCAGTCATGGCCACAAGTGGTGCACTTATATGCTGATTAGTTTATTCTCTGATGACTCAGCTGTTTTCTTGGCTTACATACACACTTAAATGCTTGTATGTCTACTTCTTTCATTCACTTAGTGATAAATTGATGGTTTTATTTGTAGGCGCTCATGTACTTCAGGTTTGGGGTCCTCGGAAACAGCCTCCTTTCCACTCGGAAGGGGTATGGCTGCGTACATATACCCCTCCCAGACCCTGCTTTTGCGGGAGCCGCGAGGCACTGGGATTGTTGTTGTTGTTGTTGTTGTGTGTATATATATATATATATATATATAGAAAAAGCAAAAAAGATTTGGGCCTAACACAAGTGGTAGTTACAGTGATGGAGCAGGGCCTACAGACACCTTTCCTTGTACAATTGAAAGTCAAGAACTTAGGTGGAGAAAAACCTAAGAGCTCAGTAGTCCAAATACAGGCCCGAGTCAATTACGTTTTTTAAGCCTAGCATCCTTGACTTATAATAAATCCAGTGAGTTTAGGTTTGACAAGATTAAGACGGAGCAAACTGCATTTAGATAACTGGACTAGGACCAATGCAATGAAAGTGAAGCCTGGGCCGTCAAAGCTGTAATCAATGGCATCATCTTAAGTTTTCCTTACTTATCAAGCAATGACAGTAGGGTTAATACCAACACAATCACAGTCTAGATTTGATAGTCAAAGGCTTAAACTAAAGCCTCAACTCTTAACTCGTAGAAATGCGGGAACTGATTAAAACAGGAAGTTCATACTTGAAACCAAAAAGATTGTGTTAGTGAAGAAGTATAACAAGTTCTATGCGAAGCTAAGTTTTGTTTAGTTACACTACTCCTAAGAAAAGTCCACAAGTGCTCTCTAATAAAAACTTAAAGAAGTTTTGTATTGAGCATATATATTAGGCTGCCTCCTGAGTCCACTATAGTTTCCCCTTACATAAGGCCACTAAGCTCCTTCTTGCATATGAATGATCGATGAATGTGTCCATGATTCAGTTATGGAGGGAATTCCATGGCGCATAGGTTCGAATTTCTACTTGAAGTCCCCTTTAGAAGCCCCATGTTCTCTTGGATTAAGCTTAGTTTGCACTCATTTGAAATTGCACTACAAGTAACTCTCTCGAGTGTGGAAACCGCATGGCTTGTAGTATGCTTTGCAGTTCCTTGAGCTTGAGTTCCCTTTAACCATCTCGAGCTCTAGGTGGTTAATACCCTTGTTGGGTTGATAATATTCTCAAGACGCTAAACTTAAAATGCTGTTACCGCACCTAAGTGTCTAATTTTCCTCAAGTAGGATCTAATGAGTTAAGTGCATGGCACATTTCTCAAAAAGACGCTGTCCAAGCTCCCTCTAATTTAAGTTGTAAACAAATGCCTCCCCTTTTAGCCATTAGTAAATTTCATTTTACAACAGGTAAAAATTTACATAATTTTGCCCTCAACAGCAATAGGGAGCTCAAAAGAACGCTATTTATTGTTTGCTTTTCATTCCCGCATGCCTCTAAGTATGAGAGTTGGTGCTTGAAATCTTCACTTTTGTTCTCTATGCTCTCTCTCCTTGTTGTAATCAAGCACGCTTGAAACACTTGCTCTACCTTTTTGTTTTTTTTTGAATCTTCAATTTAGGATTCAATTCGCTTCCATCCTTTTGCGTCTTCTTAGAATTAGTCCAACAATAGCCCAAATCTCTTTTTTTGTTTTAGCTCCTCTTTCGTAGTCCAAGTTATCTTAAATCACTGAGGAGGATCTTTATTTGTTGCTAGAGAATGACCTTTCATCGACTTTCGCATCATGCGCCCGAGGACCCATTTTTGACCCATCGCTTGACGTCCCTCTAGTCTTTAGGACATATTTCAAAGGGGAGGAGGGGCTCATCTGTAAAGAGCAACGCCTTTTAAAAGACGGCCATTTTAACAAAATGGTACATCAAACGGGTTGACAGATTAATGTTGACCCTCAGAGAGAAATGGAAGGACCTTTGCAGTTATGTAGGCATATGGTTTTCCACCACTACGCCCAAGTATGATCATCCCATCATGACAGTGCTAACTTGTCGTTCGAACACCTATTATAATGCTTTAGTCCTCTTTGAGGGTTTACTTGGGATTACCTTGAATGACATAGTAGCCCTGATAGATCTTTCACCATGGGCAAAAGAATTACCTCTTAATTCTTTTATTTTTTCAGAGGCTGAAGCTTTTGCCTCTACCTTCTCTATAACTAATGCACCCAGTGCTTATGAGTTGTTTTTCAAGATGTCCGTCAAAGAGGCATATAACTTTAGGCAAGGTTCCAAAGATAAAGAGGCATGCTTTTACCTGTTTAGGTTGAACAGGTTTTTCTTTGCTAACACTAACTACATTCTTAAATTCCTTAAGACCACGGCTGTCATCATGGTCATTAGCACTATTTCATTGGCCGTGGGATTTTATTTGGCCTACATGTATGTATGCCTTAGGGACATCATAGTAAAGAACTATGCTATCAAAATGGGTGGAACTTTATGGTTGGTCTAGTTTTGGGGTCAAGATTACTTCCCCGAGCTCTGTCCTAGAGGCCTTTATGCTCCCACAGGCATGAGGGCCTCTTGCATAAGGAAGCAGTTTGCATGTTGTGAGATCCTCTTACCCCCGCGATGGTCCTTTGACAATTGCCTTGAATGTTTAACATCTCCTCGAGATAGGTGAGGGACTTAATGGACTCCTGTTAGGGAAAGAAATCATGGTCCAAGTTGGTTAAGAAAATTGGACCATTATTAAGATCTCTCTATGGACGTCAATTCATCGATCTGGCAGGCAATCGTATGACCTTAAGTTCTAACTTTCTATTGCTAGGCTCATATTGATAGGGTTCATTTACCAGGCGCTAATGCACCTAATCCCATTAGAACTCCGAAGTTAAGCGTGCTTGGATGAGAGCAGTACCAGAATAGGTGACCTCCTAAGAAGTCCTCATGTTGCCAACCCTATAAGGTTGGGGGTCTTTGGAAACAGCCTTTCGGTAAGGTTAGACCTCAAGGGGTAAGTCTGTGTACATCCACGCCCAGACCCCGCTTAGGCGAGAGCCCTTAAGGCACTAGGTCTATTATTATTGTTGTTGTTATAGACTCACCCACATGTAGAAACGTACTTGCCTGGGCTATTTTCTAGGCAATTTGGAATGGTCCAAGATATTCCATTTCCAATGTAAGGACCAAAATCCTTTGGCAGGCTAATAGGATCTCCATTCAACTCCTTTAATATAAAGAGCTTCTTGGGTTGAATGAAGAAGTCAAATCCTTCTCTGGGTACCCTATTGTTTGCACGTACATCCCATGTGCCAGCATTGGTTCCAAGAGTATTGGTCTTCTTTGGAGGCTAGAGGCGCCAAGTGGTGTTTTACACCTTCCTTTGAGCTTGCGGGTCCAAGCTCGAGGGGAAGCCAACCAGCACCCGGCCAACACCACAAAAGGCACAATCAGGCAAAGAGCCATCCGTGAGGCTTCAATACTATCATTAGATGGTTGCAAACAAAGACTGATCTTAATACATTCTTTTAACGGCATCAAATATTCAAGGGACTCCCCGGAGTGCTCGAACCAGGAGTTTTACTCGGATGTTGCTAGATGAATCCCCTCCATAAATTTCTCTGCCAGCTCTCAATGTTGGTGGCTCAAAGAAGAGGAAGAAGAATGTTCCCCCAACTCTCCCTACTACATTCTAACAGCAGAGGAGGAAGAAGACGAAGAGGAACCCATCTGAAATTAGTGAGGAAAAGAAGAGCTAGGCTCCCTGAACCAAAGGTATTAGCTTTTCTTAATTGGTGTCTCGTTCATCTCCATCGAAGTGGCTTCTAACATGGCATTTTTTAGCCTAAAAAAGAGCTAGCTCTAGTTATTATGGAGATATCCAATGCTTCACCTCATGAAACTGCACCAGAGCTCAACCAAGGTATTGAACCATTGAATCTGAGTGCTGAAGTGGGAGGTGGTGTGGCTTCCTCTAGTGTGAAGCGAGTTTTAAGTTATCCGTCTGAAGAGGTTTCCTTTCCAGTTACTCTAAACCAGGGCCTTGTCTAGGCTCCATTCTTCCTTCCGGAAGACTAAATCCCCATTAAACAAATCTTTGAAGGTAAGACTTTGTCACTTGGTTTCCCAATTCTTGATTTCTTAAACCATACTTGGTTCTTGCATGCCAGCATCGTTCCCCAGAGGGTCCATTCGAGGAAATCATCCCTTTAGCTGAAGAGCCGGCAGAAGTTCCAATGGAAAGAATGCAGCCAAAAGTTCTTCCTTCTCTATAAGCTGAGGTTTCAAAGGTAATGATAGTTCCCCTAACATTGGCTATCATCAAAAGTTAAGGTTTAATCTAACTTCTTTTTATTGTAAAACTTTTATAGGTCACACCTTCAAGAACCATTCCTTCCCCACTACCAGGAGGGATGTCCTCTGATTTGGAGAAAATAGGAGAGACTGGCAGGTTGGCCTTTTAAGAATTAGACCAAGTGTTTCCGAGATTCCATAAACTAAAAGAGCTTGCACACCTCCTTGTTTTTACCCTAGCTGAAAGGGCCATCTTTCAAGAAGTTATGTCACGGCTAAAGACCTCAAAATTGTACCCTAAGGTTGCTCATGCCGTTTCTAGAGATCTTAAAGTTCTAGAGGAAGTGTTGGTGAAGCAGAACCATGAGGCCCCAACCCTACTTCACCAGAAGCAGCACTGCCAAATCGCTACAAGGGACTTAGGGTGTGTGATTAACCATAGTGGCTTGTGGCCTTTTTTTTTTTTTTTTTTTTTTTTTAAAGAACTCATAATAGCCAAGAAGACCAAGATTCTGCAAGCTTAAGAGATCAGAGGCCTCGAGGATGAAAATAATTGCTTGGAGGGGAGATGGGTTATTTATAGGGGAGAAAGCTACCATGGAGGCCAAAAAAGTCATCAAGTTCTTAAAAATGAAGCCTTTTCCTTGGACCACGAGCTATGCAAGGCAACCAGCCAACTGTCGTGCATAAAGGAAACCTTAATAAGGACTCGGACTCAACTCTTTTAGTTTTCGCTTTGGTTTAGAGATTTTGGCTACGGTGGTTACTTGTATTACTTTTTAAATGTAAGCCATGTACTCTTAAATAATATTAATGAAATATGCATTTTTGTTAAACACTTCTCTTAGTTTGGTGGTTCCTCTTTTTTCTTTATTTTCTTACCCTAAGGGCCATGGAGTTGATCATAAAGATATTGATGTTGAATTTGGGCCCATAATGCAAAAAAATCTGTACTCAATTACTTCCATGTTAGAATTTCAAATTGGTGGAAAGTATTTCTTTAGAAACTTTCCATTAATAGCCTCTTCTATCTCGGTCATTGAGTACGTAAGCAGCGTCTCCAAATGCCTCCACGACTCTAAATCCCACCCCCCCCCCCTGCGCGGTTTGGGGACCATTTCTCAAAGACACGGTCTTTCTTTCCAAAGTGTAAAACCACTTTCCATAATATCTCCCCTAAGTCAAAACACCTAGGTTCGAACATTTTGTTGTAGGCTTTGGCCACCATCTGTCGTTGCTTCTTTAACTTGTGAGGGATGTCAAGCCTAGTGTGGTCCAAGTTAGTTGGTTCTTCCACCATAGCATGCTCAAGCTCAAGTTCATAAAACCTTCCTTTATGAGCCAGCCTTATATACTGAATCGTTAGTTCATTATAAGCACAGCATCTTGGATGCACTTCAAATGGAAGGTCGTTGTCACAATTGTGTCGTGTTTGGATGTTCTTTAAGCCCAAACAGCATCCGATAGTAATTCATGTCAGCTCTTGGGATTGTCCTTGATCATCTTTTTAATAGTGGCCTTCATAATCATGTTTGATGACTCTGCCTGACCGTTTCCTCCATCATAGTAAGAGGTTAAATTCAAGATTTCCATGTCAAAACTCTTGGTAAACTTTTTAACCTCGGCGCTGTTGAATACTTTAGCTTATTCTGTAGTTATGGTTTCAAGGATACCTAACTTATGCAGGATGTATTCTTTGATAAAATAAATCATGTTATGCTGATTGATATGCCTATATAGCTTATCCTCCATCCATTTTGTAAAATAGTCAATGGCCACAAGGATGTAAGAGTGTTGCTTTCTCGAAGGGGGGTTGATGTTGTGATTCCTATAGGGGGGGCATATGAAAGATTGTAATTAGAATAAGTCAGGAAATAATAGGTAGCATTAGATTTTGATAAGTCATGTAATGAGTGAAGTTTAGTTGTTTGGTAGCTTGTACTGGCACCAAGGGTCTTGATGGTTTGATAATTCGGTTAAAGGGTCAAGTATGGTCAATGTAAATAGATCTGGTATAAGTAATAGTCTCAAGTGTAATGTTGGATTCATTCAATCAAATGCAAATAATATCTTTTGATATTAAACTCTCTTTCTTATCTAACTTTCTCTCTATTTTCTAATGTCAATTCACTTCTCTTCTCATCTAAACTCTCTTGGATTCTATCCTCTTCTAGTTTATGATTTGAGATTGTATCTCGATCATAACAATTGGTACTAGAGCCTCGTTTGGCTTCCAAATCAAACGTGATTTGATATCAAATATCCTTTATTGCAATGCAAGTTGATTAACAGTTCAATTTTGAGTTCTTGGTTGATAAAGCTTGTGGTTATTAATTGAAGGTAAGAAAAAAAGGTTGAAATTGATTCAAAATTGAGTTCTAAATTCAAAAGTTAACTGTTGACAGTAAGCATTGATCAAAGCTTACAAGATCAACTGTTTCATTGAGTATCGGTGTATGACCTTAATGATTTGCACTAAGGCTTAGTTGAACTAAGGTTGAGTTGCATTGAATCAAGTTCTATTGATTAGTTGCAATTTGAATACAATCAAACATAATTGGCGGTTACAAGTGAAGCGAGTATTGGAGTTTGAATAAGTTGCAGAGAGGGAAGCAAGTGTACTACTGGATCATGCTATTCTTGATCAAAACCAGAAAGATCATCTTATCAAATCTAAATTGAGGTTACTTCAGGTTTTGCAATTCAGTTGTTGAGGTTCGGGTAACAGATTCTAAACTTCTAAGTTACGTTTGGTCAAAATTAACTTGTTGACTGAGTGTTGCTAAATTTTGGAGAAATTATGCTGATAAGCATCGATCAAGTGTAGTTGCACTAGAATCTAGTTGATTCCATATGAATTTACTGAATATTGAAGAGTTACTCGCTCGAAAGTGAAATCAGCAGCGAACAAAGAACAGAATCACAGAAATTTGACTTCGTTCTTGTGGATTGTTGTGAGTAAAGTGTTGAAGTCATAAGTAAAGTTATAAGTTTGAAACTAATCTTTATTTAAAGCCTATATTATTCAAGAAAGCATCGCATATAGGGTTTGGTTCAAGTTAGGGCTTGTTCGTAAAGTTTTGTATGCTAGGATCTGTACTTTACGACAATCCTTGAACCAAAAGAAGTGAGATTACTTTTGTGTAAGGGAGTAGGTGATAGATGAGCAATCAATTGCTCAATTGTTTTGAACCAAGTCTCATACTTCTGTGAAATTAAAAAAAAAAAAAAAAAAAAAAACTGCAATATAGAAATACAAGGTTCTAACTGCACTGATAAGTTGCTGATTTGCAAATTGTTCGATCTCTCAATTAGAGTTCGAGCAAAATTGGTCATATAAATCTGTAATGAAGGAATTCAGTAAGTGGCTCGATCATAAATTTACGGAATTCAAGCAAAGGCTACCCTTGAAAGATGAAACATCGAGGGCTCTACGATCGCAGTTGCGATTCACAATGTTCCTTGTGTGATCAATGAAGAATTTTTCATCAACTTTTTCATCCTTGTGTAATTGTTGTAAGAATTGTAATTGTTTCAACATCCTCATTAGTATTTCAAGCTCAAGTGCCTTCTCTTTGAGAGCATAAGCTGCTTCTGCCATCAAGCTAAGACATAGAAGAAACATTTTCTTATCACTGTTGTGGTTTGGATATTCGTTTCCTAATTCCTTATGTGGAAATTTGGAAATTGGGTGAAGTTCTTACTACGAGTAAGGTCGAAGATGATGTTAAGCAACCTGAGCTCGATATTGATCAAAAAGAGGAGTTAAATGAAGAATGTGCTGAATCTGTTAAAAGCAAAGACCCCAATGTGCTGCACATCTCGCAAACAAAGGAGATGGAAATGGGAGTTGGGGCTGTTAATACTGGATTTAGGCTTGAAAGTGTTGAAGTTAAAGCTCACACATCAAGGAAAATTGAGATTTACTCGCTGCTGCAAGATGTTGAAGCTGCTGTAGTAAGTTTATCTTCACAGCAGGGTGTGAATGAACAGGTGTAGCAGGATACAAGCAACAATCGAGAGGTTGTTGGAGCTTTTCAATCTTGTGAACAACTGGGATGTAAAGCAAAGAAGTTGCAAGTGAACATTGAGATTCTAACCATTAGAAAGTAGAGGTTTAAGCTCAATTTTGGGAACAAGATTGAAATCAATTCGAAAGTGTTTCTCAAATGTAAGATTGATATCACTGGAAAGGCCATTGATGATTTATAAAGGAATTATTTCGGACTTCTTGCTCCTTTAGAAAAATAAGTTATTCTTTGAAAAGCAACATATGTTAGAGAGTATTGAAATCGAAAAAACGAGGATGGTGTTTAGGTATATGGAAAGACTTGGCGCATCATCTTGGATTAAAATAATGTTGAAGAAAGCAAGGAAAAAGGAGTATTTGTGCAGGTGTGATTCTAGAGTTGCGCATGTTGAAGTATCTGTGAGCAATTAGGAGGTTAATGCTGCAGTATCGATGAGTTTAGCTGAAAATTCACAAGGTGCTGATATGGCACCAATAAATACATCACCAAATCTACTAAGTACTTCACCATGGCAAGCTGATACGTAGAATCAGAACGTGAGGGGTACTGACCACCAGAGTTTAAGCCAGAATCTTAGCATCTTCACACAGAACAATCAAATTCTGTTGGGAAATCAGATGTTGCTGATGTGGTATCTTCTAATGCACGGTGTGTTTTTGAGTGGGGAGAAGGTTTATCTAAGTGCAAACATGAGTGTAAAACCTCCTCCTCAGCCGGGTGAAGAAATGCGTGTACTTAAGCAAGCAAGAGCACACTGTCAGCTAGATGATTTGTGAGATCAAGTTGATTTGCTTCCTTATTCGAGTACAGTTGTGACTTACCTAAGTGCAAGCACTTGTGACAAGGCTCTTCCTGATCTAAAAGAAGGGGCTTTTGCTCTTAAAAAGATAAGATAAATACAGTTGATGAAGGAGCAAGTGACTAAAGCTGTGATTGTGCATCTCAGATTTCAGCAAAAGAAATGCCAAGTTTCTGATTTTAGATTTGGGATTGAAGAGCAATCAGCTGACCTATTAGGGTGTACAAACGGGTTTGAGTGTGTATTAATCGATTCGAATTTAAGTACCAAGGCATCTTGTTTTAGAGGATCAACTTGGTGGTGAAGTCACTTGCCAAGAAGGGATGTGTTCGGCTGCTTCAGCATTGATTTGAGAGCTTACATGGTTTTGGACTTAACGGTAACGTAGTTGAATCAGTTTTGGAAGTTAAGGGCTTGGATAGGATATGGTTTTAGCAGCAAGTTGGGCTCATGGAAGGAATCCGAAGACTCATTGACATGAATGTACATTAGTAGCATGCTAGTACTTATCCAAGGCCAATTGATGAACTTCTTCAACTGGAAGGTCTGTAAGATTTGATCCCAATGCAGGCTAAATGGAGTGGAGCTGATTTGTATTCATCTAAGAACACTAATGGCAGGCCTCTTGATTTGGTAGAGATGGAACAAGCTGAAATAGGTATGCGTTGCAGCAGAAAAGTTCAAACCAGATCAAATTTTTTTTTTTTTTTTTCTTGAGAAGTGCAAGGCTGTTTTGAAGTTCTATTGGTTTCATGGGATCGAGGATTTAACATTCTTACTTGTGCTCATTGTTAAGGGATTAACATTCTTAATTGTACTCATTTTTAATGGATTAGGATTGCTTTAATTGAATCAATTTAGCTGCAACATGTCAGTTGAAAGGCAAGAAGTTGAAAGAGGTTCAATTAAGAGTTAAAGTCATGTTGAACAATCTAGAAATTTCAATCTGCAGCCAATGATCAGTCAATTAGGATACTTTGGAAATCTAAGTGGTGACAGTGTCCTTGGAGTTCAATTGTGAAGCTTGGAAACTCATCTTGGTGGAGGATATTTTAGAAGTTGCTAGAATGTTGCATCAAGAAGCACTATCTCTGATGTTTTTTGTGCACTCTCCTCGTGTTGTGGCAAGACAAGAGAGTGGAAGTAGACAATGGGAATAGCAAGGATCAAAATCAAGCCATAATTGAATGTATAAAAAGTTAGGAAAATGAAGGTAAGACTTCCATAACTTCGATGCTCCTATAAGTGCGCGGCTAGCATATTTCCGTAAAGTTGATATGGATTCATTGATTAGCTCATTGTACTCATTGGCGGCAGCATCTAAAGATGTAAATTGGACAAGGGAATGTGCTAGTTGGATTCCATGAAGCCTTGAGTGCTTGGGGATAATTGAAAGTCTCTTCTTCAGCTTGTTAGTTCAGGGAGACCACAAGCTTCTCAGTAGCACAGTTATTAGGCTTTGCATAATTAGACAGTTAAAGCTTAAGACAAAGGATGTAATTCCTAAAATTCGTGGGCCTCAACTGTAGTATTCAGGGTCAACAAAGCTTCATAGCTTTAAGCAGTGGATGTTTAACTGCATTAGTTGCAGCCAGATGTTCTTAAGAGATGATGTTGGTGTCTGGCTGGTCTGGTTTGGTTTGGTTTGGTCTAGGTAGATCTCCAGAGGTATCCATTACATTCAAAAGCAACATGTGGGCAGAAACAAGGGGCACATTTAGAAGTAAAGCATTGACAGCAGGACTTTGGGTTGGAGTACTTCATAATCTGCATCAGCAAATGTTCTTCTACTGCTGCAAATTTTCAGTATTTTTGAGGATCTTCAGCTGTAGATTCAGCAAGGAAATTCACTTAGTCCAGCTATATTTTAGATTCAGATGTATTCCTTACAACACATGCTTCCTGCAATAGCAAATTTCAGCAAGGAAATGACCTACAACAATCAGTGTTCTTCAAGGTTTCAACTCTCTTTTTAGATTCTTGAGGACAAGAATCGTATAAGGGGGGATTATTGTCATGATTCTTATAGGTGGGGCTTGTGAAGGATTGTAATTAGAATAAGTCATGATGTAATAGGTAGCATTGGCTTTTGATAAGTCATGTAATAAGTGAAGTTCTGTATTTTGGTAGCTTGTAGTGGCACCAGGGGCCTTGATGGTTAGTCAATTTGGTTAGAGGGTCAAGTACGGTCAATGTAAGTAGATCTAGTATAAGTAGTACTCTCAAGTGTAATGTTGGATTCATTCAATCAAATGCAAATAATATCTTTTGATATCAAACTCTCTTTCTCATCTAACTTTCTCTCAATTTTCTCATCTCAAGTCACTTCTCTTCTTATCTAAACTCTCGTAGATTTTATCCCCCTAGGTTGTCTTTGACATGCTTTGCACCTCTTGGCGTATGCAACCATCCATTATTGTCAGTAATAGCCATAACTCCTAATAAGCTAATGCATCTTATTGCCAGCTATATGGGATCCACAAATACTTCATGGGCTCCTACCATCACTAATGTTACATCGTCCAAGTCTAGGCACCTGATAAGCACTCCATTAGTGTCCCTTTGTATAACTCTCAGGATTCATCGTCTAAATGGAAGCTTTAAGCTCTTATTTTCATCCTTTTGTCTTTAATGTGTCTTAAAGCTTCTTGATGTAATCCGTAAAAGGCTTCCTTTATTCCTTATTTTGACTTAGGACAGTTTGGTGGGTTCAAAGCAATCCAAGTCTTCACTTGGCATGCCTTTGCTCTTAAAACTGGAAGACGTAGCAAATTCGATGTCATGGTTTAAAATCTTAGTCCTAATGAACATGGTCTCTTTGCACTAAACCCTAATAACTTGTACCCTAAAGCTAACTAAGCCAAGTCATTGGCTGCTTTGTTTTGCTTTCGAGGGATATGCTTAAGCTATACACCATCAAACTCACTCAATAGCTTTTGCACTATGGAAAATAATTGTTCGAGGTTGCTTAAACTTTGATACTCCATTTTTACTTGGCAAATCACTAGTTGGGAATCCCATTTGATGATGCCATTAGGGACTTGCATTTCCAATAGAGATTGTAGGCCCATTATCAATGCCTCATACTCTTCCATTTTGTTGGAATATTTGCGAACTAAAGTAGTAGCTAAATTAGTGATGATCCCCCCTATGGATTCTATCAGAATTCCAACTCCAGCACTCAAATTGGTCCTTAATCCGTTAGAATATATTTTCCAAGGGACCATTTCCACCACCAATAGCTAGTTTGGCTTGTAGTCTAAGCCAATATGAATGTTTAGGTGGTCAAGTAAAAGGTTTGCTAGGGCTTTACCCTTAACTAACTTTTGTGACACATAGACCTACTTAAACTGTAGTGGAGTAACAATTTGCTTGTTGAATCTCCCCCGATCAAGGTTCTATCTAGCATACATTTAAGGACATCTATTCGAGCAACCATGTATGTGATAAATGCCAAGAAATAATGTTGCAGTTTTACTGGTGCATTGAACAAAGACAGACACAGCTTCTCAATTGAGGAGTATTTTATTTCACATTCAAATAAGTAATGGCTATGGTAGAACACGAAATGTTCAAACCCTTGCTCATTGTCTTATGCAAGCAAGCAACCAATAGATTCCTCAGAAGCAAAAACATAATTCTTCAAAGGTTTTCCAGCATTTGGGGAATGAGAAATGGTGGCCAAACAAAGCACTTCTTGACAGCCTTGAATACTACTTGATGTGGCTTCTCCCACTTGAATTCCCTCTTAGACTTGACCCTTAGTGGTTGAGAGAAGACGTTTGCTTTTCTTACGACATTTGAGATGAAATGTCTTAAGGAATTAACCTACCCCAAGAAATGTTGGAGCTCTTTTTTTCTTGTAGGCGGCTAGGCATATTGAATGGCCTTATTCTTGTTAATGTCCACCTTAATGCCCCTCTGATCCACTGAAAAACCATGAAAGTTTCCAGCGTATGCACCAAAGACACACTTTAATGGATTCATCTTGAGGCTATGGGTCCTCATTCTAAGGAATGGCCCCCTCAAGTCTTCTAAGGGTTTGACTTGGGACATTGATTTGACAATGACATCACCAATGTAGACCTCCATGGTCTTGTCAATGAGGTCATGAAAGACCATATTCATGGCTCTTTGGCGAGTGGTGCCAGCATTTTCGAGCCAAACGGCATAGCCACAGACTCAAGGGTTCCTATTGACCCAAGACACCTGGATGTTGTCTTATGGGTATTCTGTGAACCAATCATAACTTGATAGAGCCCTCCGTAGCCATCTACAAAAGATAAGACCTCATGCCTTGAGGTTGAGTCAATGAGCACGTCAAAAATTGACATTGGGTATTCATACTTTGGGGTGGCTGCATTTAGATATCTTAAATCAATACATACCTTGGTTTTACAATTTTTACTAATTGCAGGAATGATATTTGCATCCATTCAACTCACTTTGCATAGCTTACAAATTTGGCCTTTTAGAGTCTCTTGATCACCGCTTTGAATAACTCAAAAAATTCTTAGGACATTCTCCTCTAGGCTTGAATGATGGGCCTCAAGCCTCGCTTCATAGGAAGCTTATGCTCAACACCTTCATGTCTAGGCCAAGCATGTCCTAATCGCCCGAAGTAAAGCTGTCCTTGAACTCACAAAGAAAGTTGAAATACTGCTCTCTCTACTCCTCAACAAGCAGAGTACTTCTTTCGAGCCTAATTTAACCTTAAGACGGGGGTGTTAAGCTTCAACCCTAAAATGATCTATCTTGGCTGGTGTTGCTCTTACGTCACAAGGTTTAAGCTCTTTTTCTTGCATCATTTAGACCTCAAAGCCATTGAATGTTTATTTAGTCCAATGTTGACCCTCAACATATAAAGCCATGAGCCTCACTAGCATTGAGAAAATGACCTCCTAGGCAATTGGTGGGAGGTCCTGGCTCACTCACATAGGGGTTTTGGTGTGCCTTGAAGATCTTCTTCTTCAAAAAAGGTCCCCATGCATCTCCAGAAATAAGAATCTTCAAACTCTACATCAACTTGACCAGCCTCAGCCTTAGTGAGTGCGCTGTCAAGGATGGGTATTGTGTCTCATTGTTGGGCGGACTGTGGAGTGGTCCTTTTGACATCAAGCGGTCCCATGCCATCTTCATAGAATTTTTGCCTCAACGTAGTCGAAGAAAGCCATAAAAGGCCTATTATCTTCCATAACAACCTCATACTTGTCACAGTTCCAGAAGACTATCAACTAATGACATGAAGATGGGATACAATAATTGGCATGTAACCAATCACTTCCAAGAAAAGCGTTATAGCTCGATGTAGTGTCTACTACAAAGAATGCTGTTAGGTTGCTTAAGTTGTCAACAATTAAATCATTCATAATGATCCCTTCAAAACTAGTAATAGCTCTTAAAAAGCCACAAATTGCAACATCTAATGTAACCAGGTCATCTTAAGGTTTATCAATGAACCCCAACACATAAGAAGGCAGAATGTTGATGGCTACACCATTATCCACCAAGACACTATTCACCTTAATGCCATCAAACTTGCTCTTTATGTATAGGGATTTGATGCATTTATTGGTGCTATTAGTCCCATCAAATGTCATCTTCATTATGTAAGATGAATCATCAGGCAATTTGGACGTTGCGGTTTTAACTTTAAAAGGCAAAGGAATGGAGTTACCTTTGGTGGCTGCTACTTTTGCCACAAATTCCACCTATTCAAACAAAAGAGTAGGGTAGTTCTAACGTCAACCTTTTTGGGGAGCATCATGAATTGTATCTGGACCCCTTAATCTGTTTCCATTTTTGGGCTGCCATCTCTGGGCAAGCCCAGGTCATGCTTTTGAGAATAGCCATCAGTTAGCATGTCCTAAGCTTGAGGTTTGTCTTTTGGATTAACCGCAGAAGCTTAAGGCTCCTCCATAAGTTTGGGAAAGTTCTTCGATATCATACCATGTTAGGTTAACACGACCTAGATGTTCCACTGCGTTAATGCTGAGACGAGAGTACACCTCATTATCATCGCTGATTTTCGAGACTGTGAACTCTTGGCACGATGTTCCCACCACGTTTCTTGTCCATTAGAAGATGAGAAATTGGTCCATCTCTCATTGTCTCATTTCACTTGTCAATAGTTGCAACAGGCATGGACTCAGTTGTTTGGCCTTCACGATTTATAGGCTAAGTTTGCTTATCCTTGCGGACCCTGGCTTCCTCTTGAGAGAGCCTAGTTAAGTAAGTATCAAGTAGATTCCTTCGTTGAGCTGCCTTTTTCTATAGTTACTGCCTCTTTTGGGTTCAAGTTAGGCTAGAGTGACTAACCTCCTTTTAGGCATGGTTACCTTTTTCTCCTGACATTATGAAATCGGTCCCCATAAGACTGGTGTCCTAACTGTCATGGTCCTTGACTAATGTTGACGTCCAATAGATGATAAGGCCCTTTCAAGGTAGACTCTCACTAAGCTCATGTCTACGGGACTTCTAAGATGGTATCTTTAGTTCCAAGAGGGGGTTAGCAAGGGAAATATATTAAGGAAGCAATCTGAGTGTTCTCATCACTACTTGTATTTTCCCACAACGTTTCTAGCATGCCTTGTACGACACCCTGTCCAAGTCTCGAGATATTCTCTCTTAGCTTGTAAGGCCTAAAAAGGGACCTTAGCTACTGTTGATATCCATAGCTAACTCCTCAGCCACTATTAGTACAATGTGAGAGTAATTGCAAAGTTTGATCAGCAAATTCCTAAAAATCACGCATTTGTTTGTGAGATGGATTTCCGTAATATGCTAGTGGTAGATTGCATTGTCTAATGTGCACAAAAGCCTCAGGAAGCCGAATATTCCCTCAATGACCAACCATTCAAAAAGGTGGTTTTCCACCTTTCCTTTCAAATGTCAATGAAGACCATTTTTCTCCAGTAAAGTGGAAAGGGGTTAGTCTGGACAAAACAAAGATTACTTTTGGCAACAGTTCCAAACCATTTACTTAAAGAGGACTAGGGAAGGAGTCTTTATCAACGTCCATCTGTCCTTCATCCAGATAGATCAATTCTCTTACTTCTATGGCGTCCTAAGCCATGTTTCTAAACGTGACATAGTTCATTGTGGAATGGGTCAATGAATCATACCATTTACAATATACCTTCCCCTTAGTAGAATTTGGGTTAGTCTTTTTGTTTTTACCCCTAATCCTAAGTTTGTCATATTACGTCGGCTTTTGGGATGTCAAACGAGTATTTTCTAAAGTCTCGGGATTGATAAGACTTCCTAGCTTTGATATCCTTCTTAACCAAAGGATTGCAAATCACAGTAGGTCCCTTGATGTATTCTGCGACATCAATCTCATATGGAGAATATTCATCCTCTTCGACTACGTAGTGTGCATAGGTCCCATACATGCTATTTTTCTTTAAGCTTTCTTCTTTTAAAACAACCTCATATCTAGCGGCATATTCTGCCAACTGTAAGAGCATCGACAAAATTCAGCCTTCAAATTTCTTCCTAAATTCCGTATCCAAGCCATTAAAGGCCCCTTGGCATATTCAAATTCAAGAAATGCTGCAGTACATTTTAACATAGCTCTCTTAAACTAATTAGTGTCATCTTCTACTCATTCACCTACCTTTTATCTTATTCGAGCTAATTCAAACAAGGAAGTTCCTACATCCATTTTTGGAACTAAGCCTGGAATTGCCTTACCATGTCATTCCAACAATAGATGGAATTTGGTGGCAGGCCAATATACCCCTAAAAAGCAATCCCAGTTAAAGAACTAGGAAACAACCTCGACTTGAGATACTAATTAGCAGCTACTTCTCTAAACTGTCAATTGAATCTTGCTAAGTGCTCGAAGGCAGACACGGTCCCCTCTACAAAGAGTAGGGTAAACTCGAAGATTTTGTATCCTCGAGGAAAAGGACAGTCCTTATCTATGTGGTCAAGGTAAGATATATTGTACAAGGGTCTATTAACCTTTTTGAAGCCTAGTCCATACACTTACTTGATGAGGGTAGCCAATTGTTCCAAGAGGGGTAAGCTAGGCACGTTGTTATGCGCATGCCATTTCACCCAAAATGGGTGAGATTCTTGAGGGGGATTTGCAGGATACCCCTGTGCACCAATAACAATCGGGTGCAGGAATTAGCCCCCAAAACTAGGAATGCTTCCTTGATAAATTTGGCCATGTGCTTGGTTGACCATGAAGTATGTCCTAGCAAGACTTGGATTATAATGCATTCTTGAGAGCACACTAATTTCAGTAGGCTATTTGTTCATCCTTGCTTGATCAGTCCCCAAGTCATAGTTTTAAGGACGTGGGAGGTTAACTTGGCCCCCAGTGCGGTAAGCATGAAGAGGTCTAGGCAAGAGAGGCTAGCTCCTAGAAATATGTTGGTGCCTGTCCTTACATTCCTAATTCAAGGCCTTGAGTGGGCCTTAGGGCAGCCATTTCTACCTGAGGAGGGTTTGAGCAATTTTAGCCCCCCGTCTCAGGGACCGGTAACACCAGCACATTACGTTGAGACCCCTCGAGACAAGAGAAAAAATCTTATTCAAAGAGTCAGCAACCCAAAGGACACATTTTTCCTATGGCTTGACTCCACGTGTGTGACTCTTGGGTTAGTAATAACTAGGTTTTCTGTTCTCTCGGGGGCAATATAGTCAACTTGAGTCACTGGTAATTGTCAGCTCGAAGGAGCCTCACGAGGATATCCAGGTGATCATAATAGAACAGGTTTAGAGCAAACCTGCACGATATCCTCTCTAATAACTTGAACCTCACCATTGTGAACCTCGGCCTTCTTGACCAAGATAGGCTCGACTTCAGCTACGATTTCTCTTGCCACATCCATGGCCAAAAGGGTAGTAGATGAAGACAAGGTAGACTTCATTTCCATTAAGATTCGATCATCTATTTGTGAATCCTATCTTTCATTGAGGTTCCAACATTATTCATCACGGCTCTCATGGCGGCGGTGTTTTCTCGCTCGCAAGGTAGATTGCATTCTGTTTCAGCATGCTGCCTACTAAAGGCTTCTCTCATTATTTATTGGAATCTTTAGTCCACGATTTCTAAATGATGCTTGAGCATAGCCATGAAACTCTTACATGAATGGCCATCCATCCCAATGCATTCATCTTCCAGGATATCATCATCGTCACTGTTCTCATTGCCGGGGCTAAGGCTCGGTTCATTACTTCATTTTATACAGCTTTGTTCAAGAGGATGCTTAAGGGGGATTCAATCAAGGCTGAGCCCTCTTGCTTCTCATGCTCAAGACCACTGGACCTCCTGGTTTTGGATATCGGCAAATTGTTTGCAATTATATCCTGGCATTTCACCATTGGTTAAAGACGATGAAGTCTCGTTCTGACCCTGCAACTATTGTCACCAAAAGGCATGTTCAAATGATCTTGTTTGTAATTAACTATGATGTGGTCGATATAAAATGATAACAAAACAAATATGCAAATGAGACTCACTAGGACTAGGGAGTGAGCGCAAATTTGAACTGCATGTCTTTGACCTCAGCCACTATCCGTTTACAAAGAAAATGTTGTGATTTTTTAATGTATTTGACTTTGGTTATACCTTGAGTTCGGCATATGCTTCAATCAAGAAGACTTGGTCATATATATGTATATATAGAGTGAAGGGATATGGATCTATGGATCTAACTCAAGTGGTATTTAGAGTGATGGAGTAGGGCCTACAAACACTTTTCCTTGTATACTTAAGAGTTGAGAATAGTGGTGGAGACAAACCCAGGACCTCAATAGTCCACTTACAAGTCCAAGTCAATCATGTTTTTAAAGCATGGCACCCTTGACTCGGAATAAATCAAATTAGTTTAGACCTTACAAGATTAAAATGAAGCAAATCATAATTATGTTACTAGGCTAGGATCGACGTAATCAAGGTCAAGACTTGGCTGTCAAAGCCTAATCAATGGCACGACCCAAGTTCACCTGACTTATCAAGCAGTGAAAGTAGTGTTAAGACCAACACAATCAAGGTCATGCTTTGGCCGTCAAAGCCTTAAACCAAAGCCTTAATTCTTAAGTCATTGAAATTTTGGAACATATTAAAACAAGAAGTTCATACCTGAAACCCTAAAAATTGTATTACTGAAGAAGCAAGTACAACAAATTCTATCTTACGTTAAGCTACATTAACTTACGCTACTCTTAAGAAAAAAGAACAAGTGTATAGCAAAGAAAACTCAAAGAAGTTTTATATTAAGTCCGTGTTTTGGACTGCCACAGAGTCCTTTGTTTATATGATAATGATTTCGCGGAATTTTCTCCCCACGTTAAGCCATTAAGCTCCCTCTTATGCCTGAATGATCAATGAACATGTTCATGGTTTAGTTTCTAGAGGGAATTCGTTTAGGCCCACGTCCAACATTCTAGTTGAAGTCCCATTTAGAAGCCTTGCATTCTCATAGATTAAGCTTAGTGCCCAAGTTTCTGAATTTGCATTCCAAATAACTATCTCGAGCATGGAAACCACCTATCTTACACCTTTGTTGGTAGTCCCTTGAGCTCAAGCTCCCTTTAATCATCTCAAGCCTCGAGTGGTTGATACCTTTGTTAAGATGATAATCTTCTCAGGACATTGGACTTGAGATGGCATTACTTCAGCACCTAAAGGACTAATTTTTCTTGAGGAGGTCCTCACGTGATAAGCAAGTGGCACTTTGCTCAAAACGGCGTCATCCTAGCTCCCTCGGATTTAGGTTGTGAATAGTTACACTAACCCAGGTTCGCTTACAATAGCTCAGTAAACAAGAGCATGGGTTTTCACCATTTAAGTTTTCTACTGTTTTCTCCCTCATTCTCTGATAGACCTTGCTCCAATCTTACTCATCCTCGTGGCAAGAAGGAGGACTTCACCTCCAACATTGAAGAGATATAGTAGCAGACTCGAGTGTAGTTACTTTAGGCAAGCTCCAAGTATAAGTTGTCAAATGATAAGCGATGCTGAGCGGTTTTAATTACAAGTTGGCGACCAAGTTTGTGCTATTCTAACTAGGAAATGGTTTCTGACTTCGAAGTATAACAAGTTGATAGCACAGACGATTGGTCCTTTGCGTATTATTTAGAAGGTCAACGAGAATGCGTACCTTCTATAATTGCCAAGTGGTATGAGGACTTCAGACGTCGTCAATATCAAAAACATCGTCCCTTACTTTGATGATAATGATCCTGCTAACCCGTTGGCGAATTCATGGACAAATTCCTCTAGCCCGTGGAGAATGATGCAGCCACACCTTTAGGTTTGGCGAGTTGTTAATAGAACTAAGCGAGATAGGCAGCTTGGTAGGATGGCGAGACGTGTTGTACGAGGTGAATTAGCTTCATAAGTTAACGTCAATTACAAAAGCCTAGTTTAAATTAATGGATTTTATTATTCATCTTTGTATTCATCTCTTTCAATTTTTACTCTTTTATTCAAGGAGAATTAGCTCCTCTATGTAATGAAGAAGAAATCTAGGGTTTCGATTCATTCAATTTGATAGATTTATATTTATTCTTTTTAAGGATATCTCTTGTTCTTGGGTTGTAAGAGCCAGGATTAGACTTTTCTCCTTTTTTTTCTTAATTGTTTTCCCAATAAGAATTTAAAATAAGGCCACTGAACCTACTATTTCCATTTTTCTTCTTTTCTGTATTACATGAATTACACCTCATTTCGTCATATAAATTTGTGCCATACTAATAATTTGTTCAATGCTATTATGTTTGTTATAGGTGCGATGATACCGATTATCTCAAAAATTTTACTATATATTAATCCAGTATACTTTCTTAGGCATAATTTCAATTTTATATATCATTTAAACATCCTTCATGCATCAAACAAGAAACAACTGGCAGTAATACACTGAAAATGATAAAGTTGAACTGTCAACTAATTTGTTTTTTAGCACAACATCCTACTCAATCTCTTATGCATCAATTTCAAAAACAATTATCACAATCTTTGCCGATATATCTAAATGTATAATGTATAACACGAATTTATTGGATTAGATAAATCGTGCATTTGATTATTTTTTTTTAATATTTTCTCTTTTTAAAGTTTCTGAAAATTAGACAATAAAAACAAAATTTCTTATTTGTGTTATAAAACTAGGACAAATTTTACTCATTTATGCTTGAGAAAAAAAAGGCAAGTATTTTGTATAAGAACTAAAGGACAAGAGAAAATTTTCTTTCATTGAAATAATTCTCTCAACATTATGCTATAAAACTCTTTCCCTCATTGAATTCACTCTCAAATTTCTCACCTTTCATTTTGCTGCTGCTTTTTGCTATTTATATAGAGATTTTGGCGGTGAGAGTTTCTTAACTGGGAAGAAAATGAGTATACATATACATATATTTTATGTGTATATGTATATATGTACACAAAGGTTTTTTTACATATTTTTTAATTTTCTAGAATATTTAATAATTCCAAACTCAACTATAAAAATTGTACCCAAATAATATCCAATATTTACAACACTTCCCCTTTGGATATTTTTCTTTACAATATTGCAGGTCATAACACTCTTAAAAGTGTATAGTATCCAAGTTATATACACTTCATAAACTGCTTCGCTAAAAACCTTGCTAGGAAAAACCTCAGTGGGAAAAACCATAATCGAGGGAAAAAGAGTACAATGTGTATTTAACTCACCATCATTGGCGCACATTAATTAAAGATGTCTTGGGATTGACGAATGCCAATCTTGTGTCGATTTCTCTAAAGTTTTTCGTAGACAATGTCTTCTTGAATAACTCTTCAAGGTTCTCCAGCGAATTTGTTAATATTTGCTTCATTCTCCTTATGAAGTTCGAGAGTCAAAAGAACTTTGTTGAAATGCATTTGGTTTTGTGAACTTTATTTAGCCTGAGCAATGTAGGCTTATCTTCATATGGTACTATCAGACTCCCTTTGATCATTGGAAGCTTGCAAAATATGTTGGACCAAGGGCCTTGACGTCACCCATTCTTTACTTGCTCATAAAGCGCCCTGTGTCTTAATAGTAGCTGCAATTGTTAGCAGATTGCCAAAACATAGTAATATGCCTATATAACAAAATAGCATTCTTGTCATTTACCTTATGCCAGTCAACTAATTAACCAATACTCGCACACGAAATTGTGCTATGTTGATTGTTCCATTAGGACGAACATTAACCACATTCTCATACCTTCATATTAGTGCCATATTCTATATTAATGACAAGTTCATTGAAGGGGACTTGTACCTTGTCTTGTAACAGTTATATTAATGCAATAATTACACCAAGGTATGGTACTTTTAAGACCAAGAGTTCATCCATTACCTCATTGATGACCCAGACAGAAAAAGGTATTTACCTTTATCAAGGAATTTAACAAAAATTAAGGCACCAAATAACATATTGAAACACTTAAGTTCCACACTTGTAAAGTTGACCAATACAGTAATATTGTATTGCATTAGTGCTCGATTTACAAGTCAAGACAAAATCTTTCCTTTTCTAAAATCCTTAATCTCGCTTTCTTAGTTTAGGTGTATAACAACTTCTTCAACCCTTTAGGAGGAATGTCCCTATTTTAGTCGATATGTACTTCGGTTTTGAGCTATATGATTCTGGCATGTTTGGTCCTTCAAGGATTTTCATTTCAATATCATCACAAGTAATAAATAAGTTGTTATTATATATATGATGTCTATAGAGACCGTCCGATTAAGTTCATTCATTCCTTATGCATGTCCCGTCTATTTGTGGTCTGTATAATAAACTTCGGGCTATAAATTGTGCTTTTCACCATCTTATTATTTTTTGCACCAACATTTATATGTAGCCTACAAGTTTTACTCTTTGGGCACTTGGACTACTAGTCAAAAAATTACATATTATTAGTTCTGCCTGAATTGCATCTTTCTATTTGAGCCAATCATTTCTTTGTTTGCATTCTTGAACGAACTCGTGTTTAAGATTATCAATTTATTTGATCAAATTAGTAGCCAATGTATATACAACTATTTGATCAATTTTTATTTATTTTTGGTTCCATCATATCCCATAATTCATAGAGATCTTTTTATCATTAGAATTTCATTAGTTTCATTATTTTTGGTACCTGATAACCTTGAGATATTTTATTTACACATATTATTATCTCTTTAGAGTTTTTCTCCTCTAGAGTTACATAATAGAGGGACTGATTTTTCTATTGCTCCTTTTTCTTTCTTAGATTCAAATCATCGGAGCCCATATATATACCATGCTTCTGGCGTACAATGAATGCATTTTTCTACATATTAGAATATCACTCGATTGGGATATTAATTTGAGCAGGAGCATATATAGTGGGGACATATTATTTGGTCACCCTCTTTCCATTAATGAATACATCTGTGAATTTGCTTGTAATATTTTATAAGTGAACAATTGAACTTCTGGTTCAATGATGCATTTTACATAAATTTTCATTTTTTAACTTTCGTGTTTCTCCCCCTGATTCTGGAAACTTTGTTTCGTCAAATTTACAATTAGCAAACCATGCGGTAAAATGTTTGCAGTTAATATCTCCATTTATTTTATCATTAACATAAATTTCAAGTCCCTTATTTTGACCCATCTTTCAGTATTGAGGTGGAGTAATTGGGGCAACAGTATATAACCAAAATTCATAGATGAGATATATATCTAGCTCTTGTCATGGACAAGTTATATTAAGAGATCCATAATTAGTGCAAGGACATATATCATACCTATATAAAAGAAGGCAGTAGTAGTGGTCTAGCCATTTATTGCAAGCATTTAATCAAAAGATCATTTTGTGTCTATATGTGGGTTAGATGACATTCAATTATAATTTCAGTTGACATACAATAATCATTAAATTATTGGGATGTAAATTCTCTTGCATTATTACATCATACAATCCATGACTCGAGCTCATAGTCAGATTATTTATGCTAGGAATTCTAGGAATACCGCATTATAAGTGCATTGTCTATACTCACGGGACCAATGGGTAGAGGCCTCTATTAATATTATAATATGCCAAATTGGTCCATGTGATAAAATCACTAGCCCACATATATGCCATTTGTATTTGTCATGTCTTGAGATCAATTTCAGATCATGAACTAGGATAAAAGAATATAAGATGAGAAAGAAGTGAATTGGAGATGAGAAATAGAGAGAGGTTTAGATGAGAGAGAGGATAATATCAAAAGATATTTGTATTTTATTGAATGAATTGTTTACAAACTAATGCCTAGCTATTTATACTACTAACAAGACATGATCCATTACATAGAATTCTAACCCTTGCCTAACCGCCATACTTGACTAGTACGAGCAAGGCATAACCGACCTTAACTAACTATACTAAAAAACATCACTTATTACAAGACTTATTTGGCTACTAATGACTTAAGCTAAACTATTACAATCAATGAATTACAAATTTTTAAATTCTACTATTTCCCTATCATGACAATACTCCCCCCTTAAGAGATTCTTGTCCTCAAGAATCCTAGAGAGAAGTATAGTTTCAAGAACTGATTAACTCTAGTAACAAATTCTTGTCCTCATAGCTGCTAAATCCAGTCCAAAACAGCAACTCTTCAGCAAAAACAACCCAACATCAGTTAGCTTAACTTGCAACATTTCAGTAACACCATTCTTCAAATTTTGCAAATGTCTTCCCATTTAAGAAGTGTAGTTATACAAATTCGAGCTTAAGCCATGCCAAGAAGAAATCTCTTGCTCATCACACAATTGCTCCTTTCGTGCTGAATTGGTATTGAACTGATGCTTATGAAGTTCAGTAATACCAAGCTCATTTTGAGTCACAAAGCATGGTATGAAGTCAGTTGTGTTTTGCTCCTTTCCTTGTGCGTTTGCTCAACTTTGTTCTTCCCCGGATCAAATGGTCTCATTTGAACCTTTTGAACCTGATGTGCAACTAGAAAATCATCTTCTTGCAACAACGAAAGAACTTAAACACGCTTTTCCCTGCTGCAGCATCAGCTGTATCAACCAATGCAAGTGCTGGCCCTCAAGCCAATATTATTGTAATTTTGATGATAAAAAGTATTTAGTGAGTTATGGGATTTAAATGGTTCTAATCTTGCATCTAAGTGACTCATAAGAAAGCTAGAAAAATCAAGGTCAATCATATTAATACGAAGCTTTCTAAGATGATGAATCAAGAGGAAAAGAGATCAAAGTTGAAGAGAAGATTCATCCAAATTGAAGAGAACGTGATCCAAGTCCAAGTGCCTCAAAGTTATTCATTTTTATTGTTTAGAACTTAGGATTGGGATATATCAATTGAGTTCAAGTCTCAATACAGATATTTGATGCTCTAACAAAAATATTTTTGAAATATTTTTGAAAATTGATTTTCAAATTTTATTTCAAAAATATTCAAGTAAAAATTAAGCCAATCTAGCTTATCATGAAAATGCTTTTCAAGATTGGTATTTTTGAAAAGCATGATCAAATCAAACAAGATAAATTTTAAATGGGTGATAATTTAGTTTGATTTATGCAATCAATTATCTTTGTGCTCAAAGCAAAGTAGGAAATTAATTCAAAAATTTAAGCTAAAATGGCAATCTATTAATTAATCAATCAACTTAGTTAATATGGTAAAATTATCCCATCAATCAAGCTAAATGGTCAAAAATGTCAAAAGCCGCCCAGGCATGGTAAGTGTTGACACACAGAAAGCATGTGCCGACACAAAAATATGCAGTAGCCCTCTGGAGCTATTGTGTTTCGACACATAGAGGTTGTGCGTTGACACACAGAGCTGTGTGTCGACACACAACCTCCGACAGGCTCTAACGGCTACATTTTGGACTCGATTTCTTTCCAAATTTTTTTTTAAAATGCTCCCAACGGCTCCTAGGCTTTTCTTGGCCTATATATAGAGGTTAAATGCTTTGGTTTTTAATCAAGAAACAATACATCCAATAATCTCTAGCATTCTTTGATAAAAAGTTCTCTTATATACTTGCGCTTTAAAGGTTTGTTTTTGAGTTTTGTTTGAAACTTTTATTAGAGCATCACTTGTTCTCTTACTGTTGATCTTTGAGCTTTATTGGCGTATCCTTAGCTTTGGATAAGCTTGATCAAGTGTCAATTCACTCTCGAAAGAGTGAAGAATTTGAGTGCTTTAATTCTTTCATTACTTTATTCAAATTTGTTGCATTGTAAAGGTTGGATCGTGAACCTACTGTTACAAAAGGATCAGCTGTAAAAGGTTGGTCTTGAGCCTACGTACAAAAAGAACGGTTGTAAAGGTTGGATCCCAAGCCTGTTCTTAAAAAGGATCATCGAGCTTAATTAAAGGCTCAAGTGACTAAGAGTAGTCACTTGAGAGTTGACTAGCTTCCGATTTGGAAGTGAACCACTATAAAAATCATTGTGCATCTTGTTAATTTTTGTCTTTGTCTGTTTCATTTAAGATTTATTGTTTTGTTTTTAATTGAATTTTTTTGTTTATATTTTTAATTTTTTATTTATTACTAAAGAACCTAATTCACCCCCCCCCCCCCCTCTTAGGTTTTTCATTTGAACCTTCAATTGGTATCAGAGCCAGTGCTCTATTCTTTTTGGGTCTAACAACCTTAAAGTGATCCTATGGCAACTTTCAATTCAATCTTAGCCAAGGGTCAATCGACCAACAAGTCTCCTCTTTTTTATGGGGAAAATTTCCCCTATTGGAAGCTAAGAATGAGACTTTATATTAAATCTATTGATTTCGACTAATTGCTTATTACAAAAAATGGTGATTACGTACCCTCAGAGAAACAAGGTGAGAAAACCATTGAAAAAGATGAAAATGAGCTTATGCAAGATGGCAAAGAACAACTTGCAAAAAATGCAAAAGCTCATTATCAACTCCTATGTGCTATTGCCCTAAATGCCTTTAACCATGTGTCCGGTTGTCAATCGGCAAAAGAAATTTGGGACAAGCTAGAGGTCACCTATGAAGGTACGGATCAAGTTAAATCTTCTAAAATCAATATGTTGGTAAGAGCTTATGAACTTTTCAAAATGAAACCAGAGGAATCAATAAAAGAGATGTACACTAGATTTTTGGATATTACTAACAAACTCCAAGCTCTTGGAAAAATGTATTCAATGAGGAACAATTTAGTAAAATTCTTCGATGTTTACCTATTTCATGGCAAGGCAAGGTTACTGCTATTCAGGAAGCTCATAACCTTTCTACTTATAAACTTGATCAATTAATTGGAAATCTCATGACCCATGAAATTGATTTGGAAGAGTTTAAAGAAGAGGAAAAACAAAAGTAAAACAAAGACATGCATTTAAATCATCTCTAAGTGACAAAAGTGACGAAAGCGATGATGAAATTGTTATGTTAGCAAAAAGATTTTACAAACGCCTTGAGAAGAAAAGATTTAAGAAAAACTTCAAAAATGGTTCATCTTCCTTCAAAGATGAACCAACTTGCTATGAGCGTGGAGAAGTCGGACATCTTAAAAGAGATTGTCCCAAGCCAAAAAATAAGAAGTTCATCAACAAACTCAAAAAGAAAGACAAAAAGGAAGAACGGAAGAAAGCTTTTCCGGCTTGGGGAGATAGTGACGATGACTCCAACGAAGAAAGTGAAGAGGAAATAGCTAACTTTTGTCTCATGGCTTTTGACGACGATAGCGTTGAAGAGGATGAGGTAAACGATCTATCTTATGATGAACTTGTGGTTGGTTTTCAAGAGTTATATGAGAAATATAAAAAGTTGAAAAAACAACACAATTCTTTGCAAGAGGTCTTGAAAAGACAGGATTGAAAAAGGATTCAAAACAACGTTTAGTGCTTGAACTTGAAAATGAATCCCTAAAGAAAAAGAACGAGTCTTTAAATAATGAAATTATCAAATTAACAAATGAAAAGAAATCCTTGGAAGAAACACTTTATACTTTAAAGGAAAATGAAAAAGGAAAATCCAAGAAAGATGAATCACTTTTAAAAGAGAATGAGTCTTTGAAAGAGGAAATGGAAGAACTTTCAAAAATATCAAGTAAATTTTTTAAAGGTCAAAAAACACTGGACAAAATCCTTGCATCTCAAAGGCCAATTTATAACAAAGAAGGAATAGGTTATAATAGAAATGTCCAAAAGAAAATTTTGAATGTTCTTTTTGTTAAAGCCTCGTCACCTTCAACAAACTCTGTAAGATGCAATTATTGTGGTGACCATGGGCATATTATTTACCAATGTGTTATGTTTGTGATCAAATCACAAACATAAACTAAGATTAAGAGAGTATGGGATGAGAAAGAAGTAAAGGAGATGAGAAATTAGAGAAAATTAGGTGAGAGAGAGAAGATTAATCTCAAAGAGATTGGTTGATATTTCAATTCATGAATCAAGGTTACACAAGATCAACCTATTAATAGAAACTACATACAGTGAATTAAGACTAGCTAAGCCTAGCCGACTTACACCCAGCCGCCAAGCTTGACCAGCCAAAAGATCTACCCAACTAACCGCAACCGACTTTGGCACCAAAACTGGGATTTGAATGCTACCGAGCCAAACGCTACAACACAGCCCCTTATTACAATGAATTACATTTAATCATGCATGAAACATAACAATCCCCTCCCCTTATAGCATTCTTGACCTCAAGAATGAAAAGAAGGGAATTGACACCTCAAGAACCGCTTAGCTTCCCAAATAGTAAATGATTCATCTAAGTTGCTCCAGCTCACCCGAACTTCCTGACCTGTGTGACCAGCTGCTGCTCCCTGCTTCTGCTCCACTATTGCAGCAGGAAGTAAGATCAAAGCACCATTGGACCCTGTCTCTGGAGGACTTGAAGATCAGCTAAGTCCCTTCCTGACCTGCTTTTTTAGAAGTGAAACATGAAAGACCGGGTGAATATAAGAGTCCGGAGGAAGCTCCAACTTGTAAGCCACCTTGCCGATCCTTTCCAACACCTTGTAAGGCCCAAAATACCGAGCACAAAGCTTAAAATTTTTCCTTACTGCTGCTCTGGATTGCCTAAATGGCTGTAACTTCAAGTATACCATATCTCCCACATCAAAATTTCGACTCTCTTCTTATCTGCATACCACTTCATTCGGGCTTGAGATTCACTGAGATTTTGTTTCAGCTGCTGCATAACATGTTTCCTCTGATGCACCAGCTCATTTACCTCAACCACACTTGCCCTAGCTTCATGCAACATCAAGGGAGTGGGAGGATCGTACCCATATAATGCCTTGAAGGGTGTAGTGCCAATTGAAGCATGGAAGTGGGTATTATACCAAAATTCTGCCAAGGAAAGCCATCTTCCCCACACTTTAGGATGATTAAACACCATACCTCTAAGGTATTGCTCGATGCATTGGTTGACCCTCTCCGTCTGACCATCAGTCTGAGGATGATAGGAAGAACTGAGAGCCAAGGTCGTTCCCAAAAGTCCAAACAATTCTTTCCAAACTCGACTTGTAAAGAGCTTGTCCCTATCAGAAACTATGGAATGAGGCAAACCATGGAGCTTGCAGATGTTGTCTAGGAACACAGGAGCTAGCTTCTCAGCAGTCACAAGACGAGCTAAAGCAATGAAGTGTCCAGATTTAGTGAATCGATCCACTACTACCCAAATCACCTCTTTCCCCTCTGACTTAGGCAATCCTTCAATGAAATCCATACTTATGTGTTGCCAAATACCCTCAGGAAGAGGTAAAGGCTGGAGAAGTCCTTGGTACCTTTGATCACCAATTTTAGTTTGTTGACAAGCCTCACAACTTTGAACAAGTTATGCACTTCCTTCTTCATTCCGGGCCAACCAAAGTAAACCTTCAACCTCTGATATGTTCCATCCATGCCTGAGTGTCCTCCCCATGACGAATCATGAGCAGCACTGATAATTTGGCGTCTAAGATCAGTCGAGGTACCAATGTACAATTTCCCCTGAATTCTGTTATTGCCTCGGGTAACAGATATCTGTGCACCAGCAGCCTGATTGCAAGCCTTACCCACTATAGCAGCAGCTATGCATTCTTGTGCAAATGAATCATTCTCATAGGATTGGTGTAACTCTTCCATCCAAGCAGAAGAAACCACGGAAACAGCTCCAAGAGAACCCTGCTCAAGGTCCTCAAATCTGCGTGACAAAGCATCAGCAGCCCAGTTTTCTTTCCCTTTTCTGTATTCAATGTCGTAATTGAGTCCCAACATCTTCATCAGCCCTTTTCTTTGTATCCTAGTGACAATCTTCTGCTCCAATAAGTGCTTAAGACTTTGGTGATCAGTCCTAATGAGGAAATGATGCCCATCCAAGTGGTGTCTCCACTTATCCACCGCAAGCAAAATGGCAAGATATACCTTCTCATAAGTGGAAAGAGCTTGGAGCTTAGAGCTCAAAGCTTGGCTAAGATATGCTATAGGCCTTCCTCCTTGAGATAACACTGCCCCAATTCCACTACCACTCACATTAGTTTCCAAAACAAAGCTTGAAGAGAAATCGGGCATTGCCAACATTGGTGCCTTGCACATTTCAACCTTGAGTGTTTCAAAAGCCTTTTGAGCCACATCCGACCACTTGAATGAGTCTTTCTTCAATAGATCTGTTAATGGCTTTGCTAAGGCTCCATAGTTAGCCACAAACTTGCAGTAATAGCCTGTTAAGCCCAAGAATCCTCTTAGTTGTTTCAAGGTAACCGGGGCTGGCCATTCCTTCATGACTGGAACTTTTGTGGGATCGGTGGCAACTCCCTCGCAAGAAATCACAGGACCAAGATATTCCAAGTGAGTTTGAGCAAAAGAACACTTGGCCAATTTAGCAAACAACTTATGCTTCCTCATGACAGAGAACACCTCCCTCAAATGTTTCAAATGCTCCCCAATTGTTGCACTGTAAATCGGGATGTCATCAAAGAAAACCAACACAAATTTCCGAAGAAATTGTTTAAAGACATCGTTCATAAGAGCCTGGAATGTTGCTAGAGCGTTGGTCAAGCCAAATGGCATGACTATAAACTCAAAGTGTCCATGATGTGTTCGGAATGCAGTCTTATACACATCATGCTCTCCCACTCTAATCTGATGATATCCTTGCCGAAGATCCAGCTTAGAAAAGACTTGAGCTCCATATAATTCATCCAACAAATCATCTATAACAGGTATGGGGAACTTGTCCTTCACCGTCATAGAGTTGAGTTGCATGTAATCAATACACATACGAGCTGTACTAACTTTCTTCTTGACAAGGATGACCGGAGAAGCAAAGGGACTATGACTTGCTTGAATGAAATTAGTCTTCAGTAATTCATCCACTTGCTTCTCAATTTCTGTCTTCTGAGCATGAGGATATCTATAAGGTCTTATCTTCACGAGTTCAGCACCTTCTTTGAGTGGAATTACATGATCCAAATTCCTCTTAGGAGGTAAGGATCTAGGCACCTCGAATACATCCTCAAATTTAGTAACTAAGGCTTGAATTTCTGGTTCGGTAATGTCAGTCACCTCAGCAGAGGAGATAGCAAACAGCTGAGCTACCCACTGATACGCACAGCACTGCAGGCCTTTCTTTAGCTTACTTCCTTTCATAATTTGGAGTTGAGCTTCCTCGGCAATGCCATGAAGTGTGACCTTGGAACCTTGGACTTCAAAGGAGACCGAGAGATTGGCATAATCAAATAACACCGGGCTATGAGTTCTCATCCAATCAACCCCGAGCACCATGTCACAACCACCCAGAGGAAGGATCCTGAAGTCATAGATGAACTTACGGTTTTGCATCAGCCACACAAACCCCTGACACTTGTTTTGAGTGGTGACAGTTTTACCATCAGCCACGGTAACAGCAAGTGCGTGCATTTTTATCACTTCATGACCCACTTTCTTGATTACTTTGGGATCAATAAAGCTATGAGTACTCCCACTATCAATGAGAATAATAATAGACCTTTTCCCAGCCTTCCCTTTGATTCGGATCGTGTTATGGGCACCATTACCGGTTAATGCCTTCACTGAAATCTCTACTGCAGCATCCTCCAATTCGTCCTCGATTTTCGGATCTGAATCAATATTATCCTCTACAATTTCTTCATCATCAGAGAGCTCACCAGCATTAGTTCCTCCAACAGCCATGAGGAACTTGGGATTGCACTTGTGGCCAAATTGATAAGGTTGATTACAATGGTAGCACAGTTTCTGCTGTGGTTTGTCATCCGGTCTATTAGGCCTGTTCCTGCTCGAGCTGTACTGAAATTTGGAGCTACTCCCATGAGGTCTGGAAGCATCACTAGCTGCTATGCCAGTGGATTCATAAAGCTTGGCTTTAGCAAAGGCTACAGGCAAACCAATAGGATCTACTACCTTAACTAAGTTCTTCAACTTAGGCTTCAAACCGCTTATAAAAGCTGATACGTAATACAACTCAGAGTCCTCGATTTCAGTCACAATGCTAGCCCGGAGGTTCTCAAATCTAGTCATATACTTCTTCACAGTCGTCTCTTGCTTCACTTTATTGAATTTATCAACTATATCGCTCTCATCTTCATCACTTTACCGAGCACACAAGGCCTTGGCAAACTCATTCCATGAAATGGAAGGTTTACTTCTTATCAAGCTATAAAACCACACCTCATGATCACCAAGCAAATACACTGCTGCAATTTGTACCTTCTCCAATTCATCAATATGATAGAAGTGGAAATAACGCTCACACCTTCTTAACCACGAGTGAGGTTGTTTACCTTCAAATGCATCAATCTGCACCCTCGGCTGTCTATGGCTGTTATTTCTGCTATTGGAAGACTCCTCATTACTTCTTGATCGATGTTGCTACCAAGAATCAGGAGCTCGATCCAGATGATCAGCATTTACTTCACGTGGTCTGAAAGAATGCTCCATTTCCTGAATTCTGTCACCGGATGCAGCATTCCAGTTTGAAGGTCGAGGTCGTACCTGCTCACTTCGCCCTTGCCTATCAGTAACACCAGCCCCTTGTGCTCTAATTGGAGCTCTAGTTTCTCCCTCACGGTTTAATGATTCAACTCGCACCGAACGATTAGCTTGTAACGCACTTGTTGGAAGTAATGGATCCGGAGCAATAGGAGGATTTGGCCTCCTGAACTGCTCGTGAATTTCAGCTAATTTTGCTTCCAACTGCTGCATTTCGTGATCAAACCTCAAGGTAATCCTTTCCTCTAATTCCTGTGTTTGTCGGTTAAATTGATCAGAAACCATAAATTCAACTTGTTGAGCTCGTTGATCAAGTTTCGCATCCACTTGTTGACGTATCTGCTGCATTGTTTCAACATTAGCTTCCTTGATCTGCACTAACATGTGAGCGCACATGGCCTTCAATTGACTGTCCAAATGCGCGTTTGTGACAACATCATGATTTGTTGCATCAATGCCTCCAACCACATCGCCATATGAAGATCTAGCAGCTACCTTAGCTGCTGCCGATCTGGTAATCACTCCACTGATCAATGCGGCCTCAGTTGATTCCATGAATTCACAACCGATCAATAATGAAACTCTTTTTGTGTGTTTTCCAACAATTTTTATCTTGCAATGCAATTAAAGGATATTTGATATCAAATCACAATTGAATTGGAAGCCAAACGAGGCTCTGATACCAATTGTTATGTTTGTGATCAAATCACAAACATAAACTAAGATTAAGAGAGTATGGGATGAGAAAGAAGTGAAGGAGATGAGAAATTAGAGAAAATTAGGTGAGAGAGAGAAGACTAATCTCAAAGAGATTGGTTGATATTTCAATTCATGAATCAAGGTAACACAAGATCAACCTATTAATAGAAACTACATACATTGAATCAAGACTAGCTAAGCCTAACCGACTTACACCCAGCCGCCAAGCTTGACCCGCCAAAAGACCTACCCAACTAACGGCAATCGACTTTGGCGCCAAAACTGGGATTTGAATGCTACCAAGCCAAACGCTACAACACAACCCCCTATTACAATGAATTACATTTAATCATGCAAGAAACATAACACAATGTTCTTTCAAAAAAAACTTGAAAAACACAAAGATGGTTTGGGTCCCAAAAGGATCTCAACCACCAAATGCAAATGCTAATAACAAAGGATCCAAGAAATTTTGGGTACCTTAAAGTGTTTGAATTGTGATAGGTGTGTATGAAAATCCAAAGCAAAAAACAAAAGTGGTACTTGGATAGTGGTCGCTCAAAATATATGACCGGAGATAAATCCAAGTTCACTTCACTAATGCCAAGAAAAGGAAACGTCAACTTTGGTGACAATAAAAAAGGAAAAATAATCGGTCCCGGTAATGTTGCTTCTACCTCTTCTCCTTGCATTGAAGATGTCTTACTTGTGGAAGGTCTTAAGTACAACTTTCTAAGCATTAGTCAATTATGTGATAAAGGTTATTGTGTGAACTTTGAATCATCTAGATGCATAGTTAAGCATGCTAAAACAAATGAAATTTTGCTTGTTGGTCTACGTTGTGAGAATGTCTATATGATTGATCTTGATTGTGTAGACCCATTAAAATGTTTTAGTGTCATGGATGAAAATGATCCTTGGATTTGGCATAGAACATTTGGACACGCTAGTATGGATTCAATTTCAAAACATTCAAAAAATGATCTTGTTAGAGGTTTACCAAAGTTAAAATTTGAAAAAGATCATATTTGTGATGCATGTCAATATGGCAAACAAACTAGATCGTCATTCAAACCTAAGATCGTAGTTTCAACATCAAGGCATCTTGAACTCTTGCATATAGACTTATTTGGCCCTACTCATCATTTGAGCCTTAGTGGAAAGCGATATAGACTTGTAATTGTTGATAATTACTCACGCTTTACTTGGGTCTTATTCCTTTCCCATAAGAGATTTGATAAATTTGAAATTTTTTTTAAAAGGGTACAAAATGAAAACGATTTGAAAATTGTTTCAGTTAGAAGCGATCATGGAAGGGAATTTGAAAAAGATGATTTTGAAATTTATTGTGATTACTTTGGAATTGATCACAATTTTTCGGCACCTCGAACTCCTCAACAAAATGGAGTGGTTGAAAGAAAAATAGAACTCTTGAAGAAAAGGCGAGAACAATGATTTGTGAAAATAACTTGCCTAAATATTTTTGGGCTGAAGCCGTCAACACCACTTGCTATATTTCAAATCGAGCTTTAATAAGACCAATTTTAAAGAAAACACCATATGAACTTTATAAAGGTGGAAAGCTAAACATTGCATTTTTTAAATCTTTTGGGTGCAAATGCTTCATTCACAACAATGGCAAAACAAATCTGGGAAAATCTGACTCACGAGTTGATGAAAGTATTTTCATTAGTTACTCTTTAACAAGCAAAGCATATAGAGTCTATAATAAAAAGACAAAGGTTGTAGAAGAGTCTATACATGTAGTTTTTGATGAACTTAATGTCTTGTCCTCTAGAACTCCTTGTGATGATAATGACATAGTAATCAAACCAATAAAAATCATACACTCATCCAATGAGCAAGAAAATGTTATATCTGACGCTCGAATAAATGAATCAAAAGGAGATAATCAAAATGTAGAATCCAAAGACGAAAACTTACCATGAGATTGGAAATACTTGAAGGATCACCCAACAAGCCAAATCATTGGTGATCCCTCTCAAGGTGTAAAAATGAGGCATGCATTAACGGAATATTGTCATTTAGCTGCATTCATCTCTCTTGAAGAACCCAAGAACATAAATGAAGCTCTTAATGACGCAAATTGGATAATGACAATGGAGGAAGAGCTCAACCAATTCAAGAGAAATGATGTATGGGAACTTGTAGATAGACCCCAAGATCATCAAGTCATAGGTACCAAGTGGGTCTACCGCAACAAGAAGGATGAGGAAGGTAACGTGGTAATAAATAAGGCAAGGTTGGTAGCCAAAGGCCATAACCAAGAAGAAGGTATAGACTATGAGGAAACCTTTGCTTCCATTGCTAGGCTAGAAGCTATTAGACTCTTATGTGTATTTGCTTTATTTAAAAATTTCAAACATTTTCAAATGGTCTTATTGAAGAAGAGGTTTATGTTGAACAACCACCTGGATTTGAGGATGACAAATTTTCCAATCATGTTTTCAAACTCAAAAAGGCACTCTATGGATTGAAACAAGCTCCTAGAGCTTAGTACGAGAGATTGAGTTCCTTTGTAATGCAAAATGGATTTTCAAGAGGAAAAGTGGACACCACACTCTTTATCAAGCACTCTAAACATGAAATTCTTATCGTACAAATTTATGTTGATGATATAGTGTTTGGTGCTACTAATCCATCTCTTTGTGAAGACTTTGCAAATCTTATGAGTAGGGAACTCTAAATGAGTATGATGGGAGAACTCATCTACTTCCTTGGATTACAAATCAAGCAAGGCAAGAAAGGAATTTTCATCAACCAAGCTAAGCACATAAAGGAAATGCTCAAAAAATTTGGCATGGAAAATTCCAAAGCAATAGCAACACCAATGAGCTCAACTCTTAAGCTAGATATGGATGACAAAGGTAAAAAGGTGGACCAAAAGCTATATCTAGGTATGATTGGATCCCTTCTATACCTTACAGCTAGTAGACCTGATATATTGTTCAGTGTATGTTTGTGTGCTAGATTTCAAGCATGCCCCAAGGAATCTCATCCATGTGCCATGAAAAGAATATTTCGATACCTAGTTGGCACTCCTGCTTTAGGCATATTTTACCCTAAATGTGATTTCTTTGATCTAGTTGGATATAGTGATGCAGATTTTGCCGCATACAACGTGGACCGAAAATCGACTAGTGGCACTTGTCAATTTCTTGGTCAGGCTTTGGTGTCATGGTTTAGCAAAAAGAAAAATTCCGTTGCTTTATCAACAGCTGAGGCCAAATATGTTGCATGTGGTAGTTGTTGTGCTCAAATGTTATGGTTAATGCACCAACTAAATGACTATGGCATTCATATTAACCATGCTCCCATAATGTGTGATAACACTAGTGCTATATGCCTAACAAAAAACCCGCCTCAACATTCAAGAACAAAGCATATTGAGGTTCGACATCATTTCATTTGTGATCATGTACTCAAAAGAGATGTCATTGTAAAATTTGTTCCCACCAATGACCAATTAGCAGACATTTTTACTAAACCTCTAAGTGAAGAAATCTTTTGCAATATTAGAAATAAAATTGGCATGTGTAATCTATTATCTTGAACTTGATTGCATACATGAGTGATTTGCATTTACCATTGAGTTTTAATACTCATCATAAAAGAGCTCCAATGGACCAAGTATTCTTATCCAATTCATGGATATAGGAACTTGGACCAAATTTAAATAAAAAAAAAGGGTAACACACACACAGAGAAATGCCTTCTGTGTGCCGACACGCAAAATCTTTATGTCAACACACAGAGCAGCAGTACCGCTGCTCTGCATCTGTGTGTTGACACACATCTTGTGTGTGTCGACACACAAGACAAAACAAATACAAACCCTTTTCACCCTTCGTCTTCCTTTCTTTATCTCACTCTCTCTCTCTTACTCTCTTTCCCTCAAACCCTAATTTATTTCTTCCACAATCGCACCAAAATCACCATTCTTCTTTCAATTTCTTCTAAATATTTACTTAAAATCAAGCTTCTAACTACTGTTTAACATCCAAACCTAAGCATTTTGTCAAAAACTCATTCTGTTCACAAACCCTAACATAAAACCGAACCTCCACAAATTTTTCTCAAGTTCATCTGTTTTTCTTCAATTTTCTTGCTCCAACTACTCTATTTTCACTGCCATTACATCCTTCATCAACAAATATCAAACTTTTTCTAACACAAAGCCGAACCTCCGATTTTTTTTTCGATTTTTCGTCTTTTTTCTCCATCAAAAACCCTAACCTCCGAATTTTTTCGTTTTTCTTCCGAATCTCCTCAACTTTATTCCTCAATGGGTCGTAAAACCACTGCCAAGAAGAGATCTGCATGCACTAAAGGGGCTTCTTCTTGTCGGGGTCCTATCTTGGTAAATTCCTCTAACCCCTTCCTCAAAAAGGAGGTCTTACTTGGTAGATTCGTTGATCAGACTAGGATTAGGACTCATAACTTAGGAGAATTATTTTCTCTATTTGAAGGAGTAGGTTGGATTGAAATTTGCTCTATAAAGGAACCGGTATATCCAGAATTAGTAAGAGAATTTTATTTCAACTTAAACATTTTTAAAACTACTCTTTTTGAATTATCCGCTATAATTTCAGGTCAAGGAATCACAATTACTACTGATTATATCAATAATTTACTTTCCTTTGATTTTAGTGTAGAGGATGAATTTAATTTTCCTCAAGAACTCCACCAATTCCCGCTCCCCGAATCTCACCAACACACCTTACTTCGTCGTGTTTGGGGTGAAATACCACTCTCAAACCCATCAAGGCCTAACTCCAATGATTTAGGAGTGGTTCTTAAGCTAGCACATAAAATAATTTGTATGAATATCACTCCTAGATCGGGTGGCTTTGACTCGGTCTCTAATTTACATCTACTTTTACTGTCTAGACTCCTCAAAGGGAAGAAAATAAATTTAGGGGATTTAGTCTTAAAATTCATGTACCACATTCACACTAGAAAGACTAATCCCGCATATGGGATGCTTCTTACCCTCATTTTTTGCCAATGTTTAACATGCACATCGTTTCAAAACCCCATTCCCTATCAAGATGACTCTATCGAGACATCCTTGAAAAAAATGAGCTTCGAATTTTGAAATGACGAATGGGTCAAGAAGCAATGAGGACCTAGAAAAGTAGAAGTAGACGAGGAAATAAAAGCTGAGGACGTAAAAGAAGGGAACTTTGATGAAGGGGGAAATGGGGATAATGAGCTGGAATCTCAGCATGGACCTTAAAAACGAAGGAGTTTAGATGAAAGACTCACTTCTGTGGAAGTTCAACTAGCTTCCATACAAGAAAGTCAGTCTTCGCTACACTCTCAATTTGAAGAGTTCTGTCAAGAAAATCATTCTACACTACAAAAATTGTTTGATTTTTTATCGTGTAGACTTCGACACCCTACCCCTTAAGTTTTTTTTTTTTTTCCTTTCCCTATCTTCACAAACTTGGAGCCACATTTTTTCCATATTGTACAATCATGTTTAATCTTATACACTTTATGGATGTTCTTTTTTATTCTTCTTGTGTGCATTAATGTTCAAATTATCATATTCCATCACTCCTCTTGTGCTTTTTGTTGATGACAAAGGGGGAGAAAAATTGGTGTATTGATATATAGTATTCATGCTATTCATGTATGTGCTTGATTGATTGAGAAATGTTGAAAATAGTGATGATGTTAATATACCGAATGTATGATTCCTAAAATGCATGAACTTAGGGGGAGCAATTGCGTTCGCTCCATAAGTTCATAGTCATGTGTAAGTGAATACTTTTATGGTGAAATCTATGCTTCAACTTTAACATTTACAAGAGAACACACAAAATGTTTGTCATCATCAAAAAGGGGTAGATTGTTGGCCCTAAAGCCAATATTATTGTAATTTTGATGATAACAAGTATTTAGTGAGTTATGGGATTTAAATGATTCTAATCTTGCATCTAAGTGACTCATAAGAAAGCTAGGAAAATCAAGGTCAATCATGTTGATACGAAGCTTTCTAAGATGATGAATCAAGAGGAAAAGAGGCCAAAACTGAAGAGAAGATTCATCCAAATTGAAGAGAACGTGATCCAAGCCCAAGTGCCTCAAAGTTCTTCATTTTTATTGTTTAGAACTTAGGATCGGGATATATCAATTGAGTTCAAGTCCCAATATTGATATGTGATGCTCTAACAAAAATGTTTTTGAAATATTTTTGAAAATTGATTTTCAAATTTTATTTGAAAAATATTCAAGTCAAATTTAAGCTAATCTAGCTTATCATGAAAATATTTTTCAAGATTGGTATTTTGAAAAGCATGATCAAATCAAACAAGATAAATTTTAAATGGGTGATAATTTAGTTTGATTTATGCAATCAATTATCATTGTGATCAAAACAAAGCACGAAATTAATTCAACAATTTAAGCTAAAATGGCAATCGATTAATTAATCAATCAACTTAGCTAATATGGTAAAAACGCCAAAATCTGCCCAAGTATGGTAAGTGTCGACATACAGAAAGCATGTGTCGACACACAAATATGCAGTAGCCCTCTGGAGCTATTGTGTGTCGACACACAGCCTCCGACAAGCTCTAACAGCTACATTTTGGGCCCGATTTCTTTCCAAATTTTTTTTGAAATGCTCCTAATGGCTCCTAGGCCTTTCTTGGCCTATATAGAGGTTAAATGCTTTGGTTTTTAATCAAGAAACAATACATCCAATACTCTCTAGCATTCTTTGATAAAAAGTTCTCTTATATACTTGTGCTTTAAAGGTTTGTTTTTGAGTTTTGTTTAAAACTTTTATTAGAGTATCACTTGTTCTCTTATTGTTGATCTTTGAGCTTTATTGGCATATCCTTAGCTTTGGCTAAGCTTGATCAAGTATCAATTCCCTCTTGAAAGAGCGAAGAATTTGAGTGCTTTAATTCTTTCATTACTTTATGTTATGAATTGCTAGATTTTTAATTGTAATACGTTTTAATTTTTTAGTTGTAATTCTTGATTAGAGTCTCTTGTTGATGTATTGCATTTTTAAACATAGGTTGGATTAAGTTTAGGCGCCAAAAGCTGTTGAATCCCTCACGCGGTAGTTGCTGCTTGTTCTGGGCGGGAAAGGCAGCTAATGACAGTTCAAATGCTGGGTTTAGGCGGGAAATATTGTTAGTAATTGTGTCTTGATGCTTTGTATTGAATTGTGTATAAATTTGGAGCCTAAGCTTGTATTTGATGATCGAAAAGAAATAAAATCTGAATTCCATTGGAAAAACTCTCTAATTCTCATCCCCTTCTCTATTTTCTCATCCCTTTCACTTCTCTTCTCATCTTTAACTCTTCTTCTACAAGGTTAGCCTTTCAATTTTAAGTTGGAAGCTAACAATTGGTATCAGAGCCAATTTTAACAATCAATTAATTGATTAAAGCTGGCCAAAACAAGAAAAAACATGACTGAAGGAGTTCGAACCAGATCAGGCGCTGGAGGAGCCATTGCTACTGGTGTAGACATCAATTATGCTGCCGCTCTTGCTGGTTCTGGTGCTGATACATCAACGGATCATCATCAGGAGCTTTATTCCAGAATTGAACATATGATTGCTAAGATGGAGAAGCAACAAGACAGTATCGAGCAAATGTTGAGAATGCAACAACAAATTCTGGACAAAGATGCAAACAAGGAGGATCATTTGCAACAAATTGAGAAAAAGCTTGAGCATTTGCAAGTTCAACTGAATAAGCAAGGAGAATCAAGTGGCAGTCCCATTTTGAAGCCTGCTGGCCAGATCTTTCCTCAAATGGAGACCGACCAGTAGCACACCAGCACAAACCGACCTGATGGAGCTGTGAGAACTCGAGGAAAATCACCCATGGTTCAACCGGATGTAGGACCATCAATCAACCTCAGCTCTACTGAATTTCAACCCTTACAACCTGAATTTGAGGTGGAAAATCAAACTCGTGTCTCTGGACCTGAGCATTACAGATCAGGAGCAGCTTATTCAAACCTTAACAGCAGGCGACACAATCCTGTTATACACCAAAGTATAGCATCCGATGAAGTGGAGCATGTTAATAGTCCTCCTAAAAGATTTTTGCAGCATAACCAAGACTAATGACATCACATTTGGTGGTAGAAGTGGCACTTACAGACAGCCAAGGGTGGAAATTGACCCTTTCGATGGAAAGCAACCGGAGTCATGGCTAAGGAGATATGATCGGTTGTTCTTGTACTACAACATACCGGAGGAGGAGAAGCTCCAGCTTGCAGCGGTGCATTTATATGGTGACCATGAGGTTTGATATTATAGTTTGTTGAAAAGCAAACCAAATCTTTCTTGGGGCCAATTCGTATGAAATGTCTGAACATTATGGAGAAGGTGAATCAACTGATGTTGTGGATAGCTTCAATAAGTCGGTCCACACATCAACCGTGAGAGAATATATGCTCAGATTTGAGAATTTGAGAGCCAATTTGATGTCAGTTCTGTCCATTGCTCCCGAAGATGCCGAATCATATTATTTCTCTTGCTTTGTGAGTGGATTAAAGCCTAGGATCAAGAATATGGTGAAAGCCATTGGTCCTAAGACTTTTTCTAGTATAATAAGGCAAAGTTGATAGAGGCAACTCAAGTTCACTCAAACGACAAGCTGAAGCAGCACGGCAGCTGGATCAAAATTCAGCAGCATACTAATTCTGGTGGCAAGCGAGTTGTTGACAAGAGTTCGGTAAGGCTTTGTTTCCGTTGCAACCAACCTTACCAGCCCAGACATAGGTGCAAATCACAAGCACTTATGTATGCAAAAGGGGTCCGAGTTGCTAATGATACTGACAGCACCACATCTGATGCAGAGGAAGATTTTACCGATTGCATTTCACAAGAGAACTCAAGCGATGATGAGGTTGAGATATCCATGAAGGCTCTAACAGGTAGTGGAGCTCATAACACTATCAAAATCAGAGGTCGGGCTAGAAAACACTCCATTATAATCCTTGTTGATAGTGGAAGCACTCACAGTTTCGTTGATCCGAAGTTGATTAAGAAGGTCAAGCATGAAGTGACGAAAACGCATCCTTTGGTGGTAATGGTGGCTGATGGAAATTCTTTAATCACTCAAAACAAGTGCATAGCATTCCCATGGTCTATGCAAAACCATCACTTCACTTTTGACTTTAGAGTTATTCCCTTGGGTGGTTGCGATATGGTGCTCGGGGTAGATTGGATGAGAACCTTCAACCCGGTTGTGTTTGATTTTGACAAAATGACCGTGGCATTTGAGGTTCAAGGCACCAAAGTATCTTTGCAAGGCATGTCCGAGGAAGCTCAGCTCAAATTGATAGAAGCTAAAGGTGTGCAAGGAGGAATTAAGAAGAAGGCAATCCAATGGATTGGGCAATTTTTTATGCTCAGTTCGGGAGTGGAGCAGCAGGAACTTCTTCCAGATATGCAAGCTTTGATTACTGAATTTGAGGACATTTTTGAAGAACCTAAGAGTCTTCCTCTTCACAGGAGTGTGGACCATGCCATTCCCTTGTGTGGTAATGCTAAACCTTTCAAGATTAGGCCATACCGGTATCCACATGGCCAAAAGTCAGAGATTGAGCGGCAAGTGGAGGAGCTTCTTCACTTAAGCTTCATTAGACCAAGCCATAGTCCTTTTACTTCACCTATGATCCTCGTAAAGAAGAAAGATGGGATGGCCAAAATGTGTATTGACTACTGCCGATTGAATGCCTTAACCGTGAAAGACAAGTTCTCCATTCCGGTTATAGATGATTTGCTTGACGAGCTACATGGAGCAGGCTTCTTTTCAAAGCTTGACTTAAGGCAAGGATATCATCAGATCCGAGTCCTCGAGTCAGATATCTACAAGACCGCATTTCAAACTCATCATGGCCATTTCGAGTTTGTTGTTATGCCTTTCGGTTTAACAAATGCTCCGGCCACCTTCCAAGCAGCTATGAATGACATTTTCAAGCCTTATCTAAGGAATTCGGTGCTCGTGTTCTTCGATAACATACTGGTTTATAACTCCACATATGAAGCTCACCTCACACACCTCAGACAAGTGTATGTTTTGATGCGAAAACACAAGTTCTTTGCAAAATTGACCAAATGTTCGTTTGCTCAAAGGAGGCCTGAGTATTTGGGTCATATCATCTCATTAGAGGGAGTAGCTACTGATCCTAACAAGATCCGTGCAATGCAAGAGTGGCCAATTCCGATCACCTTGAAGCAATTGAGAGGTTTCTTGGGATTGACTGGTATTATAGAAAATTTATTAAGGGTTATGGCTCTATTGCCAAACCTTTAATGGAGCTCTTGAAGAAGGATGTTTTTACATGGAATGAGAGGTCTCAAGCTGCATTTGAAGCCCTCAAAGCCGCTATGTGTGCAGCACCGATGTTAGCAATGCCAAACTTCACCGAAAGCTTTGTTTTGGAGACCGATGCAAGTGGTACTGGTATTGGGGCTGTTCTCTCTCAAAGAGGAAGGCCTATTGCTTACTTGAGCCAAGATCTAAGTCCCAAGCATCAGGCTATGTCAACCTATAAGAAGGAGTACCTCGTAATTCTCCTAGCCGTGGAGAAATGGAGACATTATTTGGAGGGTCACAAGTTCATCATTCGAACGAATCACCAAAGCCTCAAGCATCTCCTTGAACAAAATATCATGACTATAATTCAAAAGAAAGGTCTCATGAAGATGCTAGGCCTTGATTATGACATCAAGTATCAAAGTGGCAAGGAAAACGCTGCTACGGATGCACTGTCAAGGCGATTTAAAGATGCTAAACAGGGAGCTTGCACTGCCGTTACCGTGGTGATACCTTCATGGGTGGAAGAGCTACATAAGTCCTATGAGGGAGATCCTTTTGCCCAAGAGAAAATAGATACTGCTGCACTTAAATTAGAGGCAAAAAACGCTGCTGCAGCAGATACCGAAATTACAGTGCAGTAGGGTCTGATTTGAATCCAAGGCAAGTTGTTCGTGGGTTCAGCTTCTAACTTAAGAAAACAGGTCATCCAAGCCTCAAATGATGCTGCTTGGGGAGGTCACGCTGGTGTAGAAGGCACCTATCAAAGAATTAAAGCGTACTTGACATGGCCGAGCATGAAAAAAGATGTGAGTGATTATGTAAAGTCTTGTGAAGTATGCCAACAAACGAAGTTGGGAGATCATCGATACAAAGGACTACTTCAACCTCTTCCCATTCCGGATGGAGCTTGGATTCACATTAGCATGGATTTCATTGAGGGATTACCGAATTCCGAAGGCAAGGAGGTCATATGGGTAGTGGTGGGTCGTTTCACCAAATATAGCCATTTCATTGCTCTTGCTCGACCCGTTACTGCTGAAAAGTTGGCAAGGATCTTCCTTGACAATATTTACGAATTACATGGATTGCCTCAATCCATTGTGTCGGATCGGGACAAAATTTTCACAAGCGCCTTTTGGAGAGACCTGTTCAAATTGATGGGAACCACATTAGCACTTAGTTCCTCTTATCATCCTCAAACGGATGGCCAAACCGAACGAGTCAACTAATGTGTGGAGCAATATCTTCGAAGTATGGTCTTTTTAAGGCCCAAAGAGTGGAATCATTGGCTTTCTTTGGCGGACTTTTGGTTCAATACTCACTTTCATACATCAATTGGCACTTCACCCTTTCAAGCTTTGTATGGATACCCTCCTCCTTCACCCATGATGCTGCAACAACCGAAGGAAGCTAATTCTGCAGCAATCGACATTGTGCAGCAGAGGAGATACTTGATGCAAGCTCTTAAGGACAATCTTCAGCAAGCTCGAGCCCGAATGAAGTATTACGCTAATAAGAAAAGGGTAGACAAAAATTATGATGATGGGGACATGGTCTACCTTAAATTACAACCATATAGACAATCATCCGTGGCGGTCAGACGCAATGTTAAGCTGTGTGCTCGTTTTTTTGGCCCTTACAAAATCTTGGAGAAAATTGGCAACGTCGCATATAAGCTTGACTTTCCCCCGCATTCTTACATTCACCCAGTGTTTCATGTGTCCCTCCTTAAAAAACAGGTCAAAAGAAGTGCTGACATTACACAAGACCCCCCTGTTGCTGAAGCGAACGGGCTGCTGTTGCTGCAACCGTTGGCTGTTAGATCTAAACGAAAGCTACAGATTAACAACAAGGCGGTGCAAGAAGTGCTAGTGACTTGGAGCAACTTAAATGAGAGCTTTACAATTTGGGAAGATTACAATTTCTTGAAGAGTCAATTTCTGGGCTTCACTTCTTGAGGACAAGAAGTTTCTCAAGAGGGAGGGAATGTTATGAATTGCTAGATTTTTAGTTGCAATACGTTTTAATTTTTTAGTTGTAATTCTTGATTAGAGTCTCTTGTTGATGTATTACATTTTTAAATATCGGTGGGATTAAGTTTAGGCGCCAAAAGTTGTTGAATCCCTCACACGGTAGCTGCTGCTTGTTCTGGGCGGGAAAGGCAGTTAAGGACAGTTCAAATGCTGGGTTTAGGCCGGAAATATTGTTAGTAATTGTGTCTTGATGCTTTGTATTGAATTGTGTATAAATTTGGAACCTAAGCTTGTATTTGATGATCCAAAAGAAATAAAATCTGAATTCCATTGGAAAAACTCTCTAATTCTCATCCCCTTCTCTATTTTCTCATCCCTTTCACTTCTCTTCTCTTCTCATCTTTAACTCTTCTTCTACAAGGTTAGCCTTTCAATTTTAAGTTGGAAGCTAACACTTTATTCAAATTTGTTGCATTGTAAAGGTTGGATCCTGAACCTACTATTACAAAAGGATCAGTTGTAAAAGGTTGTTCTTGAGCCTACGTACAAAAAGACCAGTTGTAAAGGTTAGATCCTGAGCCTATTCTTAAAATAGATCATTGAGCTTAGTTAAAGGCTCAAGTGACTAAGAGTAGTCACTTGAGAAGTGGACAAGCTTCCTGTTTGGAAATGAACCACTATAAAAATCATTGTGCATCTCATTTATTTTTGTCTTTGTCTGTTTCATTTAAGATTTATTGTTTTGTTTTTAATTGAATTTTTTGGTTCATATTTTTAATTTTTTATTTATCACTAAAGAATCTAATTTACCCCCCTCTTAGGTTGCCATTTGGACCTTCAGCTGGAACATCAACTTGTTGCTGTACCATAGCTATCTAATCTGAAGAGTATATTGGTGCATCTTGAATCTGATTCATTGCATTACATTCTTGCTCATCTTGCTGCTGAACCACCTCAGCTTGATTTAATGAATACATTGATGCCGCATTAATGAGCTGATGCATTTATACATGGATTTAATGCTGAGTGTGGTCGGTACAGAGCTTCCTGTGTTACTTGATCAATGTCCTTACATGGCACTTCCCCTTAAGGACTCAATTCCACTTGAGTATTTTGTCCATTGAGCTGTTCAAATAAGATGTCGAGCTGCCGATGCATTCCTTCGAAGTGCCAATCCAACTTTTCCACCCATGAACGTTGCATTGTGGCAAACATCTCCTGCATTCGAAGGCCAAATTGCTCAAGCTGAATGCTTTGATTTTAACTCCCATTTTAACAATAGACCCTGCAGTCGCTTCCATAACAGAATCGTCATCAGCATGTTCTGCATTTGTAAGTTCTGCACTGTCATCTTTATGTTGTAAGGCTGAATTTGCATCAACATTCTGTCTTAAAAGATTTTCCTTCTGAAATGTATCATCTGCTCGAGTTGGGGAGGTAGTAGCTTGTTTGTCAAGTGAAGTAATTGGTACTACAGCAGTAACAATCCAATTCCTTGCTAAAATATAGCGTTCTGCAGCAAAATCCTTCCCATTCCTTGGTGAAACAGATCCATACCGGCTAGAAATCCTTCTTTTCTTTGCTATTTTGATAGTTCTTTTTATCAAAGCAAAAGCCCCAAGTCTATCAATAGACAACATCAACACCTTGGGTCGCTTCAAGTTCAACTTCTTGATTAAGAATAGCCTTGACAGAACCTTTTCATTCTCCTCGAATAGTAGGAAATCAGGTGCATTTCCTTTGTAACTCACTATTAGTCTTTCCAAAGCTTTCAATCTCTTACTTGAATAACACTTCCTAAGATTAAAGTGAACTATCGATTTGATCTCCATAGTCTACTACCAAGTGAACTTGAACCTTAATTTTCTGATGCTTAGGATCTCAATTTGCACCTGGAATTTGTTTGCAGCACAAAAAACCGTTTCCACAAATTGTTCCTCAAGTAGTGTCTTAATATTTTGTTGTACTGTTGTTAATGCTGTAGCCTGAGAGTTTACTCCACTAAGCTTGTCTAGCACATCTGCAACTTATAACTATAATGAAGCCTATTTGTTGTTGAATTCTTGAATCTATTGCCGAATTTCAACATTACTAGCCTCCCTTGAAGCCGCTAGGTTACGGATCTGCTGCTGTAATTGATCAAATTTCTTGTCCTGAACATTCAAGCTCGAAATCCATGTCCAACAAAATCTGCGTAAATGTTTTGAGCTGTTAAACCTAAACCAATTCCTTGCTTGAATACTTCAGCCGATTGAACTTGTACTGCTGGATTTACATTGTTAATGATGTGGTTTTGAATTTGCAGCTGCCTTTGGATATTCTAATGCTTAGAGTGTTGCAATGTACGCCTAAAACCTTGTGTGAGCTGCTGCTTTTGCTGCTGAACCCCTGCATTATGTTCTGGCCGAATCGAGCTAGCAGTAACATCACCAACTACAACAGCTAAGCTTCTTCCATAGATCATGTTTGATTCAGCACAAACTTAACTTAATTGAAGTACATTCAATCAAGTCAAATATAGATCCTCAAACTTCACTGCGCAGAAGGAGCAATTTCAGCTAATAATCGCAAGCTTCTAATTAAGGATCCAAGGATTGAATTCTTAGTCAATTGTAATGCGATCAAGGATATATCAAATCACCTTGATCCTAAGCTTATACAACTAAATTGAACTAAATCAACTTAATCGAAAGCCTAAAACGAGGCTCTGATACCAATTGTCATGTCCCGAGATCAATCTCGGACCATGAACTAGGATAAAAGAATATGAGATCAGAAAGAAGTGAATTGGACATGAGAAATAAAGAGAGATTTAGATGAGAAAGAGAATAATATCAAAAGATATTTGTATTTGATAGAATGAATTGTTTACAAACTAATGCCTTGCTATTTATACTACTAACAAAACATGATCCATTACATAGAATTCTAACCCATACCTAACCGCCATACTTGACTAGTAAGAGCAAGGCATAACCGACCTTAACTAACTATACTAGCAAACATCACTTATTACAAGACTTGTTTGACTACTAATGACTTAAGCTAAAGTATTACAATCATTGAATTATTAATCCCTATATTGTACTATTTCCCTATCATGATAGTATTCCTTTAAATACATAGCAATCATTAGGCCTCTATTAGTACCATAAACACCAAATTGGTCCACGTGATAAAATCATTAGCCCACACATATCCCATACATACATACATACATACATACATACATGCATACATACATACATACATATATATATATATATATATATATATATATATATGTAACCTAATTTCAAATTAAGTATGACATAGTAATCACTTTTGCCTTTAAGCAGCACATGATGTTTAATTTGATACAAGAATCTTCTGGTTCTTTAATAGGTGTGAGAATTTCAAACGATTCTCTTAATCATATTTATACTTTGATGACTCAAATAGTCATGACATGAAATAAAAAGCCTTTGGTTCCGTTAAATTCTAGTGAACCATCCCAATGGGTATCTTGAGACTAAATAGATAGTCTTACTTATGAAAAATATTATTCTTCAAGAAACATCATATGTGCTCTTCTGGGGCCTTTAATCTAGTTTCAAACCCCCATTGTTGTTACATTATCATCGAGACATGAATTTCCACCATTCATATTCAAACATAAAATCTATGTAAGTGATAACGAAAATGACATTACAAAACACTTTAAATAACTAAAATAAATAGGTGGCATAGCCAACCATATGAATAACTGATAATAAGTAGGCGGCATAGCCGACCATATAAATAATGAATGAGTAATAAAAGTAGGTGGTTTAGACAGCCACAAATATGCAAAATATGAAAATTAAAGTTTCTATTTTCTTCATCTCCTTGTCATTAGTGGACTTGTTGAATTTTAGTCCATTCTGGGTGCCATAGTACAAGTTATTATGACCGCGACTATGACCTCCTCTACGGCCATGACCATGTCCATGTCCATGACTATATTTACGACCTTTGCTGATGGTCATATGTCGAAGCATTCACTTCAAGGAATGGTGCAGACCCAGTTGGCCGTGACTGATGATTTTTCATCAGCAATTCATTTTTTGTTTGGCAACAAGGAGACATGATGTTAAATCTGAATATATTTCAAAATCTCATTCTCGATATTGCTGCTACAGAAGCATATTCGAGAAGTGAAAAGTAGATTATATTTTCTCTAACATATCATCCTCAGTAATATTTTCCTCACATAATTTCAATAGGGAGGAAATATTAAATACTGTAGAGTTATACTTGCTGACAATTTTAAAATCCTGCAATTGCAGGTGAATCCATTCATAGCGAGCATTAGAGAGGGTCGTAGATTTTAGTGATCAAACCTCTCCTTTAAATTCAACCAAAGGAGATACGGGTCCTTTATACTAACATACTCAGCTTTCATTCCTTTAGAGATACGATACTTGAGAAATATCATTACTTTAATGCAATCCTACAGGGATGCGTTATTTTCCCTTTTAATTTTATCTCTGATATTCATAGCATTAAGGTGACTCTCAATATCAAGAATCCAAGGAAAATAATTTTTATCAAATATATCAAGAGTAGTAAATTCTGGATCCGCAAAATTAGACATGATTAAAATCACAAAGATTAGTGAATGAAAACTTACCTCGAGTATATAACGATCCTTAGTTGGCTAAAGACTCGTGCTGATAACATATTATAAAACTAGGGAGAAATTATACTCAAAAGAAAGCGAATAAAAATACAAACCTGAATATGCTTGAAGAAAAATAACATGTATTTTGTATAAAAATGAGAGAACCAGAGAAGTATTTCTTCTATTCAAATAATTTTCTCAATATTAATATTACAAAATTCTTTCCCTCATTCAATTCACTCTCAAGTTTCTCACCTTTCATTTTGCTGCTGCTGCTTGCTATTTATGGCGCTGAGGGTTTCTTAAACACGAAGAAAATAGGTACATAAATACATATATTATATGTGTACATGTATATATGCGTACATAGGTCTTTTACATAATTTTTAATTTTGTAGAACATTTAATAACATCCAAACTCAGCTTTAAATATTGTACTCAAATAATATCTAATATTTAGAACGATTTGTGACATTTGTTATAAGCGCATATTCGAGTTGGCTAAATGTTGAAGTAAACATGGAATGATTTTCATAGAATCAGCCTTTTAATTTTTTAAAAAATTCGAAGATAATAAATTCAAAATCATACAAGTATCTCCCAAAATAATATTAAATAAATTTTATTATAAAAAATTGATTTATAACTGTATATTATACATAGTTTGATTTGTCAACCCATTATTATATTATTCAAACTTCCATTGGCAAGAAGTGCTTGCCATGTGATACCATTACCCACGGCACATTCCGGTGCCCGAGGGATTTTATCATCATACAATAATGTCATATATATCATATGACATATTTTGTAATCCCATTTGCTAACCTCCAGTTATCATTTCTTATAAATACAATTTAAAAGCGTAACTTACACATTTATTTAAGTGAATAAACAGTGTAAGATGACCACAGAACGATGATTTGTGTCTACCCCTTTATTTAAGTACTCGTAATCCTTTGTTTTCGATACTGTATCCTTTTATACATTATTACAAAATTTTCCCACCCCAAAAAGCCATTAATATCAAAATCTAGTATTTTTAAGATGTCAATTTCTTCCTCTCCATTACATAAGTTAGGGACTTAGATGACAGAACTCTCCAACTTCTTCCATCTAATTGAAGAAAATCAAAGCTGAATTAGTTACCCCAAAATTCAAGTGCAATAGAAGCTGACATGTCTCACATTTTATATGTTTAATGCCCCATTCTTATGATGTTTTCAGCTATTATATGTGCATTATGGCATGATCTAGGTGTATTTAGGCTTGGAACATGTCACAGTGAGGACAATATGGAAAGCAATGAATAATGATTGAAAATAGACAAATTCGAAGATTACGTTGAGAAACCCGATCATATGTGACAAAATGACAACTGGAGTCAAATTTGGTTGGAGGAAAAAGTCTCCCCTTGGGTGCACGGACCGATTGGCCATGCATTTTGACAATTGGTCAAGCTTAAAATGAGCAAAAGATAAAAAGAAGAGTGTTCGGGACCAAATAATATCAAATTCCACTGACAGTACCAGAATCATGTAGATCTCTTCAAGAGCTTCAATTTGACAAATAATTTGCCATGTAACTCCTTATGGATCAAAAGTTGCCCGCGTCCTGAGCTTATTGCGCAAGCTACGAAAACAGCCATTGATCGATCGGCACAACACCTATATAAAGGGGAGGGGGGACCTAATGTTTTCCTATTTTAGGCCTATTTCCCTCTTCTCCTCCATCCCTGTGTTGCCAAGACAGACCGGAATTCTCTCGAAGGTAGAAGCACAAGTAATTGGTATACTAGGGATTCAAGTGAGAGCCACGTCAACATCTATCAAGAGAATCTTCAATCTATGAATTTTCTTTACTTTTTTCTTTATTTCATGATGTATAAAACTCTTATAGAGAAGTAGGCTCATAATTTAGAGGTAAAGGATGAGTAGTTGTCTGAATCCTAAATATGTATTTTATTTATAATAACGACCTGTATTATAATTTTCCACCATGTGGGATATTCTTTATTGAGATTGGTTTTCTATTCATGTCCTTGTAGCCATGGCTAAATTTTTAGTATATTAGCGATTCACCTTATGCTTGTGGCTTAGACCTTAGTACGATAGGCTTTCACGAGTGGTCAGTGTTATGGTTGTCCCCAACCCTAAGTACAATATTTTATATACTTAATACTCAATTAGGAGTGAGAAACGAATTTGGTAGTGTTATTAAGATAATCCATGCTGCGTATAGAGTGATAAGATGCGTTATGCCCTTAGACTAGTTCATTACCTTAAGTCCTAACTTAAGTTTTAATCGATGTTTACCATGAAATTAGGTATGATAAAGGAACTTAGTGGTGCTACTGAGATAATCAATGCTACACCTAGAATGACAAAATTGGTTATAGCCTCAGACCAATTTATTACCCTATGCCCTCGTTTAGTGTTGATCTAAGTTTAGAGCTTTTAGCCTAATCACTTAAAGTTATTATCTATAAAATATAATGAATAGGCTAGCCTAAATTCACACTCTAAACTACACTTGACCGATTTAACAATTCAATTTACTCTTAATAACTTTTTTTTAATTTCACTAATTTTTAACTTTTCCAACAAAAACCCAAATCTGAACAACTCAGTAATTATTGAATTAAACTATATATCAATGCCCTATGGATACAACACCTGCATACTTGTCATAGCTATGACTTGCTCATACGCTTCCAAGTACGCGGTTTATCAACACTTTTAAAACCACATCACAAGCCAATTAAAATTAGAATTAAAATGAGGCTAAAATTGTGAAAAGTTAATTATAATCATGAAAAGTTGATTATATTGATTAAATTAGTATCCCAATGGCAATGAAATTTTGCAATGGAACAACAATTTCAAAATTACAATGACAAATAAAGAAGCAAGAAAAAACCTCACATTTCACAGTACAAGCAAGCCAACCACATACACAAACTCACAAAATTTAGCCACAACAAAACCCACACAAAAAGTAAAAAAGGCAAAGAAGACAGGCAATCTTGACAGCCCAATCACCATTTCCACCACTTTCCTAAAGATAAGTAGCCTAAGTATTTTCTATTTTGGAACCCAATTTCGATTAACACTTTACCATCATCACCGATCTTATTGAAAAAAAAAATACTACAAATTGATTTCTTTACAATCATTTTGCGTATAACTTCATATATGTAAAATTATTTTTTTTATTTTTTATACAAAAGTATGTTTTTTCCCAACATACATATGTAAAAAATTAATGATATCTATATATACAAACAAACAATATCTAAAAACCAATAACAATTTCCCATTTCCACACATATGTATATGTATATACCTAAAAATAATGATTTTTATTTTTTCGTTATATTATGTCAAAAGGCAAAAAAATAATTTCCCATACATTTTTTTTATAATTTCCCATATGGTAAAACTATTTCCTTATATTATGTCAAGAAATCTTTTTTTCTAAAATGTATGCATAATAAATCTTTTTCCTTTTCTCCACTTATCATATGTATATCTAAACATATATTTCACCCTTCTTTCATAGAGATGTGAACTCATTTTGCTACATATAACTATTTATATTCAAAAATATTCTTACAATTGTTTCCACAAAAATAGTTTTTTCTTTTTCCATATAGAAAATTATTTTCATTTTTTCATGTACATATGTAAAACAATTGTTTTTTTTTTTCAATATGTATATATTTGAAATAAAAATAAATTTCCTTTCTTTTAGATTAGTGCGGGATGAGAATTTGAGCCCATGATATTTACGAAACAAAATATGATGCAGCCAGTAATGCGACATTACCGTGTATGGGATTGGCGGCATGATTGGGGTGTGGCAGCAAGATTGAGACTTTAAGTAGGATTGGATTGTTAATTTTTCAGATTTTATTATTTTTTAGTATTTTATATTTATCTTCTAGTTTTTTTTTTATTTTTTATTTTGAGTCAATTAGCCCCTCTATTTAAACCAGAGGAATATAGGGTTTGGGGATTCACTTTTCACATTTATTTACATATTTTAGTGTTTTCTCTGTCTCTTAGGCTATGAAAAATTGAGTAGTTTTATTTCCTTTATTTTATTTTCATAATAAAATTGAAGGAAAGGCTATCGAATCCTTCTTGGTTCCCTAATTTCCCTTTATGTGCTGTATCAGTTTGTATCAGAGCTCAGAATGACTTTTGAGATGCCCGTGGCCAACAGAGATACGCTGTCGTTGGAGACTTATATGAGCGAGATTTCCAGCTGCAGACCGAGAGGAGGCTGGATGACATCGAGGAGAAATTCCAGCAAATCGAGCGTTGCTTAATTCAAAAGGGGGCAAATCCCGAGCACGCATTGGGAACCCAGTCCCAACACCCGTTGACACGTGTGTTGAAGATGAGGCGAACGAGAGTTTCGAAAATTCATTTCTGGATGCTGAGCTACCGGGTCCACGATTGAGGAGATATAGGCCCAATATTGGCAACACAACCGACTTTGACAATCAGAGGTAGGAATCTGGTCTCCATATTGAGATCCCAGAGTTTAACAGAGGAGGATGCCTTGAGGATATCTTGGATCCGCATGCTACGATGAAGGAGCTCTGTTAGTTTAGGGAGGTTCCGAAGACGAAGTAGGCGCCATTAGTTGCTACCCCGTTATGGGGTAAAGGTGCTGCCTGGTGGCAACAGCTGAAACATATGCGATTTTGCCTGAGAAGGAGAAGATAGAATCGTGGGAGAAGATGAAGAAACATATATGAGGCACCTTCTTGCCTCACAATCATGCCAAGATCATGTATCAATGGCAGCGGGGGTTGCATGGGAGAGAGTTCTACACATTAGTCACAAGGAACGACTTCGCGGAGACGAGAGCAATTGGCTGATCATTCGGGTTGAAAGAGTCGATACAAGAGGTGTTGAACATGTTAGTAATCTTTTCCGTTTCTGAGGCAAGCCAAAGAGCCTTGAATGTTGAGCAAAAGCAACGGCATCGCCAATTTGGCGGAGCTTGGGAAACATAGGTTAGTGGAAGGGACCAAGTAAAAGCGTGGCGGAATTAGGGTGCCTAGAACAAGCTGGTAATCACTAATACTAGTAAACCAGTTACTCATTACTTGACGGGCATTTCAAGAACCAATTACATCAAATATCGAGAGGTAGGACACCATGCTGCTGAGTTTTGTAAGGATGATGGACCCGGAAAGGGTCTTTACATTGAAGAGCTCCACTAAAAAGATGGCAAGGTTAGTGAAGAAAAGACCTAGACAAAGTTGGCGGCACTGGAGGAAGACATTGTGATAAGTGACGAAGGACGCCTACTTGTGATTAGGCGTGCTTGCTTTGCACCAAGAGAAGAACTAGGAAATAGATGGCTAAGGAATAATATCTTCCACACCACCTGCACCATTGATGGTAGAGTTTGCCGCATGGTGACAGACTCGGGAAGTTGTTAGAAAGTGATCTCTGAAGAGGCAGTTGCCAAGCTGGGGTCGACGACGGAGGCACATCCAAGTCCTTACAAGCTCTCATGGCTCAAGAAGGGAAACCAGGTAACCATGTCTAAATGATGCTTAGTTAATATTTCAATTGGGTTGAAGTATAAGGATGGGGTTTATTGTGACGTGGTCACTATGAATGCTTGCCATCTGTTATTGGGGTGCCCGTAGCAGTATGATAGGAGTGCCATCCATGACGGACAGAAAAACATCTACAGCTTCATCTTTGAGGGAACTAAGATCATCTTTTTGCCCAAAAAGGATGAGGCACCACGAGCTTTAGCAACTTAACACCCGAGTATATAAGAATGAGCTATGTTTGTTGAGTAGGTTGGCCATAGCAAGATCGTCTTCGTGTTGATTGGAAAGGAGAGTAAGTTGAGTTCGAGGGAGATACTAAGTGAGATTACCACCTTGTTGAAGGAGTACAATAATGTCCTTCCGGAAGCGTTACCAGATACACTACTGCCATTATGAGACGTACAACACCACATTGATCTAATGTCAGGTGCAGCCTTACTGAATAGGCCTCATTACTATATAAGTCCATCGAAGCATGAGGAGCTGAGACGCCGGATAGAGGATCTTCTCACCAAGGAGTTTATCAGAGAGAGCCTAGGTCCTTGTGCAATGCTGGCTCTGTCGACGCCAAAGAAGGATGATAGTTGGCAAATGTACATAAACAGTATAGCAATTAACAAGATCACAGTGTGTTATCATTTTCCCATTCCGAGATTGGATGACTTGCTTGATCAGTTGCAGAACTCGACAGTGTTCATGAAGTTAGACTTGAAGAGGGGGCACCATTAGATTTGCATATAGCCCAGAGGCGAGTGCAAAACTACCTTCAAAACATCCGGGGGAGGGGGAGGCTGGGAGCTATATGAATGGCTGGTCATGTAATTCGGAATGTCCAATGCGCCACGTACCTTCACGAGGTTTATGAACTAAGTTCTACATCCTTTCATTGGGACTTTTTTGTCATATACTTCGATGATATTATGATCAATAGCCTAGGTCAAGCTGAGCATGTTAATTATCTTGAGGAGGTTCTAAGTAATACAGATCCTAAGTTTGTTTTCTGCCTTGAAGAAATGCAAGTTCATAAAGCACAGAGCAACATTCCTTGGGTTCATTGTGTCCAATGATAGTATATCGACTGATGAGGGGAACATCGTGACAATAAGGGACTTGCTACCGCCAACAATAGTTGGCAAAATCTGGAGTTTCCATGGGTTGGCGTCTTTCTACAGAAGGTTCGTACCTAACTTAAGCTCGGTGATGGCGCCAATCATAAACTGTATGAAGGGGAGCTCTTTTACCTGGACTTGAAGGCAGCTTAACGCCTTTAAGGAAATCAAGAGGAGGCTAACCACGGCACTAGTATTAGCTCTACCCAACTTCCATAAGACATTAAAGCTACACACATACACCTTAAAGATTGGAATTGGCATTGTGCTCAGCCAAGAAGAGAGGCCAATGGCATACTTCAGCAAGAAGCTTGATGGGAGAAGGTTGAATTATTCCACTTATGATGCTGAGTTATACGCAATAGTAAGAGCACTGAGGCATTAGAAGTCATACCCTACCAACAGAGAATTCGTTTCACAAATTGACAACGTGGAACTGAAGTGTATAATAGTTAAGAGAAACTCTTAGATCGACATTAACTGGGTAGGCTCCTTCAGCTTTTTCACTTCATAATAAAGCATAAATTTGGAGTCTTGAACAAAGTAGCAGGTGCACTCTATAGACGGAACACTACTTTGTCACAAAGCAGGGTTACGATAACTAGTCTTCAATAGTTGGCGGCTCAGTATCTGGATGACCCAACTTTTGGTGAAATTTGGCAAGTACCAGAATCGGGTTTTGTTCCAGGTTATTTCGTACATGAGAGATTGCTTTTAAGGGGAATCAACTTTGTGTCCTTGATTTGAGCTTACGGCTTAAGATCGTTGTGGAGCGGCACAATGCGGGGTATTTAGGACCAGATAAGATGGTACAACTCATTACTGCCAACTATTTTTGGCTGAATATTCACAAGGAGGTTAAGAGATATGTCAGCCATTGCCGGATATGTCAGGTCTCAGTGGGTGGAGTGATCAACACAGGCCTTTACTTACCGCTACCAGTTCTGAGTCTCCATGGACGAATGTTTGCATGGACTTCATATTGGGATTACCAAGAACAACAGGCAACATGAATTCGATTTTTGTGGTTGTGGTGGACCGTTTCTTCAAGATGGCTCACTTCATCTGTTGTAAGAAAGCCAGTGGTGCTGCTTACATGGCAAGATTTAATTTTCGAGAGGTTTACAAGCTATATTTTGTTGGGAAGCATCTGATACAGGCTCTTATTCATGAACTTCACATGGAAGGCATTGTTGAAGATGGCGCGCACCTCTTTTGCCTTTAGTATTGTTCACAACCCTCAGACTAATGGCTAAACTGAAGTGGAAATTCGTTTATAGGGGAGCCTGCTTCACTTTTTAGTTGCTGACAATGTCAAGGGTCGGGAGCAAAAGCTTTATCAAGCTGAGTTCACCTGCAACAGTTTAGTCAAAAAGAGTACAGGATTTCCTCCTTTCAAGGTCATCTATAGGTTTGTACCGAGGGCTCCGATTGATTTGGCGGCAATACCAAATCGTAGTCGCCGAAATGGTAAAGCTGAGGACTTCATTTCAAATCTCCGAGATATCCATGAGCAAACCCATGCACGCCTCGTGGAAGCTAGTGCCAAGTATAAGTTGGCGAGTGACAAGCACAGATGCTTAGTGCAGTGCAACATCGGTGACCAAGTTTGGGCCATCGTCACTGGAGACCGGTTTCCAACTCGGGAGTATAATAAGCTGATGACGTGAAATATTGGACCTCTGAAGATCATCGGCAAGGTGAATGACAACACCTACCATGGTTAGTTACCAGCAGATACGCGAACTTCCGACCTTTTTAACGTTAAGCACTTAACTCTATACTTTGGCGGCAATGACTCGGTGGTCGCCATGCCAAATTTGAGTGTGAATTCTCTTCGGCCTGGGGAGGATGATGCAGCCTGTAATGTGACATTACCTGATATGGGATTGGCGGCATGATTAGGACGCGGCAGCAGGAGTTTGACTTTAAGTAGGATTAGTTTGTTAGTTTTTCTGATTGTATTATCATTTAGTATTTTATATTTATCACTTAGTGTTTTAATTGAGTCAATTAGCTCCTCTATTTAATCAAGGAGAATCTAGGGTTTTAGGCATTCAATTTTGAGATTTATTTCTATATTTTAGAGTTTCTCCCTTCCTCAAATTGTGATAAATTGAGTACTTTTGTTCCCTTTATTTCATTTTCATAATAAAATTGAAGGGAAGGCCATTGAATCCTTCATTTTTTTTTTTTTTTTGAATTTTCACTTATGTGCTACATCAAAATATTTTCCTTTTATACACCAATGTATCTTAAAATACATTTTCTAATATTTTTCATATATAGCATGTGTTCTTCTATTTGCGAGACATACATATATTAGTTAAACATTTACATATAGAATTACATATTTAAAAAAATAATGTTTTTGTTTTTCATTTTTCCATATATATAAATGTACAAATACACAAAATAATTTTTTCATCGGAAATGGTACAAAATTCCATCATACCATTTCTATGGAGTTCATTGCTCATTTCCCAAATATTTAGAAAAGGGCAATCCAAATTTTGAAATTGAAAGGACAATGTTTGAAAAACTAAAAAAATATATATATATATATATAGTTTACTCATTCTCGATTGATCAAATTATAACTAATTATAATTAACTCTCAAATATCACATTTAAATGTATATACATTCCACTCTAATTGTATATTAGAATAATAGTACATATTCTTTAATTTAAAATTATAGTCAAGATTCCAAACACTACATTTAAGAATCAACACATTTTTAAAAAAATTTCACTGAAACATTTGCAGTGAACAATTACATTTTTTGTGTTGCTCAAAAATTACTCATATAAATTTATCAAAACCATTAAAATTCAAGAATCAAAATGGCAGTCTCATACTGTCAAAAAACCTGAAAAGTGATGTCAGGTACCGAAATTTAGAGTAAAAATGTTTGAGTAGCAGAGACAGGAAAACTAATTTGAAAAAATTAGATTCATTAAAATCTAATTAATTCTGACCAAGATTTTAAAATGCTAAACCTAATAACCGACAAATTTTATAAAAAAATGTCTACTAGCGGAAGAAAATTACTTTCCTCGTAAGCACATTGAAACACTACACATAGAAATATTAAAAATTCACAAACAATGGGAGGTGGTACCAAACACAAACTTTAGCCTTAAAAACATATTTAATCAAAATTAGCAGATTTAAAAAATTATACAAAAATTACAGTCTCAAAAGTGAACCTCTTAGACTACGAGATACTGAAGTGTGGTTGATTATAAATTAGAAGATCACATATCTAAACCATTCTTACATGCATACACAATCCACAAAAATTACACAGTAAAGTAACTATTTTGCTCAACATTTAAAGCACTAATTCCAATAATCAACAAAATTTGAAAGCAATATTTCCAATAAAACATTTGCAAAAACCAAATTATATATCCCTATATGTTAAAGACCACTTATTGCGCAACTATAAATTGATGTAATAAACAAACACTACCCATGCATCACACAAGAAAAGTCTAGTTTACAATAATTTTAAAGTACAGTTTTCTTTTTGGTATACGTTTTCTCGATAAGGCGAGTCAAACTCAATCTCTAATTTTCCTTTATTGGAAATTTGTTATGGATACCTTGCCTAACGTGTAAAGTTTGGAGGTAGGAAGATATATTTTAGACCCATTATCCTTTCATTTGGTAAAGTATTGAAGGCCTAGTTTATGGAAGACACGCGGGCGCTCCTCGTCCCATTGCACAGAGCTGATCGGTGCATCGTAGCTCATCCTGTCACATTGTGTTGCAGTGATACAATGGAGGAAATGAGGCTTAAGCGCCATTGTGTGCCCTGCTCTAAATGGATACCAGTCTTGAAAGCTATTGTCTGTTATGTGGCTTAAGGATCTTCCGTTTCTTTCATGACATTGAGGCTCTTTCAAGATATTGTTGTTTATGTGGCTTAATGTCATGATTCTAGAAGATAGGGCACATGGAATTAAGTATTAAGAAGGCATTGGTTGTAATAAAGTAGTTTAACTCATTGTTATTAGTCACATTAAACAATTCCTTAGTATATTAGCCAATAGCTTATATGGGAAGGCGGGAAAGTCAGTTATTAGTGTAGTTAAGTGGTAGTCAATAGTAGTTAAGTCATGTCTAGGTGAAGTGAATTGTTAAATATTTCTCTTGTAATCTTCCTAAGCTAGGATTAGTATAAGTAGTATTCCTTCTATTGTAATACTCATTTTGGAATGATAATGAATTGATTTCTCTCTCTCATCTTAATATTTCTCTCTATTTCTCATCTCTGTTCACTTCTTTTTCATCTCATACTCTATTATCCCTAGATTGCGATCAAGATTTGTCTTGAATCATAACAATTGGTATCAGAGCTTGGGAAATTCCTTCCTGTTAAGTTGAATTAAGTTTAGTTAGATTGCAAAGCAATAGATCAAGTTAATCGATAACAAACTCTTAAGTAGGTTTGTTCATCAAGAAATTGTGCTTAGATTGCTCTAAATTTTTAGGTCATTCTGCGTTTAACCTAGGTACTTGCATTGGATTAAGATCTCATGTAAGTTGTCTAGATTCTCATATAGTGCTGCATTGGTATCATGTTTTGATTGTTTAAGTTATGTTTGATCATGATTCTAGTTTCAATTGCTTGTTATTGTGTGATGTAGCTAATTTTTTGTGATCTTGTGAACTTGAATCATCGAGCAAGTTGGAATTGGATTCATTCCAACTGATGAATTAGTTAGAGTTGCTAAAATTGCATAAAATTGAGCCTTAATACTTGTTCTTGATATGAACTGCTGAAATTTACAGTTGAACTCACTGGATTCTATTCAGGTTAACTTCTGCACCTTGAATTTCAAGCTGTAATTGCATTCTATTAGCTAAATTAGTATTTGAACTTGCTGGATTAACTTCGAATCAGAAGTTGTTGTCAAAATGTTACAATATGCAATGTCGCATTGGCTCGATCCAGCTTCGGTTCAAAAGAAATCTTCCAATGATGCTAGACTTTTTATCAAAGTCTTGAAGCCTTATTACCGTATAGATGAGGATATTTTTATCAACTATTTTTGCCTTATGGTCCTCTTCAAAGTATCGAGTTGGTTTCGTCTTCCATCATTGAGGTTACGATTTACATTAGCTATTATACAAGAAGGAGTGCCGACTTAGCTTTCAATTCATTAGATGGGAGAAACATATATGATGGATGTTGTGTTTTAGACATTAACTACTTTAGGGTGTGTATTGATATGGAAGGTGAGCTTGATGTGGTAGGATCTACTAAATGTCAAGCTAAGGATGAACTTCATGTTACTTGGGAAGTGAATCAACATTTGCGATAATACCTAGTGAGGCTCAAAAATCCCCTCAAGGATTTGAGAGTGGTGGGAATAGGCCATTGTTTCATTGCCAAAACCCTTAGTGGGATTAGTTGCAACCCCATTACAAGAGTTAACATGATCCAAATACTCTACTTGAAGTTAGGCAAAGGAACATTTTGAGAGTTTGGCAAAGAGTTTGGTTGGTGCATGGTATTGAATACTTGTCTGAGAAGATAAATGTAAGAGTTAAAAGGACTGTAAACTAGAATATCATCGAACAACACTAGGACAAATTTTCTAAAATAAGGTTTGAAAATGGTGTTTATCAAAGCCTTTACGGTAGCAAGAGCATTGGATAAGCCAAAAGGCATGACAACAAACGCAAAGTGACCATGGTGAGTACAGAAAGTAGTTTTGGGAATGTCATTTTCTTTTACTCGAATTTGATGATAACCTTGGTGCAAATCTAGTTTGGAATAATGAACAAAGCCATGTAATTCATCTAAAAAGTCATCAATGCTTGGGATTGGAAATTTATCTTGGATATGAGTGAACTAAGGTCGCAATAATTAACAAGCATTCTTGATATGCCATCTTTTTTTCTTGACAAGTATGACGGGAGAAGCAAAAGGATTATCACTTAGCCTTATAAAGTTTTTCTTAATCAATTCATCTACTTGTCTTTCAATTTCACTTTTCTAGAATAAGGGCATTTGTAAGGTCTAAGATTGATTGGTGAAGCATTTGGTTTTAGTGGAATAGCATGATCAAAGGTTCTTTTAGGAGGAAGTTGTGTTGCAACTTCAAATAAATCATTGTAATTGAGTGAGAGCTTTTGCAATAAGGGATTAGAAGGAATGTTACCCATAGTAGCCACACTTAAGGCACAAAGGTGGCCAATCAATTTATAAAAACCTATCTTGATCACTTCAGATAATTGTTGGCAACTTGCCAACTGTAAACTACCTTGATCTCCAATTGCCTTGAAGCTTGGCCAAGGTACCCCTTCTATCAAAAGACATGGAGAGCTTTGTGAAATCAAAAATAGTGGGACTTTTGTCATGAATTTTATTGAATTGTATTCTAAGTTTGTCTTAGGCTTTTGGCAGGAACAATAGTTAGGTGTTTGAACCGGTTTTGGCGGCAACTTGAGCATTCTTTATTAGTAGCTCTATTCTTTTATGGATGATATAAATAGTGGTTAGTTAGTTGTATTTTTCCATGTGAATAGATAAAAAAGATATTTTCTTCCAAAATAAATAATTTGGGCTGAGTGGAATTGGAACTTTGGGAATTCGAAGAAGGAGCACTATAACCATCATACCTTCCCTTTTGCACAACATCAAGGGTACCATAATTGAATTCTCAAACTACCTTGATTTTGAATAAGCTTGAGGAAGGGTTTGAAGGTTCAAAGTCTTGACCAAATTCTTGATCGTTGGTTTTAACCTACTAGAAAAGCTGGGCATGTAGTAAACCTCACTTGCACCAGGGTTAACATTCATCATACGAGCATTTAAGTGTTCAAATTTAGTCATGTATTCTTTAACAGAATCAATTAGAGCAAGCTTATTAAAATCATTGACAACATGTTTTGGGTCCTCATCACCACATTTGTGACACATTTCATCCACAAGTTCTTTCCATGACAAGTTGGGGTTGGTCGTAATTAGACTATGAAACCGTACTTCTTGATCACCATGGAGATAAATGGAAACAATTTTGACTTTTTGTGTTCTAGCAATTCCATGGAAACTAAAGTATCTTTCACATCTTCTTATTCATGACTGTGGTTGTGAACCTTCAAATCGATCCATTTCTACCTAGTCTGAAATTTGAAGAAGATTGACCAAAATTAGGATGTCCAATGCTTGCTTAATGAATCTTGGAGAAAGCTGTTCGATAGGGGGTAAAACATCGGGAACTTCAGCACCCAAGCCTTGGCTCATCTTATCTTGCATTACCAAAGATTTGCGGCTGCATCTGCTCTTGCGTATGGTTTAGATTTTGAATTGCAACAACAAGATCTTGAAGTTGCTGCTTTAGTTGATTCATATGATCTAAAGGATAGCTATTCGTAGCTGCATTGGAAGACGTATGCGGTTGTTTCTTCCCATTTGCCAAATTAATCAATGAAAGGAAAACTCAAGCTCTGATACCAATTATTATTATCTTATATTATAACCTAGATAAATTAGGGTTTAAGATGAGAAAAAGAGATAGAAGAAGGAGATGAGAGGAGAAAATATCTTTTTTATTCATTCACATGCAAAAATACAACTAACTAGCCACTATTTATATCATCCACACAAGAATAGAGCTACTAATGAAGAATGCCCAAGTTACCGCCAAAACCGATTACCTAACTACTGTTCCTGCCAAAAGTATAAGACAAACTTAGAATACAATTCAACACAACACATGAATGAAGGACATTGTCGCACGTGCGCTACAGACATGATGTTGCACATAAGTTCCAACATCATCTACTGCCAAATCGCCCAATCACAAACTAGGTGATCTTTTATAATTTTATTCAGACTCAGTGGAGCTTCTTGAACGATCTTGCCAAGGTTGTAAGATAGCTGATGTGTTTTTCTAAATCCGTCAAACTTTAATATTTATCCCTACCTATAAACACATCTAAATTGAAGCGTACGGCAAGAGGGTATCGAACCACAGGGACTAAGAGTACACGAAATTATTCTATGACCTAAATTGATGTTAATTAATCTAAGAAAACGACAATTAAACTAAGGTAATCTACTTGTAATCAGAAAAGTGAATTGAACTGGAGCCTAGGGTTTTAAATCCGTCATTAGCCATTTACTTTTGTGTTAACTTTTAAATTGGGATTAGTGATTGTCACACGGGTAGTGGTTTTGGGATACAAGCTTCAACTTATTAAGGTGATGTTGTTAGTATCACGTATTGACCCTATCTAACTAAAGCATAGGAAAGATTGGCTCTACCTAACATATCGTTAACTATCATGTATTGACCCTATCTAACTAAAGCATAGAGAAAAGAGGCTTTAATTAATAATTCGGTGAATGCTATTGTTAGATTAATTAATCCTAAGGCTACAAGCATAAAGAATTAATTTATAAATATCAACATTTACCATCAAAGGTTACAAACTCAATAATCATGTCAACTGAATAAAAGATAAAAACATAATACTTCAAAGTATTTATCTCACTCAAACAATTCATATAAACAATCAAATTAACCTAAATTAAAAGTATTACGAAAGTAAAAAGGCTAGGAGTTCATCCAACCCTAGAGAGCAAGTTAGCTCTCTATCAAGGATGAACCGGTGAAGGAGGAGATGAACAAACACATGTAGGTCTTCAGGCTAATTTCACTCTCGTTCCAATTTAACGAAAAAATAGGAAATTAATATAAAGGAGAGAGAAATGAGCAGTGAAGAAGCATCTAGCAAAACCAAAAACAGAGTCCCCAAAGAAAAAAATCAAAAATGATGATTATATACTGCTGTTCTGGGCCTGCGCTAATCCTAGGCTGGTGCCGATGATGATGAGTTGTTTTGTTTGGTGACATTGGGCTGGACACGGGTGTGAGTTGCTGGGTTGAGACCGATGGGCCAGAGGTTGATGTTGGTGCGGTGAAGACAGGCCTGCCTTTGGGCCGGAGAAGACTATAGCTAGTGGTGTGAGCTTGGCGACCACTTGGTTTGCTCTCAATGACTATTGAACCTGAGTGTGAGGGGGTGATGGGCTGTGCCGAAGGTTGAAGGTGACTGTACTAGTGTGGGTTGGGCTTATATGTTCTTGTCCCAAATCCCGATTGACTTGATTTAATTATTATGCATCGAATTTTGCCTTATTTGCACCAAAATTAACAATTTTCAAGATTTTAATCTTCGAACCTATAAACATTAAAATTGTCAAAGTGAGTATAAAACTAATGCTTTACTTGTGTATTGCTTAACAAGTGCGCTAAGTCGTATCAAGTAATACAGAATGAGTAGAGTATCGTTCCCACGATGATTGTTTTGAGTGAGTAGAAAAATTAGTAGTTCTAGTGCAATTTGAAAGACCGAAAATTATGGTTTTTGAAATGAAATTATACAATATAAAAAGGAACAAAAATTGTTTACTAATTCTTTTGAAAGTTTGCTAATTTTTAGTTGGTTCTTATAATTTAATAAGATCCAAGGCATTAGATTTCACCTAGTTGAATTAATATGCCTCTCTACTCTCGGTATTCAAGTTGTTATTACGTGTTAATATTTGAAAACCCTAATTTACCAAACATTCTCTCTCAAGCAATATTTATCATGCTCTTTTACATATTAACCCCTCACTCTCATGCATGAATTTAAATAAGAAAAGAGTCTTTAAAGTTTTATGATTTTCACTTAAAAACTACACAAATTGGGTTAATCTCTCTCGAGCATTCGCCCAATTTGTGGTGCTTATCACCTTAGCAATCATCATAAATCTCCTCTCAGAGTCATTATGAATCATTATAGGCCTTAAATTGTGATAAATCATGAAGAACAATGATAAACACTTCAATAACTAACAAAACATTGAACACATTGAATTAGAAATAAGCGTATATTACAACTTAGGCTATATCGTAACTACAAGGAAAATGATCAATAACAACGGAAAAATCCATTGTAAAAAACCCAGATTTCCTTCGTAAATAATCATTTACGACGGATTTTTCCTCCGTCGTATGCCGTCGCAATAGGCCTCGTCATTAAAGGTCTTTTACGATGAATCCGTCGTAAATTATAATGTAACTATTTAAGACGGAATAAAGAGCCGTCGTAAATAGTATGTTATTTACGACGGAATTTTCAATCGTAATTGTTTAAATATTAGCGACGGCAAATTCTCTCAGTGGTAAATATGATGTTACTTACGACAGATTTTTCTGTCGTAACTGTATAAACATTAACGAAGGCATTTTACTCCGTCTTAAAAAAAATGATATCTAAAAAGGAATATATATACATTAGCCACGACTTTGTTACTTGCCGTAAATAGCATGTCATTTACTATAAAATTATACATGTTAGTTGTACTCACAATAACTAGAATTTGTTTGTCGTTATTGTTGGATCCATTGGCAATATCACCAACCATTCACAATTATGAAAATAAGAATTAAAATAAAGACAAGTGAAACAAACGCAAATTCAATAACTTACACCTTGCTAATATCGTAAGAGTATTTACATTCAAAAAACAAACTAACATACATAATCGCGTATATCACCACAATATGGTAGGATTACTTCCTGTCATAATATCTATGTACAATCCAAAAAATGTAATTTATCCACATGAAACCACATCAAATTTTAAGTGGAGAGAAATTCAAAAAGATTATCAATCTTCCATTCCTCGCTCTTCAAGTTTGCAACCCTACAAAGCATACATTTATAACAGAAGTTAAACTTAGGTAATATATGTATTTCATGTAACATAAAATAGGAGAAATAAGTGTATAGACTAACTTAAGTATATCTCAAGCAAGTGATCCTCAGCTATAGCATGCAATCAGTTTGAAACCCAAGTACCAACTTCTTGAGAAAAGATGCCAAGGCTTTGCTGATTTTGCAAATAAACTGAGTAATCAATCACCGACTCATCACAAAATTTAAACGTAGTCAAGGAGTTAATCCTTTCAGTGGGTATATATATGCCGTTAGCCATACTTTATAAGTAATGTGGAAAAAAAAAACATAAAGAATATCCAATTCTAAATACTTAATTCCAAAAATAATACCAGACAAATGACCATTGCTAACTAATTTTAACAATGGGATGTCCAAAAAAATCAATGAGTAAGTAGTCATCACCACTACTAACAAACAAATCAGCATCAATGAGTAAGTAACAATCATGAATTTTCTTACTAAAGCAAGAGAAAAAGGTGAGAAGAGAAAAACTTACAACGTAGCATCAAAATAAGGCATAGACTTTCTTAGGGCAAGGAACAACACATTATGCTAGACAAACTCTGCAATCACATGAAGTACACTATTAACTAAAGAAATAAGGCATAGTAGCATCATATGACATAAATAAGTAACTAAGGAATAGTGTACCTTCTAGAATGCCCACTAAGCACCACAAGTATACTAGAAGAAATTAAAAAGAAAATCAAATTCTATCCCAATTTGATGAAAAGTGTGAAAGCATATAACACGTGCACCATAAGGAAAAGGATATTTTAGCCTCCATATAAGAGTTAGTTGTCCTAATCTTCAGGAATTATATAATTCTTAAGTAGAAATGTATAAAAGCACCAATATATCAAGAACACACAAGAATGTAGATGATGACAAAAAGATCAACAAAGGGAGAGACTTGGGAAGATTGACAAGATCAACATAAAAAACAAGCTTTGTGGCCATTGATGAGCAACTAACGACTTCTGTCATATACTTAATTCATGAATTTAATATATAAACTTGATGCCAATAGTACTATATTTTTTTTCCATATCGTTCTATTGTGGCCTCAAACTCATGGCCAATCAAGAAAAAAGGCCTACTTCACAACCAACCAAATTTGAAAAGCACCAACAAACAGACATCCATGATGTTATATTCAACAAAGACACAATTTGAATCCAAGAACTCTTCTCCTACGGCCTCAACCTCGCTAATGTTTTATCACTATACCAAGGCTTCATTGAAAAAGTAGTCATAAACTTAACAAAGATAAGAATCATATGAAGCAACGATTTCTCAACCAATAGGTGTAACTTATAGCACAGGGACAAAGGGTATGAATAGTAAGTTTGCACAACTAAGAACTTCGCAAACTGTAATGTCATTCAAAAATGAGTTTATGGTTAACTCTAAAGTTCAAATTAAAACAATAAAGAACCGAAACAACAAAACCTTAAAATCACAAAAACCTACTCAAGCAACACTATGTGAAAATTTTAATCTGCTCAATTCACACCTCAGACGCTATGTCAATAGCAACATCAATATCAACTCTCTCAAACTCTCGGCTCTCCCCTGCTCCCTCCTATCTGCTTCTTCTCTTTCCTCTTTTCTCATTTCCCTTTATACTAATACCTGTAAATGCTACTACACCCACACTTAGAATGATATTAATATCCAAAATACTCACTCCCTGATTAATCAAGCTAATTGTTCTTGGTGATTGAGTTGTTGAAAGTTTGATTGTAACAAAGAGCAATGTCAAAACGAATATGTCAATAAAGTAAAAAAACCCTAACGTATAAGTAATCAGGCACTCAAAAAGCATTGTCAAACATATTAATATTTACAGTTTAGAGTTTATATAAGACCTAATCCTAAAAGCCTAAAGAATCAAATCAAACTTTCAAACAATTATGATGATTTCTAAAAAATATTGCTTAGGATTTTTATAAACCCTAACCCTAAAAACCAAATCAATAGAAGGACATAGTTTTTTAAGTGTTAAATGTCCACTTATCTTAGATAAGATGTCATATACTAACTTGAAGATCTTGTTAATCTTCAAGATCTTCTCATTTTCCTCAGCAATCTCATCAGATGGGGCCTTTGTTCCACCAAAGCTAGCATATTAGAAATGCTACATCACAATGACGAAAAATGGTAAACTTATTTCACTAAGGTGCTTTACTATTGACCAATTTACCAGTGTTAATTTCGATTCAAGCTAAATTAAGAGTAAGAACGTGAAATCAAATTCAAACTACTGCAAATGCGAATGCACTTGAGAATGAGAAAATACAAGTGAGAATTAAGTGAGAAAGCAAATTCAAACATAGACTTCAGTCTCTAGCAAACAAGCAAAGATGAGGAAAAGGAAACCAAGGATAACTAATTCTAGTAGTGATAAGACTGAGATGTCAAGAATTTAGCTCTAGAAGACCATTTTAGCTATATATCATCAAGTTCCTTAAGATGGTAATTGAATAAAGGATTATGATATATAAGCATAAGTGTAACAAATTATTCAACAATAGAATAAACTGTTCAATATTTGATAGTCTTTTTAACTTTTTCATATGAAGTAACAATACCAAAATAGATGTAAACAAACTAACATATATGGTACCAATATGAGTTCACATACAAGCAATTTTCATGTGATTATTTCAATTAATTCATGCAATCAATTGATTGAAGCTTGCATAAGCAAAAACCTTGAACGAGATTGGTTCATTGCAAATTTTTAGTTTAATATAAAATACAAATCAATAATTGCGCCAACATTGGAACCTAGGGTTCAATATATTATGCAATAAATTAAAAAAAAATTTCAATTAATTTGTGTTTTGATATTCAAATGTACCAATAATGGAGAGAAATGTGAAATTGTGACCATAAAAATGAGGAGAGACCCCAATCTCTTCTATTATCACTCAATCGACAACTTTAACCACTCTTTAATTATCAAAGCCTATACAAATCAAAATAAATTATAAAAACTAGATTAAGAAGAAGAGAAGATTAACTCTAGTTAAAAACCCATAAATTTAAATAAAAAACCAAAATCAAGGGAAGTGTGAGAAATAGAAGTCCTAGGCTACTTTCTTGAGTGCAAAAGAGTATAAATTTACAAACAATAAGTGGGTTCGGTATGGATTGAGTAAGAAAGGTGAACAAAGGGAGAGAGAGAGAACGCAAACCTAAGTGCGGAGATGGTCGAAATCCGTATGTATGTTGGGGAAGGTAGTCGGTGGCCATGGCGGTGTGCGAGGAGTGATTGGTGAAGGCAGTGGGCTAGGCGTCGGAGATGAGGGGTGGGGGGGGGGGGGGTGGGGTTACCGGTTTTCCGGGTAGGGAAGTGGCAGGAGATTGTGGGGGAAGAGGGGGTGGGGGGTTTTATCCGTGAAAATTTGAAAGTCATTTACGACGGAAAATTGAGACCCATTTACAACGGTATTTTGCAACCGTTGTAGTTGCTCATACCTTTTACGACGGAGTAAAATTCCGTCATAAATAAACCATTATTTACGATGGAATTTTACTCCATCGCTAAGTGTTTATCGTAGATGGGCGCTTTTTTTGTAGTTAGAATAACAAAGTTAGTTCTTGATAAACTTAATATAAAACATATCTAACACAAAATTCATGAACTTAATGAAGAAAATGATAGAAAAGAACTAAAAAAAAATATACAAAATTACAAACCAAACTTTGCTCCTCCTCCTTCTTCTGTCTTCCTTGCATTTTTCTTTCCTTTTTTTTTTCTCTATTTTCTTTGTATTTTGCTAACTGAGGAGATGCTAAACGCATCCGAAAACACTTCTATTTATAGTATTTGATGGGTGACTAAAGAATGTGAAAATTTATCTTCACTCTTCATCCTCACTTGCCAATCGTGCCGCCCCTTCTTTAACTAACAAATCTTGCCTTATTTTATGCATTTTTCACTTCATCCACCGCCCAAACCTGCACCAAAGCATGCTGTGATGTTGAATAATGTATATACAATGAATTTGAGTTAAAGAATTCCCAAAAACGGCTGCCCAAATTCAAGTTGCAGCTGAAAATTTGATTTTTTATGCAAACTCTGCATTTAGGAGTGTAAATGAAGTTTTTTTGTTAATTTTTTATATTTATTTGATGTATCTTTTTTTTACTTGTTTGTATTAATGATTAAATCTAGCAACATTCAACAAAAAATGAGCGTTTTTTTTTAAGAAAATGGCAATATGAGTAAAAAAGAGCAAAAATGAGCAAAAGCGACAGAAATTTGATAAAAAATAGTTAAAAATTAATAAAAATAATAAAAATAATTATATGTTAAATTAGACTTATCAAAATAGCTCCAAACTTAAATCTTGCTCATCCTCAAGCAAGGGTGAACATTAAGGCGCAGCATTTCATGCTTTTGAAGAATTCTTCCAAAATTTAAAGCAAGTGCACTATTATTAAAAAGGAATAAACGAGAATCAAGGTTAAATGTTCTAAAGGCAAAACCATCTTTTCTAAGGAAAATCCTGTCAATTACCTCGGTGACTGAGTTCAAAAGTTAGCTAAACAAATTAAATTTATCCATTCTTTCTAATCTCAGGACATTCAAACTGAATAGAGAACAAAGATCATATCACTTATAACAAAACTTATCAAGTATGCACAAAACTAATTTTTTTTAAATTTTTTTTCTGAGGAATTTATTTTCTGAAGTCAATTTCAGTTCATGAGTATATATTCAATGAAAATCAAGCTCCGACTTTTGGGCGATGACCCACAAGCAAGAGAAACCACCACTGAGATGCCTTTATTATGACTTCTCGAATATATCTTCAGTGAGAATCAAACTCTAACTCCTAGGCGATGACCCATAAGTAAGAGAAGCCACCACTGAGACATCCTTTTAATGGATAGCACATTTCTTAAAATTGTTTATGTGGGATATTGGTGCTAGAGATGCTCGCCTTCTTCATTCTTCATTTATTTATTTATTTTTTTTTGAGTGCTTGGCTCCTTATTAGCTTTCTAAGTACCCCTTGTAGCGAGCTTTTAATGCGGCAGCTCCAGTTCCAGTTGGCCCAGGGTACCATGTGTTGAAACATCCCTACGAATCAACTTGCTTGAGGTACCAAGGCGCGAAACCATCACACCATAGCACATATCCAAATGATAGACGTTTTATTAGGATAGCAGTACTTAGCGATTCTCTCCCTCTATTTTTATTGTATTTTTCTTTTATTTAGACTTAAGCATAACTCTTCAAAATCTATTATATAAATGATAATCTCTATAACTCTTCAAAATCTATTATATAAATGATAATCTCTCCCTTATTTTTATTATATTTTTCTTTTATTTAGACTTAGGCATAACTCTTCAAAATCTATTATGTAAATGATAATCTTAATGCAATCTATTCAAATTTGAGAATCGTTTAATTAGAAAGAAAAGTAAAACAGCTATGCTAACTAGTAAAGTCAAATACCATGGTTTTATCAATATAGTACTTTAGATTAGATCGTGTTTTGCTGTTAGAACACAAAAACAATTGATTATCAGGTTATTCAAATCTAATTAAAGTAAACGGGCTAAAAAAGAGTAGATTGCCAAAAAAGCATGATAATAAGTTCTCTTTTTTTTTTAATGAAATTTTTTTTAAAAGACTAAAGGTTAAAACTGTAGAAAATAGACAATCTTTTTGTTGGCTGACACTATTTACATCCCCATGCCAAGGCTCTGACCTCTGGGAGGCACTAAAGCCGACTCTAAAGCATAAAATCGGAAAACTTTTCGAAACAATTTTATTTCAAAACTTTAAAAATTGCTTTTTCCAACCCCAAATTTAGAGTTAACATTGTTCTTAATTCTAAAAGAGTTACAAAGATTACGTGAGGTGAGGGATACTTTTCAGGTTTGAGGATTGCTTGTTGATGGTGTATGTTGACATCTTGCTACCCCAAACTTGGTTTGAAATACCCGTTTAAATAAAAATATACATAAACATGAGACAATGTAAAATAATGAATGGAAAAATAAGATAAGTGAGGATAGAAACACTTGGGTTGCCTCCCAAGAAGCATAGCTTAACTTTCTGAGTGGATTATTCGACATTGTTGAGATGAATGGAAGTTTTTTGAGGCTAGAGGTTTCTATCAATGTAAGGTTTCAGTCTTTGCCCAATGACTTTGAAAGTGCCATTTTTCTCATCCTGAATCTCAACTGTGCCATATGGAAAAACACGGGTTACAATAAAGGGTCCTAACCATTGAGAGTGAAGCTTTCATGGGAAAAGTTATAAGCAAGAGCTAAACAGTAGAACTTTTTGTCCCACTACCAACTCTTTGCTCAGAATGTGCTTGTCATGCCATCTTTTGTTCGGTCTTTGTAAATTCAAGCATTTTCATAAGCCTCCTTTCTGAACTCATCCATCTCTTTTATTTGTAGCAACATCTTTTCGCCTATAGCTGCTAAATTGAAGTTTAAGGTTTTCATGACCCAGTATGCTTTGTGTTCCAATTCTACTGGTAAATAACATGCCTTGCCATAAACCAGTCAATATAGAGACATTTCAATAGGTGTTTTGAATGATGTTCTATATGCCCAAAGTGCGTCATCTTACATTTTTGACCAATCCTTTCTAGAGGCACTAAGTGTTTTTCCAAGAATAACTTTCAATTCTCGGTTTGAAATTTGTACTTGTCCAATTGTTTGAGGATGGTATGGAGCACCCACATAGTGTGTAACTCCATAGTTTCTCAATAAAGCTTTAAGTTGGCGGTCACGAAAATGTTTTCCGCCATCACTTATAGTTTCTTTAGGAGTTTCAAACCGAGAAAATGTGTTTTTTTTCTAACAAAGTTTACTACAACTCTAGCATCATTGGTCGGAAAAGCAGTCGCTTCGACCCATTTTGACACATAATCCACAACAACCAAAATAATCTGTTAGAAAATGATGAGGGGAAAGGACTCATGAAATCAGTCCCCCAAACGTCAAATAATTCAACAACAAAAATGTTGTTTGAGGGCATTTCATGTTTCTTAGAGATGTTACCTATCCTTTGGTATCTATAACATTTACTAACAAATTTAAAAGAATCATTAAAGAGTGTAGGCCAATAAAATCCAAATTATAAAACCTTAGCTGTAGTTTTTGTCCCATCATGATTGCCACTAGTTTCAAGAGAGTGACAACTGCGCAAAATGTTCTGCATTTCCTCCTCAAGTACACATCTTCTGATAATCGGGTCTATACAATGCTTATACAAGAGTGGTTCTTCCCAGAAATAATGCTTTAAGTCAGCAAAGAACTTCTTCTTTTGTTGATAGGTTATGTCCTTGGGCAGTTCCTATGCAATCAGATAGTTAATAATGTCAGCATACCCTAGACAATTAGGATTCTCGCTTACCATCATACAACTTTCATCCGGGAATTTTTCATAGATAGAGGGACCTTCGTCCTTTCGTTCGAGATGTGATAGATGATCTGCCACAACATTTTCTGTTCCCTTTTTATTCCGAATTTCAAAATCAAACTCCTGAAGCAAGAGAAGCCATTTAATCAGTCTCGGTTTTGCATCCTATTTTGCAAGAAGGTATTTTAGAGCAGAATGGCCAGTGGAAAAAATTACCTTTGAATGGAGCAAGTAGTAATGAAATTTATCAAATGCAAACATTATAGCTAATAATTCTTTTTCAGTAGTCGCATAGTTAAACTATGCATCTATCAAAGTTTTACTAGCATAGTAAATTACATTAAAATTTTTGTTCCTTCTTTGTCCTAGCACAACCCCTACAGCATAATCACTAGTGTCGCACATAAGTTCAAAGTGTAAGGTCCAATCGGGTGCAACAATTATTGGCATTGACAATAGTTTCTTCTTCAAGGTTTCAAAGGCATGCATGCAATCATTACCAAAGTTAAAGGGACATCTTTCATCAATAAATTGCAAAGAAGCCTAGCGATCTTAGAGAAGTCCTTAATGAACCTTCTGTAGAAACCTGCATGTCCTCAGAGACTCCGAATGCCTTTAACATTAGTAGGGGGCAATAATCACTCTATTACTCTAGTTTTTGCTTTATCAACCTCCATTCCTCTTTTTGAAATCATATGCCTTAACAAAATTCCTTCATGTACCATAAAATGACATTTCTCCCAATTTAAAACAAGATTAGTGTCAGTGCATCTTTGTAAAACCATGGAGAGGTTTGCTAAGCAATCATCAAATGTGGCTCCAAAGACTCAAAAATCATCCATAAACACCTCTATAAAATTCTGCACCATATCACTAAAGATTGCTATCATACATCGTTGAAAAGTTGCAGAAGCATTACATAATCCCAAAGGCATTCTCCAATAGGCAAAGGTACCATAAGAGCAAGTGAAAGTGGCCTTTTCCTGATCTTCCGGGGCTAAGTCATGTAGAGGATTCTCCAATTCCATGAATTTAGATGATTAAACTTCAACACTCGTCATAGAATTTCATTAACCGTGTATCAACTAATCGAAACTACTCAAGCAATTTAAGCACGCAAGTGAAAATGAATAGGATCTCATGCTATAGAATCTCCTTAAATTGTTGCTTCTAACCAAATATACCAACATTTTGTACGCTCACACCACTGAATCACCTAAACATATGCTCATATTAGAGAGTTTTAAGTGGCATATGACAATACCACTTTACAACATTTTGACGTCGACATAGCACGAAAGAAGAACATCTTTATTATGAGTGCACATTAATTTTCACTCTCTTCTTTTTCTTTTGCTCTTTTTTTTTCTTTTTTTTTTCCCACTTCTTTGGAGGGAACCTTTTTTTTTTTTTTTTTTTTTTCTTTTTTTCCTTTTTCATTCTTTTTCCTTTTGTTTTTCCTTGTTCCTTTTCTATCCATTTTTTGGACTTTTACATAACAAGTACTTCATATAACATCAAGAGCAAGGATTAGGATAAGCGATTAGGGCAAGCCTGGAAAAACTCAAGACATATAGGATTGTTTATTTAAATTTTTCAGATTGTCCACAACACAAAATTGCGGTGCATAGTGAATAAGTGAGCAGCATGAGTAGAAGCCATTAATATCAACAATGATTAACAATACTCACTAACATGTATGGAGTGGAATTATTTAATTTTATGGAATTAAAAGAACGAAACAAACAACCAATCCCACTATCATACTAACATAAACGTTGATCAAAAAAAACTTGGCTAAACAGTTACAATGCACGGTCAAAATGCACAAAAGATGTTCAAAATTTCAAAAATTTGACCAAAAATGATCACATGAAAATGAGCCTCACTCCACCCCTAAATCATGCATTGTGCTCAATGCGACAACATTAATCATTAAAGCAAAGAAATAGGTGAGATGAAGTGATACAACCTGACAAGGCAGCGTGAACATGTATGTATGACTCCTTCAACCTAGGACAAGAACGTGAAAAGAGAGAAAGCAAGGCTCCAAACAACTAATTAGCTCAAAAACTAAACTAAAAACAAGAATCAACAAACCTAGGCTGCCTCCTAGTAGTGCTAAGTTTTATGCCTTCAGCCAGGCATAATGGATCTATCAAAGATCAAGTAATGGCATCAACCAAAGAAACAACTTCACTGAGCTCACCTAAAACAACATCTGCAACAAAATTAGAAGTGTCATACATGATTTTAGGAGGAAGAGAGTAGTCGAATGGATGCCTAATGGGAGCGGCAACAAGCATAGACCGAAGCTTATGAAAAGCTCCTGACCAAGACTAATCGAATTAAAATATATGTCCTTAGCTAGTAAACTAGTCAATGGTCTAGCTAACTCCCCCGGTCTTTAAAGAATCCCTTATAGAAATTCACATGACCTAGAAAGTCTCCAACTTGCTTCACATCTGAGGAAGGGGACGAGCTAACAATCAAATCTATCTTAGCCATATCAACCTCAATACCCTCATTAGACAACCTTTGACCTAGTACAATTCCCTTGTGAATCGTACCGTCATGATTCTTCTCCCAATCCAGAACTTCTTTAATGTCAGGGTTCAACCTTCATTGCATCTATTTAGAAAGTTTTGCATTCTCATCACGGGGGTCACTAACTAAGGTAGAGGAGAGTGTTTGGTCCACCAAATCATCAGCAACATCTACACAGAAGCACTCTGACTCATCCTCACTAGTGGGTGACGTTGAAGCCTTAAAAATGTTTACTCTAATAGTCATGTTTGCAAAATTGACATCCATTATCCCAGATCTACAGTTAATTGTGGTCTTGGCCGTCGCTAAGAAAGGCCGACCTATAATGATAGGGGTCTAGTCTTTCGAATGGCTAGAAGGCTCCATATCAAGAACAAGGAAATTAGCAGGAAATATGGGCTTTGTCTACCTTCACCAGTATGTTAGTAAGCTCACCACGAGGAATCTTATTTGATCTATCCGCTAACTGCAAAGTCACCATGGCGGATTGGAGCTCTCCCAAGCCTAACTTCTCATAAGCCAAGTAAGGAATAACGTTGACACTCGCTCCTAAGTCCAGTAAAGCCTTATCGATTGGGTAGTCTCCAAGTGAATAAGAGATGGTGGGGACACCAGGGTCTTTATACTTAATTGGAGTGTCACACTTCAAAATGGAGCTCACTTGCTCGACTAAAAACACTTTCTTAGGCAGATGTGCTCTAGATTGCCTCTCTTGGTTTAGTAGATCATTAATGAACTTCACATAGGCTGGGATCTGTTTAATCACATTAAGAAGGGGAATGTTTATCTTTACTTGCCTAAATGTCTCCAAAATGTCTTCCCAATTCTGGTCCTTCCCATTTGGATGTGGTGCAACTAAAGCCTATGGGAAGGGCACTCTAAGTACATATGGGGAAGGAAGATCATAGGCTTTAGGAATGTGAGAAGGGTGGATGACCTTATCAGTCTCCTTCACTCTCTCCTTGCTCTTCTCTTTTCCCTCACCACTCATGGATACTTCACTCTAAGCACTCACCCCATTGTCAACCTCCTTCCCATTTCTCAACACTGTAATGGATTTTGCTTACTTTTGCTAGGAAGGATAGTTGTCTTGCCTCACACAGTTCCAGGGTTCTCTACAGCCTAGCTAGGGAGTCTTCCTTCATCTCTCCTACTCAAAATGTTAGCTAGTTGACCTATTTGGGCTTCTAGCTTTGAAATCGATTGTGTATGGTAGTGAAGGATTTGGAAATTAGCTTCTAAACCTTTCAGTGCACTCAAGTCCTTCTCTTCAAAATTCGAATTAGAGCTCAAATTAGAATGTTGAGAGTAGTTGAAGCATACCCTGGCGATTGAAAACCAAGTGGTCATGGCATACCAGATTGTTGGGGTCGTGGATTCTATTGCTGTGGCACAATTTTCCCTTCTCCTCCTTGACTAGAGGAGAAGTTTGGACGGTTTCTCCAGCCCGAATTATACGTGTTCGAGTACGGATCGTTCCTTGAGAATCCTTCGGCTACATTAACTTGTTCCTCCAACCACTTAACGAAAGGTAAAGCAAAAGGGCAATCAAGTGTAGAATGAGAAACACTAGAACATGAAGAACAAGCACCCTGCATATTTTGAACATTAGACACATTAGGTATAGTAGGGGGAGCCAATGTCATCTTAAATAAGGAAGTAAGCTGCTCCACAAAAGAGGCATGACGGTCTACTTTCTTATCTAAGTTAAAGGTATGAGCAATTTCTTGTAATCCTCCTCTATTTAACCTAACAACATTTAAACATGCATGTGCGGCATTCTGTTGTGAATTCTCAATTAAATGTTCGAGCATTTCCTATGCTTCGTCCTCATTCTTCCTAAGGAATTGACCACCACAAGAGGTATCAACAGTCTGTCAACCCCTTTCATTCAACCCATAATAGAAATTCTGGACTATGGCATGATGTCGACAAGCTCTCAGTAGTTCTCTTAACCTATCCCAACTCTCATGAAGCTCTTCCCTCAGAAGTTGGGCAAACGTGTTAATGGCTCTCCTCGCAGTGTTGGTCTTACAAATGCACTAGAATTTCTTAAGAAATTCTTTTTGCATTTGAGTCCAAGTACTAATCATTCCACGAGGTAAGGTGCCTATCCAATACTTAGCCTTGTCCTTCAAAGAGAAAGGAAAAAGGCAAAGTAAGATGGCATCATCACTAACGTTAGGAATCCTGAAGGTTGAGCAAACCTCTATGAAACTATCCAAGTGTGTGTACGAGTTTTCATTACTTAAGCCATGGAATGAAGGAAGCATCTGTATGGTATGTGGCTTAAGCTTGAACTGATGAGCTGTAGGTGGCAACCTAATGCATGAAGGTGAGGTGTATGTGGTGGGAGTAAAACACTCCATAAGTGGACGTGGTTGTTGTTCGTTAGCCATTGTTGTTTGTGCTCGGTGTTGGGCTCTAATTTCTTTGAAGGTCCTTACAATTTTCGAGTCAAATCTAGTAAGGTCTAGAGACAAAGAATGACAACATGTATCAAGAAACAGCCACGAGAAGCGAGTAAAACTACAAACTAAACTAGCAAAACAAACAAAACAAACAATTAAAAGGGGGGGAAAAAAGCTATCCTAAAATGTATCTATGCACGAAAATCACAAGACAAATAATGCCCAAAAAATAAAATAAAAATAAATAAATAAGCCTTTTTTTAAACAAAAGTAAATAAAATATTTTTTACTTTTTAAAGAAAGAGTCAATAACAGATTAAAATGATTAAAGAAAATTAAAAATCAAAGAAAATCACAAAAATAAAATTATGAACGTTGCCTAGTCCCTGGCAACGGTGCCAAAATCTTGATGTGTTTTTCTACATCTATCAAAATTTAATATTTATCCCTATCTACTAAACATATCTAAATTTAAGTGTAAGATGAGAAGGTGTCGAATCACAAAGACTAAGAGTACATGAATTTATTCTATAACCTAAATTGATTTGAATAAAATTGATAGGTTTTTGTGTTAATCAATTTGAGAAAATGACAATTAAACTAAGGTAATCTACTTCTAATCGGAAAAGTGAATTAAATTGGAACCTAAGGTTTCGATTCCATTATTAGCCAATTACTTTTGCATTAACTTTTAAATTGGGATTATTGATTGTCACACGGGTAGTGGTTTATGCTACAAGCTTCAACTTACTAAGGTGATATTGTTAGTATCGCGTATTGACCCTATCTAATTAAAGCATAGGAAAGATTGGCTCTACCTAACATATCCTTAACTATCACGTATTGACCCTATCTAACTAAAGTATAGGGATGATAGACTTTAATTAACAATTCGAAAAATACTGTTATTTGATTAATTAATCCTAAGGTTACAAGCACAAGGAATTAATTTATAAATATCAACATCAACGATCAAAGGTTATAAACTCAATAATCATCTCAATTGAATAAAAGATAAAAAACATAATACTTCAAAGTATTTATCTCAATCAAACAATTCATGTAAACAATAAAATTAACCAAAATTAAAAGTAATATAGAAGTAAGGTTAGGACTTTATATAACCCTAGAGAGCAAGTTAGCTCTCCATCAAATATGAACTAGTGAAGGAGGAGATGAACAAACCCTTGTTAGCCTTCACACTAATATTGCTCTTGTTCCAAATTAATGAAAAATTAGGAAATTAACATAAAGGAGAGAGAACTGAGTGGTGAAGAAATATCAAACAAAACCAAAAACAAAGTCCCCCTAGAAAAACCCAAAAACGATGATTATATACGGCTGCTCTGGGCTTGCGCTAAGCCTAGGCCGGTGTTGGTGATGATGAGTTGTTTTGTTTGGTGACATTGGGCTGGACACGATTGTGAGTTGGTAGGCTGAGGACAATGGGCCTGAGGTTGATGTTGGCATAGTGAAGACGGGCCTGCCTTTGGGCTGGAGAAGATGATAGCTGGTGGCATGGGCTTCGTGGTCACTTGGTTTATTGTCGGTGACTATTGGCCCTAAGCATGAGGAGGTGATAGGCTGGTCCGGAGGTTGAAGATGATTTTACTGGTGTGGGTTGGGCTTATACGTTCTTGTCCCAAATCTCAACTGACTGGATTTAATTATGTACGCAACAAATTTGTTTTATTTGCACCAAATTTGACAATTTTTGAGATTTTAATCTTCGAACTTATAGACATGAAAACTATAAAAGTGAGTATAAAACTATAGTTAATCGGGTGCAAAATAATTAAAATAGTAATTAAAGGATGCGTATATATGAGACACATCAAAAGCCAATGTATATATTAGCTTAAGAAATGCACAAATTTTAGATAGTGTTAGTCCTCCTCTGAAAACCGGGTTTGTGATTGTAGGAGCAAAGGGCAATGTTTCCTCCTTCCATGGTTATGGAAGCCCTTTGCTCAACATGTGATTGCTTGTCGTGTACTTCAATAGAAGTAGTGTGCCACTACAAGCACACACTTAATATCCCCTAACCTAGAAAATCAAAGTCCCTTCAATATTGCTGTGCACTGAGAGTGACAGATAGTGCAACAAGTGTGCGGTTCAAGTGGGTAAAGAATGCCACACAGTTCCTAGTTCCCAAGATAGTGATAGATGGTATCAAAGCTGAGTTCAGAGGTCCCATTTCTTGAAGTAAATTTTCGGGACACATATAAGACTCACCTATCAATGAAGGATTGGGTGGATTGGTCAGAAGCCCGAATGGATGGCCCAAATGTAATGAAATATAAGGTCGAACAAAATGAGGTGTGTCTTCAATTGGGTTATTCATTTCAAGAACCATGTTAGGGTGTTGGATGAACTCGAAACCAGTGTAGGGATGCCTAATGTGGTTGTTGGGGAGCTGAAGGAGGATTATAAGGATCTTGGATAATGTACTCCAAGGTGGGCTTTAGAAACATTTTACCACAGTCGGGTTATTAGTTTCTCCTCAGGGCATCAAGTTCTCCAGTTTTGTGTTTCGAAAAGTTAAACCACTTGAATCCGAACCTTTACCTTTTAATGGTGTGAGAGATGTAAAAGAACTAGTGTTTACATCCTAAACTCGAGGGAGTTGCGTAGAGACTGTTTTCAAGTAAAATGTCACGTGCTTACCATGTGAGGCCATCCTCTAGGGATGCTAGGCCTTTAGATGTTAAGACAATGGTGTCTCAAGTCTAGTTGCCTGATGAGTTAAAACCCTTTAATGGGTATCAGCTACTTGATATTTTTAAAAGGGGAACTGAAGCTCGAGTTCTAGGGGACTTCGCAAAAGGGTGCAAGATAGGTTGTTTTCAAGCTCCAAACAGTTCCTTGGAGCTGAATTCCAAATATGTGAGCCCCAAGCATATCCAACAGAATGTGGGGTATCTAATAGGAACTCCAGTGAATTATACAGACATTAGGCTTCTAGAAAGATGCTCCAGCGCGAAAATTCATGGCACGTTCACTACCCATTAAGTGACCAAAAAAAGCATTACAATGGACATGGGAGGGGAATGCCATAGAAGTAGCACGCAACAGTAATTTCCATTTTCTATAAATAAAAGACACTATTGTAATTGTAAAGGGTCCAGCACCACCATACGAAGTTCTTCAATTTTATTTAGAGTACACTAGTGCTTTTTACCTAGGAGTAGCATAACTTCGCCAAGCTTAGCTTATCATAGCATAACGTAGATCGTCACTGTGCTTGCTTTCTTCTAAGTAATATAGTTCTTCACGTTACAAGTATCAACTTTCTATATCAATATCCTCCTACAATCGACGAGCTAAGAATTGAGGCATTCGTTTAAGGTTTTGACAGCTAAGGCTTGACCTTGTATGTGTTGATTTTAAAATTGGTGTCGATGCTTAATAATTCAGGTGAACTTATGTTTGCATTATTTTTTAAGGGCTTTGACTGCCAGGCTTGACCTTGATTGCATTGGTCCTAATCCAATAACCCAAATGTGCTTCGCTCCATCTAAATCTTGTTGAACTCTAACTCTTTTGAGTTATTACAAGTCAAGGGTGCTACGTCAAGAAATCTGATTTACTCGGGCTTGTAAGTGGACTGCTGAGCTCTTCGGTTTGTCCCTTCCCCACTTCCTAAATATTAAGTGTGTGTAGAAAGGTGCCTCTGGGCTTGCCTCTGTCATTGAAACTACCACTTAACTTAGGTCCATATCACTTTAATTTTCCATCATACGTAAATTTAAAAAAATCCACTAGAATATAAAAGTCCCCTCATTGGAGCATAAGTAGAATCCGCTATTAAATGCAAACAGAAGTCAAATCCACAAAAAACACTGTCCCTTTTTCTCAAGAAGGTGATTGGTTAAGTTCAAACAAGTGCTGTCTAGAATTCATGCTCACTCCATGTCATTACGAGTCCCTTTTTTGCACGTTTGTTTGATTTGTATTTATGGTGACCATATATACACAGAAAGCAAATAAAAAGAGCAGACAGCTAGACAACTTCTTCTTTTACATGGGACAATGCATCAGGGTATGTTGTGTTGAGGATGAGAAGTGCAAGGTGAACCATGTTAGATGCTGTTGATCAATGACGCCAAGCTGTGGTGGCACACCAAATATGAAGACATTCTTTAAGATCAGCGTAGCCATCAAACCAAGCTAAGGTCAAGGTCAAAGGAAGGGCAAGAAAGCCATCAAACCAGCACTGTCACACACTTGTTAGAGGGATCTAAAAGGGGAAAAGTCTCAAGTCTTGAAGGAAATAGTTGAGGTAGAGGTTGGGGGGGAGTGTGAGGGAGATGTAAACCACTTGTGGAACCAAGTAGCCCAAAAAATCAGAGATGTGGCACACGAAGTCCTAGGTGTGTCAAAGGGAGGGGCACCAAACAACTGAGAGATCAAGTGGTGGTGTAGGAAGGTCCAGGAAAAGATTAAAGCAAAATGAGATTGCTTCAAGGAGTGGGATCAAAGTGGAGATGAGGACAAGAGACAATAATATAACCAGTCTAAAAAGGAAGCGAAGATGAAAGTAAGAGACGAACAATCTAAAGCCTTTTGAGGAGTTTTGTAAAAGGCTGGATAATGAAAGTAAGAGACGAACAATCTAAAGCCTTTTGAGGAGCTTTGTAAAAGGCTGGATACAGATAAAGGGCCAAGGACCTCTATAGAATTGTAAAGGCAAGAGAAAGGAGGACAAGAGACCTTGAACAAATAAGGTGCATAAAAGGGGCAGATGGAGAAGTGCTTGTGGACGAGCAACAAATTAAAACTAGGTGAAAGTCATGCTTCCACGATCTGCTCAATTAAAAGGGAGATATAGTTGTAGCATCAGAAAAGCTTCAGGCACCGGCAAAACACGGGACCTACTCCTACTGCACCAGAATTAGACCTGAGGAAGTCAGGGAATTATTGAAGAAAATGGGCAAGGGTCAAGCAGTTGGCCCATATGGAATACCCATTGAGCCATGGAAGTGTATTGGAGAGTGGATATCAGATGGATGACCAAATTATTCAACCAAATTCTCCAAGAGAAGAACACGCTAGATGAAAGGCGGAAGAGTACATTACAATTTGGGCACACCAAGGATCAGCCTTGAGTCCTTTTTTGTTCTTTTTGGTTATGGATGAACTCACAAGGCACATCCAAGGGGACGTGCATTGGTCATGCTTTTCACTAATGATATAGTCCTGGTGGGGAAATTTAGGGAGGAGGTGAATGAGAAATTTGGACTTTGGAGGATGGCCTTGGAATCAAAAGGGTTAAGACTCAATAGATCTAACACCAAGTATATGGAACTCAAGTTCTGCACCTCTACCATGCCAAGCATCGAAATCGTCAAGATTGGATTAGAGGGCATAGTACAGAAAGCATGCTTAAATACATGGGTTCCATGGTTCAATAAGACGGAGAAGTGGACACTGATGCAACAATAGGATTAAAGTGGGGTGGTATAAATGGGGGATAGCCTTTGCAATAGGATGTTCCAGTTAAAGTTAAAGAGCAAATACCACAAGACTGTAGTGAGACCAGCTATGTCCTATGGGGCAGAGTGTTGGCAAGTTAAGTGTCATCACACGTAGAAGCTGAAGGTTGTAGAGATGAGGATGTTAAAATGGATGTGTTAGCACACAAGGAAGGACAGGATTAGAAATGATGATATAAGGAGTAAATCAGGCATAGCCTCGATAGAAGATAAGTTGAGGGAGCAATGGCTGCGGTGGTTTGGGCATGTTAGGAGAAGACCCACAGCTACCCCTATCAGGAGATGCGAATAACTCCGTATTACAAATAGCAAAAGAGGGAGAGGCCAGCCAAAAAAGAGTTGAACGGAAATGATTCAACAGGATCTCGCCTATCTCAACCTAAATGAAGAGATGACCCTAAATAGAGCTCAGTAGAGGATTGGCATAAGTGCAACATATATAAAAGCATAGGAGCACCGAGCACTCATAAGCACGTTCTAATAATACGAGGATGCCTGGTTGTTATACGTAGCTCTATTGCAGGGTGCTCTGTGATCTTAGGGTTGGATGCAGACAACCCAACGGATGGGAAGGGAAGAAGAAGCTGGCCAAGAAAAAACGAGTGAAAGGTAACTCACCGCTGCCTATGTAAGGAGATGCGAACAATCTCATATTATGTACGAGAAGAGCCAGGTTGAAGAAGAGTTGGATGGAGAAAATTTGACCAAACCTTGCCTACCCCAACCTAAATAAAGAGATAGCCTTAGTTTAGAGCCTAGTGGAGGATTAGTTTAGGGGTAATGATGTTGCGATGTAGGAGCATGCAGCATGGGTGTACGTTGGTCGCTTAGTGCTCCTAGGATATGTAACCTTGGGGTGTAGTACTACTCACCGCTATTAATCTCTATACTCTTCTATATTCTATGCTCTCTATACTTTTTATACTCTCCCTCTCTCTCCCCCTCCCTTTCTCTCTCTCTTTCTCTACCTTCTTTCTCATTCTCTCTCTCTCTCTCTCTCTCTCTCTCTAGACGCTCTATCCCCTCTATATGTACGCATAATGCTGCATGTATGATCTTTCCCCTACATGCTTGTTTGCATTCACCTTTTGATGTGGTAGCTATGCTCCCATGTGTACATACTTACATGCCCACATGTTATATGCTTATCGGATTATTTGAATTATTTGATTATCTGCTTACACGCTTACTTGCATACATGCTTCGCATAATTCCTATGCCTTATATGCTTTATATGCTCTACATGCTCTTCATACTAGCTCTTCATAAATATCAACTGTCAGGGTGGGGGTCCTTAGAAACAGTCTTTCGTCAAGGTCTCACCCTAATAGGGTAAGGCTGCGTACATCCTACACCTCCCAGACCCTGCTCAAGTGGAATCCCTTGTGGCACTTGGACTGTTGTTGTTGTTGTGGCTACTGCTGTTGTTGTGGGTGAGGCTAAGTTCTTCACTAAACTCGACCTCCAATCGGGTTACCATGAAGTTTGCTTTGTAAGAGAGGATGAACCAAAGACTACTCTTTTTACCCAATATGGGGCATTCTAGTGGCCCGCCATGCCATTCCAATTGACCAAATCCTTTGTACCTTCTACACCCTAATGAACCATATATTCCACAGGTACCTTTATAAGCTTTTAGTGGTATACTTGGATGACATCATTGTACATCACTACATTGGAGGAGCATCTTCAGCATTAAAGTTCCTCGGAATTTTTCTTATGGGAACTGGTATCACAATCACCTCATCTATCAAACCTAATCCCTTTAATTTGTTTGTTTAAGTTTCTTAACTAAGTTGTAATTTACATGTCAAAGCCTAGCATGCCACAAATTCAATGATTCAACGATATAAGAGAAAATCAGGCCAGTTTATTCATCCCATTCATAACATCAAGAACAAATAGTCCACCATTACGAATGCTTTTCCTTAAAAAGTTCATGGTCATAGTGAAAATTAATTTCTCAGACTTAAAAGTTAACTTAAATACAGCTTTATTCAAAACAGCACTCGAGACTATATTCCTACGCAAATTAAGAACAATAGCACGTTTTAGAAACATAGAGATTTTCCATAGTTCAATTTTAGAAGGACCTTTCCCCCTCTGTGGATAGCAATCGAAAACTGAATTACCCATGATTGCCTTCCCCCATCAGTAGCATTCTCATATTATGGGACAAGTCCTCATTGGTTCAAATACAACTCGTGGCACCAGTATCTACAATCCACTCAACTATGTTTCCAATCATGTTCACCTTGGAGATCATTTCAACAAACACGTCTCCTTCCTCGATGAGATTAGCTTGGGGCCTACGTTATAGTTGCTTTCTTGGTTCGAACACTGTCCTGCAATTCCTCGAGGTTTGCGACCACTTTTGCTGCGAGTCCAGCACATTCCATTCATCTTCTTCTATCCTTCATCAGCATTGTTCATAGGCCTCATTCATCAAGCATTAGATCTAGACTTGTTCCAAGGTTTTTTGAATTTGCCTTTCTTTCCTACATTTCTCATTTCTACAAGGTTAGCTGCCAAAGAGGAGTGCTCAAAGGACTTTCCCTTCGCTTATTCGTGGTCTTATCTTCAAAATTAATATGGGAGATCAATTCGTTTAGCCTCATGTCCTTTTTGTGTTTTAGGGACTCCTTATGATTTTCCCAGGAGAGAGATCATTTCATAATTAGGCCGTTGGCTTGATAGGATTCACAAAGCTTCATGCTGTCGTTCAGTATATTAGTGCACAAAGTTTCATATTTTCATTAACCATGGTGAAAGCTAGGCGCCTACTACAAACACATTTTTTCCACACTATCATTTGAGCTGTACTTATTTAACAATGCTTCCCACAATTATTTAGCAACTTTAATGTTACTATAAATTTGGTAAAGAGGTGTTGTCATATAATAAAGAAATATCCCCATATAAGTATTGTTATCTTTCTCGAAGTCCTTATTGGTCCTCGATAGGGCTTTATCACTGAACAAAGTGCAACGAACCTCTATTTCGCCTCTGAGGAACTCCATCTTATCATCTCATATCTTTTAGTTCTTCTGATCTGAAGGCTTAGGTTTTTAAATATCAAGAATAATAAAGCCCGCATAAGTCATATTGGGATTATTCATTATAATAAATGACTTAGATTGTTAATGAAATTGGGTTAATGAGTGATCAAATATAATTTTAATATAACCAAAGTATATTCGAGAATTTCAAATTTCGAATGGACATGACTCAGAATATGAATAACAAAAGAGAAAGAAAGAACCAGAGAATAGCTGCGACGTGGGAAATTCACTATGTAAGTTGTTTATGTCCCCACAGAGGTGCAATAGGATGAATGACACTCCAACCCCGAAGGTAAACACGACACCACCGTAACATTGTACTTTGGGGTGAGGGACTGGAGCACGCCTCAAGTTGCTCAGTAATGGAGGATAGAGAATATTTTAGAGTATGTATGGGAGTGAAGGTGACTAGGAGTTTATGTAGGTTCTAGTTTATAGAACGGCCCACCAAGGCAATGTATTTATATAAGAAAAACCTGCACATTAAGGAAAAGATTAAGGCCTACGGATCCAGCCTAAATAAGGAATGTGGCAAATTTTGGGGAGATAAAAATTATGATTTTAGTTACGGAAAACGGTTATGGAAAGAGTGGGAGTTGACACAGTCGAAGAGTGTACTTAATCATCAACATTAGTGTAAACAACAGTACCTTAAGGTAACACGCTTAAGGTCAGCCAGGGAAGGCAACTTAAGCTCGTGCCAAAGGCCTCAAGAGCTACCCAAAGACAAGAACTCACTTCGTTTATGAAAATTTGAATAAATACAAGGTCATAAAAATAGAAGTCTGGGTTAGAAAAAGTCCAGACCACACGACGACGTGCTGATCAGCATTGCCAAGCATGGAGCGGCGTGCGTGCACCCGTGTGGCCCACTAAGACCACTCTACACCTATAAGACTTTACCAAGTATAATGCATGGGGGTATATAAAAAAGAATTTCCACCTCTATTCTTCCTTTGGGGATTTAGGTTTTTCATATGATCAGCAAAATTGATACACAATACCCCAAAATTCCAATACCAATGTGTGACATCATGCGTGCTCCATGATGAGGATGGAGCACATGACCACGCACTCGGCCTATTATAGCGAACTGATCACTTCATTAGTGGCGAAGGTTTTGGGAGGCTTTATATTGATGTCAGCCCATGCTGCCAGGTTGTAACAAGCGCCTTTTTTAATAGCATGGAAGAGCTTCAAATAGTGGAAGACTAGGTGAACGCTTATCTGGCTCGATTGTTCTACCTTGTTTACGGCCATACCAAACCGAGCGACCACATCCACTACGCCCACGTACGTTTGTACCAGATGCTTGTTCCCCCTCTAAGAATCTCTATCTTTCATGGTTGATCTTTGTCAACACGGGTCCGGCATCTAATACTCCAATGGTCGCGACACTTAATCTGTCCATTTCTTCATTTGTTTGGAGGATTTTTCAAAATAGGCTTACGCAACAACATTGTTAGTCTTCCATTTTCTAGTGAAATTGTAGGCCATGAGATTCACCACTCAAATAGAGAATAAAACAGAAGTTCCAGGGGTTTCCTCATTAAATTTGGGTAAGTGAGCATATATGTTGCATGCGATTGTCTTTTCAGTAACATCCATAAGATGGATGTAGTCCTCTCATTACTTTTTACATGTTTGTCCTGAGTGGATTATGAGATTAAGCCACAAATAGACTTAGAGCAAATGGAATGAAATGTTATTTAAAAAACTCGTAGTCGGTGATATGTTTGAGCTATCTGTCCAGTAAGGCTATAACGTGACATTTTAGATGACTTGTCTTGATCATGTGGATGGTGATCTAAAAAGTGTTATATTGCTGTGTTCAATAAGATTAATAAACTGAGTTGGACCATGAGAGTTACTTGCTTCTATACTACTATAAAAAATAAGTGATTCATGATGTACTATTTCAATGACGACCCCAAATTCTGAGAGTATTATGGCCTTGTGTACCTTTGTGTACTATAAGTAAGGTCTTAATAAACGGCCGAAGTCTCACGTGTATTGGGTAACTGCATGAAGTGTAACAAGGACAAGGTATTCAATATAGAATCTATAGTCTCTCAAGAGATACAGATGTCCCCTTAGTTGATTGGCAAGTGTTTGAATTAATTTGGAAAATTTGGCCAAAGTGTTTCTAGTGTATAACATTTAGAAGTTATACTATGAATTTGTTCAAGTATAAGAGAATTATTTGAAAAAGGGCGAGTTGATGACTAAGAGAATGTGAGAAAAATAAAAGTAGTAATTCTAAGCAATTTTCACCACGGATATCTAGTAGTGGGGCAATTGTTGTCAATATAGTATATTTGAAAATTGTCGAATAAATAAATAAAGTCTAAAGTCCAGTGGATTTAGTTAGTGGAATTAATTTTTATTAAATGGAAGTTAAATTGTGATGAAATGGCAATTAACTTCACCCATTCGGAGCTAGACATAAAGTGTCCCCGAGGTCCCTACGCAAGCCTCTGTTTTAATGCCATCAAAAAAAAAATTTAAAAATTCATCTGATCAATTGTGAATTCATGAGATATGTAAATTTAAATTTACTAAACATTGTTCATGAGATGAATAAAAGTAAAAATTATTCAATAAAATAATTTTGAAAATAAAATTTATAAGATAAATTTTTACCTGTGGGAAATAAAATAATAAATAAAGAAATAAAACTAGTGGCGATCCGCGTATAATGGTGTTGGCCAACCAGCACGAATGGTAACACAAGAGCGATCCGCGCCTTCGGACATTGACAATTGGGAGCATGCCGCATGGCACTCTCGATGCGGACTAATTAGAACGTGCCACGTGGCACGTTTTAAGCGGCAATTAAGAATTAAATAAAACGGCATCCTCTTTAGCTTGTTATTTTGTAGCCCACATCAATCTTTTCAAATTTTTTGGCTCCAGTAGTCTATTATAAATATGGGTCCTAGAATAAAGGTTTAGCATTCGATTAAAATTACAAATTAAAAAGTTTTTCCTGAAAGTGTTGACTTTGAGAGATCTAAAAGAGAGGAATTTTCCATTAAAATTTTTTCTCTTAAGTTTAATATTTTTTAGGAGATTGTATAGAAGGATTCTAGGTCTCATTATTCTTCTGGTTTTCTTTATTGGAGCAATTTCTAAGTATTCTTCTTTTTCTTCATTTAAGTTTTTTACTGTTCTATTTATTTATAGTATTTTTGTTTTGCTAGTTTTATATTTATGTTATTATTATTAATATATTAGAGTAGAGGCATTATATTTAAAATTAAAAATTTTAGATCACCTGTAGGTTTAAATTAGGAATTTTTAACTGTTTCACTACATTAGTGTAAGAAATTTTTTGAAATTCTCCCAACAATTGCTATCAAGCTAAGCCTCTTCAAATGTACATGATAGACATCGTAAGATTAATATAAATAAACTAGTGGTTTAATAAATAAAGATTTAATTAGAAAGGAAAGATTGTTTAGTTTAGTACTGATTATAATTGAAGATCGGGCTTTATATTGGTTAAAATGTGCATTGAATTAATAGTTAATTCAAGATCTGCAAATGTAAATTCTCAAATTATATTTAATTCACGTACGATGGGATTCTACGTATGTTGTTAAGATTAACTAAATATAGTCTTAATAAAAAAATAAGATAAATTTTTTTTTTTTTTTTTTATAATGCTGACACTAAAGTCAGTGCTAAATTGGCAATTAATAAAAAAATTTTTGTGATGTGCGGACGTCAATGCTGAATTAAATAATAATAAATAAAATTTAATTTTTATTAATTAATTTAATTTAGAATATGATTATTTGGTTTTTATGAGATAATCAAGTTGAAATGCCCTTTAAACAAACTACTAGTTTATTAAATTTTAGTGGGATCGAGGTTCAATTGTTGAAATATCAAAGTCTCCATTACTGATCTAGCACTGTAGTGAATCGACATCACTCCCCGCTGAGGTTGTCAGTATGCAGGTTACAAGGGTAGACTTCTAACAGGATAAACTAAAGTTCAAAGAAGTGATGCGACCACACTTCCATGGAGTATTATGTGTATTTATATGGAGGTTTAGTTAATGGTTTACACTTGACAAGCATGATACGTTAGCCTACCTGAGGAGTTCTGTTGTGTCACATTATAGACTAAGGAACAATGGTGAGCTAATCATATTTAGTAAGAGTTAATATAAAACATATTAATTCAGAATAGTTCTCACCTAAACTAATTTCATACGATCTCCCTACGGGGGGTAAAGAGTGTTGTATTTGGGTCATCATTGCATGCATGATAGTTAAGTTTTATGGGCACCTGACTCATTATGTCTGCTAAAATTAAAAGAATCAATATTACTGCATTTTACACAATTTATATTATATACTTATATAAATGTTTGCATTTACAAAGATTAAAAATGGCTGCGACTAGTACACTTTATTCAATTATTAAGCATAATGTACTCACTGGACTAAATTTTTTTATCTAGAAAAAGAGTTTGGACATCATTCTAAATCACAAGAGTCTTAACTTTGTTCTCCCTTATGCTCGTCTTATTGGTCCTACTAATGATTGTACTGCTGTTGTTAAAGAATGTTATGACCGGTAGCATAAGGCTAATGAGTTCGCCATATGCAACATATTGACATCTGTGTCAAATGTTCTCAAGCATCAGACACTTGAGATGCTGACAGCAGTTGAGATGATGAAACATTTAGAAGAAATCATTGAACAACAATATAGAGTTGGTAAGAAAGATTTGATTAAAAAATTGCTCAATATGAGGATGTCTGAAGGAATGCCAATTGAGAAACACATGAAATTGATGACTTGTTTTTCTGAAATGGAAGTCCTTGGAGTTGAGTTTGAGAGTCAAACTAAGCATGACATCATCCACAATACTCTGTCTAGCTCATTCACTCAGTTCAGGCTGAATGTTTCAATAAATAACAAGAACTATTCATTCCCTAAGCTAATGAAAGAGCTACAAGTAACAGAGGATGGGTTGTGGGCCAAAGGAATGTCCAATCGACCCAAGCATCAAGGACAAGTGAGGAAGCTGAAAGAAAGTGTTCTCTTTGCCGTGATAAGGGCCACTAGACTGGACATTGCACTAAGGACATAGCTATCCTTCTGGCCAAGATTGACAGGCCATCTATTGAAGGTATGTTGATATCTCACTTAGTTGAGTCATTCGCAGGTGAGAGTCCAACAGGTTCCTGGTGTGTGGACTCAGGTACAATTGACCATGTCTATAATATGTTACAAAGACTCAAGCTAACCAAGAGGGTGCATGATGGAGATGTGTACCTAACTATTGGAGACGATACAAGAGTTGCAGCCTTAAGAGTAGGAGATGTTAGCTTAGCTTTTAGTGGTATGGTTTTGATTTTTAAAGGATTGTTTATTTGCACCTGCATTGTGCAGGAATTTGATTTTTGTCTCTCGTTTATTAGATAATGGTTATTCAATGAATTTTGATCGGAACTTGTTATTACAAGAAATAAATTGTTTATTTACAAAGGTACATGTGTGGATGGTTTCTCCATGTTATTTCTTAATCAAAACTCTGATATTTGTTTGAATGTGTCTAACATAAGCTCTCTTGTTCAATCTCTTAAAAGAAAACATCCTGAAAGGGATAATGCCTATACATGGAACCAACGTTAGGCCACATTAATTCTAATAGCGTCCAAAGATTGGTAAAGCATGGACTAATAGAACCTTTGGACTTGATGTCCTTGCTAGTCTATGAATCCTATATAGAAGGCAGGATGACCAAGTCTACCTTTAAGAGTAAAGGCAATAGAGTTGATGTCTTATTTGACCTAGCTCACACAAATGTATGTGGACAAATGAACGTCCAAGCCAGAATGGGTATGAGTACTTCATCATATTCACTGTTGATTATTCTAGGTATTGATATATTTACCTAATGAGACATAAGTCAGAATCTTTTGAAAAGTTCAAAGAGTATAAAGCTAATATTAAAATGCAATTAGGTAAACAAGTCAAGTCGCTTCGATTACATTGAGTTGGAGAATACCTTTCAAGTGAATTTCTGGATTTCCTAATTACAAATGGGATAAGATCTCAACTTTCTACTCCGTGTACACTGTTCAAGTTAGCAAAAACATGATCAGCAGAAGACCTAACCAAGGAAACATCTCATTACTTATAGAGGATAGGCGGCAAACCTTCTTGCCCTTATGATTTCAAGGATGTGATTCCCATCAAGAAGCTGTTCTTGGAAAAGCCCCGTGACTCTTTTAAGAATGTAGTTTTGGAGCTTTGTAAAATGAGGGTTAATACGCTCTCTTTTTTGAAAGAGTCTGTCAAGGATCCTAAGAATGTCACCCGTGCGGTCGACCTGGCTCTCACAAATGCCTGGAACACTGAGGTCGATGATCACCTTAATCATTTCCACCACCGAAGCGCTCAACAGATTCGTGCTTGGATGTTGAGATCAGGTGCATTGAACAATTCATATGAAGCAATAGGATATGGAGCCACCTTGTTTATAATAGAAGTATTTTCAGTTCCATTTGACTTGAGGCGGCATGGACCCTCCAACAAAAGCCTCGTATTTTTTATTGTCGGTAAGTTCTCCCTTAGTGCCCCAAAAAGAGAAGGGAACTTTTCACCGAAGAAGGCAGTAAGAATGGAGGAGGCGGGAAGCTACTACTTCTAGAATGCAACCTTATCCTTGACTTTTTTTAGAGTGTACCGCTAGATAAAATCCGGTTTTTTAAAGAGGAAAGCAGTATGGATTCATTATCTATTTTCCCACACAGTCTCCTCGAATAACCTCGAGGCTTCTTCCCCTTTCATTAATCATCTTGATTCGCCAGAGGTCTTCTTGCAGAACCTTAAAAAAGCTTGATGGGATAAAGACGTGAAGAAGGAGAGCCTGGCAACTTTTTTAGGGTTCAGGTTTGTCTGCCAATCCTAGGTGACCATTTTCATCTACTAGAACTTGTGGTGTGTGTCCATCAGAATAGAAAGGATCCTTAAGAACTATGGGCATTAAAACAAGAGTTTTAGCCAGTGGCTTGCAATTGAATCAGAAAAGGAAGAATGCACAATTAGAAGGAACTCTAATTAAGTCTTGGGGGAAGTGACTCGCTTCAATTCTTTTTGGGCACTGTGATGGGAAACCTTCCCACACGGTTCGGAGAGTACTGAACTCGAATGAGAGGTTCACTACCACATCATTGCATGCAAGGGTAAATCACTTGCTTCTTCCCCACCTTTTAGCATTCTGGGTCCCTAGAAAAATAAAGAAACCCAAAATCAAAAAGAAAGAATAGAAATTAGGCCATGTTTCTCGAGGGAGGCCAGTAGAATGGTGTTGCAAAAAGAAGGAATATGACATTGTTAGAGATAATAAGGTCCTTGATGAATCATGCTACTTTACCAATCTCCTTTTGGCGTTATGCCATCGAAACAATAGCATATCTCTTTAACTTAGCTCCATCTAAGCAAGTTCTAGAAACACCAGTGGAGTTATGTATAGGGCAAAAGCCAAGTTCAGGGTACCTTCGAATTTGGGGGTGCCCATCACATGAGTTGAAAAAGAATCCTGACAAGTTGGAATCAAGGATGAAGGGGTGTGCGTGTTTGTTGGTCATCCCAAAGGAGGAGGAGTGGTATATTTTATATTACTTCCGAATAAAACGTGTCAGTAAGTACAAATGTGAAATATTTATAGGAGGGTTTTGTAGTAGGCTAAAAAAGAGAAAGTAAAGTAGTGCCAGAGAAATTAAGGGATAATAACATTAATTCTGAGTAGCTAGACAAATCTTGCGACACAGTAGATGTATTAGATCCACCTACAGATAGGGCAGACAATGTTCCAAGTATACAACAGCCTATGCATGGTGGAAGGATTGTTAGGGTGCCTGACAGGTTCATGGTGGGAGCCTTAATGGTTGACTATAACATTGAATTTGATCCTCTCGGCCGTAATAAGGCAATTAAAGACAAGGATACTGACTAATGGGCCTTGACAACTAAATCTGAAATAGGATCTATATGTTCTAATCAGTTCTAGGAACTTGTAAAGGGGCCAAAAGGTATTAAACCCATTGGATGTAAATGGGTCTACAAAAGGAAAAAGGGAGTGGACAGGAAGGTAGAAACCTTCAAGGCTAGAATGGTTGCTAGAGGTTTTACGTAAAAGGAAGGAATCAATTATGGTGAGACCTTCTCACCAGTAGCTATGCCAAAATCCATGAGGATATTCTTATCCATTGCAGCTCATTATGATTCTGAGATTTGGCAAATGGATGTCAAAATGACCTTTTAAATTGTCTTCATGATTAAGACATCTATAAGGTGCAACAAAAAGTTTTATTTGCAAAATTAAGGAGCATAAGGTTTGCAAACTAAAGGAGTCCATGTACGGACTGAAGCAAGCATCAAGCTCATGAAATATTAAATTCAATGAAGTGATTAAGTCTTAAAAATTTGAGCAACTGGTTGATGAACCATGCATGTATGAACGACATCAAGAGAAAGAAGTGACTTTCTTAGTGTTGTCCGTGGATGACGTACTAATCATTGGGAATGATGTAGGTCTCTTATCAACTGTAAAGATTTGGTTGTCAAGTCAGTCTGATATAAACAATCATGGAGAAACCAGCTATATTTAAGGGATCAAGATTCTCTGAGATCTTAAGAATTGGTTGTTGGGTCTTTCTGAAACCACTCATATTGACAAGATGTTGTAAGGGTATCACAAGGAGAACTGTAAGAAATTATCTTCTAGGCTTGGAGTCCCTCTTTCTCTAGAGTGGTGTCCTAAGACACTTCAAGAGAAGGAGCATGTGAGGAATGTTCCATATGCTTCGATTGTACAAAGCCTCATGTATGCCATGTTGTGAACAAGACTAGATATCTGCTATGCTATGGGCATGGTGAGTAGATATCAGTCTAACACGAGTCCAATGCATTGAGTGGCAATGAAGCAAATTTTCTAGTACTTGAGATGAACAAGAGATTATATACTAGTCTTTCATAATGACAAACTGGTTCCAAGTGGCCATACTAATTCTGATTTTTAGTTAGATAGAGACACCAAACATTTGACTTCTAGATATATCATTACCCTTGGAGGTGGAGCCATCAGTTGGAGGAGTGTCCAGCAGTCTTGCATTGCTAACTCAACCATGGAAGCCGAATATGCTGCAACTTCCGAAGTCGCAAAGGAAGCATGTTGGCTTAGAACATTCATGAAAGATCTTGAGGTTGGGGGAGATGGTCTAACACCAATTACAGTCTTTTGTGACAACTCCGGTGGTGGTTAATTCTAAAGAGCCTAGGAGGCATAAGATGTCCAAACACATTGAAAGGAAATACCAACTCATTAGAGAAGATGTGGATAAGGGTGAGATAACGAACTTGAAGATAGATACGAGCAATAACCTTGCAAATCTTTTTACAAAGACTTTGACTAAGAAGACCTTGGAATCACACCTAAAAGGAATGGTATAAAGTGTGTAGTAAATTTGATTTAGGACAAGTGGCAGATTGTTATGGATAGTACCCTAAAAATCTAAATTTATCTTATAAATATTACCCTATTAAAGAATGAAATTGAAGTTCCAATTGTTTCCTCTTTAAATTTGTGTAAGTGAGCATGTATGTTGCATGTGATTTTCTTTTACATCCTTGAGACAGACATAGCCCTCAAATAACTTTTTACATGTTTGTGCTAAGTGGGTTATAAAATTAAGCCACAAATAGACTTGGAGCAAATAGATTAAAATGTTATTTGAAAAACTAATAGCTGGTGATACGTTTGGACTACTTGTTTACTAAGGTTATAATGTAACACCTTAGATGGCATGTCTTGGTTATGTGGATGGTGATCTAAAAGTTTTAAGTTGCTGTGCTCAATTAGATCAATACACTGAGTTGGATCATGTGAGTTACTAGCTTCTAGACTACGATCAGAAATGAGTGATTTATGATGTACTATTTGATTGACGACTCTAAATCATGATTTACTAAGTTTAGTGTACTATAAGTAAGGTCCTGACAAATGGCTGAAGTTCCACATACATTGGATAACGGCATGAAGTGTGATAGGGATCAGGCATTTAATATGGAATCTATAGTCTATTATGAGATACAGATGTTTCTTTAGTTGATTTAGGAGTACTTGAATTAATTGGAAAACTTTGGCCAAAATGTTCTAAGTGTTTGACATTTGGAAGTTATACTGTGAATTTTTCCAATTATAAATGAATTATTCGGAAAGGGTGAGTCGGCAACTAATGTAAAAGCTATGAAAAAAACAGTGGTTGTAGTTCTAATTATTTTTCTACATAGATATCTGGTGAAGGAGTTGTTGTCAATATAGTCTATTTGAAAATTATCGAACAAATAATTTAAGTCTAATTTGAGGTGGAATTTGTATAGTGGAATTAAGTTCATTAAATGGTAATTAAATTTTATCATGAGATGATAATTAATTAAACAAATTTGGAGCTAGAATTAAATTGTCTCTAAGATCCCTATGCAAGCCTTTATTTTAATGCTATTGAAAAAATATTAAAGAACGCATGAGACGAATTGTTTAGTCATGAGATAAGTAAATTTAAATTTGCGAAACATTATTCATGAGATAAATAAAAGTGAACATTATAAAATAAAATCATTAAAATTCATAAGGTGAAATTTTTACATGCAGGAAATTAAAAAACCAAAAAAATAAATAAATAAATAAAATAAAGCTAGTGGCGATCAGTGTATAAAGGCGTTGGCCAACTAACTCATGACAAAGCGGAACAGTCCTCATGTCGTTAGGTGTGGACCAACCAGACCATGCTGGAATTACGGTTCACCATAGAATCAAAAATTAAAAACTAAAAATGTTTCTTGAAGTGTTGACTTTTAGAGATCTAAAAGAAAGAAAATTTTCATTGAAAATTTTCTCTTAAATTTAATATTTTTTGGAGCCTACAGCCTGAATTTTTGAAGAGATTGTGTAATGCTTATGGGCCTTAGTGTTATTCTAGTTTTCATTACTTTAGAGATTTTTTGTTATTCTTCTTTCCCTTTCCTTTTTGATTTTCACTTTCTATTTATTTACAATATTTTTTATGCTAGTTATATATTCATATCATTATTATGAATGTATTAGAGCAGAGGCAAGTAGATATAGAATTAAGAATTTTAAATCACTTGTAGGTTTAAAATTATGAATTTTAAACTATCCCAATACATTAGTCTATTAAATTAGAGAAAAGTTTTAAAATTTGTCCAACATAGCGTACGTGCTGGAAACTTTCCTGCTTTTCTAGTACAAAAGAGAGGCGTCGAGGTGGGCATTAAGAGGCAAAACCGCATTCAAGAAAAATGAGCTTCAACGCATCTTCGGGTAGGTTAATTTCCTAAGACGTTTCATCTAGAATGTCGTACGAAAAATGAAAGTCTTCTCTCCACTACTAAGGCTCAAGTCTAGGAAGAACTTCAAATAGGAAGAGTCTCATCCAGCAAGTCTTGAGGCCATTGAGGAGTACTTCATCAGACCGTCAGTTCTCAATCCACCAAACCAGGGAAAACCTTTGAAGATCTACATCTTTGCTTTTGAGGAATATATTGGTTCTTTGCTTTTACAAGACAACGTGCAAGGATTTGAACAGGCTGTGTTCTACCTTAACTGTTGCTTAAATAAATGTGAAATGAAATACTCTTCAATTAGGAAACTGTGTTTATATTTGTCTATGCATCAAAAAAAATTGAGACAATACTTCTTGGCATTTACCATATATGTTTTCCTTAAATACATGCTAGATAGGCCCTTGATATGAGGGAGATTAAATAAGTCGACTACTTCCCTACTTCAATTCGAATTGGTCTATGTGTTATAGAAGTCAGTCAAAGGTCAAGCCTTAGCAGACTTTTCAGCTGATCACCCAAACATTCACACTAGCTTAAACTCCAAGCCAGACTAGCTCCGAGTGTTGGAAATGATCACCTGGAAACTATACTTTGATGGATCAAGGACAATTTTGCTGATGGAGTTGGAATTATGATAGAATCCTCGCTGGAATCATCCCCAAATTAGTTGTTGCTTTAGTTAGCAAATGTTCTAAATTAAGGCTCCATTTGTTTCGGGGGAAAACCACATTCTAGGAACTGGTTTTCCCCTTTTCCTTTGTTTGGCACATCTTTAGCTCAAGGAAAAGGTTTTCCGACAGAAAACGTTTTCCCTCAAATGAAGGAAATTGACTTCCCTTTTAAAATGGGGGAAGTCATGATTCTAAGTGACTCAGAAACCTTGGCGATTATCATCACGCAAATCAAGATCGAATCAAAATAAACCAGACTGTACTGTAAATACTTAGCATCAACAACGGACAAGAATTAGAATAAATAATTAAAAGCAGCTTGAATACTACTTTATTATTGCTGCAAAGAACAAATCTAATCAAGTTGAATTGTTATATAATATTATAGAAGGATATTATCTACGTAATATTTTATTTTGTTACTTCGTATATGTTGTATTATTACTTATGTTGTCCTAGAAAAAGATATAAAATGATTGGTGAAAAATATTTTTGTAAAACATACACAAAGACATCACAATGGAGAATTAATTTTTCCTTTGAAACAAACAACGGAAAACCCCACTCGGAATTTACATTTCCTTGGAAAACCTTTTCCGAAGAAAAATCAATTCCTAGATTCTACTTTTCCGTCAAAACAAACGGAGCCTAAAGGTAATTTGTAGTGGTGATTTGCCAAGTAAAAAGGGAGTTTCAATGCTTGAGAAACACCGTGAACATATACTTTTCAATACTACAAAGGCTATTAGATAAGTACAACAGTGTGTAGTTTGAGCATATTCCTAAAGAGTCAAATAAAGCAGCAAATGACTTGGCTCAGTTAGCTTTAAGGTACAAGTTGCCTAGGTGCAAAGAAACCTTCATCATCAAGACTGTGGTTTTAGGTCATGACATTGAATTCACTAAGTCTTATAGTTTTGAGACCGAAATCATGCCAAGTGAACACTTGGATGCTTTGAAACCCATCAAACTGTCCTGAGTCAACATGCGGACAGGAAAAAGCTTTTATTGGATTACTTCAAGAACCCTCAAGACCGCATTAAATATAGAAGGATGAATTCTTCTCTAGTGCCTTGAATTGGACGAAGCATTGCTAGTAAGGATAGGAGCCCATAAGGATCTATGCGGATCCCATTCTGCTTGCAACAAGATGCATTGGCTCATTAGAAATTATGGCTATTACTAGCCATCAATGATGGATGATTACATAAAGTACAAGAAGGAGTGCAGGGCATGCCAAAGACATGATCATGTACCAAGAGTCCCTAAAAATTAGATGCATGATAAGTCCAATTTAGAATATAATCATTCATATCATTTGGTTCACTTTCTTACCATTTTACATAAAAGTTTTATCGATATTGCTCACTTTTGCTCTTTTTTGCTTCTATTGTTATACCTTTGCAAAAACACTCATTTAATGCTAAATCTTAATAGATTTTATCATCAATATCAACAAGTGAATGTAAGATACATCAAACAAAAGCAAAAAAGGGGCTAAATACAATATTTCACACGGTCAAGCAAGAACACATCAAAAACATGTACAATTCATTTCAATAAGCAAAAATAGGTGGCAAAACGCACATATCAAGAGCAAGGATGGATTAAAAATTACATTAAGATGTTCAAGTTCATGTCAATGCTGGGTTTTATGTGCCAAAAGCTGGAAAAAAATGAAAAAAATAAGCAAGAACAAGTTGTAAAGGATGAGCAACAACCACGAACAACTCATTTCAACTTGCAAATTTGGGCTGCAAAATGGACAAATCAAGTGAAAGAACTTCTAGTACACTTCGAGAACATATTCACCTTTATGTAAATACTGATTTTGGGCGGTGCAAAGTAGCAAAAATCTGAAGAAATCAGCAAAAGAAACAAGTTGAACAAATCTAGGCGACAACGGCAGCAAGGTGGTGCAATGAGTTTTAAACTAGCAATATTTTTTTTTTTATTTTAAGTAATTCCAACCTTATCTTAAACATTATTATAAAGTCCCCACTTCTCTCAAAAACCTCCAAACTCCAATTCTAAGCATTATAGGCCATGTTTCCTTATTAATGAATTCACCCTTGCATTTAAGTTAGAGACTTGTAATTTTTTTGAACATTTGTATAGAAAGTTTTGAGTCAACAAACTTTAGGCTAATTTTACATGACACTTTTTAAAAAATAGTTTAAGAATTGAAAGAAAATTTAAATAAGAAATTAGCAGTTAAAAGTGATAATTTAAGTTTAAAATAACGAGACATGTGGATGTAATATTTAATTTTTTTAAATTGCAGGCACCCTCTTGCATCACACGGGATAACACTATTGTACTATAAAAAAGGAGGTTTGGGAAGTGTTTGTTTATTGCTCTTTTCTAATACACGCTCTTTTCTAATTCAATGTATTCCAAGTTTGTTTATTGCTCTATTTGAGTGTTTGTTATTGCTCTTCATGAGTTTTGAATGCCTGATCACTATTCAAAGCCTATAATGATTGACAATGAGTCCGATAGAAGATTAATGATGAATGCTAAAGTGATAAATACCACAAATTGAGCGAATACTAGAGATAGATTAAAGCGATTTGTTCGGTCTTAAGTGAAAATCATGGATCTTAAAAACTCTTTTCTTATTTACATTTATGCAAGAGATTAATGATTTAATATGTAAAAGAGCATCCCAAATGTTACCCGAGAGATAATATTTAGTAAATTAGGATTTTCGACCATCAACATGAAACAACCATGATAAGCCTAATTTAGTGTACAATTATTTATGTCACTTTAATATAATTTTAACTATTTTTGCATCAAACTTCTATTAATTTTGCCCGATTTTGCTCATTTTGAACTATTTATCTATTTTATTTTAAAAACACTCATTTTATGTTAAATCTTGTTGGGTTTTATCATTAGCATCAACAAGTAAATGCAAAGAAAATACGTGGTTCATACATGAACCTACATAAAATAACATTTTTATGCAAGGAAATTGCAATAGGTGGCAAGATTTTCAAATTTTTTAACTCAAATGCATTGCACAACACATCAACTACATCAAATTGATTTTTTTGTAGATTTGGGAGGTGGAAAAGCTGAAAAGAAAATAAAAAAAATCAAGAACTTGGCAAGTTGAAGATGAATTGCAACTTCCATGAATAAGAAGCAAGTTTGACATATTTTTTTTCATTTTTTTTATTTATGAGAAGGCAAAAGAGAAATGGGTGACTGAAGAAAAAGAAGAAGAAAGAAAGTTTGGTTTGTAATTTTATATTTTTTAATTCTTTTTAGCCTTTTCTTCTTCTAAGTTCTGAATTTTGTGTTAGCTATTCTTTATACTAAGTTTATCATAAACTAATTTTGTTATTCCAAGGCTACGATATAACCTAAGTTATAATATACGCTTATTTCTAATTCAACATATTCATTATTTTGTCATTGCATTGTTGAAGTGTTTTCCATTGTTCTTCATGAGTTTTAAATGCTTGATCACCATTTAAGGCCTATAATGATTCAAAATGAGTCCAAGAGGAGATTTATGATGAGTATTAAGGTGATAAGCACCACAAATTGAATGAACGCTCGAGAGAAATTAACACGATTTGTGTGGTTTATAAGAGAAAATCATAGAGCTTTAAAAATTCTTTTCTTATTTAAACTCATGCACGAGAGTGATAGGCTAATAGATAAAAGAGCATGCTAAATGTTGCTCGAGAGAGAATACTTAGTAAATTAGGATTTTCAACCATCCACACTTAATAACAACTTAAATAACGAGAATAGAAATTTGTATTGATGCAACTAGGTGAAATCGGATGCCTTGGATATTATTAAATCATAAAAACTTTATTAAATCAGTTAACATATTTTATTTCTTTTTAGTTTATTTTATTTCATATCAATATCTCATTTTTTCGATTTTCAAATAGCATCAAAGCTACGAATTTTGGTACTCATTCAATAACAATCCTCGTGGAAACTATACTCTACTCCTTTTTATATTACTATATGACTAATACACTTGCTAACGCATACTCAAAGTAAGCATCAAACAACTTGAATACTGAGAATAGAAAAGCGCACTGATGCAACTAGGTAAAATCTTAACAAATCAAAAAACTTTCAAAAAAAAAAAAAAAAGAAGTGACCATCTTTAATCCTTTTCATTTTGTTTGTTAAATATCAAAAACAATATTTTTTAATTTTTCAAATAGTGCTAAAACTACTAATTTCAGTATTCACTCAGTAATCAATCCTTATGGGAATGATACTCTACTTGTTCTACATTACATGATGCGGCTTAGTGCACTTGCTAAGTATACACCAGGCACATCAATGCATGCTATTGTCAAACCATGGCTCTTCAGAAGTTGGCAAATTGATAACGTAAGGGAAATTACCCCCCCCCCCCCCCCCCCTCCCCCTCTTGTAATAAATAGTCTTACATTCTTGTGGCCGTAGACTACTTCAGAAAATGGGTGGAGGCTAAACCATATAGGAATGTCAATCAGCAAGACATGATTGAATATAGCAAAGAATAAATCCTATGTAGGTTTGGTATCCCCGAACTGTTTAATAGAGCTAAGGTTAAGGAGTTTACCAAGTGTTTCAATATAGAAATCCCGAACTCAACCCCTTACCATGCTTAGGCCAAGGGCCAAGCGTAGTCAATAAAGCAAATTCTAATGGCTAATATTGAAAAGATAATTAAGGACAATCCCAAGAGGTGACATGAATTCCTACTCGAAGTAATAGTTCAATATATTATGCTAGGCCATAAAGGGAGGTTTTTTGAACTTGAGTATGAGTAGGCTATAGTGGATGAACTAACTAACTTAGACCAAGTTAGGCATGACGCCATTCACAAGTTAGAGAAACAAAAGAAGAGGGTGGCCAAAGCCTACAATAAAAAGGTTAAACCCAGGTCTTTTGACTTAGGAAATGCAGTCTGGAAAGTGGTTTTACCTTTTTGTCAGAAAGACCGTGTCTGTGGGAAATGGTCCCAAGCTAGTATTATATATAAATTTTTATGTTTTTATTTTTTGATATAGAGTTAACTCTAGTGTTTTAGCTAGTATTTTATATTTATAAATATGTTATTTATCGTGAAGAATTTATGATTAGGGTTTTAGAACCTAGTTTTTTTTCGCATGATGAACCCCTAAAATTTTTAAATTCTCATTATTTTAGGAAGGGATCATTTGTCATGTCTTGAGAGAGAAACTAGCGAGACAAACTCCGTAATTGTAAGAGGCATTTGGGGTGCCTAGGTGGCGCGCGGATATTTTTCTCCCCATCTTTTGGTGGCGTGTGATGGTGCGTGTAGGACCGTACGACAGCATTTTTTGCATCTTTCTTGTCCTCGTCTTCTCCTTTTCCATGATCTATAGCCCACTCATCATTTTGATTATGCTTTGAGGGTGGACACACATGTGAGAGAGGGAGTTTGAAGGTGGTGAAGTTGATCTACGTAGGACTTATTTTCTGGTTATCTTTCTACTATATCTCAACATCCCATCCTTTGATGGGTCCTTTCTTACCCTTGTGACCTCTCCTATCTTTGTGGGTATGGTGGTGGTGTTGATTTTCTCTCTCCAATGGGTTTCCCCTTTCTTGTTTCTTGATATGATATCCTCCCTCTTATGAGCTATCCCCTGGTAAGATCTCTCTTCTTACTGATTATATTAATGTTCTTTGTGTTGCCCATATCATTTTTTTGGGATGGATTTGCTGTAAGTTTAGCTTTGTTTTTTGGGTTCTTGCTATGCTCTGTTCAGCCTGAAAATAGGGGAGCTCTTTGCGGCGTCTCTTCACCTTGTTTTAGTTATGTTTGATCAAGCTTTTGTTCATATTTTTCAAGCTTTCGTTGTTTTGCTCTGATTGGATATCTTGGGTTGCTGACTACCTTGATTCTCATTTGTGTTGTGGCTCTTGCTTTGTTCTGGCTCTTTGCTTTACCCCTTGTTACTTGATTGTATTCCTCTTGCACTTCTGGTTATGAATTGGTGGTGGATTGTGGTTTTTATTTTTGGTGGTTGTGGTTGGCTCTCTCGGTGGGGGTTGGTGTGGATTGGGTTGTGGCTCGCTTGGGATCGGCGTTGTGGTCGGTTTGGTTGTAGTGGTGGTTGTCTAAGTGATGGGGGGTGGTGGGTACTGGTAGTTAATGGTGTGCAGATGGTTTAAGTTGTGGTCTTGTGTTTTGTTGGGTGAGCTATTGGCTTGTGGGTGGTGGCTTAGGTGGTTGTGACCACTGGTGGTGGCAATTGGTGGGGTGATTGGTGTGGTGGTTCTTGATTAAGTTGGTGGCGGGTTCTTGGTTGGCTGGGGGCTTTAAATTTGTTAGGTGGTTTGGGAAGTGTATTAGTAGTTATAAGGTCATAAGGAGATATTTTTCTTTTGTTCCCTCTCTCTCTCTTTGTGCAGTTTTTGGGGCCCAATTTCCATGGCCACAGATCATTCTAATATGGGTGAGGATTTGATCTAAAAGTGGTTGATTAATGATTTCTGGGATAAGTACTCCGGAGAGTTTTTCGATTCATGGTATGATCGTATTTGCAACCCCCTTGCTTGGCAAGCTCTCTTATGCCCCTCCTCAGGAAGATAATGATACTATTGTTACATCCCTCAGTTGTGATAATGTAGCCCCAGGATTAAATGGGCCATTGCCTGACAGGTCGCTTCATTGGTGGTTGAGTTATGCGGTCCCATTGCACTACTATTGCCACCTCCCTTTAGGGGTTGATAGGACTTAAATGCATCATACCTCCAAGAAGGGTTATTTCTTTCGGTTTCATTCTTTTGATGATGCTGATATGGTCTATCCTTGGCATTTCAAGGGTCATCATGTATCCCTTAATCATTGGTTCCTTGATGACCTTACTTCTAGGACCAAGCCATCTACACTTCTTATTTCGATCCAAATTCATGGGTTACATGTGCCTCTATTGACAGATAAAGCACTTAGCTCTATTGCTAGCGGGGTAGAGAAACCCTATACATGGATAAACCAACACTTGAAGGGACCTTTACTCAATATGCTCGGATTTGCATGGAGATTGAGGCTCATGAGTTTCCTCTTAATTGCTTGGAGGTCGATTTTGACGGTCTTTGCATCCCACTCCCTATCAAGGTGAAGGTTTGCCTCAAATATGGAAAAAATGCTCGATTTTTTGTCATTCTTTCCTAGATTCTGCCCCTCCTCCCTCTCTCCATATTGTTGTCAGTGCTAAGAACCAACAACATGGCCGGTGACACAAGGGGCCGGTTGGCGACAGCTCGATGGTGGGAGATGACAGTCATGGGGCTAATGTTACATGGCCTGTTGGAGTGAGTCGTGATCATAGTCCGCTTGTTGGGCTAACATTAGCTAATGATGTATGGTTGGTATGTAATGGGCCATCTAATGATAATGGATTGGTGGGTTTTGGTAATAACTCTCGGACTCCTTTATTCTCTGTTGGGCCTACATCATCCATTCGTTTGGGTTCTAAGCCCACACCTGCTATTGGGCCTACTATTAGCGGGCCTGTTTTTGGAAATTATCAAGCCACAGTGCCTAGTGGAGTATTTTATCTGGTTGGGTTGGCTAGCCCATTGCATTTGTTGGCACAACGCCATTTAGGTGTTGGGCCCACACCTTGCACATTGGCTGTGGCTGCACTGCCCCCGCTATCGTTGGCCCAGGAGGCATTGGACCTCTCGAACCCAATCCTAGGACAGGGGCCTCCTCCACACTTAAAGGGGGCTTTTTTTTTTTTTTTTTTTTTTTTTTCCCCCCCTCTATGCCTTGAATTGTTGTAGCAGTTTCAACTCCAAGATTGGCTATGGGTCGCTAGGATCAATTGGGTCTTACTACTTTTCGCATTTCTATAGGTTCCCCACAGATTAAGTGAGAGTCCTCTGCTTTTCCTGCTATGTCTATGGTGGCTCAAACTCCTAATGTTAGGATTGACGAGCCTTTATATTGTACTCCGAACCGTGAGGCTTGCATTTTGAGTATTTCTCCAATAGGCCGGACACCTAAGCATTACAGTTTGGCGAGCACCATATCTACTTTTAGTACTTGCTCCCATTCCACTTCCCACGCTACTAATATTGGTATTATTGATCCAAGATAGACTACTGCTACTTCTTCCTCTCATCGTTTGCACCATGCTGAGCACCAAATGACTTGCACAGCATCCAAAGCGACAGCCACCATTGGCGGATGATCTCACCCTTTTCTTCTTCTTCGTCTTCTTTTCTTTTTATTAATATTTTGCTTTTTTTTATTCCTTGTAGGAGTTTGACTTGTGTGTTCTTTTCTTTCTCCTTTTGTTTTGGCTTTTCTATCTTGCTATTTAGCATATTCCACTTTGTTTTTTGTTCCCTTTGTTGCTTTGTTTGGTCCCACCTAACTTGAAAGTTGCGGACTAGCTTTTGGGTATGCCTCATGTATGCTTATAATTTCTCTCTTTTGATAATTAGAAAAATTGTTGACTTACCAAAAAGAAGGTTTCTAAAATTTCCCATACTTTTTTCTAAAAAATTGTTTTTCGAAGAAAAAGAAAAATTTTGTTCCAAAAATTTTCCTAAATTAAATATTTTGGAAGCCTACACTTTATTGCTAAAAGAGGTCATTATGAACAAAATCTTGAGGTGTGAGAAAACTTCCTTCCAAATTCAAATCTTCAGGCAAGAGTTGGGATTCACGCTTTACGTATGTCTAAATTAATTATTTGATATTTAATTTCTTTTCCTTTATTTCGTTTCTTCTACGTACCATGTTTATATGTGTTTACATATGTTTTATATTTGCCATGTTACAAACTTATTTGAGTAAAATCTAGATATAAATAAAGAGTTTAATTAGGTCAGTGCTTCAATTTTAAAATTAAGAATTTTAAATTTATTTTTCGCTATGCCAGCTCAAACGGATCTAGGGGAAATTTTGAAGTATCTTTTCAACAAAGGAGACATTAATCTCTCAAGGCATTGGTCAAAAGACCATCTTGGGGGTCAAAGGACCTCACAACAAGCAAATTGCTTAACAAAGCAAGAGACACGCTCGCTAGTGGGAACATAGGGCCTCTAGGGTAGAGCTGAGGAAAGTAGGCTTGGGTCCAAAGTTGGACCAGCCACAAGGGTCCACCTACTTGGGCATTATAATTTTAACTATGATATCCCTAAAGCATCCATACACTTGAGCCAAAAATAATGGTCCAAGGGCTAATGGACCAGTGCTAAAGACCAAGTTGAGAGCCATGGTTTTGAGGAATTTGAGAACCGGGTTGGAGCAGTTAGCCAAAAAAAAACACTTGTATAACCAAAATAGGTAAAAGCATACCTCTTCTTCTCTCGAACCTTGCCCAAAGTTATGGTTCCCGATGACAAACATCTTAACAAAGGACTTAAACCACCAGGAAAATTGGTTACCAAGAAAGAAGAGACCAAGGCTTTAGCCTCTATAGAGATACAAGAATCAAAAGGCAATTCTTCTCCTCCTTGTAGAAGACCTATCAAGGTTGTTATATCTTCCGACCAAGAGAACCCTCTAGGAGGACAAAAGCATTATAATATGTGTTCCAACAGCAAGTCAGCACCGTCTTGACAGGATTATCATACCTAAGGGCAATTATGGAAAGCCTAATGGCTTCGTAGGTGCAAAGGTTCTTTCATTTTTCTCCGAGGGTCAACATCAATTTGTCTACCCATTCGGCATATCGCTTCGTTAACAACATCCATCCTTTAAAAGGAGTCGCCTTTTTGCAAATGCATCTTCCCCCTTAAGATTGATCTATAGAGGTTATAAGAAGTAAAAAAAGATTCTTCAGTATCTGGAAATACGCCCTGAAGACTAAGGACGTCATGAGATGGGTCAAAGATGGAACTTAGTGCAGAGGATGCGAAGGAAGATCAAGGGTCATTCTCTAGTAATTAAGAAAGATTCCCCTTAATGTTAAAGAGATCAATGGGACTATGAAGAACATCAGATACCATTGAAGTGTCTTTTTGGAGCAAATGAGCCAATACCTCAATAGGGCTACCAGCTTGAGAAGGGGAGCAGAGATAGCAAAGGGCCATTGTCATGTTGGTTTCAAGAAGATAACTTTGGAATAAATGTCCTAGAAAACCCCAATTAGTTAGTTTTTTTTTAAATATTAAATAAATGAAATTATTTTATTTGTTTATTGTTTGATTATGTTTTATGAGTTAAACGTGCATGTTTGTTTTTCTAAAACGTTTCATGAGATGGACCTTGTCTAAGCTGACATGTTATGTTTGGCTTAAGTGGTCAGTACGATTGAACTATGAAAAACCTTAAATCAAACTAGTGACATGTTATCAAAGTATATCCATAGTCGGTGATAAGTTTAGACAACAATAACAACAAAAACAACAACAATCCTAGCGCCATGCGGTTCCCGCAAAAGCAGGGTCTGGGAGGGGTATATGTACGTAACCATACCCCTTTCGAGTGGAAAGGAGGCTGTTTCCGAGGACCCCCAACCTCAAGTACAGGAGCGTCGGCAAATAAAACCATCAATTTATTGCCCAATGAATGAAAGAAATAAAGAAATAAAGAAATAGACATGCAAGCATTTAAGTATGTATATAAGCCAAGAAAACATCCGAGTTATCAGATAATAAACTAATCAGCATATAAGTGCACCACTTGCGGCTATGACTGCCTAGGACTCTTAAACTACAAGTCGCTCGCCGCTCTATTCTATGCTGCCACGTCCGCTACCCTTATGCTAGCCCTCCATCGTGCCCTATCTGAGACAATCTCCTCTCTCAAGTTTAGGTGGGTTAGGTCATGACGGATCATCTCCAGCCAACTCCTCTTTGGCCTGCCCCTCCCTCTTCTACCTAGCATCGTGTGAAGCTGTTCACACCTCCTGACTAGGGCTGTAATCGGTCTCCTGCTAACATGTCCAAACCATCTTAGATGATGCTTCTGCAATTTATCCTCGATCGAGGCTACTCCCTGTTTACCGGTGATAAGTTTAGACAACTTGTCTTATAAGACTACAAACTTTTGATGACTTTTGTTGGTCATGTGGATAGGGACCCAAGAGTATTGCGTTGGTGTTTTTAATGAGATTGGAACACTAATTAGAACTACCTAAATTAGTTGTTTCTTCACTCCTATTAGAAATAATTAATTAAGACGATAACTCTAAATCCGCGAAATAGTCCGACCTGGTGCACGGAATGTTAGATTCATTGATGCCCAAAATTATGAGGTTAAAATTGAATAACCAAGATCTTATATCGTTAGACAATTGAATGAAGTGTGGCAAGAATGGATAGAAATCTATAAGAAAGATGGCCCCTTAGTTGATCCACAAACGTACGAACAGATTCTTGAATATTTAGCCACAGTATTCCTCATGTTTGACATTTGGAATTAATACGAAAATTGTTTTTGTATTATAAGTTGTTTAAAAAGGAAGAGTTAGGAACTACAGGGATAGAGTGAGAAAAATAATAATAGTAGTTGGGGCTATTTTTGTTTATATCTAATAGAGATGTTAATTGTCACAATAATAATAACAAAATTAATTGAAAATTCTTTAGGGAATATATTTAATTCTAGAGTGCAGTAAAACTTATTTAGTGGAATTACGTTTTATTAAATGGCATTCAATTGTGATCACGACATGATAATCATATTTGACCCATTTCGAGAAAGAGTTAGATTATCCATGTGGTTCCTCCACAAGCCTCAACTTAAGCACTGTTTGAAAATATTTAAATTAAATTTATGAGATGAATTACTTATTTATAAGATGAGTAAATTAATTTTACTAAATATAATTTATGAGATGAATTTTTTATTGATGTGATGAATAAATTTAGTTATACCAAATAATATTTATGAGAATTTAAACAAAATAAAATTGAAATCAGGCGGACATAGGCAGGCGTGTGCTGCGAATGCGCAGGCCATGGATTAAAAAAAATAAGGTGGATGAACCACGCCAACAGCTGCGGACCAATAGCCAAAGGACATGTGTTTCAACTCGGCATCCGCTTACACGCAGGGGCACCAGACAGAGGTTGACACGTGTCAGTTTTCACCCCATGAGCTGCGCTGTGCTATTGTAATTAAGGTTTTAAGTTTTGGAACCTAGTTTTTTCTAAAAATGAAAAACTTAAAATTACTTTAGACTTTTTTTTTTAAATTAATGTTTAGCATAATTTTTTTAAAAATATTAAAACAAAAAATTTTGTTTCGAAGTTTTTCCTAAATAAAATATTTTGGGAGCCTATATTACTGTGTGAATAAAGGTCATTGCGAAGAAGATCTCGAGGTGTCAAGACATTCCTTCTTCCAATTTTAGATTTACGAATTTGGAGGTTTGATTTGCACTTAAGCTATGTCTAAATTAAGTATTTAATGTTTAATTTGTTCTTTCTTTTATTTCATTTATGCTACATACCATATTTTTTATTTGATGTTTTGGTTTTATATTATGAGCTTATTGGAGTAAGATCTAGGACTAATTAAATAGTTTCATTAGATCTGGGCATTAGATTTAAAATTAAGAATTTAAAATTGTTTTTTCATTGTGCCCGCTCTAGTCATTTAGGAAATTTTTTTTGAAATACGTTCTCAACATTTGGTATTAGAGCCAACTCGAAGTGCATTCATAATTGACAATAAAACATTAAGCTTTGATAAAATTAAGGTATGTAGAATTATGAAAGTATGAAATTAGTAATTTCATTAAAGGAAAAGGATTACCCTGTATATTGTTGTTAGAGAAGTTTATAACAACAACGAATATTTGTTAAATTGTTTAAATTTTTAGATGATTCATGATTCAATTAAGAAACGTAAGTTTAAATTGGATCTAATTAGATTAGATATTCAAAGAGTTGAACAATTTAAATTCTAATGAGATTAGATTATGAACCTAAGTATTAAATATTTAATTGTTGAATATTTTATAATAATTCAAAACAAAATAGACTTGATTTGTTATTAAAGAGTGTAATAACATGATTGCTATTTATCAAATTTAAGTTGTATAAATTCGGATAAATTATAAATAAAATAGTGGGTGCATGTTTCTAAATAATCTAACGAGATTAGATATTCAAGCAGTTGAGTGATTTGGATATTTACAATGTGACATAGAATATCTAATCGGATTAGATGTTCAATTTATGACCTCTTGAGATCAAAACCGAATTTAGTTATTTATTCAATTATTTAAATATTAATAGTGATAAAATAAAAAATATTAAAAAAATGAAAAAATAGGGATGGGACGTGCCCAGCTCTACGCCCCCATTTAATTAAAAAATATTTTTTATATTTTATTATCTAAATGATTTAAATAAATAAATTAGAATGAGATTCTAATTAAGATTATATGATAATCTTTTCTAAAAGAGTTTGAAAAACCCAATAATTGCTCCAACCTTTCGGCCTCAAGTAATGTTGTTCAAATTGTTTGATAATAGAATGCTTATTATATTTTTGTTTACATATTTAATATTATTTAAAGAGTTAAATATTATGTCTGATGTGAACTAAAATTATAAATATTATGTCTGATGTGAACTAAAATTATAAGACTAGATAACCCGGTTAAATATTTGATTTCACGTAGTGAGAGAATTTATTTAAATAGATCTAATATAATTAGATACATGAGAGTACCAACATGCAAGCACCGGATCCCATTAGAACTCTGAAGTTAAGCATACTTGGGCGAGAGTAGTACCAAGATAGGTGACCTCTTGGGAAGTCCCCCTATTGCACCCCTTAGGTCGGGGGTTATTGGAAACAGCCTCTCTTTGGGGTAGCATCCTAAAAATGGAAGGGTACGTACATCCACCCCCTTGGGCCGGGGGACCCTGCTTAGACAGGAGCCCTTGAGGCACTAGGAATGTTGCTTTAGATCTAATGTGATTAGATAATTCAAAACTTAAATTGTTTGAAAGAAAATTCTCATAACATATCTAATGAATTAGATTACATATGTTGGGTAATTAATGAACCCTAATATGATTAAGGCTTTATTTAATTGTTGAATAAAATTTGGAATGAGATTCTACCATTTATTAAGAGATAATCAAGCCTAAAAAGAAGATCCACCAATGTAAATTTCATATGGCAGCGAGAATCAGGGTTTGTTTCTTCATAGTCTCCATCGCCAATCATATAGTATAGTGGACAGGCTCTACTCCACGAGAAGGGCATTTTGTTGGATATAGTGCTACACTTCTCAATGATGAACAGAGTTACGGAAAAACGATTGCAACCATATTGACATGGAGTATCTTGTTTACTTGAACTAATGTCTAAGTAATGGTATACACTTGACTAGGATGGTATGATAGTCTACCAAATAGCATTATGATACTGTTGTAGAGACCAAGGAAGAAACAGTGAGTTAAATATGTTTAGAAAACTTATAATTTGAGAAGAGTTCCCATTTGACTAATTACTTGTTACGCCTTTCCCATAGTAATGAGTAGATTGGTTAGCCCATTGTTGCACACGCACAGAGAATGGCTAGGTGGATTCATGCTTTATTTGTTTGCTAAAATTATAAAAAATTCACAAGACTCAAAATATGAAGTGGGAGCGAGCTTCTAGTTGTCACTAGTAGGTAGCTCACTAGTGTACTAGTGAATGAGTTTTCAATAAGGGTATCAATAGGTAGTAGCTTTAGTCGAAGAATGTAGTTTTGTACTTCAGTAACTATCTTGATGCACTTTAGAAATTTGATTTCTATTCACTATTTCTGAAAAAGTCTTTCAGTTATTTTTCTGAAAAATAAACTGATAGTTATATTAATAAAGTGTTTATTAAATAGGTACATGAATTGGTAGATAGTGGGCTTACATTAATTGAAACTACGTTAATGGTGATTTATTAGTGTAGTACAAGCTAGGCCATGTAACCATATAAAAGAAGAAATTTCGGAAACCATACATCCTATAAGTGTTACTTAATCTTAGGTCACATTAGTCTAATATGATTTGAAACTGGTTTGATTTGTCTTATAGATCATTAAGTACTTGAATGATAAGTGGCATCTGAATCGTGTTTGAATTAATGGTGGCTGAAAATGTCTTTAAGAGTAAAGAAGGTAGGGCCACTAAACTACTAGGACTCATTCATAAAGTGTTTATGAACTGCTGAATGTTTAAGAGAGCGGAAGCAATGAGTATTTCATGAAATGTTTGTGAATGACTACTCAATTAGTTGATTTATGGGTATACCTATGAAAACTAAAGCCTTGAATTCTTTGAAGGATTCAAAGAATTGAAGGCTGAAGTTGGAATGAGTTAGGTAATTATATAAAATCACTTTAATTAGATCAAATTGGTGGATTCAGGAGAGGTCTTAATTTCCTTATTACAAAGAGTTGTAGAAAGGATCAATAATGTGTTATTGAATATAATAAGATTCATATGATAAGTCAGATTTACATATCAAAAGGTTTGTTGTGTAAAATGTTTTAGAAAGTGTTCTAAAAGTACAATAGAATCTTGTATTGGATAGATTGACAGTACGAGATACTGTCTCTGAACAGCATGATACAATTTATAGTGTAGATGATGTACTGGACATATCATTAACTATGTTATTATCGCACAAGGTACACGAGAACTTTAGTACAGTGGGAGGATAGTCAGGGTCACCTGACGAATCCATGTCTTCAGTCTTAACAGTTAAGAATGATGATGAATCTGATCCTTTAGACTACAATGGAACGCTTAAGTATAAAGATGCAGACCATTAGGTTGGGGCGAAGTAATTATATTTTAACTAAGTCCGGACTTGTGGAAACATCAAAAGAAATTAAGTCCACCAGATTGGATCTAAATTGCTTTACAAGTATAAAGCTTTCATTGGACAAAAAGGCAAAGACCTTCAAGGCTAGATTGGTGGCTGTAGGTTAATAACCTATAGGAAGGAATCATCTTTGATGAGGCCTTCTAACAAAATGCTATGCTTAAGTCCATAAGGTTGTTCTTTTCCATTATATCTCATTATGATGAGGTATGGGAATAAAAGTTTAGACGACGTTCTCTAAATGATTATCTTAAAAGGTTATGTCATACATAACTAGACAAATTTGTTACCAAGAGTCAGAATCATATAGTATGCAAACTAAGTTAGTCTATTTGCAGGCTTAAATGAGCATCTTGTTCAATGAATAACAGATTTGATGATGGTTAATCAAGTCTTAGGAATTTGAGTCAATGGTTAGTAAACCATTGGTGTACAAGTGAAATAATCAAAAGGTAAAAACTTTCTAAGTGTTGTATAAAGATGACATTCTACCTATTAAGAATTGCATAGAGTTGTTCTGCGCTGTTAAGTTTTATTATCCATTCAGTCAAGTAAAAGCGAAAGATTTAAGATGAGTCAGCTATGATCTTAGGGTTAAGCTTTGGCGAGAGTTAAAAGAAAGAATGTTAGGTTTATCATAGATCATTTGTTTTGAAAGGGAGCTTAGATGTTTGATGTTAGAACTCCGATTTACTCTTGCAGTAGGAGACAATAGATGGTGAAGAGTGAAGTAGTCTTTTATTGCTTACTTCATCATGGAAGTCAGGTACTTGACATCTAGGGAATCGTTGGGTAGACTTGTTGACACAGAGGGTTCCTAGCAGATGAAAGCATATTAGCAAAGGAATGAGAGAGTGAAAGAACAACATTGGTTAAAGCCTATAGTCAAAGTGTTGACAAGTCTCTAGTGGATAATTATGCAATGCGGGCTATTTGGGTTTTAGGACTAGTAGGAGATGGTTGGAATAGGAGTCCTAGAAAAACCCAATTAGTTATTTTTCAAAATATTAAATAAATGAAATTGTTTTATTTATTTATTGTCTACTTATGCTTTACGAGTCAAACATTCATATTTGTTTTTCTAAAACGTTCAATGAGATGGACATTGTCCAATATGACATATCAAGTTTTGTTTAATTGGTCAATACGATTGAATCACTAAATCAATTAGATCAAAACTAGTGACGTGTTGTTAAATTATGTTTATAGTCAGTGATAAGTTTGTAAAACTTGTCTGATAAGACTATAATACGATACTTTTGATGACTTGTCTTGATCATGTGGATAGGGATCAAAGAGTATTGCATTGGTGTTTTCAATAAGATTGGAACACCGAGCAGGACCACCTTAATTAGTTGTTTTGTTACTAATATTAGAAATAATTAATTAACACAATAACTCTAAATCTAGAAAACAGTCGAACTCATGCATGGAATGTTAATTGCTTTGATGTCCAAAATGATGAGGTCAAAATTGAATAATCAGGATCTTACGTTGTTGGGAAATTGCATGAAGTGTAGCAGAAACGAATATTTTGCTAAGAATCTTCAAGAAAGATGTCCCCTTAGTTGATTCGCAAAGAGATGAATAGATTCTAGAATTTTTAGCCAAAGTATTCCACATGTTTGACATTTTGGATTAATATAAAAATTGTTTCTACATTATGAATTATTCGAGAAGGGTGAGTCAGGAACTACGATGATAGAGGTGAGAAAAATAACGATAGTAGGTGGGGTTGTTTTTGCTCACGAATATCTTGTAGAAGGGTTCATTATTGCAATAATAATAATAAAATTAATTGAAAAATTCTTGAGTGAATATTTAATTTTAGAGTGCAGTAAAACTTATTTAATGGAATTAAGTTTTATGAAATAGCATTCGATTGTTATCATGAGATAATAATCAAATTTAACCCATTTTTAGCAAGAGTTAGATTGTCCATGAGGTCTCTCCACACGTCTCAACTTAAGCATTGCATTAAAATATTTAAATTAAATTCATGAGATGAATAAATTAATTTTGCTAAACATAATTCATGAGATGAATACATACAATTTTACCAAATGATATTTATAAGATTTATTTATACATGTGGAAATTTAAACAAAATAAAAGTTAAAAAGGGGTTGCACATGCAGGGCATAGGCTCAGGCGGACTTACGCAAGCATGTGCTATGCAAGCGTGCACCACAAATTAAAAAAAGGAGGAGGATTGCCGCGGACCAATGGCCGAACAACACATTTCACTTCAACTCGGCAGCTGCGTACATGTGGGAGCACCAGTCATGGGTTGACATGTGTCAGTCTTTATTTTTATAAATATAACCTGCGCCATGCTATTATAATTAAGGTTTTAGATTTTGGAACCTAGTTTTCTCCCATGATCAAAAAACTAAAATTATTGTAGGGTTTTTTTTTTCTAAATTAATGTTTAGCATATTTTTCTTGAAAACTTTTTTTCAGAAAGATTAATAGAAAAAGTTGTGTTTCAAAATGTTTCTTAAATTGAATATTTTGGGAGCTAACACTCCATTGCTAATGGAGGTCATTGCAAAGATATTTTAAGGTGTCCAGAAGTTTCTTCTTCCAATTTTAGATTTAAAAATTCGGAGATTGGATTTGAGCTTCAAGTATGTCAAAATTTTTTTTTTGATATTTAATTTGTTCTTTCCTTTATTTCGCTTATTCTGCAGACCATGTTTATACTTGTTTTATTTGATGTTTTGATTATTATATTATGAGCCTATTAGAGTAAGATCTAAGTCTAATTATATAGTTTATTTATATCAAGGCATTACATTTGAAATTAAGAATTTTAAATTATTTTTCAACTACCCCCTCCCCCCTCTAGTCGTTTGGGGAGAAAAATTTTGAAATACGTTCCCAATAGTTATTAAGGAATGGAAGCGAATTGAATCAAGAATTGAAGATTCAAGAGCAACGGAGAGCAATGTTTCGAGAGCGCTTGATTATAGTAAAGGGAGAGAGAGCACATAGTAGAGAAGTGGAAATTTCAAGCTTTAACTGTCATACTTATAGACACTCAAGAAGGAGTCGCAGAAGTGGGGGAGGGGGCATTGTTTACGTTGTAAATTTGAATCAAGTAGATTTCTTACCCATTGCAAGTTTGAATTTACCAATTGCTAAAAAGGAGACATTTGTTTACACCCTTAATTCGAGGGAGCTAGGATGATGCAGTTCTGAGCAAAGTGCCATGTGCTTAACACATGAGATCCTCATCGGGGAGAATTATGCCTTTAGGTATTGAAATAATGGCGTCTGGAGCCAAGCGTCTTAAGACGATCATCTCCCTAACAAGGGTGTCAACCACACTATACTCGAGATGGTTAAAGGTAGGGGTGTATTTGAGCCGAGCTGATCCGAGCCCGAGCCTGCCTGGCTCGAGGCTCAACTCGTTAGCATTGCATTTGGCTCGGCCTCGACTTGTCAAAAGCTCAGGCTTAGATCCGCTCGTTCTAAGCTCAGTGAGTTTTGCATTAAGTTTGCAATATTTTGGCTCATTTATGCTCAATATAGGCTCGTTTGGGCTTGTTAAAGCCCAAGCTTAGCTCATTTAGGCTTCAATGTGGCTTCATTGAGTAATTGAATAATATTTAAGCAAATATATCACACTAAAAAAATGCTCTCTTAGGCTCATTTAGGCTCGTGAGCTTACGAAATCAAGCTTCACTAGGCTCGAGGTCCGCTTGAAAAGCTAAACAAACTAGCTTGGTTTAGCTCAAGCTCAAATCGCGTTGATCATTTAGAGCTTTGTGAAGAGCCAACTTGCAAGGGCTCATGATCTTGCTCGGGTAATTTACACCTCTAATTGAAGGGTAAAGGGAGCACAAGCTCAAGCTCATGGGACTACCAAGAAGGCTATACGACATGTAGTTTCCAAGCTCGAGACAGGTACTTAGAGTGTAATCTCAGATATTTAGGCATTAAGCCCAATCAAAGATAACATAACGCTTTTATAGGGGACTTCAGCTAGAAATTTAGACATGGGCTCCAAGGAATTCCCTCTAAAACAAAATCATGAACACATTCATAGAACATTCAAGCACGAGAAAGAGCTTAGTGGACTAAAGTGGGGATAAAATGCCACGGAACTAGGGGCAACCGTTATTTATTTTTTCTATATATAAGAGACTCCATGACAATCCAAATAAGTACACACTCTCAATATAAAAATTCTTCAAATTTTCTTTACAGCACACTTGTTTTCTTTTCTTGGGAGTAGAATAACTTGACGTAGCTTAGCTTGGCATACTTGCTTCTACAGTAATACAATTTTTTGGGTTTCAATTGTGAACTTTCTATTTTGAGCTATTCCTAAATTTCGACAAGTTAAGAATTGAGGCTTTAATTTAAGGCTTTGATAGCCTAGGCTTTACCCTGATTACTTTGGTCTTAAAACTACTATCACAGCTAGATTAGTCAAGTGAACTTAGGTTCGCGCCATTGATTAGGGCTTTGTTGGCTAAGGATTGACCTTGATTACTTTGGTTCTAGTGTAGTGACCTGCATACGATTTTCTCCGCCTTAATCTTGTCAGACTTAAAGTCATTCGAGTTATTATAAGTCAAGGGTGCTAGGATTAAAAATCAGATTGACTCAGGTTTGTAAGTGGATTGTTGAGCTATGAGGTTTGTCTCCACCCTAGTTCTTGACTTTTAAGTGTACAAGAAATGGTGTATATGGGCCCTACTCCGTCACTGTAACTACCACTTAAATTAGGTCCATATCCCTTTATTTTTTATCAATATATATGCAAAAAAAAAATCCTGAAAAATAGTTAATGGAGTCTTCTTAATTCCGGTATAAGCTGAGCTCACAATATGACTGAGGTTAAATACACTAAACTATCACAACCGTTTCTTTAAAAAAAGAGAGGGTTGTTGTGGTCCAAGATGTGCAATTCGAATTTAGGCTCATCCCTGGTCATGGTGAGTCCCTTTTGCATGTTTGCTTTGTTTTCATTTTTACGGTGACCAGATTACACTTAATTACAAACAAAATAAAGCAAACAATGGTATCCTGCCCATAGAGTGTCATGACATTTTGTCATTGGCATCTTCTGAAGTCCTCTTGTCATGAGAACAGACAGTCTCTATCTTTTTGTCCAAACAAGCTCTTCCTTGATCTAGATTCACAGAGTTTTCCCTTCTTGAATCTACCCTAGTATTTTTGCTATCATGGGATCATCATCTTAATATTGCGTGTCGACTCTTGAATCATGATAGTAACTTCACTATGTACTGTGACTCCATATAAACTTTAGTAAGGAACTCCTGTCATCACATTGCCTAGCAGACAACTTTTGTTAGGTAAGGACATGACTAGCGGCTAGTCTTTAACACGAAGTTTGACCTAAGTAAATAACGTCTCCAGAATAGTAAGTGGTTTATCACCACTTTTACGCCTTCTCCTAGGCGGCATAACATTGTTCTGCATCTTTTAACTTGTGATTTTTGTAGGCCACATGAAGTTTCTCTTATAGTAGGACTCCTTAGGGCAATGTTAGAGGCAATCGTCTGCATTTCAAAATGTATGACATCAGGGAGACCTAAAATAGTCTCCTTCACTATAGCTCCTGTCAAGCCCTCAAAAGCTTATTGACAAGGCTCTGGCTATTCCAACTTTTTATCCTTCTTTAGTAATGTTTGAGTGGATCTATCTTCATCGAATAACCCTTAATGAATCTACTATAATAATTGGTGAGTCTGGGGAAGGAAAGTAACTCACTCACAATCTATAGTTCCGGCAACTTTTCGATAGCTTGCATTTTCTTGCAGTCCATTTTGGTCTGCTCCCATCCCACTATATGCGCAAGAAAATGATTTCTCCCTGAGTAGATGAAAACTTTCCCCGCTTGACAAGCATATGATGTTATATCAATTTTGTGATTACCAACACTTGGAATAATTCATGAACTCTCAGACCCTGAGACTCCCTGACATAATGGGATAGCTAAAAGGAAAAATAGGACCCTTAAGGACATGATAAACGCTAGTTAATTAGCTCGAGCTTACCCTCGAGTTTGTGGGGGAAGCCTTATTATCTACTTACCGCATACTTAATAGGGTTCCACAAAAAAAAAAAGTTAGATAAGAACCTTTATGAACTACAAAAAGGTTACCTACCTAACCTTAAGTATCTTAAAGTGTAGGAGTGTCTAGCTAAAGTAGGAATTCCTGAGTCTAAAAAAAACTAAAATACGTCCCAAAACTGTAGATCTTGTTTTTATTGGTTATCCTACGAATAGTATTGCATATAGATCCATGCTAATTAATGACTCAAGCACTGGTTTTTGTAAGATAACAGAATCGCGAGATGCTGAATTTTTTACGCATAAATTTTCCATGAAAGTATCAACGCATGTTTTAGTATATATTACATCTATATCATCATCTAGTCATACACCCCCTGAACTTGAGGCTCATGAACTTAGACGAAGTAAAAGGGCTCAAATTGAGACCAGTTTTGGACCTGAGGAGTAAGATCCCAAAACAAATGACAAGGCCATGAGAGCCATAGATGTGCCATTTTGAAGAGATGCCGTTAAAAATAAATTGGACATCATAGCGAGCAATAAAACTTGGGTGTTGGAGGACTTTCACAGGGGATGCAAATCAATAGGGTGTAAATGAGTGTTTGGAAAGAAATTAGGGATTGCCACATATACATACACAAGTATATATATATATATATATATATATATAAACACACACACACACACTATTAGCTTTAGCGTCCTTGCATAACCTTGCAGTCCACGAAATGGACATAAAATCTATCTTTTTGTATGCCGACCTTGAGGAAGACATATATATGGAAGAACCCGAGGGGTTTGAGGTTCCTAGTATGGAGCATAGAGTATGTAAACTTGTAAAGTTTTTGTATGGACTTACACAAGTTCCTAAATAATGGCATTGAAAATTTGATTGTACATTGGTCACGCTTGGTTTTATTGTAAATAGTGTTGATGTATGTGTGTATTCTAAGCATGTTGTTGATGACTGTGTGGTAATTTGTTTATATGTGGATGGCAAGATTATCTTTGGCATGAGTGTGAATGTTGTGAATAACACAAAGTTTTCTTCTTCTTTTTTTTTGACAAAAAAAGAACTACATGAGGCCGATGTGATACTTGGGGTAAAAATAACTAGAACACCTGAGGGTTTAACTTTAGGTCATTATGATGACATTCAGGCTAAACCTCTGTCATGATCAAGACTAATTTTAATTGGTCTTATCGGGCTCTTTAGAAGTTGTCGGGAAAATTAGTTGCAATGTAGGTTCTTTTGCTTTTGGCGGCAATGTTAGTTGTTGGTTAAAGTCTTGTTTTGCTCTTAAGTCAATTGTGGTGGCTGGCGTAGGTTATTTGAGTCGGCTACTTGAAATATTAGAGTCTAGATTCATTGTTTTTTATTCTATCTTGCAAGTAGTATAAATAAGGGATTGGTTGTAAGGTTTGATTCATTGAATGATAATTGATTGACCTTTTCTCGTTCGCATTTAAACTCTCTCTAATTTCTCATCTCCTTCCCTTATTTTCTAATCTAAACTCTTCCCTATCCTATCCAAATCAAGGTTAAGATTCAAGATTGAACTTGAATCTTAACAATTGGTATCAGAGCCTTGAGATCACACTCGATTGGATTGAAATTAAGCTCAATTTGATTCAATTGTGTAGTTACAGTTCGAAGTTGTGCAATTTGTGAATCATTTGCAATCTAGCTAAGAAAAGCCGATCTACTATGGCACCTACAACTCGAGCTAATGCTGCTAATAATGTGGCTGGTTTTGCTACTAATACGGCAGCTGGTGCCATTACTTACGCTGCAGCTGTGATTGGAGACAATGCAAATGCTTAGGGAGATCGTATGGATCAGATGATGCATAACTTGATGAAAGAAATGAATTGTATGGATCATAGAATAGAGACACAATCTCAGCAAATTGAGACACAATCTCTGCAGTTTGCTTAGTAACTCACGAGTCTACAGTAGAGGATGCATAAGCAGTCAACTGGTGGAAGTGTTCTGTTAGCAACAAGTCAACAAGCTCAACCTCCTGATCCTGTAATGGTTCCATCTGAGAGCAATGATAGTGCTTCAAGTGCTCATAACAAAGGATTTAGATAGCCAAGTGTGGATTTGGAGGCTTTTGATGGTAACCGTTGGCTCTCAAGCCAATATTATTCTAATTTTAATGAAAACAACTATTTAGTGAGTCATGGGATTCAAACTGTTCTAATCTTGTTTTTAAGAGACTCATAAGAAAGCCAAGAATATCAAGATTAATTACAGATACGAAGCTTTTCAAAAGATGATAAATCACGAGGAAAAGAGATCAAAGCCGAAGAGAAGATTTATCCACATTGAAGAGAATGTGATTAGAGCCCGAGCACCCTAAAGTTATTTATTTTTATTCTCTAGGACTTAGGATCAGGATATATCAATTAAGTCTAAGTCTCAATATTAATATGTCATGCTCTTAAAAAAATATTTTGAAAAATATTTTAGAAAGTTGATTTATCAAATTTTATTTGAAAAATATTCAAGCCAAAATTAAACCAATCTAGCTTATCAACTAAAACATTTTTTAAGATTGGTACTTTAAAAAGTATGATCAAATCGAACAAAGATAAAATTTTAATGAGTGATGATTTAGCTTGATTTATGGAACCAATTATTTTAATGGTCAAAGTTGAGTGTGAAATGAATTCAAAAAATTAAACAAATATAGCAATCAATCAATCAATTTTTTAACTTTGAAAATGTGATAAAAGTATCCCACCAATCAAGCAAATTAATCAAAATGTGTAAATGCACAAGGGTAGGCTGAGTGTCGACACACAGATGTTATGTGTCGGCACAAAGGCTTACAGCAGCCACCAAGAGTTGCCGTGTGTCGACACACAGACTAAAAAAACTCAAGCGGCTACTTTTGACTTGATTTCTTTTCAAAACCTTTTCCTAACTTTTGAAAGTCTTATTGGCCCTCATTTGCCAATAAATAGGGCTTGAATACTTTGGTTGAAATCATCCAATACTCTCTACCCATTCTTTGATAAAAAGTTCTCTTACATACTTGCATTTTAAAGGTTTGTTTTTAAGTTTTGTTTAAAACTTTTATTAGAGCATCACTTGTTCTCTGATTATTGATCTTCAAGCTTTATTGGCATATCTTTAGCTTTGGCTAAGCTTAATCAATTAAAATATGTTTTTTTAAGATTGGTGCTTTGAAAAGTATGATCAAATCAAAAAAAGATAAAATTTTAATGGGTGATGATTTTGCTTGATTTATGGAACCAATCATTTTAATGATCAAGGTTAAGTGGGAAATAAATTCAAAAAATTGAACAAATATAGCAATCAATCAATTAATCAATTTTTTGACTTAGGAAATGTGATAAAAGTATCCCACCAATCAAGAAAATTGATCAAAATGTGTAAATGCACTTGGGTAGGCTGAGTGTCAACACACAGGCTTACAGTAGCCACCAAGAGCTGCTATGTGTCGACACACAGACTGAAAAAGTTCAAAATGGGTACTTTTGAGTTGATTTATTTCCAAAACCTTTTCCCAACTTTTTGAAGGTTTTGTTGGCCCTCATTTGCCTATAAATAGGGCTTGAATGCTTCTGTTGAAATCATCCAATACTCTCTAAGCATTCTTTGATAAAAAGTTCTCTTACATACCTGTGCTTTAAAGGTTTGTTTTTAAGTTTTGTTTAAAACTTTTATTAGATCATCACTTGTTCTTTTGTTGTTGATCTTTGCACTTTATCGCCGTATCCTTAGCTTTGGCTAAGCTTGATCAAGTGTCAATCTTGAAAGAGTGAAGAATTTGAGTGCTTTAATTCTTTCATTGCTTTATTCAAATTTGTTGCATTATAAAGGTTGGATCCTGAGCCTACGGTTACAAAAGGATCGGTTGTAAAAGGTTGGTCTTGAGCCTATGTACCAAAAGACCAGTTGTAAAGGTTGGATCCTGAGCCTGTTTTTAAAAAGGATGATTGAGCTTAGTTAAATGCTCAGGGGACTAAGAGCAGTCACTTGAGAAGTGGACTAGCTTCCAGTTTGGAAGTGAACCACTATAAAAATATTTGTGCATCCCTTTTATTTTTGTCTTTATCTTTTTTATTTGACATTTATTATTTAGCTTTTAATTAAATTTTTGGTTCATAAATTTAAATTTTCATTTATCACTAAAGAGCCTAATTCACCCCAACTTAGGTTGCTATTTGGGCCTTCAATTGGTATCAGAGCCATTGCTCCATTCTTTTTGGGTCTAACAACCTTAGAGTGATCCTATGGCAACTTTCACTCCAATCTTAGCAAAGGGTCAATTGACCAACAAGTCTCCTCTTTTTGATGGGGAAAATTTTCCCTATTGGAAGCTAAGAATGAGACTTTATATTACATCCATTGATTTTGACTTCTGGCTTATTACAAAAAATGGTGATTACGTACCCTCAAAGAAACAAGGTGAAAAAACCATTGAAAAAGAAGAAAATGAGCTTATGCAAGATGACAAAGAAAAACATGCAAAAAATGCAAAAGCTCATTATCAACTCTTATGTGCAATTACCTCAAATGTCTTTAACCATGTGTCTAGTTGTCAATTGGCAAAAGAAATTTGGGACCAACTAGAGGTCACCTATGAAAGTACGGATCAAGTTAAATCTTCTAAAATAAATATGTTGATAAGAGCTTACGAACTTTTCAAAATGAAACCGGAGGAATCTTTTTCGGATATTACTAACAAACTTCAAGCTCTTGGAAAAATATATTCAAATGAGGAGCAAGTTAGTAAAATTCTTCGACGTCATCCTATTTCATGGCAAGGCAAGGTTACTGCTATTTGAAAAGCTCATAACCTCTCTACTTATAAACTTGATCAACTAATTAGAAATCTCATGACCCATGAGATTGACATGGAAGAGTTTAAAGAAGAGGAAAAACAAAAGAAAAACAAAGACATAGTTTTTAAATCATCTCTGAGTAAAGAAAGTGACGAAAGTGATGATGAAGTTGTATGTTAGCACAAAGATTTTACAAACGTCATGCAAAGAAAAGATTTAAGAAAAGCTTTAAAAAGGGTTCATCTTCCTCTATAGATGAACCAACTTACTATGAGTGTGGAGAAGTCGGACATCTTAAAAGAGATTGTCCCGAGCCAAAATATAACAAGTTCTTCAACAAACTCAAAAAGAAAGACAAAAAGGAAGAACAGAAGAAAGCTTTTGCGGCTTGGGGAGACAGCGACGATGACTCCAATGTAGAAAGTGAAGAGGAAGTAGCTAACTTTTGTCTTATGGATATTGATGACGGCAGCATTGAAGAGGATGAGGTAAACGATCTACCTTATGATGAATTGTAGTTGGTTTTCAAGAGTTATATGAGAAATAAAAAAAATTGAAAAAACAACACAATACTTTTGTAAAAGGCCTCGAGAAAGGGGGATTGGAAAAGGATTCAAAACAACGTTTAGTGCTTGAACTTGAAAATGAATCCCTAAAGAAAAAGAACGAATCTTTAAATAACGAGATCATTAAATTAACAAATGAAAAGAAATCCTTGGAAGAAGTACTTCATACTTTAAAGGAAAATGAGAAAGGAAAATCCAAGAAAGACGATTCATTTTTAAAAGAAAATGAATCTTTGAAAGAGAAAATGGAAGAACTTTCGAAAATATAAGCAAATTCTTTAAAATCAAGAAACACTTGACAAAATTCATGCATCTCAAAACCCAATTTATAACAAAGAAGGAATAGGTTATAATAAAAATGTCCAAAAGAAATTTTAAATGTTCTTTTTGTTAAAGCCTCCTCACCTTCAACAAACTCTATAAGGTGCAACTACTATGGTGACCACGGGCGCACCATTTACCAATGTTCTTTCAAAAGAAATTTGAAAAAAACAAAGATGGTTTGGGCCCCAAAAGGATCCCGACCACCAAATGTAAAGGCTAACAGCAAAGGACCCAAGAAAATTTGGGTACCTAAAAGTGTCTGAATTGTGATAAGTATGTAAGAAAATCCAAAGCAAAAAACAAAAGTGGGACTTGGATAGTGGTTGCTCAAGACATATGACTGGAGATAGGTCTAAGTTCACCTCATTAATGCCAACAAAAGGAAATATCACCTTTAGCGACAATAAGAAAGGAAAAATAATCGGTATCGGTAATGTTACTTCTAACTCTTCTCCTTACATTGAAAATGTGTTACTTATGGAAGGTCTTAAGCACAACTTGCTAAGCATTAGTCAATTATGTGATAAAAGCTATTATGTGGACTTTGAATCATCTAGACACATAGTTAAACATGCTAAAACAAATGAAATTTTGCTTGTTGGTCTACGGTGTGAAAATGTCTATTTGATTGATCTTGATTGTGTAGACTCACTAAAATGCTTTAATCTCTTGGATGAAAATGATCCTTAGATTTGGCATAAAAGATTTGGACATGCTAGTATGTATTTAATTTTAAAACTTTCAAAAAATGAACTTGTTAGAGGTTTACCAAAGCTAAAATTTGAAAAAGATCATATTTCTGATGCATGTCAATATGGCAAACAAACTAGATCATCATTCAAAGCCAACAACGCAGTTTCAGCAACAAGGCATCTTGAACTCTTACATATAGATTTGTTTGGTCCTGCTCATAAATTGAGCCTTGGTGGAAAGCAATATGGACTTGTAATTGTTGATGATTACTCCAGCGTAACTTGGGTCCTATTCCTTTCTCTTAAGAGTGAAGCCTTTGATAAATTTTATAAAAAGGTACAAAATGAAAATGATTTGAAAATTGTTCAGATTAGAAGCGATCAGGAAAGGGAATTTGAAAATGATAATTTTGAAATTTATTATGATTACTTTGAAATTGATCACAATTTTTTGGCACCTCAAACTATTCAACAAAATGGAGTGGTTGAAAAAAAATAATAAAACTCTTGAAGAAATGGCAAGAACAATGATTTGTGAAAATAACATGCCTAAATATTTTTGGGCCGAAGCCGTCAACACCACTTGCTATATTTTAAATCGAGCTTTAATTAGACCAAATTTAAAGAAAGCACCATATGAACTTTATAAAGGTAGGAAGCCAAACATTGCATATTTTAAACCTTTTGGGTGCAAATACTTCATTCACAATAATGGCAAAATAATTCTTGGAAAATTTGATTCACGAGTTGATGAAGGTATTTTCATTGGATACTCTTTAACAAGCAAAGCATATAGAGTCTATAATAAAAAAGACAAATGTTGAATAAGAGTCTATACATATAGTTTTTGATGAAACTAATGTCTTGTCCTCTAGAACTCCTTATGATGATGATGATGATATAGTAATCAAACCAATAAACATCACACACTCATTCAATGACAAGAAAATGTTAAATCTAACGCTCAAATGATTGAATCAAAAGGAGATAACCAAAATGCAGAATCCAAAGAGGAAAACTTATCACGAGATTGGAAATGCTTGAAGGATCATCCAATATGTCAAATCATTGGTGATCCCTCTCAAGGTGTAAAAACTAGCAACGCATTAATGGAATATTGTCATTTAGCCATATTCATCTCTCTTGAAGAACCCAAGTACATAAAGGAAGCTCTTAATGACATAAATTGGATAATGGCAATGGAAGAAGAGCTCAACCAATTCAAGAGAAGTGATGTATGGGAACTTATAGATAGACCCCAAGATCATCAAGTCGTAGGTACTAAGTGGGCCTACCGCAACAAGAAGGACGAGGAAGGTAACGTGGAAAGAAATAAGGCAAGGCTAGTAGCTCAAGGCTATCACCAAGAAGAATGTATAAACTATGAGGAAACATTTGCTCCCGTTGTTAGGCTAGAAGCTATTAGACTCCTATGTGCATTTGCTTCATTTAAAGATTTTAAACTTTTTCAAATGGATGTTAAAAGTGCATTTTTAAATGGTCTTATTGAAGAAGAGGTTTGTGTTGAACAACCACCCGGATTTGAGGATGACAAATTTTTCAATCATATTTTCAAATTCAAAAAGGCACTCTATGGATTGGAACAAGCTCCTAGAGCTTGGTATGAGAGATTGAGTTCCTTTTTAATGCAAAATGGATTTTCAAGAGGAAGAGTTGACACCATATTGTTTATCAAACACTGTAAACATGACATTCTCATAATACAAATTTATGTTGATAATATAGTGTTTAGTGCTACTATCCATCTCTTTGTGAAGAATTTGCAAATCTTATGAGTAGGGAATTCAAAATGAGTATGATGGGAGAACTCAACTACTTCTTTGGATTACAAATCAAGCAAGGCAAGGAAGGAATTTGTTAGGAACAGTGTCCTAAAATCCAGATTTATTCTGAATATATTATTTTAATTAAGAAATAAGTTGTTTCCTAGTTAAATTTATGCATGTGAGCATTTATACTACATGTAATTTTTCTTTTATGAGACATCTATGAGATGGGTGTAGTCTTCAGACTGCAATTTACTTATTTGTTCTAAGCGGTTTATGAGACTAAGCCACATGTAGACTTGGAACAAATGTATGGATTGATGTTTGAAAGACTCGTAGTTGAAGACAAGTTTGGACCACTTATATGTCAAGGCTATAACGTGGCACCTTAGATGACTTGTCTTGGTCATGTGGATGGAGATCCAAAAGTGTTAGGTTAGTGTGTTTAATAAGATGGACACACTGAGTTGGACCATATGGGTTACTTATTTCTAAACTACTATCAGAGATGAGTGATTCACGTTGTACTGTTTGAACGACAACTCTAAATCTTGAGGGTATTCTGGACTTGTGAATGGAGCGTTAGTTACTTTGGTGTACTATAAGTAAGGTCTAAACAAATGACTGAAATCCCACGTACATTGGGTAGCGTCGTGAAGTGTGACAAGGATTAGGCATTCAATAGGAATCTAGAGTCTCTTATGAGATACAGATGTCCCCTTAGTTGATTCGCAAATATTTGAATAGTTTGGAAACTTTGGCCAAAGTATTCTAAGTATTTGACATTTGGAATTTATACTGTGAATATGTTCAAGTACAAATGAATTATTCAGTGAAGGGCGAGTCAGTAACTAATGGAAAAGGTGTGAGAAGGATAATGGTAGTGGTTATATTTATCCTTTGTCATAAACATTTAGTGGAGGCATTGTTGTCATTAATACGGTCTATTAAGGAGATATCGAATAAATACTTTAAATTTGGAGTGCAGTAAGATTTATTTAGTGGAATTAAGTCTCATTAAATGATAATTAAATTAATATCATGAGATGGTTTAATTTAACCAATTTGGAGCTAGATTTAAATTGTCCCTGAGGTCCCTGAGCAAGCGTCTGTATTTTATTGCCATTGAAAAAATATTACAGAATTCATGAGATCAATTGTTTATCCATAAGATGGGTAAATTAATTTTGCCAAACATTATTCATGAGATGAATAAATGTTAAAAATTATAAAATAAAATAATTTTAAAAATTAAAATTTATAAGATAAATTTTTACATGTGGGAAACAAAGCAAAAAAAAAAAAAAATACGAAAAGAACTGCACAGGTCCCGCGATCCGTGCCTTCACGGATGGACCAACTAGTGCGCGACATGTGTTGTGCGCTGGAGACACAAGGAGAGACCCACATGGGCCCGCATCAGTCAATTAGGCAGCGACATGTGGCATGCGGTGATAGGCCCTCATAGGCAGTTTGGAATGTTACAAAACGTGGTGTTTCGAGTTGTATTTAAATGATACGATGCCTTTTGATGTTAACTTGCGAATCCCACATCGAAAAATTAGATTTTTTTGCTTCAGTATATTCCTATAAATAGAGGAGCTTATTTCGAGGTTTGGCAAATATTTCTTTAGGGTTTCTAAAACTGTTTCAGAGACCTAATTAGAGAGAAAAATTTTCGTAAAAATTTTTCTTTCTTTAGTTTAATATTTTTCAGAGCCCACCCTCCGGGCAGTTCGGGGTAATTGCGTAGAAGGTCTCAGGGTCTCGATTTTGAGAATATTATTGTCTTTCTGGTTTTTCTTTTATTGGGGCTATTTCCGGTATGTTCTTTCTTTCCTTCTCTTTCAGTTTTCCCTTTTCTATTTATTTACAGCATTCTTTATTATGCTTGTTTATATTTATATATTATTATGAATGTATTAGAGTAAAAGGCATGTAGATCGAAATTAAGAATTTAGATCTAATGATTTAAATTATGAATTTAAGTCAGTAGATTTAAAATTAGGAATTTTAAATCAACCCTAAGTTTAGAATTATGAACTCTAAACCTGTTCTGCTGCGTAAACTTTAGGGAGAATTTTTGAAATTCATCCCAACAATCGGTATTAGGGCAAAGGGTTTATAGAGATAAACCTATTTCCGGGAACTCTCGCACATGAGGTGTTATGAAGCGCAACTTTCCGACCAGGGGCTTAGGTAGAGAAAAGTGTCTCCTACTCTAATGGCTCTAATAGGTGCCTATTGTTGTGACCATAGTTGAGAACTGTGGACCCAATAGTTGGCATCAGAGTTTATTTTTCACCAAAATTTTTTATGTTTTTCCCAACAATTGGTATAAGAGCTAGCCTCTTATTACATTCATAATGTACATGACTAGGCATAATAAGATCGAAATAAATAGATTTGCGAATTAATAAAATGGAGATTTTATTAAGAAAGAAAATTAGTTTAATTTGACATATCGATTTAAATTGTTTAAATCGATAATGAATTAATGATTTATTCATATGACTGTTTGTATTTTTTATTTAAATTGTTTGAATCATCAAATTAATTAATTGTTAATTAGATTATTTTAATGTAGTGATTTAAATTGTTTAAATTGGTTAAAAGGGTTAACAGTTAACTACGTTGTTTAAAGTATCGATTTAAATTGTTTAAATCGGTCAAAAGATTTAATAGCTAACTAGATTGTTTATAGTAACGATTTGAAATGTTTAAATTGTTAATGAATTAATTTTTAATTTGGAACAACCCATAAATTTGCGATTATGTTGTTCGTATAATGAGATTTACGTTCTTAGTCATGGTTTATGAAATCGGACAAAATTGATCTAATAGGATTAGTTTCAAATATTTTTAACGGCAATGGATAAAATTGATCTAACAAGATTAGATTCAAATATTTTACAAAATTGGATAAAGTTGTTCTGATGAGATTAGATTTAATTTATTTAAAAATTTATAAAAAAAATTCTGACACAGTTGTCAGCGTTAGGCTGACACTGATGTCATGAATGTCGGCACTGACGTCAGGGTCAGGTTTTTAGATAAAATAAAAAAATTTATTATTTATTTATTAATTTACATTACAATTATTGATTATTTATTTTATTAATTAATTTTCTTTTAGAATGAGATTCTAAATTAAATTATGAGATAATTTAAGTTGTAAATCAGAATATTTTAAATAAAAGTTATTTTAAATTATTTTAGAATAAGATTCTAAAATTGACTGTGGAATAGTCTAAGAACAAAAAATCACTATCGATTTTAAATAAAATTAATTTTAATTTAATTTTGAAATCAAAATTTTAAAAGTGGATTATGTGATAATCTAAATTAAATGTTATTTTGATTAAAATTAATTAATTAATTTTATTGATTGAATTCAAGAATGTGATTCTAATGTAAGAATATGAGATAATCTGTACTGTAAAACGATAGTATTTTGAATAAATAAACTAATTAATTTTGGTCAATCTTAGAATGGGATTCTAAAAGGGATTATGACATAATTCAGGTTACAAATGCAAGTTAATTAAAAACCACTGGTTATAAAATTTAATTGGGAGCGAGGTTTCAATTGTTGTAATCTCACGGTCTCCATTACCGGTCTAGCAGTATAGTAGATTGATAGACCTCCCTGCGGAGGATGCCGGTTTGCAGATTACAGGGTTACACTTCTTTTAGGATAAACCAAAGTGCAAAGAAGCGATGCGACCACATTGGCGTGGAGTATTTCGTGTATTTGTATGGAGGTTTAGGTAATGGTTTATACTTGACGAGCGTGATGCATTAGCCTCCCCGAGGAGCTCTGTTGTGTCATATTAGAGACTAAGGTAAAGTGGTGAGTTAATTATATTTAGTAAGAGATACAAGAAAACAGGTTAATTGAGAATAGTTCTCACCGAAACTGGCTTTGTGTGACCCTACTGCCAGGGAGTAAGGAGTGGTGTGTTCAGGTCATCATGGTATGCATGATAGTATAGTTTGGTGGATATCTGACTTATTGTGTATGCTAAATTAAAAGAAAATATGTGACGGCATTATACATGACTCATATAAGGTAGTTACACAATTGTTTGCATTTACAGTGTTTTTGAAATGGCTGCGACTGGTGCACTTCACTCAATTCTGAATGATAATGCCTTAACTGGACCAAATTACTTTACCTAGAAAATAAACCTAGGTATAGTATTAATACATGAGGGTCATAAGCTTGTTCTCATCAAAGCTCGACCTATGGTGCCCGCTAATAATTCTACAGTTTCTATTAAAGAGCGTTATGAATGCTGGAATAAGGCTAATGAGTTATCCAGATGTGACATTTTGGCCTTTGTGACCAATGTACTCAAGCATCAAATGCTTGAGATGGAAACAACAACTGAGATGATCAAACATTTAAAGAAAATGTTTGGTGGTCAATATAGGCCAGCTAGGCAAGGGCTGATAAGGAAGCTCTTGAACATGAGGATGTCAGAAGGATACCCAGTTCAGGAGCACATCATGAAAATGATGGCGTGTTTGTCTGAGTTGGAGATTCTGGGTGCTCAGATTGATAGTCAGTCTCAGTAAGACACCATCCTTAGCTCTCCGTCCGGCTCTTTCACTCAGTTCAGGCTGAACTATACAATGAATAATAAGGATTATTCATTACCTGAGCTGATGAAAGAGCTACAGGTAGCAAAGGGTGTTATGCGAGCCAAGGGGAGTGTCCACTTGACTCAGGCATCTAGAACTAGTGGGAGCAAGCAAAATAAGGGACCGACTGGAAAGAAAGGTAAAGGCAAGGTTGCCAGTATAGCAACTAATCCTAACAATAGGCCAGCAAAAGGAAAGTGCTACTTTTGCAGAAAGATGGGCCACTGGAAGAGAAACTGCATAAAGTATGGCTACTCTTCCTGCAAAAACTGCTAAGCCATCTAGTGAAGGTATGTTGATATCTCATTGATTTGAGTCATGTGTAGTTGTGAGTTCACCAGATTCCTTGTATGTGGACTCAGGTTCAACTAACCAAGTCTGTAATATGGTACCGGAGCTCAAGCTAGCCAAAAGGCTACACGATGGGTGTTGTACCTGATGGTTAGGGACAGTACAATAACAGTAGTCTAAAGTGCAAGAGATGTTAGCTTATACCTTAATGATAGAGTTTTGTTTTAAATGATTGATTATGTAAACCTTCTCTGCACCGGAATTAGATTTCTATGTCTTGTTTTATGAATAATTGTTATTCAATTGATTTTGACAATGGAGATTTTAATATGAGAAACAAATTGTTTATTTGCATATATACATAAATAAATTGTTTATTCATGTTATTTCCTTATCCAAACTATTGTAATTGTTTAAATTAATCTAACATAAGTTCACTTGTTCAACCTTTTAAAAGAAAACACCTTGAAAGGGATATTGCCCACATATGGGACCAACATTTAGGTCACACTAATTCGAACAGGATCCAAAGACGGGTGAAAGATGGACTGATAGAGGTTTTGCACTTAAGGTCATTACCAGTTTGCGGATTGTGCAAGGAATGAAAGGTGACCAATTCTGTCTTTAAGAGTAAAGGCAACAAGGTTGGTGGCTTACTTGAGCTGGTTCACATAGATGTATGTGGACTGATACATGTTTAGGCAAGAGGTGGGTATGAGTACTTATTCACATTTAGTGATGATTACTCAAGGCATGTGTGTATTTACCTAATTAGACATTAGTCGAACTCTTTTTAAAAGTTCAAAGAGTACAAAGCTGAAGTTGAAAAGTAATTAGGTAAACAAGTTAAATCACTTCGATTAGATCGAGGTGGTGAATATTTTTCAGGTGAGTCTTTAGGGTTCCTAACTGCAAATGAGATAGGATTTCAGTTTTCTGCTTTAGGTACATCGTAGTGGAATAGTGTTGTAAATAAAAGGAACAAAGACAATCTTTTCTTTAGTTCTTTTGGTAAAAACAAAGGGTTCTTAATATTGTGCAAAACACTTAGAGAAGGATTTCGCAAGTAAGCTACAAAAACAAAAACGAAATAGAATTAAATGAAAATGACACTGATTCTGAACAGCTAGACACAACTTAAGTCATAGTGGATACATTAGATGCACCTACTGATAGGAACAAAAATGTTCCAAGTACACGAGAGCTTAGGTGTGATGGGAGGAATCTAAGGACACCCGACGGGTTCATAGCGGGAGCCTTAGTGGTAGACCATGGCATTGAATTTGGTCCTTTTAGCCACAATGAAGTAATTAAGTCTTCTAGTTTGGTGCAATCGATTGCTCAAATCATGTGTGTACAAATGATATAAAGAGAAAGTAGTGACTTTCTTGGTGTTCTATGTCAATCATATACTACTTATTGATAATGATGTAGGGGTGTCATTAGCTGTAAAGGTTTGGTTGTCAGGATAGCTCGATATGAAGGACATAGGAGAAGCAACTTTACTCTTAGGATTAAGCTTCTATAAGGTCATAAAAGTATGATGTTGGGTCTTTCTCTAGCCATTTATATTGAGAAGATGCTGTCAAGGTACATCATAGAGTCCCCTTTTTTTTAGTAGTGCTCTAGGACACCTAAAGAGGAGGACCAATTGAGGAATATTCCATATGCTTTGGCAGTGGGAGCCTCAGGTATATTATGCATGAGACTTGATGTCTGTTTTGCTATGGTACAGTAAGCAGGTGTTGGTCTAACATGAGTCCAGTGGACTAAGTGGCAGTGAAGTGTTTTCTCTAGTTCTTTAGAAGAACTAGAGATCCTATGCTGAAGCTGGTTCCAGTCGGCTATACTGATTCAAAACTTCCAGTCATATTAAAATGATGGACGTTTGACATCTAAGTATGTCATTGCCCTTGGAGTGGGAGCCATTAGTGAGGGGAATGTCGAGCAGTATTGTATTGCTGATTTTACAATAAAGTAATTGTGCTCACTGAAGGTTAGGCTCAGTACATTTTTGGTTCAAACTTAAAAGGGGTTAGTATGGACTTTGTCATAAATTTGATTTAGGACAAGTGGGAGATTGTTCGGAGCAGTGTCCTGAAAATCCAGATTTATTCTTAATATATTAGTTTAATTAATAAATAAAATTGAAGTTCCAATCTTCTCCTAGTTGAATTTGTGTATGTGAGTATTTATACTACAGGTGATTTTTTTCTGGGAGACATCCATGGGATGAGTGTAGCCCTCATACTACAATTTACATGTTAGTTTTAAGTGGTTTATGAAACTAAGCCACAGATAGACTTAGAACAAATGGTACAGATTATTGTTTGAAAGACTCGCAATCGAAGACAAGTTTGGACCACTTGTACTTTAAGACTATAACGTGGAACTTTAGATAACTTGTCTTGGCCATGTGGATGGAGATCCAAAAGTGTTAAATTAGTGTGTTTAATAAGATTGACACACTAAGTTGGACCATGTGCGTTACTTATTTCTAGACTACTATCGGAGATGAGTAATTCACGTAGTACTGTTTGAACGACAACTCTAAATCCTGGGAGTATTCTGGACTTGTGCATGGAGCGTTAGTTACTTTAGTGTACTATAAGTAAGGTCTAAATGAATGACTGAAATCCCACGTAAATTGGGTAGCAGCATGAAGTGTGACAAGGATCATGTATTGAATAGGGATCTACAGTCTCTTATGAGATACAGATGTCCCCTTAGTTGATTTGCAAATATTTGCATAGTTCAAACACTTTGGCCAAAGTATACTAAGTGTTTTATATTTGGAATTTATACTATAAAAATGTTCAAGTATAAACTAATTATTCAGTAAAAGGCGAGTCTGTATCTAATGGAGAAGCTGTGAGAAGGATAATGGTAGTGGTTATGTTTATCCTTTGCCATGGACATCTAGTGGAGGGGTTTTTGTCATCAATACAGTCATTAGGGAGATATCGAATAAATAATTTAATTTTGGAATTAAGTCTCATTAAATGGTAATTAAATTAATATCATGATATGGTTTAATTTAACCCATTTGGAGCTATATTTAAATTGTCCCTGAGGTCCTTGCGCAAGCCTCTGTAGTTTATTACCAAAAAATATTAAAGAATTCATGAGATGATTTTATTTATCCATAAGATGGGTAAATTAATTTTGCCAAATATTATTCATGAGATGAATAAAAGTTAAAAATTATAAAATAAAATAATTTTGAAAATTAAAATTTATAGGATGAATTTTTTTATGTGGAAAACAAGGCAAAACAAAAAAAAATCACAAAAACAACTGCACAGGTCCCGCGATCTATGTCTTCACTGATGGACCAGCCAGCACGCGACACATGTCTCCATCTGAAGACACAAGGGGAGATCCGCCTGCGCCCGCATCAGCTAATCAGGCAATGACACATGGCACGCGGTGAGAGGCCCTCACAGGCAGTTTGCACTGTTACAAAACGAGGCATTTTGAGCTGTATTTAAATGAAACGATGCGTTTTGATGTTAACTGGTGAATCCCACATTGAAAAATTAGATTTTTTTTGCTCTGGTATATTCCTATAAATAGAGGGGTTTATTTCAAGGTTTGGCATTGAAGTTGAAATATTTCTTTAGGGTTTTTGAAACTGTTTTGGAGGCCTAATTAGAGAGAAAATTTCCATCAAAATTTTTCTTTCCTCAGTTTAATATTTTTCGGAGCCCTTCCTCCGGGCAGATCGGGGTCATTGGGCAGAAGGTCTCAAGGTCTCGATTTTGAAGAATATTATTGTCTTTCTAGTTTTTCTTTTATTGGAGCTCTTTTAGGTATGTTCTTTCTTTTCTTCTCTTTCAGTTTTCGCTTTTCTATTTATTTACAGTAATTATTATTATACCTATTCAAGTTTATGTATTGTTATGAATGTATTGGAGTAAAAGGCCTGTAGATCTAAATTAAAAATTTAGATCTGATGATTTAAATTATGAATTTAAGTTAGTAGATTTAAAATTAGGAGTTTTAAATCAATTCTAGGCTTAGAGTTATGAATTCTAAACCTGTTCCACTGCCTAAACTTTAGGGGCAATTTTTGAAATTCATGCCAACAACCGGTATTAAGGCAAAGGGTTTATAGAGATAAACCTATTCCCGAAAACTCTTGCACATGAGGTGTCACGAAGTGTGACTCTCCGACCGGGGGCTTAAGTAGAGAGAAGAGTCTCCTACTCTAAGTGCTCTAATAGGTGCCTATTGTTGTGACCATAGTTGAGAAATGTGAACCCAATAGTCGATATTAGAGTTTATTTTTTAACAAAATTTTTTATGTTTTTCCCAACAGAATTTTCATCAACCATGCCAAGTGCATAAAGGAAATGCTAAAGAAATTTAGCCTAGAAAATTTCAAAGCAATAGCAATACTAATGAGCTCAACTCTTAAATTAGATATGGATGACAAAGGTAAAAAGGGGGACCAAAAGCTATATCAAGGTATGATCGGATCCCTTCTTTACGTTACCGGTAGTAGACCTGATATGTTGTTCAGTGTATATTTGTGTGCTAGATTTCAAGCATTTCCAAAGGAATCTCTTCTATGTGCCATGAAAATAATATTTCGATACCTAGTTGGTACTTCTACTTTTGTCATATTTACCCTAAATGTGATTTCTTTGATTTAGCTGGATATAGTGATGCTGATTTTGCTGGATACAAAGTGGACTGAAAATCAACTAGTGGTACTTGTCAATTTCTTGGTCACATTTTGGTGTCATGGTTTAGCAAAAAAGCAAAATTCCGTTGCTTTATCCATTGCTAAGGCCGAGTATGTTGCATGTGGTAGTTGTTGCGTTCAAATGTTATGGTTAATGCACCAATTAAATGACTATAGCATTCATATTAACCATGCTCCCATAATGTGTGATAACGCTAGTGCTATATGCCTCACTAAAAACCCGGCTCAACATTCATGAACAAAGCGTATTGAGGTTCGACATTATTTCATTCGTGATCATGTACTCAAAGGAGATCTCATTGTAAAATTTGTTCCCACCAATGACCAATTAGCAGATATTTTTACTAAACCTCTAGGCGAATAAATCTTTTGCAACGTTAAAAGTAAAATTGGCATGTGTAATCTATCATCTTGACCTTGATTGTATACATGAGTCATTTGCATTTAATATTGAGTTTTAATACCCATCATAAAAGAGCTCCAATGGTCCAAGTATTCTTATTTAATTCATGGATATAGAAACTTAGACCAATTTTTAAAAATATCAAAAAAAAAAACCTTTTTTTTTCTTTCACTTCCCAATCTTAACCCCTCTTCAGTCATCTTCAACACTCTCTCTCTCTCCCTCTCTCTCTCTCTCTCAAACCCTAACACTTTTCCTTCAAATTGTTTCCAAAACCATCATATTTCTTCAAATTTCTTCCAAATTTTTACTAGAAATTAAGTTTCTAACTACATTTCAACATCAAAACCTTCAATTTTTGCCAGATACTCATCTTTTCCTCATTAAATAAATAAAAATAATAAATAAAAATTTGGAGCTACATTATCATTATTATACAAATACTATACTTTAAGTGTTGTAATGTTATGTTTCATCCTTGTGTTTATTCATGCTCGTGCTAACATTTTCTATCCCTCATCTTGTACTTTTTGTTGATGACAAACAGGGGGAAAAATTGGTGTGTAATATTCATGCATAGTTATGTGCCTGATTGAGAAATGTTAAAAATGATCCTTAAAATGCATCAACTTAGGGGGAGCAATTGGATTTGAACCATAATCATGATATACATTGCTTCATAAGTTCATAGTCATGTGCATGCTTTAATAAGTGAATACTTTTATGGTAAAATTTATGCTTCAACTTTCACATTTCCAAGAGAAAATACCAAATGTTTATCATGATCAAAAAGGGGGAGATTGTTGACCCTAAAGCCAATATTATTGTAATTATTATGATAACAACTATTTAGTGAATCATGAGATTTAAATTGTTCTAATCTTATTTTTAAGTAACTTATAAGAAAGCTAGGAACATCAAGATTAATCATAGATACGAAGCTTTCCAAAAGATGATAAATCAAGAGAAAAAGAGATAAAAGCTGAAGAGAAGATTTATCCAAATTAAAGAGAACGCGATCTGAGTCCGAGCATCATAAAGTTATTTATTTTTATTGTCTAGGACTTAGGATCAAGATATATCAATTGAGTCCAAGTCTTAATATTGATATGTGATGCTCTTACAAAAATGTTTTTGAAATATAATTTACAAAGTTTATTTATCAAATTTTATTTAAAAAAATTTAAGTCAAAATTAAACCAGTCTAGTTTATTAATTAAAATATGTTTTTTAAAGATTGGTTCTTTGAAAAGTATGATCAAATCAAAAAAAGATAAAATTTTAATGGGCGATGATTTAGCTTGATTTATGGAACCAATCATTTTAATGATCAAAGTTAAGTGGGAAATAAATTCAAAAAATTGAACAAATATAGCAATCAATCAATCAAGTTTTTGACTTAGGAAATGTGATAAAAGTATCCCACCAATCAAGAAAATTGATCAAAATGTGTAAATGCACTTGGGTAGGCTGAGTGTCGACACACAGGCTTACAATAGCCACCAAGAGCTGCTGTGTGTCAACACACAGACTGAAAAAGCTCAAAATGGGTACTTTTGAGTTGATTTATTTCCAAAACCCTTTCCCAACTTTTTGAAGGTCTTGTTGGCCCTCATTTGCTTATAAATAGGGCTTGAATGCTTTCATTGAAATCATCCAATACTCTCTAAGCATTCTTTGATAAAAAGTTTTCTTACATACTTGCGCTTTAAAGGTTTGTTTCTAAGCTTTGTTTAAAACTTTTATTAGAGCATCACTTGTTCTTTTGTTGTTGATCTTTGAGCTTTATTGCCATATCCTTAGCTTTGTCTAAGCTTGATCAAGTGTCAATTCACTCTTGAATGAGTGAAGAATTTGAGTGCTTTAATTCTTTCATTACTTTATTCAAATTTGTTGCATTGTAAGGGTTGGATCCTGAGCCTACGATTAAAAAAGAATCAGTTGCAAAAGGTTGTTCTTGAGCCTACGTACAAAAAAACCGGTTGGATCCTGAGCCTATTTTTGAAAAGGATTATCGAGCTTAGTTAAAGACTCAAGTGACTAAAAGTAGTCACTTGAGAATTGGACTAGCTTCCGGTTTGGAAGTGAACCACTATAAAAAATGTTTTTGCATCCATTTTATTTTTGTCTTTATCTTTTTCATTTGACATTTATTGTTTAGCTTTTAATTAAATTTTTGGTTTATAAATTTAAATTTTCATTTACCACTAAAGGACCTAATTCACCCCCCGTCTTTGGTTGCTATTTGGACCTTCAGTAACCTTCCTCAATCTTGGATAAGAAGATGTGAAAGATACTTTAGTTTTTACAAAAATGAAGAGCACGAGAAGGTAGAACTGGCAGATGTACATTTGTGTGGTGAGATGGAGACTTGGTACTGTGGATTGATGCGTACTAGGCCTACGATTACTTGAACTAAGTTTGCTAATGAGCTGTGTGACAGATATGGTGATGAGGATGTTAGTGAGGGTGTGGAAAATTTTAACAAGGTTGTTCAAACTACCTCAGTAAAAGATTACATGACACGTTTTGAGGGATTGAGAGGTAGGATGTTGTCTGTGTATCCTACAGCTCCGGTGTCCTACTATGTGTCAAGTTTTGTAAGTGGTCTCAAGCCAAGAATCAAGAGTTTGGTGAAGGCCTTTGATCCCTATAGCCTTACTCAAGCATACTCCAAAGCTAAGAAGGTTGAGAGTTTAGTGTTAACAAGTTTAGATTCTTAGAGGTCAAAGGGCAATTTCAGTGGACCTTCTTCCACTAAGTTTGCTCAAAGTACTAACAAGGCTTGTGGCAGTGAAGACAGGAGACCTCAAAAGCTTTGTTTCAAGTGTGACCAAAGGTATTTCTTTGGTCACAAATGCGATCCTAAGTTCTTAATGGAAGTATCTAGTGAAGAAACAGTGGAGACTGAAAAGGATGGTGATATTGATTGCAAGGAACTATTGGAAGAGGTGACAATTAACATTAATGAAGAAAACGATGTTGAGAAATCTGTTCAAGCATTGACAGGTAGTGGTTCACACAACACTATATGCATTGAGGGAGTATCAGGACAGTGAGAGTTGTTAATACTAATTGATAGCGGATTAGCTCATAATTTTGTGGATCCAAAAGTTATGAGAGCCATGGGACAAGAATTGATTTAGATCAACCCTTTATCAGTCACGTTGCTGATGGGAATTCGATATTGATACACACTAAGTGTAAGAACTTCTGTTAGAAGATGCAAGGGCGCAAATTTGAATATGATTTCAGGGTTTTGAAATTAGGAGGCTGTGATATCGTATTGGGAGTGGACTGGATGAAAAGCTTTAGCTTAATACTCTTTGATTTCTCTCAATTAACTGTGCCCCTTGAGAAAGATGGAAAGAAGGTGCAATTGCAAGGAATTGTGGAACATGGTCAACTTGAAATTAGGAGGCTGTGATATCGTATTGGGAGTGGACTGGATGAAAAGCTTTAGCTTAATACTCTTTGATTTCTCTCAATTAACTGTGCCCCTTGAGAAAGATGGAAAAAAGGTGCAATTGCAAGGAATTTTGGAACATGGTTAACTTCAATTGATGAAGGGGAAAAGCTTGCAAAAGGTGCTCACGAGGGATGGCTATAGTTGGGTAGAACAGCTGTACTCACTCACCGCTGACTTAGAAGTTGAATCCACTGAGTCTAATGCTGAATTGACTGCCTTGCTTAAGGAGTATTGAGAATTGTTCGAGCAACCACATACATTGCCACCCAAGAGGGTGCTTAATCATGCAATTCCTTTGAAAGAGGGGACTGATCCTATGAATTCACGGCCTTATAGATATCCTCGTTCACGGAAGGATGAAATTGAGATACAAGTTGAGGAGTTGTTGAAAACAAGAATCTTATAACACAGTCACAGTCCCTTTTCCTCTCCTATAATTTTAGTGAAGAAAAAGGATGGAACTTCTAGAATGTGCATTGATTATCGACAATTGAACTCTCACATGTCAAGGGCAAGTTTCCCATTACTATTATTGATGACTTGTTGGATGAATTGCATGGAGCTTGGTATTTCTCTAAATTACTTAAGGTAGAGTTATTATCGGATTAGAATTCAAGAAAAAGATATTCATAAGACATTTTTTCGAACTCATCAAAGGCATTATGAATTTGTGGTGATGCCCTTTGGACTATCAAATGCACCTTCAACATTCCAGGCATTGATGAATATTGTATTCTTGCCATATTTGAGGAAGTTTGTGCAAGAATTTTTTGATAATATTTTAGTCTACTGCCGTACCCTGTAGAAGCTTTATTTCCATCTTGAACTGGTTTTTCAATCCATGAGGCAACACAAGCTTTATGCAAAGTTGTCTAAATGTACCTTTGCTAAGGCACAGGCAGAGTATCTTGGGCATGTTATTTCTGGAGAGGGTGCTGCAACTGACCAAAGTAAAGTACAAGCAATGAAGAAGTGGCCGCAACCTAAATCCCTTAGGTAACTAAGGGGTTTCTTGGGGTTAACTGGATATTACCACAAGTACATAGCTGGTTATGGCATTATTGCGAAACCATTAATAGATCTACTGAAGAAAGATGGGTTCATATGGGATGATAAAGCAACAGAAGCCTTTGAACGCTTGAAGCAGGCTAATGGCTCTTGTGCATGTGATGCGGGATTTCAGCTTACCCTTCTTGTTGGAAACTGATGCTTGCAGTACTGGTATTGGCGAAGTGCTTTCTCAGAATGGAAGACCTTTGGCTTTTCTTAGTCAAGCTTTGGGTCCTAAGAATCAGAAGTTGTCTATTGATAAGTCTAAATTAGTATATAATTTTTCTATATTATTTGAATAAATTTTTAAATATTTTACAACAAACTTTTATCTCTTTAGCTTGATTTTGCTCTTTTTCACTCATATTGCCATTTTCTTGCAAAAACACTCATTTTATGCTAGTTCTTGCTAGGTTTTATCATTAACATCAACAAGAAAAAGCAATATACACCAAACCAACAAAAAAAAAAAGGGCAAAACATAATGATTAACATGGCTAAATCAAGAACACAACAAGTTCATGAACAATACAATTCAACTTGAAAAAATGGGTAACAAAATGTACAAATCAAGTGCAAGTATTAATTAAACAATGCATTACCATGTCAAATTTGATGTAAAATCTGAATTTAGGTGTGCCTAAGCTCAAAATTTTGAAGAAATTCAGCAAAGAATAGCCAGAATAGAGAAAATGCACCAAGCCCAACCAATCCATTTAACTTGCAATTTTGGGTGGCAAAATGGACAAATAATATGAAAGAACTTCTTGATCACTTCATTAACATGTTCAAGTTGATGTTAATGCTTTTTTTTGGGCAGTGCAAAGCAATAAAAAAATGAAAAAAAATCGAGTTGAACACCTATCGCAGAATCTGGGTAGCAAGGGTGCAGGTGCTGTCGCAATCAGCTTCAACTTGCATTTTAGGAGCAAAAACTCAATGCTTTTCACCCAAATTTATTTTACAAACATACTTTAACATGTATTAACTCATCTTTTGCAAGTTTTGGGTGGTGGAATTCAAAAAAAATGAAAACAAAATGGATGAACAAGCAACACTGCTGCAGCTGCTAAAAATTGACAGATTTTGCACAACTTGCTCATTTTCTCCACTTTGGGCGGCTATATTATGCAATATTTTAGCTAAAATTTATTGTATAGACCTTATAGTACACACACATGATGATTCTTAGGAGAATTTGTGCAATGGAATGTAAAAAAAATTGAGGAAAGAGGAGGGAGAATAGGGCTTCAGCACCAGTTGCAGCTGCCGCAAGTTTCAACTAATGAGGATAACATTTCAAGATTTTTTACAATTTTTTTATTCTAACTCAACTACCATAAATAGGGGATGGTGTGGGGGTGTTTAAGCATCAGATTTCAAAACAAAAATAACAAGATTTGAGTGAGAAAAAAGAGAAAAATCGTGAGAAAGAGGAAAGGAGAAGGAAGGAATGAAGGAAGTTTGGTTTGTAATTTTGTATTTTTAGTTCTTTTTATCATTTTTTTTCTTTCCTAACTTCATGAATTTTTTTGTTTATAATATTTAATATTAAGTTTGTCATGAACTAATTTTGTTATTCTAAGGCTACATCGTAGCCTAAGTCATAATATACGCTTATTTCTAATTCAAAGTATTCAATATTTATGTTATTGTATTGTTAAAGTGTTTATCATTGTTCTTCATGAGTTTTAAATTCTTGATCACCATTTAAAGCCTATAATAATTCATAATGAGTCTGATAGGAGATTTATGATGATTGCTGAGGTGATAAGCACCACAAATTGGGCAAATGGTCGAGAGAGATTAAAGCGATTTGTATGGTTTTCAAAAAAAAGAAAATCATACAGCTTTAAAAACTCTTTTCTTATTTAAACTCAGGCACAACAGTGATGGGTTAATATGTTAAAGAGTATGCTAAATGTTGCTCGAGAGAGAATATTTAGCAAATTAGGATTTTTAACCATCAATACACAATAACAACTTGAATATTGAGAATAGAAACGGTGTATTGATGCAACTAAGGTGAAATCGGATGCCTTAGACTTTATAAACTGATAAAACCAACAAAAAATTAGCACATTATAATCTCGTTTTAACTTTTGTTTCTTTTTATTTTATTTTATTTTATTTTATTTCATATCAAAATCCTAAATTTTTCAGTCTTTCAAATTGCATTAAAGCCACAAATTTTGGTATTCACTCAATACAATCCTCGTGGGAATGATACTCTACTCACTTCTATGTTACTTGGTACGACTAGTGCACTTGCTAATGCATACGCAAAGTCTACATCATCTATTTACGAGAAAGAGTATATGGCTATACTCGTAGCAGTTCAGAAATGGCGGCATTACCTCGAGGGACATCAATTTGTGATCAAGACAAATCAACAAAGCCTCAACTATCTTCTTGAGCAAAGAATTTCGACAAGGGTTCAAAGGAAAGGGCTAATTAAGATGCTGGGGTTAGAATATACAATTTAGTACAAGAAAGGGGCTGAAAATGTTGTTGCTAATGTCCTTTCCAAAAGATTGGAGGAATTGGATGTTGAAGGATCTTATGCAGCTATTACTCAAGTAATTCCCTTATGGATGACAGAGGTGATCAATTCCTATGAGCGTGATGCTTTTGCTCAGGCATACATTGTTCCCAATAGCATACAAGCTTGTTCTGACAAAACTGATGCAAAGGTGACAGTGAGCAATGGAATTGTTCGAGTTAAGGGCAGAGTTTACATTGGTGAAAGCCAGGGACTAAGGAAGCAAGTCATCAATGCTTCACATGACTCGCCATGGGGAGGCCACTCCGGTATAGAGGGTACTTATAGAAGAACTAAGCTATATTTCTAGTGGAAGGGATTGAAGAAAGATGTGCTAGAGTTTGTGCAGCAATGTGAAGTTTGTCAACAGACAAAGGTTGAGCATACTTCCTATAAAGTGTTGCTGCTGCCACTTCCAATTTCAAAGGGAGCTTGGGCTCACATAAGCATGGATTTTGTGGAAGGCCTACCTAAGTCAGAGGGAAAAGAAGTCATTTGGGTGATTGTGGATAATTTCACCAAGTTCGGGCAATTTATTGGTTTCCATCATCCCAATACCGTAGAAAAGTTGGCAAGATTGTTCTTGGGTATAGGCTTCATGGACTTCCTCCGTCTACTGTTTTTGACAGAGACATGTTGTTCACAAATTCTTTCTGGTGCAAGTTTTTTCCATTGTTGGACACCACATTGGTTATGAGTTCTTTGTACCATCCACAATCTAATGGCTAGATTGAGAGGGTTAATCAGTGTATTATGCAGTATTTGAGAGGGATGACATTTACTCATCCTAAGTAGTGGTACAAGTATTTGTCTCTTGCTGAGTATTGGTACAATACTCATTTCCGCTCTTCTTTAGGTTCAACACCTTTTAAGGCCTTATATGGGTATGAACCACCATCTCCTTTGGTACAACAAGGAATGGTTTCTCATGTTGATGGAGAATGATTTGCTACTGAATAGAGCTCAGTTAACACGACAGCTCAAGGACAATCTTAAGTTGCCACGAGTGAGGATGAAATTTTTTGCAGATAAGAAGAGGATTGACAGGAATTTTGAGGTTGGAAATCTTGTTCATCTCAAGTTGCAGCCATATAGGCAAAGTTTAGTGGCTATTTGCTTAAACCTCAAGTTATGAGCCAGGTACTTTGGGCCTTATAAGGTTCTAGACAGAATTGGCAAATTAGCCTACAGATTAGATCTTCTAAGAGATAGCTTGGTCCATCCGGTGTTCCATGTTTCTTTGCTTAAGAAGCATGTGCTAGATAAAGTCAAGGGAGTCGTTCCTTCCAAGGTCAGTTGATTTAAGAACCTACAGCCATCCTTGACAACAAAGTGGTGCAGGAGCACGGGATTGACACCAGAGTGGTGCAGGAGCATGGGATTGACAGCAAGCAGGTGTTGATACAGTGGGCTAATCTTGGCCCTAAAGGTTCTACATGGGAAAGCTGGAAGTTTCTTAAGTCACAATTTCCTTCCTTCCATTCTTGAGGCGAGAATGTGCTTGAGGGGAGGGTATTGTCATGGTCAAGACTGATTTTATTTGGTCTTATCGGGCTCTTTAGCAGTTGGCGAGAAAATTAGTTGCAATTGAGGTTCTTTTGCTTTTGGCGGCAAAGTTAGTTGTTGATTAAAGTTTTGTCTTGCTCTTAAGTCAATTGTGGCGGTGGTTCAGGCTGTTTGAGTCAGTAAGTTGCAATATTAGAGTCTAGATTCATTGTTTTTTTATTCTATCTCGTAACTAACATAAATAAGGGATTAGTTGTAAGGTTTGATTCATTGAATTATCAATAATTGACATTTTCTCTCTCTCATCTAAACTCTTTCTAATTTCTCATCTCCTTCCCTTCTTTTCTCATCTAAACTCTTCCCTATCCTATCCAAACCTAGGTTAAGATTCAAGACTGAACTTGAAGCTTAACAACTTCCATATGACCCTAGTGTTCATTGAAAAGAAACATAGAAGATAAGTGTATCACAGGCTGAATATGCTAAGATAATTGGTAACGTAATGTTCTTAATGAACTACACTTATCTTGATATTGGTAATGCCATTAGTAGACTTAGTCGCTGCACCCTTAACCCTGGTGATGAGCACTAGAGTGTGTTGACAAAGCTATTAAGGTATACTAAAGGTGCCTTGAATTGGGATTTACACTCTAAGAAATTCCCTGCTATGTCAAATGGATATTGTGATATTAATTGGGTGTCTAATTATGATGAAATTCATTCTACTAATGGCTATGCCTTTGTGCTTGCTAACTATGCTATTTCATAGAAATCATCTAAACAAACCTGCATTGCAAAATCAACTATGGAATCTGAAATTATTGCCCAAGGGATGGTAGGTTCGGAAGCTGAATGGCTAAGGAATGTCTTAGGAGACATTCCATTATGGGGGAAACCCATGCCTTTAGTCTAGTACACTGTGACTACGAACAACCACTGGAGGTTCTCAAAGTGAGGTATATTTGACTCAGACATGGTATTGTGAGAAATTTGATCATAAATAATGTGGTCTCACTCTAGTCTGTAAAGATTGAGAAGTACTTTGTAGATCCTCTAACAAAAGGCTTTGCAAGGAAAATGATAAATGGAACAACGGAGAAAATGAGGCTAAAGCGCACTTATGTCTCATAATCTTGATGGATACCCATCTCGAGAGTTATTCAGGAATTCAATGGGTCAAACAAAGTTAAAGACAGGGAAATTTCTGTTAGTCACTTGAACCCATTCTGAGATGTTGCTCTATTAGTGGCTTTGAGATCTTTTAATACTGCTATGACGTAAGGTTAAGCTTAAGGCGCTTCATGTTGTTCATAGCCCATTGTGGTGTTGTGGGCAGCACACCTAATGGACACACCGTACTTTCATGATGTGAGGATGAGCTGAAGATAATTAATAATGTCCGTAGCCTATAATAGTGGTATGGGGCAGCGCACCTAATGGACTCACCTACAGGATCGTGGGAGTAGAAAGTCCCTCTATCAAGAGTAAGGGCTTACTTTATAGAGCTTTTTTAAGAACACTAGATTTCAGATTGTGTTTAGAGGGACCTCATATGTCCTAAACACATAGTATGTTTCAACCTCAAGAGCTACATGAAAGGGTTAGGTATGTTCTTCATAATGACTGCTCATAGGTCAAGACTTTATTCACCTTAGGTGGTTGTGAGACATGCTTAGTCAATAGGAGGTGATTTAAGTCCAAAAGACATTAGCATCGATAATTATGGGTCTCATTACTCAGTAATCCTCTACCTTTCTTTCCTTTTCTCAAAATTGAACCAAGTGGAGGATTGTCGGAATTTGAGGGTAGTGTGTTCAATTTTGTCTCATCTTATGAAAAATCTCAATCCCACATAGCAAAAATAGAGGTAGGAAGTCTTGTTTATTTACTCCCTTGTCATTGTACTTGTTAAAGTCATGTAGGTCTAGAGTGGGCTCAGTGAGCCACAAGCGCGTGAGGGCGTGCTCCGCCCGTTGTGCCAAGTCTTTTGCTAACCTATTCTTATGACCACTGTATTTATTCAAGTTGTCGTGAATGAACTCAAGGTGAATTCTTATGTTTGGGTAGTGCTCCAGGCCTTTGGCTATAAGCTCGAGGTACTATTCTTTTCACCAGTCTCGGGATTCGAGGCTGCAAGCTCGAGCTTAAGTATTCATTTTTTTATTGTGTCAACTCCTACTATTTCCATAGCCATTTTCCCATAACTAAAGCTGGATTTTTGGCTCTCCCATATTTGCCACTTTCCTTGTTTAAGCGGATTATTACGCCATGTTCTTTTCCTTAATGTGCAAGTGAATCTCCTATGAGCACCTTGCCTTAATGGGTCATTAAATGCACTAGAATTTACATAAACTCTTAGCCTTCTTCTCTCCCTCACATTCTCAAAAATATTTTTTTCTCCTTCATTACTGAACAAGTTGAGGTGATCACCGTGTTAGCCCTAGGGGTTAGAGTGCCATCAATCCCACTGTACCTCTATGGGGGTATAAATGACTTAGGGCAGTGGATTCTCTAGGGCATGGCAATTCTTCATTCCTTTGTTTCCCTTTTGTCATTTATATTATGAATCTGTATTTTCAAAATTTGTAATTCGTGAACGTACTTTTGTTATATTGAAGTTATATTTTTATTGTTATTAACCCAATTTTACCAACACAACACGATACATGTTCGTATCCTTATGTGCAGAAGTGCACGCCCCAACATCATTCAGTGCTGGGTCACTCAATCACAACCAAGTTGCTTAGGAAACTTTTATAATTGCAGCAGTAAGGGGCATGTTTCCTCCTTCCAAGGTCTTGGATGGTCGTTAGACATTTATAAGGGAAATTGTTCATTTGGCTTGTAAACCCCATCTTCGTTTGATGCTATTTGTTGAATGCATTTTATTTACATCATTGAGCTTTGTGTTCAGCATGTGATTGTTTGTCGTATGCTTAAGTGGAAGTAGCACATCGCCACACTCGCACACTTGACCTTCGATGACTAGAGAATTCTAGTCTTTTAGGCCATTAACTGCTCTAAGTGACCTATCGCATAGGCTAGCGTGCTATCCTCAGCGGGTAACGCATGCTGCAGGATTCCTATTCCCAGCACCATGTTATGATCCGAGAAATCAAGGTTCGGGCTGTGCTGCTGTCTGTTCTATTTGGTGCTGCTGCTTGGGTGTTCTGCTGCTGATATGCTGCTGTTGTGTTGATATGCTGCGTGAGCTGGTATTAGTTGTTGGTTAGTTTGATTAGTTAGTCAATAATGCATGCGCTTAGTAGTTATATTGGTTGTTGTAATTGTAATAAGCTGTTAGTTTGAATCTGCAGCAGCAGGGGGTCGGTTAACAGTAGGACGTTAGCACGGGTCTGTTAGGTTAGTGTTTTAGCGCCAATAATTAGGATTTAAATGTTAGTTGCATAAATTCTAGATATTGCTAGATGTTGGTTAGCTTGAGTAAGTCTAGATACATTGTCTTGCTTGCTTAAGCTTGCCTATAATTAATAGTTGATGTAATAATCTGAATCATTCAATGAAAATATCTGAAATTGTCTCAATTGAGATTAATATTCTCTCTCTCATCTAACTCTCTCTACTTCTCATCTCCTTTCCCTTCTTTCTCTCATCTAAACTCTAAATCTCTACTTTCTCATCTCAATTTCCCTTCTATCTCATCTCATATTCTCAATCTATCTGCATTAAATTCAATTTACGTTCATGGTTCAAGTTCGAGCGTAACAATTGGTATCAGAGCCTCGTTTGGCTTCCAATCGAGTGCGTAAACAAAAAAAAAAAAATTCAGTTTGAGTTTAGGGACAATTGGATCAAGATCAATTCAGACTTGTGATTCTCAAATTTGATCTTGAAATTCAAAAAATTGTTGATCATATTCAGGTTCTGTTTTGAGCTCAAAATTGTAATTGTTCAAAACAACTTGAGTTGTGTTAGTGTTGTTTTGAAGTTGAGGAATATCAACTTCAGATTGCTGCTCAATTTTTGTGAAATTCAGATAAAGAAATTGATGTTAATTCAGTGACTGAAAGTTGCAAAGAGCTGCACCGAATTGAAAAAAAAAAAAATAATCTGTCAGCCTAGGCGAAAATCTGACAACAATCTGAGCTCCGAAGGAGTCAAAATTCGATTTCGTTCTTGAAGATTGCTTTGACTATTGTGTTGAAGACTTGATTGCGATCTTGAATCGAGTTAATTCAGAACTGTAAGTCTGAATACTCAAGAAAGAATCGCAATTAGGGTTTGTCGAATACTCTATGCGCGAAATCTGCAAGCTAGGGTTTATCATCAGTGACGATCATGGAACCGATAGCACGGGATTGTTGTGCAATCGAAGGAGTACAACTTCATAAAACAATTGATTGTTGAAGAGTTGCAAAACAAGTTTTACATTTTCGCTATTTTTGAACTTGTATTCTGCGAACTGAGTTGGTTCAAGATTAAAGTTGTCGTTCATTCTCGATATGGCTGAGTTGAAAGAGCAGTTGGAGAATTTAATAAAACAGAGACAAGAATGGATTCAAGCACGTGAAGAATGGATACAGGAATGGAGACAAGCATTTCAAGAATGGAGACAAAAATGTAAGCAGCTAATGGAGAAACGGCAATATACAGCTCAACCGGTTGCTAACATCAGTGGTGATTGTGCTGGTGTTCTTGATGCAAGTGAGTTTCCGGAGTTAGCTGATGGGGTTAGACAATGGGAGTTCCGTTTTGAGCGAAAAGAGAGAGTGGAATCTGTTGTTGTTGACGATGAACTCGACCATGACAATGCCGAAATTGAAGAACACAAGCTAGAAGAACCTGAGTTTGAACAAGATAATTCTTATGAAGACTCTATGCGAGAGTTAGAGTCTCTTAACGATGTTGAGGTACAATATGACATATGTCCGAAATGGGAATATGATTTTCATGTAATTGGAATGTTAAAGAGTACAAAGAGTAAAGTGAAGAGGAATCATCTTAACGACGCATTGAAAGATTTTAGGGAAGCAAAGAAGATTACAAAAAAAAAGTTGAAGCATACGGATATGTTGCAGCCTATGAGGTCTAATGATCAACAAAAGATAAATCAAGGTGTTGCTCTTCCTGAGGTAAATGCTGTTAGACCAGTTCCGAATGGGCATGTTGATATGCAGGGGTTGGTTGTAGCTGAACCCGTGATTCCAACTAAAAAAACTAAAGTTGTTGCTAAAATATCACTGAACGCATCTCCACGTCCGTTAAGTGTTACTCTTTGGCAAGGTTATATGCAGAATCAAAACATTTTCACTGCTAAGCAATGTTTTTCTGTTGAGAAGCCAAATGTTTCTGCTGCAGTATCATTAAAAATAGATCAGAGTGTGCATAAGTTCGCTTTTAGGTGAGCTGGAGCATTAACTCAGGACCAAAACGACATCATCTTGGTGGCTTTTCAAGGTTCCTTGTATGATTACGCAGGTGTAGTGGCTGAAATGCACTATAGGCATGCCGATCGGCAAGTTCGGGATGAACTATGTCTTTATTTAAAGGAAATTACGACTCATCCACATGCAAGTGCTTGTGATAGGTTGCCTCCCGAACCGGGAGAAGCTTTTCAAGACCAAATGAAGCTGAGAGGAGTTGACTTTATGCTGACAAGATGCACTCGAGCTGCGAGAGTGCGTTTCAAAGTTCACAACAAACAAAGCTTGGTTTTTAGGCCAGCAATTGAGCTGATAAATGTACTTGATCCGGTGCTTAGTTTGGGATCTAGGTCATTACAAGTTGATGAAATTGTGCAGCAATTCAGAAGGGAAAGGATGCATATATCAGAGATCGAAGTGAAGATGTTCAAGGCTGATCTGAAATTCTGGTATTACAAGGGGGGTGACAGGCTGATTTGGTTCGATCTGAATAGACCACCTGAAGTTTACTCCAAATCAGATGCAAAACATCTTAGCAAGGATCGGAAGCAGCTCATCTGTGGGACTATCTGTGTCGGAATTGGTTAAATTGACATGTTGTTGGTAGACTTCCTGCTGAACTCAAGGCTAAGTTGCTTCAGAACTGCTCTCAGTTGTAATTCTAGCTTGAAGTTCATCACCATCAACTCAATTCCCTACCTTACATCAATGCGTGATTTTTAAGTCTCATTCTCTTTCAATCTTGAGGATAAGAATGTTTTCAAGGGAAAGGGAATGTTATGATCCGAGAAATCAAGGTTCGAGCTGTGTTGCTGTCTGTTTGTTTGATGCTGCTGCTTGGGTGTTCTGCTCCTGATATGCTGCGTGAGCTGGTATTAGTTATTGGTTAGTTTGATTAGTTAGTCAATAATGCATGTGCTTAGTAGTTATATTGGTTGTTGCAATTGTAATAAGCTGTTAGTTTGAATCTGCAGCAGCAGGGGGTCGGTTAACAGCAGGACGTTAGCATGGGTCTGTTAGGTTAGTGTTTTGGCGCCAATAATTAGGATTTAAATGTTAGTTGCATAAATTCCAGATATTTCTAGATGTTGGTTAGCTTGAGTAAGTCTAGATACATTGTCTTGCTTGCTTAAGCTTGCCTATAAGTAATAGTTGATGTAATAATCTGCATCATTCAACGAAAATATCTGAAATTGTCTCAATTGAGATTAATATTCTCTCTCCCATCTAACTCTCTCTACTTCTCATCTCCTCTCTCTTCTTTCTCTCATCTAAACTCTAAATTTCTACTTTCTCATCTCAATTTTCCTTCTATCTCATCTCATATTCTCAATCGATCCGCATTAAATTCAGTTTACGTTCGTGGTTCAAGACCGAGCGTAACACACCATAACACTAATCATCCTTTATTAAGAGTATGGCCTCACACTCTAGAACATTTAAGAGTACCCCTAGTTCTTCTCTCATCCTGCGGATCAAACTCCACCTCTGAAACATGATTAATAAGCACAATGCCAAATTAATTGTAAACAAATCATGACAATTGGTCTAATTTGCAACGAGCATTTCAACCTCTTCCGATAATATTAGACATGTTCTCATGACTTCTTATATTGTTAAATGTTCGTTTTTTTTTTTTTTTTTTTTTTTTAACAATATTTTACGCAATTGTAATTCGCATATATTTAAATTAATATAATCCGAATCCACGCTTCTATAAAATGGGTACACTGCTCAAAGTTGAAGTGGGTTTCTCATAATTTTTGTCCCCCTCCCCTCTCTCTTTTCTTCATCATCATCTTCACCTGAGTGGGAATATGGCAAGTAGAATGGTCTCGTCGCTGCTTTCTCGTTCTCTTGGTAAGATTATTCCAAAACATTTTACTCTTTTCTTCATCTTCCATTTTATTTTATTTTATTTTATTTTATGGTATTGTCTTTTTAGTCAAGTCTCATTGGTTGCTGAGGATTCCAGATATAAATCTAGTAGAATCTCATATTAGAGTTATGAAAGTGAAGAGATCTATTTATATGTGGATCTTCTATGTATGAACTCTGTGGGTCAGGTCTAAAAAACCCGGTGAAATTTAATATGATATCAGAGCGAGTAAATAATCCTGGGCTCGTGTTTGTCGGCACCGTGTCCTTATAAAGAGGGATGCATTTATATTTGTTGCTCCGAAGGCTTCTCTATTATGTTGGATTCAACTGGGTTAGAGAAGGTGATGGATGCATTTGAAATAGACTCATATGTGAGGGAAAGTGTTGAGGATTCCACATGTGAGTCTATGTAGTAGAATCCCACATTGAAGTTGTGAAAGTGAAGAGATCTATCCACCTATTGCTAATTTGTTTTAGGATGGAATCCCATCTAGGCTTATATGTGGATCTCGTATATACTAACTCTATAAGTCGGGTCCAAAAGGCCGGGTGAAATGGTAGTCAAAATAATTGAAATTGGACAAGTTAGTGATTTAAGTTAAATTTCGAAATATTTCCATTACAAATCCTTCTTTGTCACCATATTGATTCAAAATGGACAATTTATTCACCAAAATAGTTTAAAATGGACAAGCTCACCAACCAAATAAAAATGTAAAATTTTATCACTAACTTTATATAAAACCTTATTTAGTCTCTAAAATGATTAAAAAAAGGATAAAATTCAACAGTCAAATTAAAACTAATAAATTTAATTACATTTTCTTGTGTTATTCATTGGATTAGTCTCATTTTTTTTTTCTTTTTGAAAATGGTTATTCATGGTTTATTTTGTAACCAAATTGGTCCTTACATGGTTATTGGTATTAGGAAAAAAATAAAGAATGAGGCACAAATTTTAACATAAAATAAAACACAAGAAAAAAAAAATAAAAAAAATTACGAATTAAGGAGCGATACGTGCATTAAAAATGACAAAAAAGAAGTGATGAGGATCAATTTATGTTACGCTCGGGCTTGAACCACGAACGTAAAAAAATATAAACTATGGATAGATTGAGAATTTGAGACGAGAAAGAAGTGAATTTGAGATGAGAGAGTAGAGATTTAGAGTTAGATGAGATAAGAAGAGAAAGGAGATGAGAAATAGAGAGAGCTAGATGAGAGAGAGAATATTAATCCCAAAATGAGACTTATGTTTGTTATATTAATTGAACGAATTTCTGAATACAGCAGCTCAACTACTTATAAGCAAGAACGAGCTTGTTAATACAATGTATCTAGACTAAACTATTAATAACCAACTACTAAATTATCTAGAGCTTATGAAAATATCTTCTAACTAACTAAAATATCTACTAACATAACTACCTAAGCTAATTGTCGCCAAGACCAACTAACAACCCAACCAAACATATGCTACTGCGGATTACAACGCAGATTAATACATTTCAGCTAAGACAATGCAATGCAACAGTAAGACCCACACAATGCAGCTACTACATTTATTACAATGCAGTAAAGAAGCTAAAGACCAAGCTAATACATCACTAACTACTCTAATCAGCAACTAACCGCACAGCAGTAGCATATTAGCAGCAGCAGCACACCAGTAGCAGAACCTCAGCACAGCAGCAGCACACCAGTAGCAGAACAACATCAACATAGCCCAAACCTCGATTTCTTGGATCATAACATTCCCTTCCCCTTGAAAACATTCTTGTCCTCAAGAATGAAAGAGAATGAGACTTTGAAGATCAATTATTTAGGCTGAAAGATTGTAATGTCCTCCCATATTGGCCAATGTCTTTGATCATAAAATTGTTGCTGTCAGGACTGTGACATACACCTGATGGGAACTTGTTGCTGCAGTATAGATTGGTGAATAACTCACAAATATCCTCCCAATAGCATAGCTTCTTGAAAGGGACCCTATTGATCACAACTCCACTCAAAAAATCATCCCGAACTTGCCGATCGGCATGCCGACAGTGCATAACAGCTTCTGGAACCTAATTTCTTGCTGATCTAACATGCTCTGCAGCAATGTCTTCCAACTTATTCAGCTCAATATCCTTAGAGGAGACAAAGCTTGCAACATTGCCTTTATCAAACATTTGGATGTTGTGAGTTTGAGCATTCAAACAAACAGGTCGTGGGAGTATTTGTTATGAAGAGTCTGGTGGACAATCTTTCTGAACAAATTGCATGCTACAGATTGAATTTGCTCTTGATCAGGTGATCATTCATGTGGACTGTTGGTTCTTTCAAGTTCAGGAACATGATTTTGAGGCCTATCTTCATCTAATTGAAGATGAACTTGAGGACTAACATTTACATTAGCAACTTGAGATCCTTCTTCAACCAACGTCTCCTCACGCTTCATCTTCTTCTTTGTAATCTTCTTTGCTTCCCAAAAATTGTTCAATGCATCATTGAGTCGGCTTCTTTAAGCTTTACTTCTTGATTTCTTCAACACTCCTTTGACATGAAAATCGTATTCCCATTCCGGATACGTGTCATAATGTGCCTCAACATCATCAAGATACTCTAACTCCAGCAAAGAGTCTTCATAAGGATCATCTTGTTCAAACTCAGGTTTTTCAAACTGGTATTCATCACTTTCGGCATTGTCGTGGTCGAATGCATCAACAACAACACCCGTTTCTGCCTTCTCCTTTAGCTTGACATTGAACTTTGGTTGTCTAACGCTATCCACTAGCTCCGGAAACTCATTTGCATCAAGAACACTAGCACCATCAAAACTGATGTTAGGATAAGCTAAATATTGCCGAATCATGATTCGCTGCATCCTTTCATCCCATTCCTGTCTCCTTTTCTGCTCACATTCTTGTTGCTTTTTCTGCCAATATTCCTTACGTTCTTGTCTAAATTTCTCAAAAATCTCATCAAACTTTGATTGAAAAGAGCTCATATCAGCCATAATGAACAACAACTTCAATCTTGAACCAGTTCAAATCGCAGAAATGAGAAATTTGTTCGCACTCTTCAACACTCGATTGTTTAATGAAGTTGTACTCCTTCGTTCGCACAAACAAGCACTAGCTATCGGCTCTACAATCATCACTGATTACAAATCCTAGCTTGCAGAGTTTTGCGAACAACGAATTTGACAAACCCTAGCTTCGAACAATTTCTGACAAAGATGATATCTTGAATAATTCCGACTAAGAATCTAAAATTGGTTCGATTTTTGTCTGTAATGATGATTTAAACACACGATACGCAAAAATCTTCAAGAACGATATTGGATTTCAACACTTTCGCTCCTCCTGTTCACTGTCAGACTTTCATCTCTGCTGACAAATTTTCGCCTAAACAAATCTCGACTTGCTAACATATAATTCTCAAAGATCACCGTAGATTCTGATGAATTCTTACCAAGTCTATGCTTAACAATGCAATTTCATCACAATTCAGCAACAATACTAGCTTCAGCAACAACTGCCAAAATGCAATTCAAAATGCAGAATTAAATTCTGATCACAAAATCTGAAACAAATTTGTATCACAATTATTTTTATTGATTAATTGCAATGCAATCAATCAGATTTTGTATTTTTTTTTTTCGGATATGAGCTTGATTTGGAAGCCGAACGAGGCTCTGATACCAATTGTTACGCTCGGGCTTGAACCAGGAACGTAAACGAATATAAAATGCGGATAGATTGAAAATTTGAAATGAGAAAGAAGTGAATTTGAGACGAGAGAGTAGAGATTTAGAGTTAGATGAGATAACAAGGGAAAGGAGATGAGAAATAGAGAGAGTTAGATGAGAGAGAGAATATTAATCCCAAAATGAGACTTGTATTTGTTGTATTAATTGAATGAATTTCTGAATACAGCAGTTGAACTACTTATAGGCAAGAACAAGCTTGTTAATACAATGTATCTAGACTAAACTACTAATAACCAACTACTAAAATATCTAGAGCTTATGAAAATATCTTCTAACTAACTAAAATATCTACTAACATAACTACCTAAGCTAATTGGCACCAAGACCAACTAACAACCCAACCAAACATATGCTACTGCAGATTACAATGCAGATTAATACATTTCAGCTAAGACAATGCAATGCAACAATAAGATCCACACAATGCAACTACTACGTTTATTATAATGCAGTAAAGAAGCTAAAGACCAAGCTAATACATCACTAACTACTCTAATCAGCAACTAGCAGTAGCATATTAGCAGCAGCAGCACACCAGCAGCAGAACCTCAGCACAGCAGCAGCACACCAGTAGCAGAACAACATCAACATAGCCCAAACCTCGATTTCTCGGATCATAACAATTTAATTATTAAATGATTTCCTTTTTCATATTTGATTGGCTTTTATTTTTTAAAATATTTTATGGTGATTATCGGATCAAAAATTGTTATTAACACGAGAATGATCTAACTTACAAAAAATAATGGCCAAACAATTTCTCTGAAATAACATTATTGCTCTAATAATAACAATTTCACTTTGATATACTTTATTTAAACTGATTTCTCATTCTTTTAATTTTAGACTAATGTCATTAGTACATGAGAACAAATTTAGTTACAAAATATAATATAAAGGACTAATTTGAGTAAAAAATAAGAACAAATAAAATAAGTCAAAAATATAATTAAATTTATTATTTATAACTTGCGTGATAATTGTATTGTTTTTGAATCAATTTATTGGTCATAATGGCGCTTTATGTGAAGTTGAGTGATAAAATTTTGTAAATTTTTACTTGAGTGACCCACTTATTTATTTTACACTTTACCAATTTGTCAATTTTAAACTACTTAGGTGACAAAGTTATCTACGTTAAACCATTTGGTGACAACCTTATGCATTTTAAACAACTTTGGTGATCAAATTGAATTTTTATTAGAAGTTCGGTGATTAAATTTTAAAAGTTTAATTTTGAGGACTAATTGTCCATATGTAACCACTTCGCTGACCAAAATGGAATTCAACTCGTCATTTTGGGCATTGATATTATTGTAGGCTTGATTTCATTTCATGAAGATCTTTCAATTCCTATCATTTTCTTAATTATAGTTAATGATGATAGTTAAGCGAAAAATATTTTTCTTTTTTTTTTTAATATACAAGCAATATGATTTCCTTGCGATAAAAGGAAGAGATTTTCTGCTTTAATTTTTTACTAGTGTTATCCCGTATAATGCACTGGAAGGTGTTTACAATTAAAAAAAAAAAAAAAAAAAAAAGAAATGTTTCATCCGCAATCTCATTGTTTTAAACTTAAATTATCACTTTTAACTACTGACTTCTTATCTAAATTTTCTTTCAATTTTTAAACTATTTTTCAAAAATATGATGCTAAATTAGCCTAAAATTTGTTGATTCAAAATCTTCAACACAAATGTTCAAGAAAAAAAAAATTTGTAAGTCTACAACTTAAAGGCAAGGGTGAATTCATTAACAAGGAAGAGATGGCCTATAATGCTTGAAATTGGAGTTTCGAGGTTTTTGAGAGAAGTGAAGTTTTTGCAATAATGTATAAGATAGAATTTTAAGATGGATATGTGGACACATAAGGAAGGACAGGATTAGAAATGACATCATAAGAAGTAAAGTAGGCGTCACTCTGACAGAGGACAATCTAAGGGAGCAACGGCTGCAGTGGTTTGAGCATGTTAATAGGCGACCCACCTATTTCTTTGTCAGGAGATGCGAACAACTTGTTAAGCATCAATTTGTAAGATTGAAGTTAGCTTGTGAAGAGAGAGAGTTTAGGTAAGAATAAAAGTGAGGTTAGATGAGAATTAGAGAAGAGATGAGAAGAGAGAGAGAAATATCTCAAGCATGAAGTAATTTCTTATTGAATAATCAAGACTTACAAACATTGATCCTCTTGTAGGAGAATCTAGATACAAGGACTCAAAAAATATCTAAATCTAAGCTTAACCGCCAAAACTAGCAAAAATCCAGCTACAACCGACTTTGGTGCCAAAAGCTACACAACCAACATTTGAACTTGGCCCAACTAATGCAATGCAAAACTCCAAAACTTAATACATGAATTACAAGACTTGAAAAGGAAAAATCACAACAATCCCCTCCACTTAAGAAACTCCTTGTCCACAAGAAAAAAAATTTGGAAATTGACTATTCAAGAATGCCAAATTCTCCCTGGAACCAAGAACAACAGTAGGTTGCAGCACCAAAGCTCCATTGGACCCAACTTTCGAGGCAGCCTTTGAACTCTTGCATCCTTTCTTTGCCTCTTTCTTTAGTAATGAAACATGAAAAACTGGATGAATGTTTGCATTAGGAGGTAGCTCAAGCCTATAAGCAATTTTGTCGATCTTCTCAAGGATCTGATATGGACCAAAGAATTGAGCACATAGCTTGACATTACTCCTGACAGCCACGGTAAACTATCTATAAGGCTGTGGTTTGAGGTAAACCATGTCATCCACTTCATAATTCTTGTCCACACGCTTCTTGTCTACATTTTGTTTCATCTTTGCCTGTGTTTGCTGCAGATAACCTTTAAGCATAAGTTGAATGTGCTTCCTCTGTTGCATCAGATCAGAGACTTCCAGAACATATGAAGTCATGTTTTTCTATGAAAAAGGAGTAGGGTAATCATATCCATAAAGAGCTTTGAAGGGAGTAGTGCCAAGAGAAGCACGAGCATGAGTATTCTCCTAATATTCAGCTAGAGATAACCATTTGTTCCACTCCTTAGGATGAGCGAAAACCATACTCCTAAGATATTCTTCAATGCATTAATTGACCCTCTTCATTTGCCCATTAGTCTGTGGATGGTAGGAAGGGCTAAGAGCCAATATAGTACCCATAAGCTTGAGCAGTTCCCTCTAAAAGTGGCTTGTGAAGTTTTTATCTCGATCAGATACGATGGATTGTGGCAATCCATGTAACTTATATATGTTGTCCAAGAAGCATCTGGCTAATTTCTCAGTAATGACTGGCCAGATCAAAGCAATGAAATGACTAAATTTTGTGAAACGATCAACAACAACCCATATCAATTCCTTACCTTCAGACTTAGGCAAGCCTTCAATAAAATCCATGCTTATGTTCACCTAAGCTCCATCTGGAACAAGGAGAGGCTGCAAAAGACCATGGTACCTGTGATCACCTAACTTAGTTTGTTGACATGCATCAGAAGAGCTCACAAACTCAGTTACTGCCTTCTTCAAACCAGGCCACCTGAAGTACGCCATAATTCTTTGATATGTGCCTTCTACACCTGAATGTCCACCCCAAGCTATGTCATGAGAGGCACTTATGATCTGATTCCTTAATTCTGTTGAAGAACCAATGCACAAGCTTCCCTTCAACCTAGTGTCTCCTTGCTTACTGAAATATCTGCATCAGAAGTACTCTTGCTGTCTTTACTGATGCTAAACCCAATAATGCAATCCTAGACAAAAGCATCATCTTCATAGGAGTTGTAAACCTCTTCTAACTAAGAAGGAAGGACAATAGATATGGCTCCATAATAAGCCTACTCACCATCTTCTAATCTTCTTGAAAAAGCATCAACAGTTAGATTTTCATTGCCTCTTCTATACTTAATTGCATAGTCTGAGCCCAACATCTTCACTAACCCCTTCTGTGTTCTTGTAATAATCTTTAGCTCAAGTAAATGCTTTAAACTTTAATGATTAGTCCTGATTATGAACTTGTGATCATCAAGATAATACCTCCACTTTGTCAACTGATAACAAAATTGCCAAGTACTCCTTCTCATATGTGGACATGGCCTAATGTTTGGGACTAAGAGACTGACTTAAGTAGGAAATAGGCCTTCCTTTCTGTGACAGCATGACTCTAATTCTAGTTCCAATGGCATCAGTTTTTAAGACAAACTGCTTAGAAAAATTTGGCATAGCAAGAACAGGAGCTTCACACATAGCTGCTTTCAGGGCTTCAAAGGCTGTTTGAGCTCTATCACTCCACACAAAAGTATCCTTTTTCAGCAGATCTGTCAAGGGTCTTACAATTGATCCAAAATTAGCAACAACTTCCTATAATAACTAGTTAAACCCAAGAAACCATGCAACTGCTTTAAGGTGACTAGAATTTCCCAATCTTTCATGGCTTGTATCTTTAAGGGATCTGTGGTGACTCCTTTAGAGGATACGACATGCCCCAACTAGTCTAAGTGCTGCTACATAAAGGCAAGCTTGTATAGCTTGGCAAAAAACTTAAGATTCCTCATAACAAGGAAGACTTCCCTCAAATGCTGTAAGTGTTCATTGAAAGAGCTACTGTAAATGAGTATATCATCAAAAAAGTCCAGCACAAATCTTCTCAAGAACGGCTTGAAGATATTATTCATTACTGCTTGAAATGTAGCCGGTGCATTGGTTAAACCAAAAGGCATAACCACAAATTCATAGTGGCCATGGTGAGTCTGAAATGCAATCTTATAAATGTCCTGCTCAAGCACTCTAATCTGATGATAACCTTGTCTCAAATCCAACTTGGAAAAGAAACATGCTCCATACAATTCATGAAGTAGATCATCAATAACAAGAATTAGAAACTTATCTTTGATTGTCAATGAGTTGACTTTCCTATGGTCTATGCACATCCTGGCAGATCCATCTTTCCTCTTTACTAAAATGACTGGTGAGGCAAAAGGACTGTGGCTTGGTCTGATGAAACAAGTCTTGAGCAATTCCTCTACTTGTCTCTCAGTTTTTGATATCTAGGCATGTGGACACTTATAAGGCCTCAATTTGAATAGTGCTGCACCAGATTTCAGAGGAATGGCATGATCAAGACACCTTCATGGAGGAAGAAACTTAGGCTGCTTAAAAATGTCCTCAAAGTCTTCTATCAAGGCTTTAACTTCAGGATGCTAGACTGAACACAATTTAGTTGGAGAAATAGCAAACAGATGACCAATCCACTTGTAAGAACTCTTCTTGAAACCTCCTGGTGAGCTTTTGCCTTTAATCAGTTGCAATTGAGCTTGACCTTCAGTGCCTTGCAAAGTAACCTTTGTGCCTTGAATCTCAAATGAAACAGTTAGACTTGCAAAATCGAAAACCACAGGACTGAATGATCTCATCCAATCCACACCAGTCACCATATGACATCATCCCAAGGGAAGGATCCTGAAGTCATAAGTGAATTGATGCCCTTGCATAGACCACTGGAAGTCTTGGCATTTGTTCTATGTGAGGATTGCATTTCCAACTGCTACGGTTATAGCTAGAGGATGGGTTTTTATCATCTCATGCCCAACCTTCTTCACAACCTTGGGATCAACAAAACTATGAGTACTCCCACTATCTATTAAGATAGTGATGTGCCTTTTACCTCCCTTCCCTTTGATCCTTATCGTCTTGTGAGCTCCATACCTGTAAGTGCCTTCATAAAAATCTCAATTTCATCCTCAGCCAATTCGTCCTGGGAGTCGTGATCAGAACTATACTGCTCAAGCTCACTATCATCATGATCTGAATTTAATGTAGCATTAACTCCACGAGCAGACATCAAGAACTTAGAGCTGCACTCATGTCCTGGCCGATAAGATTGATTGCACTTGTAACAAAGCCTTTGAGGCCTCTTATCAACAGATCGACTGGCCTTGGACCCAATTACATATCTATGACGTGGTTTTGAACCAGTTCCCTTGAACTTGCCTTTGTCAATTGAAGAAATGATAGTGGCCTCAATCAATTTGGCTTTTGCATAAGCCTTTGTTAAGGTCTTAGAACCAATAGCTTTCACCATATTCTTAATCTGTGGCTTCAATCCACTAATAAAACTTGAGACATAATAAGACTCAGAAGCTTGGGGATAGGTAGCTATCATTCTAGCTCTTAAATTTTCAAATCTTGTCATATATTCTCCCATAGTTGTGGTTTGAAAAACTTTATTGAATTTATCCACTGCATCACTAGTGTCCTCATCACCATATCTTTCACGCAACTCCGCCACAAATTCAGCCAAAGAAAGATCTGGATTGCTCTTTAACAAACTATAAAACCATAACTCATGATCGCCATGAAGATATATTGCTGCTAACTCCACCTTTTCAGATTCTTTGATGCTGTAGAAAAGAAAATATCTATCACACCTCCTCAACCATGATTGAGGTTTCTTGCCATCAAAGTGATCAATCTGCGCCCTTGGCTACCTGAATGTATTTCTTCTTTTCTCAGAAGATACATCATTAGTACCATATCTTTGCTGCCTAAAGTGATCAGGAGGCCTATCCAAATGCACAACACTATCGGGTGAAGTTCTGATATGAACAACAGAATGTAGGTGCCTCACATTCTGATTGGAATTCATGCCAGACATATGAAATTGCACTTGATGAATGGGCTGACCTTATGATCTGACAGTTGCTTCAATTCTTTGTGGTCTTATCTCCACGGGTTGTTGAAGATCATCAGGTCTAACATTCATATGAATCCTCAAAGGAGCATCGCTTTGTCTGTTAAAGATAGCTGTATTTGTGTTCGGCACTTGACTAGCAAGTCGAAGAGCTCCAAAAACAGAAGATTCACCATGCTTATTTACTTGATTTTGCAGATCAGAAAGCTTGCTCTCAAAACCTTGAAGTTTTGCTCAATCAAGTCATCATACTTCTTCATATTCGTTGCTTGATCTTGCTTCAAGCTATTAATTGATTGAACATATCGTCCAATTGTGATGTCAATCGATCATTGGTCACAAATTGAACTTCTTTTGTGGCATTTGCACTTGCAACAGTAGCATAGGACACATTTGGACCAACAAAAGCAGTGGATTGTCCAGTTCCTACTCCTCCTGCTCCCAATCGGGTAGTGACACCACTAAACATGTTAGCCTTGTTCTTTTTAGATTTCGCCAACTCAAATCAACCAATTGATAGCATGAACCTAGCTCAGATACCAAATGTTAAGCTTCAATTTCTAATATTGAAATTAACTTGTGAAGAGAGAGAGTTTAGGTGAGAAGAGAAGTGAGGTTAGATGAGAATTGGAGAAGAGAGAGAGAAATATCTCAAGGATGAAGAAATTTCTTATTGAATGATCAATACTTACAAGCATTGATCCTCTTATAAGAGAATCTACATATAAGGACTCAAAAAATATCTAAATTTAAGCTTAACCACCAAAACTAGCAAAAATCCAGCTACAACCTACTTTGGCGCCTAAAACTACACAACCGAGATTTGAACTTGGCTCAACTAATGCAATACAAGACTCCAAAACTTAATACATGAATTACAAGACTTGAAAAGGAAAAATCATAACACAACTCCAGGGGAGAGGCCAGCCTAAGAAGAGCTGGATGGAGATGATCTGATGGGACCTAGCATATCTCAACCAAAATGAAGAGTTGGCCCTAGATAGAACTCAGTGGATGATTGGTATAGGTGTATCAGATGTAGCTGAGTAGGAGCATCGCACTAAATAGGCTAGTTTCGTTAATAGAGAATGCCTGGCCATGTCCCGGCATGGTTTGGCTGCAAGCGGTCCTAGGGTTGGGTGGAGACTACTCGACAGATGCAAATAGAGGAAGAGTCCCGCCAACAGATGTGCACATCTACGAATAGCGATATCTAATCCTCCACTTGAGACAAAGAAGATAAAGAAGAATTCTATGCAGACAATCGAATAGGATCTCGCCTATCCCAACCTAAAAGAAGAGACAGCCCTAGTTTGAGCTTAGAGGAGGAATATTATAGGATTAACTAATATTGCTGTGTAGGAGCATTCTGCATCAGTAAACTGTGGCAGGCCCGTTTGTGTACACGTAGTACGGGTGTTGGTTTAGTCTTTTAGGACTCTTAGGATCTAGTACCGTGGGGTATAGTGCTACTCTCTACACTCCGCTCCACTCTATTATGTTACTCCCTACATCCTCCCACTCTCTCTGTCTATTTCTCTCTCTTTCACTCTACCCTTCCTTTGTCTCTCTCTCTCTCTCTCTCTCTCTCTCTCTCTCTCCTCTCTCTCTACTCTCTATATGCTCTAACCCCCACTATGATTGCACTGTGTCGCATGTATTAACTTGTATGCTCTCACGCGCATACATACTTAGATGCTTATGCTTATTTCATTAATTCATTTGTGAACTCATATGTGATTAATTCATTGGTGATGAATTGATTACTTACTTGCAGGCGTACACACACCCATTCTTAATTAAATCAAATAAAAGATTAGGGGAGCTTGGAAACAATTTCTCGTTAGGGCCTCACCCTGATGGGGTAAGACTGCGTACATCCTTCCCCTCCCAGACCCTACATAAGCAGAAGCCCTTTAGGCACTGGGTTTGTAGTTGTTGTATAAGACAGATTTTTAATGTGAAATTGATCTTTTTCTTTTCCTTTTTTTTTTTTTAACAACTAATGTGAAATTAATGTTAAATAGGCCAAATATAAATACTATACCAATTTGTGAAGAAAAATTATTTGTGTCTAAAATTATTTTAGGGAAAAATGAAAAACATTTTCCATCCAATCAAATGAACCTTGATATCGAAAATTATTTGTTTTCCTTTTACAACGATTCAAGTTTTTCGAGTAGTTAGGCTTTTAATAAGGTGATAGATTCATGTAAGCTCAAGAGTCTCGTGTTGCAATTACTCTAACTATTGATACTAATATTATTTAAACCTTGACCCAAAAGGTATTATTTAAACCAGGGCTGTTAATCTCACGATCTTAGAACCTTACAATTCAACAATCCCACAATTGTCAATTGATTCTGATTCTAGTAGAATATTTACTATCCATTACAATCAAACACAACTAAGGGGTACAATCTGTTGGTGATAATAGGTGAATGAGCGACAAAAATATAACTCTTTTATTACAATATTTAATTGATTTAAGATTACAAGAAAAATGTTAAAAAACGACTTCAAATAGATTAACATATGGGAAAGAACTAACTGAAGAAATTGTTGTGCTGTGGAGAATTAATTACCCTAAGTCGTTTATGCCCCACAGAGGTACAATGGGATGAACAACATTTCGACCCCCAAGGGTTAACATGATGCTCACATCAGCAGTTTACTATGAGGAGATGGGTTAGAGAACACCCCAAATTGCTCAATAATGGAGGAGAGAATTATTTTGACAGAGGAAGACAACCGTGAAGAAGGAGAAGAATTTATGCACTTATTATGTCTTTTTAGCGTGATAAACAAAGCCCTAAGGCACCGTGTCCATAGAGAAAATTCTTTATAGGTTAAGGAAAAGATCATTGCAAAGAATCCACCTCAAACAAGGAAAGTGGTGCATATGGAAGAGCTTAAAAGTTTAGTTAGCTATTAGAAAACTCATTTAAAGAAAGCGCAGGAAAAGAAGCAGTCAAAACACGTACTCGAGCTCGAGTTTGTAGCCTCAAGCCTCAAGATTAGATGGACAACTCCTTAAGGAGCATCCTCGAGGTCAATTAATGTAGACACCTCAAGCATAAGCCAAAGGCCTTGAGCTTAATCGAACAACAAGAACTCATCACGAGTTTATTTACAATGAAAAATACAAATACAAGGGTTGTAAAAATAAAAGCCTAGTTATAAAAGGTTCACACCACTCGACACCGAACTATGATACATCGGCTCAGTGAGGTGGGGCAAGCACTCGCGTGTGTGTCTATGGTACACAAAACCTGCTCTAGGCCCCGCAAGACATTACCAAGTATAATAACGAAAGAATATATAAACTAGACTCTCTCCTCTAGAATTTCTACATGGGATTGGGGTGTTTAATCAAAACATCAAAATTGAAGTGCAGTACCCCCCCCCCCCCCCCCCCCCCCCCCCCCCCCCCCCCCCCCCCCCCCCCCCCCCCCCCCCCAAAAAAAATTTTCAATGATCCCCCTCATGGTTCAGTTTTTTCAAAAGAAGGAAAGAAAGAGTGTTACTAAGCAACGAGACCAAACTTGTCAAAGCTATTGTCTTTTGGATTTGAAATAGCACCTAGTGCCTAAGCATGTCCTACGACCACACATTGGTGAATAAGGTCTTGAACCATGAGCTTTAATTGTGCGGAGCATAACTAATCCATTCATGCAGCTTCCAAAGCTAAAACGCACCAAGCGATCAAGATGTATGAGGTCCCTCAAAAATAATCTAAAACTTGGTATCAAAACTACTTTAGAGAGTAAGCCCATTGTTAAGAATTAAGATGAATCTTAATCTTAACCTAGAAGACAGAAGAGGCAAGATGAGAAAAGAAGTGAAAGAGATGGGAAAAAGGGAGAGAGTTAGATGAGAAGAGCAATTCAAGATATTATTTCATTCATAAAATGATTCTTACATGATAGACCTCTATTTATACTAATACAATGAAGAATACCAACAATGAATCTAGACTCTCCGACTTGACCACCAACTGACTTACCAACTAATAGCAGCCACCAAAAAAGACTTAAAACAAGACTACCAATGACTTAAGCAAGATTAACAACTGCCAAGGATCTCCAACAGCATTTCCCGCCTAAATCAGCTACTAATTTAACTCCGGACATGACAATACCCTCCCCTTAAGCACATTCTTGCCTCAAGGATGTAGGGAAGGAAATTGAGACTTCAAGAAGAACCAATTTTTTCATGAAGCATGCTCCAGACCCAAGTTTGCCCACTGAACCAGCACTTGCTAACCTTGACACCTTGCGCTGTATTTCACGACTGGCCAAAAATTGCTTCAAGTTCCTACACCATAATTCCCTTCAAGGTGGCCTGAAGTGGAACTGCTGCACAAGCGACTCCATCCGAAATCTTAAGCAATGGAACATGAAAAACTAGATGCACCAGGTTTTCTAAAGGAAGTTCCAGCTTGTAAGCTACCTTGCCAATCTTCTCTAAAACCTTTGAAAGACCAAAATAATGAACACACAACTTGATATTCTTGTGAATAACTACTGAGCTCTACCTATAAGGCTACAATTTTAGATAAACAAGGTCTCCTACTTTAAAATTCCTGTCACATCTCTTCTTGTCTGCGAAGTACTTCATCTTAGCTTGAGCAAGATGAAAATTATCTTTGAGCTATCTAACCAACTGTGCCTTCTTATTAAGAAGTTCATTAACACCTTCTACATGTGAAACCATACCTTAGCTAACCAAGGGAGAGGGAGGTTTATAACCAAACAAAACTTTAAATGGAGTTGTGCCCCAAGAAGAATGTGAATGAGTATTGTACCAATACTCAACAAGGGACAGCCACTTGTGCCAGTGCTTGGGATGTGAGAATGTCGTCTCTTTCCAATACTGCTCAATACACTGATTAACCCTCTCTGTTTGGCCATCAGACTGTGGGTGATAAGAAGAGCTCATAGCTAAAGTGGAACCCAACAATAGGAACAATTCACGCCAGAAATTGCTCGTAAACAATATGTCCTTGTTTGATATAATTAATTGTGGCAGTCCGTGAAGCTTGTAGATATGATCCAAGAATAGCCTTGCTAATTTCTCTGCTTAAATTGATGAAAGATGCTAATGAAGTGGTCAAACTTGGTCAAGCAATCTACTACTACCCGAATAACTTCTCTACCTTCAGACTTGGGCAATCCTTCAACAAAATCCATACTAATCCAAGCCCCATCAGGTACTGGTAAGGGCTGCAGCATGCCCTTGTAGGGAGTATGCTCAGCCTTGATTTGCTGACAAACCTCACGTTGCCACACAACGTCCTAAACTTCTTTCTTCAACCCATTCCAATGGAAGTACTACTTGATCCTCTAATAAGTCCCTTCCATTCCAAAATGCCCTCCCTAAGGAGAATCAGGAGAAGCCTCAATGACTTGCTTCCTTAACCCAACTCCTTAACCACTGTAAATCTTTCCTTTAATTTGGATAATTCCCTTGTTGACTGTCACCTGTGAATCAAGATCTGTAGATGTTGCCTTTGTGAAGCTAGGAATGATATAAGTCTAAGCAAAAGCATCTTGATCATAAGATCTAATCACTTCAGTCATCCACTATGGTATAATTTGACAAATTGCAACACAAGAAGCTTCTGTTTCAACTTCCTTCTATCTTCTTGAAAGAGCATCCGCAACAGGACTATCAGCTCCTTTCCTGCACTCAATTGTATACTCCAACCCCAACATCTTCATCAATCCCTTCCTTTGAACTCTTGCAAAGATTCTTTGCTCAAGTAGGTATTTGAAGCTTTGGTGGTCTGTTTTAATTACAAAATGATAACCTTTCAAATAATGCCTCCATTTATGAAATGCCAAGAGAATTGCCATGTATTCCTTCTGATAAATGGGTAACTTCTGATTCTTGGGACGCAATGCATGCATGAGATAAGCCAATGGTCTTCCATTTTGTGAGAGAACTGCTCTAATTCCACTGCTATAAGCATTAGTTTCTAATGTAATGGGCAAGCTAAAGTCTGGCATTACCAATACTGGAGCCATAATCATAGCCTACTTCAACTGCTCAAAAACTTCCTTAGCCATTTCATTCCAATTGAAAGCCTCCTTCTTAAGCAAATCTGTTAGTGGCTTCACAATAATCTCATAACCAGCTATGAATTTGTGATAGTAGCCTGTTAAACCAAAGAAATCTCATAGGTTCTTGAGAGATCTTGGCTCTAGCCAATCCTTCATAGCTTGAACCTTACTTGGGTCTATAGCTACCCCATCACTTGAGATAACATGGCCAAGGTACTCCAACTGTCACTTGGCAAATGTACATTTAGAGAGCTTGGTAAATAGCTTGTGCTTTCTCATGGTCTAAAACACCAAATCTGGATGAGTAAAATGCTCCCACAGAGTAGAGCTGTAAACCAAAATGTCATCAAAAAACACAAGTACAAATTTCCTTAAGTAAGGCTTAAACACATGGTTCATCAAAGCCTAGAATGTTGCATGAGCATTGGACAGTCCAAAAGGCATCACCACAAATTCATATGCCCTTGATGTTTTTTAAAAGTTGTTTTATGTATATCTTTGTCTTGCACTCTAATTTGGTAATAGCCCTGCCTCAGGTCCAGCTTGCTATAATACCAAGAGCCATGAAGTTCATCCAACAGATCGTTTATAATTGGAATTGGAAACTCATTTTTAACTATGAGAGAATTCAAGTGACAATAATCAATGCACATTCATGAAGATCCATCCTTCTTTTTAACCAGATTACCGAAGAAGCAAAGGCGCTATGGCTGTGTCTTATGAATCCTGTCTTCAACAGGTCCTCGACTTACTTTTCAATCTCATTCTTTTGTGAATGAGGATACTTATTAGGACGAAGATTAACTGGTTTAGAACCTTCCTTCAAAGGAATTGTATGATCAAGCTCCCTTTTTAGAGGTAAGGTCTCTAGTCGCTCAAACAAATCACCATACTCGTGCAGCAGAGAATCCAAAGCTGTGTTGGAATCTAAAGCATTGCTGTAATACAAAGCAGCGTGGGAATCTGTCTGGTTGAGTTTTAAAGCAGCAGTGATTGAGTAGAGTTGTCCTACCAATTGATAAGTTCCCTTCTGAAGAAACCTTTGTAGACTCTTGGCCCTTATCAATTAGAGTTGGCCTTACTCCACAATGCCTTGTAACTTGATATTTTTTTCCTTATCTTTCAAAGGATACAGTGAGCTGGGAGATATCAAACAATATGGGACTGAAGGACTTCATCCAGTCAATTCCTAACACCATGTCATAACCTCCCAGCCTCAGAACTCTGAAATCATACTCAAACTTGTGACCTTGCATCTTGCAATTGAACTTCTTACAATTTATGTCTACCAAAATTGAATTCCCATCAGCTACTATGATAGCCAAAGGGCTAGTCTTGATCAAATCTTGTCCCATGGCTCTTACAACTTTAGGATCCACAAAGCTATGTATACTCCACTATCAATGAGTATCAATAAGTCTTGTTGCCCAACAACTCCCTTAATTCGAATGGTATTATGGAGCCACCCCCTTTTAAGGCCTTTGTAGAAATTTCAACCTCATCCTCCTCCTCAGAACCATCCTTAATCTCTTCCTCTTGCCCTTTGAAATCAAGTATCTCATCTTCATCTGTTCCAGAAGCCTTTACTCTAGTGGCTACCATGAGGTACTTAAGGTCACACTTATGACCAAAGAAGTACTTCTGATTACATTTAAAACAAAGCCTCTGAGGTCTTCTGTCATCAGTACTGCCAGCTCTATTATTGGGCTGTGTAAATTTGATGAAGATGATCCATTGGAAGCACCTTTCAATTGTTGAGAATTAGGAACTATCAATACCGAGCTCTCAACCTTCCTTGCCTTTGAATAAGCTTAAGAAAGAATGAAAGGATCGAATGCCTTAACCATGTTCTTGATTTTGGGCTAAAGCCCACTCATAAAGCTTGACACATAGTATGATTCTGGTGCCTTAGGACACACAGCAAGCGTTGTAGCTCGCAATCCTTCAAAGCTTGTCATATACTCCACATATTAGACTTGAGTGACTTTATTGAAGTTGTCCACCACTTCACTCACGTCTTCATCCCCATACCTATCATAGAGCTCATTTGCAAACTCAGTCCAGGTGATTGTAGGCCTATTGTGCATCAAACTATAATACCAGACTTCCAATTGCCCTTTCAAATACACAGCTGCTAACTCCACCTTCGCATGTTCTTCTATGTTGTAGAAATGATAGTACCTCTCACATTTCCTTATCTAGAATTGAGGCATTGTACCATAAAAAAACTCTAGATCCACATGAGGCCGTCTAAAACCATGACTTCTTGCATTGATGCACTATAATTGCTATCCATCGGAGGAGGTCATGTATCACTGATGTCCACCAGTGGAGGTCTTGGATCAGGAGGTTTGTTCTACCGACTTACAGGCAAGAGTATGCTACCACAAACCTGCAGATGCTGCCTCTTCATTTTCTGTTACAATCCGTTAATTTGCTGTGAAAATTCTTGATATTGTGATTCAAACCCTCTGATTCATGTCTTACAGGAAGGACTGTATCATATTTTGCATCACATAATCCATCTGATTTCCCTGATTAACTCCACTATTAGTTCCAGCAACTGCAGCAGCATAAGTAGCAGTGTTATTAGCTACATTGTTAGCTGCTTTAGCATGAGTGTTAGGTCCACCAACCATAGCAATAGATCACCTATTTCTAGCCAGATTGCCACTCAAACAATCAATTCAGCACCGTACAAGCCTAAACTTTAAAAATTCCAGTCGAATTGAAGATCAATCAATCCGATCGTATGCAAGCTTAAGGCTTTGATGCCAATTGTTAAGAATCCAAATGGATCTTGATCTTAACCTAGGAGAGAGAAGAGGCGAGATGAGAAGAGAAGTGAAAGAGATGAGAAAAAGAGAGAGAGTTAGATGGGAAGAGCAATTCAAAATATTTTTTCATTCATAAAATGATTCTTACATGATATACCTCTATTTATACTAATACTAATACAATCTAGAACAAAAACAATGAATCTAGACTCTCGAACTTGACCACTAGCTAACTTACCAACTAACAATCACTGCCAAAAAACACTTAAAACAAGACTAACAATGACTTAAGTAAGATTGACAATCTCCAAGGATCTCCAATAGCATTTCTCGCCATGATCAAATACTAATTTGAATCCAAACATGACACCCATACTCTCGACAGGAGGAATTTCTACCCCTACGGTCCTGTAGATGAGTCCATTAGGTGCGCTGCCACTCACTACCATAAAAGGCTAAGGACATCATTAGGAGCCCTAGGCTCCACCTCACATGATGAAAGTAGTGGTGTGTCCATCAAGTGTGCTACCCCACAGCACGAGACAAAGGCCTATGGGCAACATTAGGAGCATTAAGCTCATCCTTTGTCATATCAGATTCCGTAGATCCTGGAGCCATTCATACAGCGAACATGAGATGGGTTTGTGTGACTATCATATTCTCTAACATCATTTGACCCACTAAACGTTGAGAGCAACTCCTGAGATGGGTATCCACCAAGATCAGGACACACATAGGGGCTTTACACCCATTCCTCTACTATTTCATTTATCAATTTTCTTGCAAGGCTTTTTGTAAGAGGATCTACCAGATTTTTCTCACTCCTCGTAAATTCAAGTGAGATCACACTATCGGCAATAAAATTTCTCATGGCATCATGGCTGAGGTGAATATGCCTCTGATTGCCATTATAAACCTCACATTGAGCAACTCCAATTGGTTGCTCGTGAGTCACAGTGTAACAATACTTAAGGCGCGGGTTACCACTGCAATAGAATGTCACCCAGGACACTCCTTTGCCATTCAGCTTCAAAACCTACCATCTTAAGAGCAATAAGCTCTATCTCCATGGTTGATTTAGCAATTTAGGTTTGTTTTGATGATTTCCACAACATAGCACACTTAGCAAGCACAAATACATAGCCACTAATAGAATGTACTTCATCATAATCAGACACCCAATTTGCATCACAATATTCCTGTAACACAGGAGGGAACCTCTTATAGTATAAACCCCAGTTCATGATACCTTTAAGATACCTTAATAGCCTTTTCAATGCACTCCAATGCTCATCACGAGGCTTATTGGTGTAATGGCTTAGTCAACTAATGACATAGCACGAGTATAGTTCATGAAAAACATTACGCTACCAATTATTTTAGTGTATTCAGCTTGTGATACACTATCTCATGTGTTTCTCATCAAATAAACACCAGGGTCATATCAAGTTTTGCTAGGTGTATCATCAAAATGACTAACTTTCTAAATCTTTTTTCCACTTCATGAGATTGACTAAAGATCAAACCCTTAGGTTTTCTAGTGAATTTAACACACATCGGCCTCACCTAGGTCTTTCATATCAAAACATGTGCTCGGGAAAGACTTAGTACCGTTCACAACACTCACACTCGTGCCAAAGATAAGCGTGTCATCAATCTACAACTACATAATCACACAATCATTATCAACATGCTTTGAATACATAATTGCATCACCATTGTTTACAACAAAACATACGTGACCAAGGTACAATCAAATTTTTGGTGCCACTGTTCAGCAGCTTGTTTAAGTTCATACAAAGACTTTATAAGTTTACATACTTTATGCTCCATTCTAGGGACATCTAAATCCTCCAGTTGTTCTATATAAATCTCTTCCTCAAGGTCACCATTCAACAATGCGATTTTAATGTCCATTTGCTGTACTACAGGATTATGTACGGATGCTAAAGCTAACAAAGGTCTCACAATGGCAATCTTTAGATATGGGTGACTAAGTATCAAAGAAGTCTATTCCTTGTTTTTGGGTATATACTTTAGCCACCGACCTAGCCTTAAACTTCTCTATGGACACATCAATCCTTAGTTTCTTTTGAAACACCCACTCACGCTCTATCGGTTTGCATCCTCACGGACAGTCCACTAATACCCAAGTTGTCGGGACGAATTTGAAAAATTTTACCCAATTAACAAAGTTAACACAGTGGAAGTGTTTAAGATTCTTAATTTTAAACCTAATATTGATTTAAAATTCCTAATTTTGAATCTATATATTTAAATTCCTAATTTAGATTTGCAGGTCTCTACAATATTGCATTCATAACAATTATATGAATTTAAACAAGCAAAATAAGAATATTGTAAATAAATAGAAATGCAAAAAACTTAAAGAGAAGAAAAGAAAGACATACCCGGAATTGCTCCAAATAAAGAAAAGCAGAAAGACAAGGAAAATACTAGGAGAAGCTAAGAAAAGCAAGAGAACACTGAGACCTAATGGCCTTCTACGCAATGACCTTGAACTGCCTGGAAAGCGAGCTTTGAAAAATATTAAACTAAGGGAAGAACAATTTCAACGGAAAATTTTCTCTCCAATTGGGTCCCTCAAAATCAACACTTTTGTTATGATTCGAGAAACCGAGGCATGAACTCAAGGTGGCTGAGCTGTTGTCCTTGGCGCCAAATAGGATTTAATTGTTAGTTAAGCTTAGTTCTAGATAATTCTAGATAATTCCTAAGTGGTTTAGTCCTTGTGAGGTTAGATTCAATGTATTAGGCTCATACTATGTAAGCAGTATAAATAAGGGGTATTAGCTTGTAATCCTTAACTTTTGATGAATGAATTGATCTCATTTGATTTCTCTCTCTATTTTCTCATCTTGTTTCCCTTCTTCCTCATCTAAATTCTATATTCTTTCTCATCTCATACTCTCTCTATCCCAACCAAGGTCAAGGTTCAAGACCTAATCTTCGAAACCTTAACAATTGGTATCAAAGCCTTGATTTGGCTTCCGAATCAAGCTCATATCCAAACAAATAATAAAATCTGATTAATTGTGGTGCAATTAATCAACAAAAGAAGGTTTGATATTGATTTAAGTCAGATTTGGTGATCAGAATTCAAATCTGAATTGTTGAAGTGATTTTGGCGGTTACTGCATCAGCTCACGGCAAGGCCTGGGACTATCGCTTTCTGTTCGGATTAAGGTGATCAATTGCATTGAAGAAGGTTTATTTGATCCACATTATACTTGATCAACATCAAAATCACAGAAATCATCTGAATTGAGGTGATTACAGACTTTATAATTCAGAAGTAGAGATGGAGGTAATGGTTTTCTGAACTTCAAGTTGCAATTCGATTAGAATTCGTGTTGTTATTGGATTGTGATGAAATTGTGTTGATTAGCATAGAATTGGTGAGAATTCATCAGAATCTGCAATGGTTTTTGAGAATTTTATGTTATTAAGTCGAGATTTGCTTAGGCGAGAAATCTGTCAGCAGGCGAAAATCTGACAGCGGAATCGAAAGTGTTGAAATCCGATTTCGTTCGTTAAGATCATTTGAGTGTTGTTTTAAGGTCTTGATTTTGAGTTAGAGTCGAGCTTAATTCAGAAGTATAAGTCGAATTACTCGACTAAACGTTCCTGTCAGAAGTCACTCGAGGTTAGGGTTTGTTCGAAGTTTATCAGTTAGGGTTTATAATCATTGACTATTGTGGAACTGTTAGCAAGTGATTGTTTGTGCGAACAAAGTAGTAGAACTTCATTAAGCAATCGATTGTTGAAGAGTTGCGAAACAAGTTTTACATTTGTGCGATTTTCGAACTTGCTTTCCGCGAGCCGAGATGATTCCAGTTCAAACTTTTGTTGTTCATTACAAACATGATCGATGGTGTAAGAACAAGATCTGGAGCTGGAGGTGCCAGTGCACCTGGTTCTGGAATGGATTTGGTTGCTGCAGTTACAAGTTCTGGTGCTAACGTATCAAGTGATCATCACCGGGATTTGAATGACAAGTTAGAACAGAAGAATACTAAGTTTGAGCAACAGCAAATCAAGCTCAAAGCTAGGTTTGATCAGCAGCAACAGCAGCAACCCGAGAATATGCAGAGGAGTGACAGCATTCAACAATTGTTGAGGAAGCTTTTGGGTCAGGATGTGAACAAGGAAGATCGGGTGCAACAAATTGAGCCTTCTAGCCGGATAGTTCCACCTATGGAAGTGGTTCTACCGCAAGAGTTCGTTGTTGAGCGAAAAGAGGAGGTACAATCTGTTGTTTTTGAAGCTGAACTCGACCATGACAATGCCAAAATTGAAGAACACAAGCTAGAGGAATCTGAGTTGGAGCAAGAAGATTCTTATGAAGACTCTATGCGAGAGTTAGAGTCTCTTGACGATGTTGAGGTACGATATGACGTGCATTCGGATTTGGAATATGGTTCACAAGTCGAAGGAATGATTAAGAAAGCAAAGAGTAAGACAAAGAGAAATCGTCTAAGTGAAGCATTGGGAGATGTTGAGGGTAAAAAGAAGTTGTCCAAGCCAAAATTGAGGCGGGTGGTTGTGGTTCAACCTAGTATGCTTGATGATCAATAGGAGTTAACTCAAGAGGCTGCTCTTACCGATATGTATACAGGAATACAAGAATTAGTTACAATAGAATCTGAGACTCCAACTGGAAAACTTGACGCCATTCCTGAAATATCATTGAAAACATCTCCACAATTGTTAAGTATTGTCCCTTGGCAAGGTTATATGTAGAATCGAAGCTCTTTTGCGGCTGAGCAATATCATTCAGTTGAGGATTCCTTTGTTGCTGTTGCAGTCCCCCTTCAATCAGATGAAGGCATGTCTCAAACTCACATTCCGGAAGTAGAAGTTGCTGTGAGACCACATGAGCATCCAAATGAGGTGTATTCGAACAAGTCTTATGATCTCATGAAGGAAAAGATGATGTTGGCCATGCTTGTGACGGTTAATCCTCAAGTGCACTTTCAAACAGATGGTGTTACTCCTTCAGATTCAATTCCAGAAGCTGATATGCACTTTCGGCATGCCGATCGGCAAGATCGGAATGAATTATTCCTATATGTGAGTAGAGTTATGACTTGTTCAAGTGCAAGCTCCTATGATAAGTTGCCTCCTGATCCGGGAGAAGGTTCTCGAGGCTATATGAAGCTGAGAAGAGTCGAATCCTTGCTGAAAAAAAGCACTCAAGCTACGAGAGTGCGTTTCAAGATTCACAACAAACAAAGCTTGTTTCCTATGCGAGCTATTGGGTAGTTGGATGTGTATAAACGTTGTATTATGCTGAAGGAAAATGTAGTGTAGTCCAATGTTAGTGCAAAAAGCCAAGTAAGCATAGAGATGTTAGCATTTGACAATTGGGATCAACTGCAAGTGACTGGTAATGATGAAGTGCAGATTCCGAACAGGTTTGAGGTGATTGGTTGTGACGGTTTTGAATGGAAAAATCATATGCACAAGCTCCAATACGTCCTTAATACTTTGGTGGGGAAGAGCAACGCAAGATTGAGGAGAACTTCAGCTAAAATCAGAGTTAAAATCAACAAGGGAGTTCTGGACAGAACAACTCTATGTTTGAAGAAGTTTTCAGCTATTCAAGAGCTTGGATGGTGTCTCCACTTGATATATTTATTACTTATGCTTGTGTTGGTTGGTAATAAAGCAAAGCTTGATTATTTGATGCATAATGGGTGGATGGATAAGCTTTGGGTTCAAAGGAGTCGAGTGTGCAGGTCGGAAGAAGTAAACTGCAGCCTTAACATAATTATTGGGCATGTTTTGGATGTTCAAGTTTGGTTAGTGTATACTTGGCATTCCACAATGGATATTGAGCTCCTAATTCGTGTGTCTTATACAAGAGTATGCGAAGAAGTGGTTGGAATTTCGAAATCTTACAAGTTTACTCTCAATAATCCACTAAAAGTCATTTTGGAAGATGCAAAAAATTCTTGGAGAATTTCTTCACTGTTGGTAGTGAATAAGTTGATCAGATTGAGTTTGGTTGCTATTATGCCTTTTAGAAGGTGTAATAACTTGTTCACTTCTAATAACTTCCATATGGACATACACTGAGCCGTAATATGTCATTTTGAACTGCATCAGGTTGGTTCTGCTGAATGCCTGGTTTCTGCAGCTATTTGGGTGCATTTGGAAAGCAATCAAGAATTGGCTGAGTTTGGTCTAAGATAGTATTGTAAATAGATGTTTAAGCAATACAAATTTTGGATAAAACCCAAGATGAAAGATTGGCAGCTGCACTCTTATTGGATTGCATTGTGTTTGGTCACCATGATAAAGAGATTGGGCTGTGATTGTTGCAATGGAACATTTTTACAAGCCGATTTAGATGTGTCGTTCTCTTGGTTTGAAATTGGAAGGCCCCCCGAGTCGTTAGAAGACTTCAAATACAATTTTGTATGGGTCACGACATTCAAAGTCAGTTGTGCAGCAATCCACAAGCAGGAATCCAGCAGTCTTGATATGCTCTGTGACATTCTGCAGCAAGTTTGGGTTTTGAGCTGTGTTAACTGCAGCAGGAGGGGTTCGGAATGTGCTGGTGATGTTTGGTTCGATCATAGCAGACCTCCTGAAGAGCATTATGTACTCAAACGCAGACATGGCATCACAATAAATGGAAGTACTTATTGGTCATCCCAGCTGCAGATTTCAGCAAACTTCATCATTTCAGTTATGTCTTCATACGCAATAAGTGTTCTTCATTGTTACAACTCTCTTCTATTCTTGAGGACAAGAATGTTCTTAAGGGGAAATGAATGTTATGATTCGAGAAACCGAGGCATGAACTCAAGGTGGCTGAACTGTTGTCCTTGGCGCCAAATAGGATTTAATTGTTAGTTAAGCTTTGTTCTAGATAATTCTAAATAATTCCTAAGTGGTTTAGTCTTTGTGAGGTTAGATTCAATGTATTAGGCTCATACTATGTAAGTAGTATAAATAAGGGGTATTAGCTTGTAATCCTTAACTTTTGATGAATGAATTGATCTCATTTGATTTCTCTCTCTATTTTTTCATCTCTTTTCCCTTCTTCCTCATCTAAATTCTATATTCTTTCTCATTTCATACTCTCTCCATCCCAACCAAGGTTAAGGTTCAAGACTTAATCTTCGAAACCTTAACAACTTTCTAAGACCCTTAGTTTTTAATTGATTGGATGACAAACCATTGAAATAGGTACCACTATTTATAGTAATATATAGAAGCAAAAAAAATGCCAAAAAGTCAATGTGGGAAGCGCATTTTTTAAAAAAAATGCACTATTTAATACGAAAACACAATCATAACGACGCGTTTTTGCAAAGTAGAAACTAAATTCTTTTGGCCTTACTCTACATGCCACATATCGGGCCCTAACTGGCCCGTGCGCGTTCATGTGGATGGCCACTTAGTACCAATGCACTGTTTGGTCTATTCATTTGCGTACGGATCACTACTGTGTACACGCGATTTCGCCCCTTTTTTTGCTTTGTTTCCACGTGTAAAAGTTCTTCTTATGAATTTTAACTTTTAAAAAATTATTTTATTTTATAATTTTTAATTTTTTTATTTATCTCATTAATAATATTTCTCAAAATTAAATTTACTCATCTCATGAATAAATAATTTGTCTCAGAATTTCTTTAATATTTTTTTTGTTGACATTAAATGCAGAGGTTTGCGCAGAGACCTCAGGGATAATTTAAATCTAACTCTAAATGGATTAAATTAATTGCCATCTCATAATAAAATTTAATTACCATTTAATCGGACTTTATTTCACTAAATAAATCCCACAGCACTCTATACTTCAACCATTTGTTCGATATTTTTCAAATAGACTGTAGTGATGATAAAAAACCCTCCAATAGATGTCTATGACAAAGAATAAATATAACTACAGCCATTATCCTTCTTACAACTTCTTCATTAGTTACCGACTTGCCCTTCACTGATAATTAATTTGTACTTGAAAATTTTTATATTATAAATCCTAAATGTCAAACACCTGAAATACTTTGGCCTAAAATTCTAAACTATTTAAATACTTGCGAATCAACTAAAGCGGCATCTATACCTCATAAGATAAAAGTAAACAATAGTTTCATGCCACACAGAATAAAAACTAATCATAAGATCAGAAAACTGAAAATCATTTCAACTCTATAAAAATTAATTATTTTCGTGACTATGCATCGAAAGATATCATTCCAACACTACTTAATTTGTTTGGGATGTGAATCAAAATATTAATACACATACATCTCACAAGCGCAGCAGATTGTTATTTCTTTAGTTAGGACCGCTATGGAAGATGGGATTTACAGTGTTTAAAACTAGTAATATTGTGACATTTATAAGATAAAGGATGAAAGATTTTTTTTTTTTTTTCCAAACTAGGCATGTATGAATTTTTTAAGTACTCTACTTGTGAGATTAAAAAGAAATGTATCATACTCGCAGTGATGAATTTTTTTGGCATCAAACTAGGAAAAAACTAATTGTTTTAGTGTAAACCTCACTTGCTGCCTTGTAAGTGGGAAAGAATATAGCTAATTTCAATAAAAAGTAATTATTTAAACACCAAGGTATAACTATGTGAACTCGTTTAATAGTATAATTACAAAGATAAAAGAAAAAATGTATTGCAATTAGACAAAATAATTATTTTCAACATTAAATTAGACACCAACTAATCTTTTTAAAGCATTGTATGTTATCTGACACTTATATACTTTTATCCTCTATTATAATTTAGGCAAAAAGAAAAGGATGTGCAGCATTTTATATTTATAATATTTGTTTTTAAAATCTGACGAATTTAGAAGGGCTTGTTGTGACAATTGGTAAATAATTTTTCCCCTTTTTTAAAGGTTGTGTTTCCTCCAAAGAACACTTACTAATCTATATAAACCTCTACTAATTGTGTTTAAGTCACTTGAAAAATTAGTTGAAAGTCATATCATTTTCTACTTCTTTCATTTCAGAAATCAATCCTTCCTACACTCTTTCTTTGTGTTTTGTTTATCATTGTATTCGAGAGGCTATTTCAATAAGCATGAAATTAGTCTTAAAAAAATGGTTTACTACATGCCTTGAAGCTAGTTTTATTTTAGTGCTTGTTTTATTGAATTTTGCTAACACATTTCGTTCTAATCTAGTAAATTTTTAATGAAATTTAGCAAATTTTATACCAAAGTGCTAATATAACAAAATATTATGGCAATTTAGGACACGTTACCAATTTCTAAACTCATCAGATTTTTACAAAAATTTGACAAATATAAAACTTGCAAACCCTTTTTCTTTTTTTCAAAATTATGAAAGAGAAAATAAGCATATGAGCAATTGTTATATACTATATAGTGCTTGAATAGATTAGTTCATATCTAGTTCAACCCAAAAATATTTGTTCTAGCTAGTATAATGCCCTTTTTCTCTTACTTTTGTAAGGTGCTAAAAAAATTCACATTGAGATAGATTGATATTTTATTAATTATTTTTTCTATATTAAAATTAGTTTGATTCTTCCCTACTTGCAAGGCGGCAAATGGAGTTCACACTCCATCACACATGCAAAAAAAATTATTGTTTTTCGGTTTGCTGCCAAAAGATTCATTAATACTAGTCAAATATCTTACTTTTTAGTTTAGTGAGTACAGTACTAAAAAATTTATATATATCTAATTTAGTGTTTTATTGATCATTCTTTCCAAGATAAATATATGCTAATATATAAAAATGCAATCTAACAACATTATATTAAAAATGCATATATACCTAATTTGGTGTTTTATTGATCATTCTTTCTAAGATAAATATATGCTAATATATAAAAATGTAATCTAACAACATTATATTAAATACTCTATTATTAAAATTATAAGAAAAAATACAAATTATAAGCATCTAACTTCTGCAACCAAAGTGGCCAAAGATCGTAACATTAACTGTAGAAAGAGTCAATTTCTATTTTAAAATCAGTTCATAAGCGTTATATACTTAATAATTGTAGCATGAGTAATATTCTCAATATGATTAAATTAATTAATAAAAAGTTGTAATTTAGTGGCATGTGATTTCCATTAGCTTCCCACAATTATATATATGGCGAGCGATTGAAATGAGAATGGAAGTTTTATGAGAATGTGAGAAAATTAAATCTGTGTCGTTAGATCTTAACTAAGATTGATTAATGGTCCTAAGAGGCTTATTGTGTCCGAAGCCCTACCACCACCCAACGATCACCGCTGCCGCTACCACCACTCCTCTCTGCCACCCCCGTTGCCACCACCCATCTTCTCTCTCTATCCCATCTCAAATCCCTACGGTCACCACCACCGCCACTGATCACCACAGCCACGGCCATCATCCCCCATCCACCGCCAATCCTCTCCGCCACCCCGCCACTACCACCCACCACGATTGGCTGGGTGGCGAAGAGGAGTGGCGGTAGCCATGTTGGTGACCGTTGGGCAGTGGTAGGGCTTCGAACATGATGACAATCTTAGTACTATTGATCAATATTACTTAAGACCAACGGTATAGATTTAAATTTATTACATTCTTACAAAACTTCCATTCTCATTTCAGCCGCTTCCTATATATATCTATATGATTTATAATTTATTTAACTAGGGGAAAAAAAAAAAAACTACCAAAGAGGGCACCGACACGCCGTCTCCGGATCCCATTAGAACTCCGAAATTAAGCGTGCTTGGGCGAAAGTAGTACCGGGATGGGTGACCTCCTGGGAAGTCCTCACCCTCAGGTTGGGGACACTGGGAAACAGCCTCTCTTTAGGTTAACACGCTGAAGAGGGAAGGCTGCGTACATCCATTCCCTCCAGACCCTGCGTAGGTGGGAGCCCTTGAGACACTGGGTACGTTCCTTTTAGGGAAAAAAAAAACCTACAAAATCCATAAGTGAACAGCAACTCTTCTTAGAACAAGTACATAAAAGATTTTGAGTCAAGCAACCATAGGCGCATCAGTAAAAAGTTTTTTTTTTTTAAAGCAATTGAAGAATATTATTATATCAAAATTAAAAATGTCCCTTAGGGACATAGCCGAGTGATTGTGATCGCCGGGTGCCAACAAGGTGACCCGGGATCGAATCCCACAAAGTTATAAGTGGTGTCCTCTTTAATGAGGACTTTTAGGGGTTTATCCCCTCCCCCTCCCCCTCCCCATGGCTTTACCATCATAAATAAATAAATAAATCAAAATTAAAAATATATTGACTAAAATATTTAAAATATAAATTAAGATTGAAAAAAAATGACCACATTAATAAACATCTAAGAAGCACCCATTAAGTTTCAAACAATAAGGACGCATGCATGTAACATAATAATTTTCTAAAAAAAGTAAACACCCGTTGTGCATCACATAAGATAATATTAGTTATATATATTAAAATCATGTACTTAAAATATTTAATCTGAAATTAGTGTTGATCAGTCTTTAGTACGATCTTTTGGTTTCTGGCTTTGGATCTGACCGAACTAAAGACTAATTAGGCATATATACTAGTACCTATGACTTGAGTGATATACAGTTGGTCCAGTCTGATCCTTCGTCAAAGTGGCCTCTCAAGTCCAGTAAACCATTCCGAACCAATAGTTGTTAACCCCTTGTTTAGTCCATCCTGTAGATCGGGCAAAATCCATCATTGCAGGGTGATTATAAGGTCAACTAAGAGATGGTTGAAATTTTCTTTAGAAACCAAACAAACAGCGCAAAACAACATTAAATGTGTACCAAGATGATGCAACCCCGCCATGACAGTTTTGGCAGGTGTGGAGACGCGGCTGATAAGAGTTGAGTTTGATGCACCCGGTAATGTCGCATTACCGGGCAATTGTTGGCGGCATCATCTTAATGCCAAGGCTGTACGAGATGCGGTAAATGGCAGTGATAGAATTAGAGTTTGATTAGGATTTTAGATTTATCTTTTAGATTTGAATTTTGAATTATCTCTCAAATTTGATTAGGATTCAAGTAACTCTTTTGTTTATACTAGAAGAAATCTAGGGTTTTTGGCATTCAATTTCTAAGATTATTTTTATGAGTTATTTGGTTCTCTCTATTCTCAAGTATAAGAATTAGAATTGAATTCTATGTTCTCTTTTTATTTTCTTGATTATTAATAAAATTAAAGGGAAGGCTGTCGAATATCCCTATTTTCCCTAATCCCACTTATGCGCTGCATTAGTTGGTATCAGAGCTTAGAATGGCTTTTAAGATGGCCCATGGGCTACAGAGGTACACCGTTGTCAACACTGTTTATGACCGTAATCGTCAACGGCAGACCAATAGGAGATTAGAGGGCTTGGAAGAGAGATTTCAGTGAATCAAGAGTTGCTTGATTCAACTGGGGGCAAACCCCAACTTGGAACTGAGAACCGAGCCCCAACGCCACCAACACTGGGTGATGAAGATGAGAAGACGGATGAAAGCATCGAGAATTCATTCCCAGATGCTGAGCTACCGAATCCTAGGCCGAGGCAACATCAGTCCAATACCGGCAACACCAACGTTGATGAACGGAGCTGGGAATCCGGTCTCCGTGATGAATTTCCGGAGCTTGAAGAATAAGGCATCATAGTGGCAAAAGAGACTCAGGATGAGTTGGCGTCACTAGGCAAGAGGAGGTAGCCGGTGACGAGGGTCACTTGTTAATAGTCAGGCAAGTTGACTTCACGCCTGAGGAAGCAAAAGGAGATGAATGACTTTGATACAACATCTTTCAGATAACGTGCACAATTTGCTAGAGGGTATCCCGCCTAGTCATCAACTCCGGGAGTTGTGGGAGCGCCATCTCCGAAGAAGCCCTCTAGAAGCTAGGGTTAAAGACGGAGTAGCATCCAAACCCTTACAAGATATCATGGATTGAAAGAGGAGACCAGGTAACTGTGTCTAAGCGTTGCTTGGTATATGGATAGCTTGTGGTGTGACATCGTCACCATGGATGCTTGCCATCTATTGTTGGGGCGCCCGTGCAATACGATAAGAATTCCATGCATGACGGGAGAAAGAATAACTATAGCTTCATCTTCGAGGGAACAAGGATCATCTTGTTGCCAAAGAAACTTAAGGCGCCATATTTGTCGAAAATCGAAGACTCAAGACAGGAAGAGGGAGCCATGTTCACCAACGCAGTTACCGACTTAGAGTTAGCGTCTACACCAATAGGCGACAACAGGAGTGAGCCAATCTTTGATGAACCAATGCATCTTGATTTGTCTTCTCCACTTTTATTTGATTATCCTATATATGACGAGGAGTTGGTTAAGGTAAGGAGATTATCCAAGGAGGTTTGTCGAGGAGGGTTGGCATATGGCTTGCCACCAACAAGGAAGGAACAATGCTGGTTAGATTGGGTTCCCGAAGATGCCTTACCGAGTAGACCGGGGCAATACCAAGTAAGCATTAAGGCGTATGAGGATGTCAGGCACCAAGTTTGGAGATTACTGGCTAGAAGTTACATCTGAGCAAATCAGAAGGGGGGATCAACTAACTTGGCAGGGATATCTTGATGCGAAATAGAGAAAGTTGAAGTGCCAAAAGAGTTACCGATAGTTGTGCTGACAATAGGGGAAAATCCATGGTGGAAGAGTTAGATACTAGGAGTTGAGTTATCGGGTAGGCTCCAACACCGAATGAACCTAGAGACGCTTCCGGATAACAAGCTTCAAGGGTTCACGGCTCCTTTTTCCCCCAAAGGAAGACGAGACATGGCTGGACAAACTCCAACTGATGATGTTGTTCACACTTTGGCGGAACAAACAACAGACCTTATGCTGGTAGAAGAGATCAACAACCCGCATCGAGAGAAGCACGGCGGATTAGTGCTCGACAAGGTGGGAGGCTGGCGTGAAGAAACTCAACTTGGTAAGAACAACTAGGAAGACCTGTTGGCGAATTCGAGGGAGGATTCTCTTCAACTTGGAGAGAAGGATGTCGTCTACACCTTGGAGGGGCAAGGTTTAGCACACGTCTTGGCAAGGCGGGACAACAAACCACAACTGGGTAAGTCTGTCAAATTGGAGGTTGGCAAGACTGAGTCTAGGCGTGAGAGAACATGGCTGGATGAAATTGACCCAAATGATCAGTCAATGAATCCAATGACGAATTCTCTCCAACTTGGAGAGAATGATGCAACCGCGGCTCCTTTGGTGGATAGCTTAGTGGGATCAAGATTAGTGGATATATTATAGAATTAGAGTTTGATTAAGATTTTAGCTTTATCTTTAGATTTAAATTTTAAATTATCTTTTAGAATTAGATTAAGATTAAGATTCAAATAGCTCCTTCATTTATACTATAGGAAATCTAGGGCTTTTGGCATTCAATTTCTTAGATTATTTTTATGAGTTATTTGTTTCTTTCTATTCTCAAGTGTGAGAATTAGAATTGATTTCTATATTTTCTCTTTATTGTATTGATTATTAATAAAGTTGAAGGGAAGGCTGTTGAATTCTTCTCATTTTCCCTAAATCCTGCCTGCGTACTGCATCACAAGATGGGGTAGATTGATCTCAATTGGGAAATCATTGTGCATTAACTTCCAACAAAAGATCTTAACCTTAGGATATATAATGAGGTTCCAAATTATCTGAAGGATAGCTATACATAAAAAAGGAAGTTTTATTAACAACTTTTTATCATTTTCATTTACAGCTTCCATCTTCATAATTCGAGTCATCCTGCACCTTTAGCTTTGTAGATTTTGTCCCGCATGATCATGCCTAACACAATGGACATTTACCGCCCCATTTACAGAACAAAAAGTCTATTATCCTTATCGATATCTTGACTAATGGACACCTGAATTTGATACTAGTCAAAATCTGACAAAGGTGTAATAAAATGTGTCTAATTGATACTAAATGATAGTTTAGAGGTGTTCTATAATCAGAAGGGAAGTTGAGGGAAACTCTTTAATTTCAAAGGATGATCTTTATGACATTTACCTTTTTTTTAATCTGTGAGGTTTGAGCTTGAATATTTAAATGTATAACCTCATTTTTCAGAATTTTAACTAGTCTAGAATTACTAGATGTTTAACTTAGTAACATCTAAACAAATATTAAATTTGGAAACAACTTATATTTCAATAAAACTAAAGACAGCACATTATATAACATCCACAACATTGGTATTGAAACAACAAAGTTATCGCTTCCATATGTAGTTTATCCTTTTCAAATGCAGTAAGATTTGTTCTAACGAATGGAACAAGGAATGCTACAAGTGCATTCATTTTGTATGCAATTTGCATATCAAATATTAGCAACAAAATAATATTAGTTCATGAAAAAATTATACAATAGAAACTATTCATTTCATTTTAGGTATGTGATATTTAATTAGTCATAAATTGAGAATATAAACCAAATTTGACACTAAATTTTGACTTGTTTTTGTATTTATACTCAGGAAGAAGTTCTTATTTGGGAAGAACAATTTGTAGATACAGCACTGCTGCATCCATTGAAGAACCCATCACTCCACCCGTAAAAGTCAACTACACTCAGCATGTAATCAATGGTCGTTTTGTGGATGCTGCCTCTGGTGAGTAGCTATTTGCTATGTTAGATATGCCTAATCATTGCCCTTTTTGCAATTTGTATAATGTCCTTTAGTGCAAGTGCATAATTACCGCTGTAATATCTTGTGTGCCAGAAAAAGGGAAATAAATAGCATATGTTATTATATGTTTTAAAACTTAATGCAAATCATTCATCTATTGTTTCTCAATTATTGCTCTTGAAATGGTTAACAAGACCTTTCTGAATTCTTAGTGGTTGGATATTTTCTTGAATGTGAAATTGTAGTTGGGAATAGATATTCTAGAAAGTAAGCATACAGCAAAAAAACTTGTGATACGCCATCTTGTATCCTTTTTTTCGGTAAGTTAGTGAGAAATACCATATATGAGAAAATATATATGTACAAGCTTATAAGAAGCATACCCTAAGCCAGTGCCAAAAGGCCTATATCAATGTACAAAAGTCAAAAGATAAGATGAAATAAGCTAAAAAGCAAAAACAAAGACCAGAAGGCCGAGCAAGCTAAGAAAGAAAAACAAAGAACAAAGGGTCATACATCATCGATTGCTCCCCGATCTCTAAAGAAGCTGAGTATGACGATGAGCACCACGGAGCGTAGAAGCAGTAATAAGATGACTTTGAACCAATCTAGCGGTCTCCTCAAGCATAGCTGAAGAAGGTCTAGGCTGAGGGTAGTGGATCCATAGTTCACACTCACACGAAAGGACTTAAACAGTTGTAGAGAAGTAAAGGCAGGCTAAGATTAAATCAATTCCAATGTCTAGACTGAGGGCAGTTGATCCTCAGTTCCCACTCATACTAAAGGGCTTAAACAGTTGCAGAGAGGCACAAGCGGGATAAGATTCAGTCAATTCCGCGTCTATGGAGCCGCGGAGCTGTTGAAGTAACTAGCCCCAGTCAAGGAAGCGCGGGCCAAGCAAAGGATGTGTGCGAAGCCACTTTAGTCCAAACATAAGCCAAGAAGGTACAAGTGAAGAAGATATAGCTGTGTGACTTGTCAGCAAAACCAACAGTTACGAAGGACTAACTTTCTTTAATTGTGAGCAACGACACCAGGGTGCCGACTAAGAAACAATAAATGGATTAATGTGCCCTAGTCCTAGTAAGTCATTTGATTTCTTTCTAAAAGATAATTTGGGAGTTGTTTTGTTTTATTCTAATATCTAAATTACGAATTTAAGAAGCATAGATTTCTGTAATGTAGCACAAGGGAAAATAAATTAGTTTATAAATCAATTACCAAATTACGGATTTTTTTTATTCAAAAAAGTCCTTATAAATTACAACATGGACTTATTCATAATATCGGTACCCTAAATCTAAAAAGATAAAGAAACCTTAATCAAATTAACTAGGAACCGAAGACAATTAGAATCTAAATAATGTATAATCCTAACCTAATTAAAATAAAAGATAATTAAGAATAATGTCTAAAAACAAACAAACAAACAACAAAATAAGTACCTCAAGAGCTCCCGTATAAGCGGGGTCTGGGAGGATGGATATACGCAACCTTACCCCTTCAGAGTATAATCCGACCATGAGGCTGTTTCCGAGGAACCCCAACCTTATAGGATTGGCAGCATGAAGACTTCTTAGGAGGTCACCCATCCTGGTGCTAGTCTCGCCCAAGCATGCTTAACTTTAGAATTCTAATGGGATCCAGTGCCTTAGAACCATTTGATGGAAAGCAACCACAATCACGGCTGAGGAGGCGCGATAGATATTTTCACTTCTATCATATTGATAAGGCAGAAAAGCTTGAGATAGCAGCTGCATATCGTCATAGAGACCATGAGGTATGGCTTTATAGATTGCTTAAGAGTAATTCCACACTTTCTTGGGCGGAATTTGTGAAAGAACTTTGTGAGAGATATAGTGATGAAGACTCTAGTAATATTGTTGATAATTTTAACAAAGTGATAAAAGAAACATCTGTGAAGGAGTATATGACAAGGTTTGAGAATCTTAGAGTAAGCATGATAGCTACATATCCTCAAGTCACTGAGTCCTATTATGTCTCGAGTTTCATAAGTGGCTTATAGCCAAAAATTAAGAATCTTATGAAAGCAGTTGATCCAAAGACTATCTAAGGCTTATGCTAAGGCTAAGCTCTTTGAGGAAATAGTTCTTACTTCAAATGATGGACCAAAGTATCTGGGAAGTGGCTCCAAGTAGCAGAAGGGATCTGTTAATCGTTCAGGCTCTCAATCAAAGGGGAAGAAAGCTTAGAGGCTTTGTTCCAAGTGTAATCAACCTTATCAGTTTGGGCATAAATGCAACCCAAAGTTCCCCATGGTAGCTAGGGGAAAGAGTGCTAAAGAGCAATTTGTAAGTGAAGAATCTGATTTCGAAATAGATACTTCAGATCCGGAGTCACAAGAGGAACTTGTTGAGGAAAAGGTTGGAGTCTCCATGAAGGAATTGACTGGGAATGGAGCTCATAACACAATAAGAATCAAAGGAAAGGCAGAAACGAGATCAGTCATTGTTTTGATCGATAGTGGAAGCACCCATAGCTTCATTGATCGAAAAGTGGTAAAGAAGGCGGGGCACGAAGTGATCAAGACACATCCATTGGCAGTGATTGTTGCTGATGGTAATTCAGTCCCAACTCAGAACAAGTGCTAGGGGTTTCCATGGTTCATGCAAGATTGCAAATTTGATTACGACTTCAAAATTTTACCCTTAGGTGGATGTGATATGGTCCTTGGAGTTGATTGGATGAGATCTTTTAGTCTAGTGCTCTTCGACTTTGCTAAGCTGATGGATCCAAGGTTGCCTTGCATGGTATGGCAGATCAAGCTCAGCTGCAACTAATGAAGGGCGGTAAGTTGGAAAGGGGATTCAAACAATGTGCTTTTCAGTGGGTAAAATAATTGTTTGCGATATCACCTACTGAAGTAGATAGTATTTCTCAACCTGAGATGGCAGCTTTGATTGAGGAAATAAGGACTTCTTTGAACAACCCAAAGCATTACCTCCTAAGAGAAGTCTAGATCATGCAATTCTTCTTAAGTCTAACTTTGTGCCAGTGAAATTGAGACCTTACATGTATCCTCATGCTCAGAAAACAGAAATTGAAAGGCAGGTTGATGAATTGCTCAAGACAAGCTTCATAAGGCAGAGCCATAGCCCATTTGCCTCCCCTGTCACATTGGTTAAGAAGAACGATGGCTCAGCAAGAATGTGCATAGACTATAGACAGCTCAATGTGGTGACTATGAAGAATAAGTTTCCTATTCCTGTCATAGATGACCTTCTGGACGAGTTACATGGTGCACAAGTCTTTTCCAAGCCAAATCAGAGGCGAGGCTATCACTAGATCAGAGTGTTGGAGCAAGATGTGTACAAGATTGCTTTCAGAACACATCATGGGCACTTAGAATTTGTGGTTATGCCCTTTGGATTGACCAATGCTCTAGCCACATTCCAGGCACTGACGAATGAAGTGTTCAAGCAATTTCTAAGGAGATTTGTATTGGTATTTTTCAACGACATTCTGGTATATAGCCCTTCTTTTGTGGACCATCGAAAGCATTTGAGAGAGGTGTTCTTGGTTATGCACAATCACAAGTTGTATGCAAAATTGGCTAAATGTTCTTTTGCTCAAACTCAGTTAGAGTACTTGGGCCATGTGATCTCTTATAGAGGAGTCTCTACCAATCCTTCCAAGGTACAAGCAATGAAGGAATGTCTTGTACCTGTGACATTGAAGTAGTTAAGGGGCTTTTTAGGATTGACTTGATATTACCGCAAGTTTATGGCTGGATATGGATCAATTACCAAGCCTCTAATTGATTTATTAAAGAAATATGCATTCCAATGATTAGATAAAGCTCAAGGAGCATTTGAAGCTTTGAAAACTGCTATGTGTAAAGCACCAGTTCTAACTAGCTTTATACTAACAAATGCAATTGACTTAACCACTACTAGGCTTTGGCCCCAAAACGCAGTTTGAACTAAACAAAGCCTATGGTTACAATGAAGATCTAACAATTCCACTAATCAATGCGTAATGCTTACGTAACACATCACTTTCGTCCAAGATCAGCATTGTCTCCATGAAACGTAATACAATGTCAAAATGATGATCCCTTGTTGTTTGATAAAATAGCGGAACATTTGAAGAATCAATGGGTCATAAATTGTGGTCTACTGCATAATAGGAAAATGTGGTCAAGGCCATAATCTCAAGAATTAAGCAGCTCTTATTGTATGATCGATTGAATTTTCGATGCAAGTTGTCATATTGTATGATCGATGCAAGTTCTCAAATTATGACACAATCAATTGAACTACCTCATTTATTTTTATTGCTAATAAATACCTCATTTCTTTAATCAACACCATAAGGGGCATGTAGAGTTGTGATTCTTATAAATTTGCTTAGCCATGCAACAATTGTAGCTTCATTTCGTATCATAATCTCAATGTCTCAAAAAAGCGGCAATTACTAATGCCTTTGTTAATTGACAAAGAGCAATTCATGATTATCTTGATGGTGACTTGTTGACCTTTGTAATGTTCACATAATTTTCAATTTGCTCAAGATCTTTCTCGAGCCTTTTATCAAGCTTTCCTTAAATGAAGGCCCAAGTATGTCATCCCCCCCCCCCCCCCCCCCCCCCCCAAAAAAAAAAAAAAACAAAATCTTAAGCCATTCTTCTTCTATAAATCAAACTGGGGGGCGGGTTGTCAAAAGGTCGTTGCGAAGTGATAAGCGGATACGATCATTGACCCCAACACTGCAGCCGGAGCCACGTAAGCTCAGGGCATGTCAACAACCTCTATTTAGTATGATATAAGTATGGTCATATGTATGGGTTTGTTTGCTTAATTAAGTATGTTCAGCATAGTTTAATCTATTACATATAGGGGAATAGGTTAGGAGAGATAAGGTCTTTTGCCAAAAAGTGTTTTGCTCACTCAATCTCTCTCTTTCTCTCTCTTCTCTCTACCGTCCCCTCCCTATCACTTAATGCTTGTATTGACCAAGTTAATTATATGTGCTTAATGCTTGTATTGACCAGTCTATACCATAGTTAATTAAATTGGGTCAATCACAAATATACTTAATGATTTTCAAGGTATCGTGGGTACATGAGTGCCTAGAGCACTAGACTAAGCGCCGACACCGGTGTCAGGCCGCTCTGATAGGGGGTGGTTTCCAGCAGTACCGTTAGGTCAGACGTCACAAACCCAAGTTAAAACTGTGCTGCCCAATTCAACCAAGCTCGGAGATGTTAACTATCACTGTCCTACTCGTGCTACTAAGATTGATTTTCCATGCTTTGATGGTAGTGTTGTTAGGTGTTCGCTTTTTGAATGTGAGAATTATTTTCCATATTTGAGAAGGTTTGCTTATGAGTCGATGTGGTTTGTCCAAGGTGCAACGCATCAGTGTTTTTGTGGGTGGTTTGAAGAATGAGTTGGCTGCATAGGTTAGATTATTTAAACCCACCATCTTACAAGACACGATTGAGTTGGTACTCTTACCAGAGCAAAATTGTGCTCATTTGGCCTGTGTCTCGGGAAAATGCTCCAATAAAATGCCCCCTTCTCCCCACACTTATTATGTCACACAGAAATAGCTTAAATTACCCTAATAAATTGCCCCTAACTCTACCGAGCCCCATTTCAACCCATAGGGCCCTACCCAAACACAACCTCACCCCACACAAAGAACCTAAAATCGGGGTCAAATTATTTTGACTCCCATGGAAGTGGAAGAACACCAAGACGAGAATCCATGTTTCTATTGTAATGAGCGATTTAGCTCGAGTCACAATTGTCCCATGAAGAAGAGATATGAAATGTTCCTTATACAGGTGGACCATGACAAAGAAGTGGTAGAGGGTGAACAGTGTGCTGGGGGTAGTGACACTGCTGGTTCTTTGGAATCGGGTTTGGACTCGGATCCTCATATTTCGCTTCATGCTCTTTAGGGCATTGCTCAATGTCAAACTATGAGGATTCGTAGCTCTTCTGAGAAGCGAGTCATTAGTATTCTTATTGAAAATGGGAGCACCCAAAACTTCATTGACTTAGCCTTGATTCAACAATTGAAGACTTGTATGGATACTTCTCATAGACTTGCATTTACAGTGGCTTAGGGAGCAATTGATTTGTATCGGATTGAGTCGTGAATTCCATGTGGAAAATGAAAGGCATCAATTTTTTGTTCAATTTCCTAGTCCTGCTCTCTCAGAATTCCATATGGTACTTAGAATACAATGGCTGCAAACATTGGGGAAGATCCAATGGGACTTTAAGGAACTTGTCATAGAGTTTGTGTGGCATGGTCGTGACGTTAAATTATAGGGGGCACCAAAAGAACAGCTTAAACTAGTGTCCAGGACTTTGCTACACAATGTTCAAGCTACAAGTGCTGAATTATACACCATCCAGTTATTGGTTGCTATTGAACAATGCTGTTATATAGTGAAAAACATCACTATTTTGCACAATTTTTTTCTGCAGTTGCCAGGTACCGATGGGAATGAGACCAAAACTGAGCTTGCTATTTGTCAAGTGAATTTGAGGCCCTATTTGCTAAACTGACGAGGTTACCATCCTTTAGACCAAGCTTTGATTATCGTATCCCACTTAACAAAGGAAGTAACGCAGTTAATCTTCGACCTTATCATTACCCCGCCTTCTAAAAAGATGTGATTGAGAGGCTCACTTAGAAGACACTTGACTTGGAAATAGCTCATCTCCTTTCACTTCACCAATCGTATTGGTGAAAAAGAAGGATGGTACATAGAGATTATGCATATAGAATATTAGGCCTCCAATAAGATAATTATTAGACAAATTCCTCATACTAGTTTAGAGGAGTTGCTAGATGAGCTGGGTGGTTCCTTCTTTTACAAAATTGGAACTTCGCTTTAGGTATTGGCAGATTTGGATGTCACCTCAAGATGTATCCAAAAACGTTTTCTATGCACACTCCGACCATTTTGAGTTCACTGTCATGCCGTTTCAGTTGACCATTGCCCCCTTTACATTCCAGGGCATCATGAATGATATTTTTCATCCCTAAATACGTAAGTTCTTCTTGGCGTTCTTTAACGACATTCTTTTTTATAGTGCATCGTGGGCAGAGCATATACTGAAGTGTTATGCACCAGTTTTTGGTCAAACACTCCAAATGTTCCTTCGTGGTACGGAAAATTGAGTATTTGGGACATGTTGTGTAGGGCGAAGGCATGGCAGTTGACCCCAAAAAGTTACGTGCCATTCACGAATCACCCCATCGCACAAACATCAAGCAACTTCGAGGATTTTAGGGGCATATCGGATATTACAATAGTTTCATTGAGCAATATGGCACGTTAGCTTGGCCCTTAACCAACCTACTAAAGAAGGGGAGTTTTGGTTGATCAGATGAAGCCAAACATGCATTCGAATTGTTAAAGAGGGCTTTGACTTTAGCTCTAGCGCTTACTTTACATGATTTTTCTAAGGTCTTCGTGGTGGAGACTGATGCCTTCAGGGGTCAGTATTGGAGCTATTTTGATGCAAGAGGGTTAGTCTCTAGAATTCATTAGCTGAGTTTTAGGCCCAATACACTAGGCTTGGTCAGTTTATGAATGGGAGCTATTAGCCGTTGTTTTCGCAGTTGACAAATGGAAATAGTAATTGACAGGATGACACTTCATCAAAAACACGTATCAATAGAATCTGAAGCACCTATAGGAATAAAAGTTGTCTACTTTGTTCCAACATTTTTGGTTGTCGAAGCTCATCGGGTTCGATTATGACATCATTTATAAATATCGCAAGGACAATAGAGCAGCAGATGCCTTCTCTCAAGTTAGTGGTGCCGAGGTGCTTTGATGGTGATATCAATGATCTCATTGGATTTCTTAGACTGACTCCATCTCTCATGGTAGACTGACTCCCTCCTAGCTCAGATTATTCATGACAAAGTGGAGGATCCACTTTTGCACCTTAAGTTTTCATGGCAAGGGAGGCATCTCTATAGGTATGGTCGGATAGTGGTGGCCTATGATCCAGATTTGCGCCATTCGATATTGTTATGGCTTCATGATTCAACAGTGGGAGAACACTCGGGTATAGAGGATACATACCAATGTGTTCATACCTTCTTCTTTGGAGGTACTAAAGAATGATGTCCGTGACTACATACGACAGTGCACAATATCTCAGCAACACAAGTATACAGTTTTCACATCCCTAGGGTTACTCCAGCCACTTGTTGTAGCCAGCACGATTTTGAGTAGCGTTTCCTTTAATTTTATCAAGGGCTTCCTTTCATCGGCCGGACATTTGGTGATTTTGGCAGTGGTCGATTGTCTAAGCACATTTTTTTGGCTCTTGCTCACCCACACTTATGGCTCAGCTCTATCCTAATTACATCTACTGTCTACCTGGCACGTCGGATACCTTAATTAATGATCGTGATTCGGTTTTTGTGAGTATGTTTTGGCAAGAGTTATTTGTGCATATGGGCACTCAGCTTAACCTCTCCTCGTTGTATCACCCATAGTCTCACGGGAAGATTGAAGTGCTCAACCATTGTCCTGAGATGTATTTGCACTGTATGGCTAGCAAGCATCCTCGGGAATAGAGTCGGTGGTTGCCCCTTGCAAAGTGGAGCCTAGTTATTTGGCGTTATCTATAAATATAGTATTGGGCCAATCCTATTGAGGACCTTGACACACTGGGGTTTTACAGTGGTGACTCTATAAATACATGGGTATGTGTATGGTATTATTAGGGTTGAGAAAGGTTTGAATAAGGAAAGATTGAGAGTTGAGGCATCTTATGTAAACTCCAATAATATAATAAAATTATTGTGCTCCCTCCGTGGATGTAGTCTTTGGCTGATCCACATAAATTACGCTGTTCTCTCCTATCCCCCGCTCGTATATAATTGTTAGTTCAATTTAGGATTTGTGCATCCTGTAGGTGATTCTAATAGATGGTATCAGGGCCTCAACAATTGGTATCATAGCTCAGGTTCAAAGCCTATGTGGAACCTAAATCGAAGGTCTAATGGGCAGTGGGAGATGAGACACGATCGCTAACGTCAATGGTGGAAAATCTAGAAGGTGGTTCTAATGGTGACCCAACCTTAACGGTAAAGGCACAGATGTTGTTGATTCGGATAGATCATGGCTTTGATTGGTAAACCAAAGATGTACACAATAGTAGTGGTTGTTTCGAGAGGATCATGGGTTTGATCAGTAAATCAAAGGTGTAAACCGTGGTAGTGGTTGATTTGGGTGGATTATAGGTTTGGTTGATAAACCGAAGGTGCAAACTGTGGTGCTACCCTTGTTGGAGTGACGGGCTGTGCCTTAGGGAAAGAGGTGGTCGCTAAAAGTTAGTGGTGGTAATTGTTCCAAGTGAAGGGGTAAGAGACTACATCGGTGTACCTGAGTGTTAGATCTGGTGGTCCCAATGCAAATTTGGAGTTGGAAATGGTGGTTCGAATGCCGATAGGAGTTCTAGCAATGACAAGTTGTTCTGAGCATGCTTGAGCAAAGGCCAAGGGAATTTGAGGCTACGAAGCAACGATGCTGGTGTGCATGGAGAACAAGTTTGGTTCAGAAGAGCAGCGATGTGATCGTCGTTGGTGGAGCCTTAGACGCAGCAGAGAAGTGACGATGGTGAGGTGTGTGGTGGTCGTGTGTGGTGTTGCCAGGCTTCAAGGTATTAGTCGATTGTGGCCGGTGATGCGGTGGAAGCTGGTGATGATGCATTTTGGTTTGGTAAGCAGAGACCAAGATGTGCAGTGGAGAAGCACCAAAGTAGTTAAAGCGACTTTGGTCTATTATCATAAAAAATTAGGGTTTTTCATGTCAGGTCAATAGTTTGTTTGACCAGATTGAGTAATCTATTTGGGTCAGATCCTTAAATTTATGTTAGATCTAAATTTAAAAATCTTGGGATGGTCTAGTCAGAAAATGGTAAATAATCTGACCAAAATTCAAGTGGGAAATTGTTTGGTTTTGTGTAGAGCCTAGTTGTATTGGGCCTTATTTATAAGTATAGGATTTGGCCAATCCTATTAAAACTTATGACACACTAGGGTTGTAGTGTGTTGGCTCTGTAAATACACGGGGACATGTATGTTACCACTAGGGTCGACAAGGGCATGAGTAAGGAAATATTGAGGGTTGAAACGTCTCATGCAAACTCCAATGGTATAATAAAATTATTGTGCTCTTCTCTATGGATGTAGGCTTCGGCTAAGCCATGTAAATTTTGGTGTACTCCCCTATCCCCCTCTCGTATATAATTGTTACTTTGATTTAAGATTTGTGCATCCTGTGGGTGATTTGATATCAGGGACCCTATAGTTTTGCAGTTCATTTTTTGAGAATTGACTTTTCAGTGGGATGAAGAGGATGGTTCCAAGGGTGCTTTACCTTGGTTGCAGACTACAGTGGAGGGGGGAGCGTTGGTGGCACTCGAGTTGGTTGAATCAAACGTAGGGTCTCTATCATTTCTTCGATAGCAACTGTCTCCCATCAATCTATCCGTATTATCATCAGCTTTGCCCTTCCATTCTTCATATGTTTCAATCTTTGCTCTTCATGGAGTCATAATTATTTGATGTGATCAATAACATCAAATTTTTTGATCGAAGATTCAAATGAATCATCAAATCCTATCAAACCTATCGTAATTCATATGATGATAGTTCAACTTGTTGACTATTGCAAAGAACCTCCAATTTTTCAAGAAGCATGTCAATATAGAATAATTACTTGTCATATAACCAAAATTCAGCGGCTATTGCAACGTAGTGCGTCTCAAAACCCATGAATTCATGCTTATGCAGATGCCAAATGATGCTTTGCGTATGCATTAGTAAGTGCACTAGTCGTATCAAGTAGTAAAGTGTGAGTAAAGTATCATTCCCACGAACGATTGTTGTTGAGTGAGTATCGAAATTAGTAGCTTTAACACTATTTGAAAGTCTGAAAATTGAGCTTTTTGGTATAAAATAAATTGAAATAAATGGAAACAAAATTTGTTTACTAAATTTTATCTAAAGTTTACTAATTTTTTGTTGTTTTTATGATTTAATAAAATCGAAGGCATCCAATTTCACCTAGTTGCATCAATACACCTTTATATTCTCGTTATTCAAGTTGTTATTACGTGTCGATGGTTGAAAATCCTAATTTACTAAATAGTCTATCTCATGCAATATTTAGCATGCTCTTTTACATATTAACCCATCACTCTCGCGGATGAATTTAAATACGAAAATACTTTTTAAAGCTCTATATTTTTGCTTGAAAACCATACAAATCGCGTTATTCTCTCTCGAGCATTCGCTCAATTTGTGGTGCTTATCACCTTAGTGATCATCGTAAATCTCCTCTTGGACTCACTATAAACCATTATAGGCCTTCAATGATGATCAAGCATTTAAAACTTATGAAGAACAATGATAAACACTTCAACAACACAATATCAAAATATTGAATACGTTGAATTAGAAACTAGCGTATATTACAACTTAGGCTACATTGTTGCTTTAGAATAACTAAATTAGTTCATAATAAACTTAATATAAGAGATATTTAATACAAAACTCATGAACTTAATTAAAAGAAGGATAGAAAAGAACTTGGAAATGCAAAATTTCAAACCAAACTTCTTTTTTTCTCTTCCTTCTTTCTTCCTACTAATTTCTACTTTATTTCTTTATTTTGTATTTGATTTTTTGGAATTAAATGATGATAAAAGACCTCCCAAGCATCTATTTGTAGTATTTGATATTGGGATTACTTAAAATAAAAAATATAGCAAGCTAAAACCTCATTGCACCTCCTTCCTACTCCTTGCCACCCAGTTTTGCAGATTTCAACAAGTTGCTATTTTTTCAATTTTTTTCTTGCTTTGCACTATCCAAAATCAGTCTTTAAATTATCTTGGACATGTTATTGAATTTTTTAAATCATCCTTGCATTTGATTTGTTCATTTTGTCACCCAAATTGCAAGTTGAAGTAAATTGTTCAGGCCCGTGTTCATTTTCTGCAACTTGCTATTCTTTGCTATTTTTCTTCAATTTTGTTTCCAGATTTGGCCCCCTAAAATCAGTCTTAACATCAAATTGAACATGTTATTGAAGTGTACAAGTAGTTCTTTCACTTGATTCGTCCATTTTGCGACAAAAAATTGCAAGTTGAAGTGAATTGTGCAGGCTGGTTTTCATTCTCTGCATTGTTGTTGTTCTTGCTGTTTTTCTTCAGATTTTTGAGCTTATAACCACCTAAATTCAAAGTTTACATCAACTTGGATATGTTAAAGTTTTGTTTAATCAATCCTTGCTCTTGATTTGTGTATTTGGCTACCCATTTTTTCAAGTTGAATTGAATTGTGCATGAACTTGGTGATCTCTTGCTAAAACTAGTATTTTGATTGATTTAGCTCATTTTTGTGCTTTTATTTGATGTATCTTGCATTCAAATATTGATTTTGATGATATAACATAGCAAGATTTAGCATAAAATAAGTGTTTTTGCGAGAAAATGGCAATATGAGTGAAAAAGAGCAAAACCGAGCAAAAGTTATAAAAATTTGATATAAAATGGTTATAAAATGAATAAGAATGATAAAAGTAACTATATACTAAATTAGACCTATCACCAAACGTGGCTCTAATACCAATTATTATGACCCAATGTATTAATTAGGTCGAAACTGCAAAAATCAATCATAAAAGAGAAAAAAATTGTGGGAGAAAGCAAGGAATTAGGGGGAAATTAGTATTAGGGAAGATAGAGAAGGGAAATTGGAGGGAGAAATAGGAGAAATTAAGAGAGATAGAGAATTGTATTGAATCAAGAAAATGAAATTTTATGAATGACTTAAATAAATAAAAATACAATGTAAATTTAGCCTTTTTATAGCTAAGGGTTAAGGCATGAAATCTATTACAACTAGAAAACTAAAAAAAGTATTAAAAAAAGAAAAATTACATTTGGCAACCCCAATCCTAAATGGCATACAATTGCTTTTCGTGCCAAACTCCGATTTCCAAGTTTAGTTGATTTATTTATGTGGGAATTCCTAATTTTTACCAAATTCCACTTTTTCTTAACCTCAATTGTGTTGAGTTTGGAGACTTCTGGGCTTCTCCAACAGCACTAAAGTTTGGAATAATCTAAAGGAAGCTCTTCACATGACTGACTTGGTGACTCTTCATTTGGGTTGAGTTATTGCAACCCCTTCATATGGTTGGCAGTGACGGGGAGATCTTTGAGCTTCCATGGCTGTTTTGTTTTTGAGGCCTCTAAATAGGGCCTGATTCCTTGTTGTAAGGTAGAGCAAAGTAAGGAAACACAAAGCAATAGAGAAGAGTGAAAGTGAGAGAAAAATACTCTTGTAATACCTCTGATTTCTTAGAGTGAAATTTGTTGCTCTCACTCGGTGGATGTAGGCTTAGGAACCCAATCTAGGGTTTCGGTGTGTGGGGGTAACTTAACAAATTGACCTATTTTGAGATCACTTTGATTAATAATAAGTGAATTTGAGCTAATTTTAGAATAAAATTGCTAGGGGGTAACAGATGCTCATTGCTAGTTTAAGTGTTTCACTTTTGGTATTGGGCTTCAAAAATTGATGCATTGTGTGTAAGGGTGGAAGTGGGGTCATTGGGTTGGGTTAGGGTGTACCCACTCTAGTTCGGATCATTTTGAGTTTACAATAAGCTTGAGTTAGGTTGAGCTTGACCCATTAAGGCTCGGGTCGCTTTCGGTACCTATAATGGGTTCTGGTTGGGTGTGGTTCTAGTTATTTCAGGTTTGGGTTACTTTATTATGAAATTGTCTACTTACTTTAGGTTTGGGTCAATTTGGGTCAGCTTGTACTACTTGGCACGACTGTCACATGAACTAATAGTTATATTTCAAGTAACGCATATTTTTGCCAACATGTATATTATGTCATTAATATTGGTTAGTTTAGTAGTTCTCTTGACAAGTAATAATGATGTTTTGATTCTTTAGTTATGATGCTTAAGAGCTATTTCAGGAATAAATAGGACGGGGAAGCATAGGAAAGGGATTTCAGTCTGATTATTTGTTAAGGAAAGGGAACTTTTGCATAATAGAAAGGATATGACCAAAGAAGATTCTCCATAACCATTACTAAACTGTAATTATCAAAAAATTTTATTTTTCAGGGAAGACATTCCCAACATTTGACCCTAGGACAGGTGAAGTGATTGCCAATGTTGCAGAAGGCGATGCCGAAGATGTCAACAGGGCGGTTTCTGCTGCTCGTAAGGAATTTGATGAAGGACCTTGGCCTAAGATGACTGCTTATGTAAGTCAATTTGTTTCCCAACCATAGAACTTGATACGTTGCTACTTTATGGTTCTGGGAATAGAGATATATCTTATTGTATTTCAAGCATGGAATCACATGAATGCTCAAAGAAAGGGCACGACAGTGATTTAAATGGAAATATGACTATTATATGGCCAAGGACAAGAATGGCAAGTACAACTAAAAGGAATAATCTAAATGCTTTGAAATAGACGATGTAGTGCATATAACGAACTAAAAGAAGGCCAAGGAGCTCTGACTGTTATGTATAGGTGATCATATAGCATGTACACAGGCCCTTTTGGCTTGGTCTTATATTTATGAAATTAGTAGGAAGGAACATACCCAGCGCCTGCGCAGGGTCTGGGGCGGGCGGATGTACGCACCCTTCCCCCTTTAGGGTGTTAACCCGAAGAGAGGTTGTTTCCCAGTGCCCCCAACCTGAGGGTGAGGACTTCCCAGGAGGTCACCCATCTTGGTACTACTCTTGCCCAAGCACGCTTAACTTCGGAGTTCTAATGGGATCCGGTGACAGCGTGTTGGTGCCCTCTTTGGTATTTATGAAATCATTATTAATTTAATATAAATATATAAGAGGAAACCTTTAATTGTTGGATTGAGCATTATTTTACATAGTATCAGAGCCAAACTAACCCTTTCGTATTCTTTTTCTTTCAAAGACAAACCCAAGCCACCCCTAACCCTAACTACCGCCACTCAAATTCCGCTGTCATCATCTAGTCACTGTTGCTGCCGTGGTTCACCACTTCTGCCATTGTCAACCCAATTTTTAGTATCAAGCCTTTTTTAATAGCCACACCACCACGAATTTGTGAAGTTCACATTAAAATTCATTGAGATAGAGGGATCTCAAATTCCTTGCCCAAATTCACGTTAAATTTCGCCTCTTTTGTTATGGTAATTGGCTAGGCTCAAACTGTTTCAAGAAGCAATTATCAAGGTTCGTGGTCTATTTCTCCGGTGTTTCGTCCTATCTTGCAACCCCTGGCAATCCTACTTTCGTGCATCTTCTCATGGCGTTAGTACGTTCTCTAACCCAAAATTTCATCTTGCAACTAATACTTATGCTACTAGCTATAGTTTCTATTCAGGATTCTCACCCTGTCAGTCTTTCCCTCAATCCTTTACTGCCAACTCCAGTCCTATGCTTGATTCCTTCTGGATAGTGGATAGTGGTGCTTTATCTCATATGACTAATAACCCATGTCTTCTCGTGTCTCTTACTCCTTATCATGGTGTTGACAAAATTTTGATCTGTAATGGCGCCTCTTTACCGATCGCCAGGATTGGTTCTGGTTTCCTCATCACTCCTGTTGGTCTTTTTATTTACATAATATCCTTTATTTTCTTGGTATTTCCACCAATTTATTATATGTTCGTCAATTTTGCCAAGATATCATTGTCTTTTAGAATTTGACTCAAATGGTGTTTCAATTAATAATCCTAAGATGACATCTATCATAATTCAATGCATTAGTACAAGGCCTCTTTTCTCTGGCCCTAGGTCGTCCTCCACTCACGTTTTACTCATTAGTCCCTTTGGCATCGTTGTCTTGGTCATCACAGGTAACCAGTTTTATCATCTTTAGTTAACAAGCATGGTCGTCTACCATTTTAGAAGTTAGTGTCAAGCACTTCTAAGCCTTTTGATATTGTTCAAATGTATGGACATCTCCTGTTTTAAGTTTTAGTGGCTATAAGTATTATTTGCTTCTTTTGGATGATTACTCTCATTATGTGTAGATTTATCCTATGCACACCAAGTCTGAGGTGTTTGATCTGTTTGTTCAATTTTGAAATCTAATTTTGAATCAGTTTGTAATAGAGATTAAGAAAATTTAGTGCGATAATGGGACTGAATATATCAATCATGATTTTAATGCTCTTTTTGTTGCATGGGGGATTCATAGCAGGGTATCATGTCCACATACTTCCCAACAGAATGGGAAAGCCAAATGAATGCCAAGGTAGTTAGTAGCATGATGCGTGCTCTGTTGTTTCAAGCTTATATGCCTTTAGGATTTTGGGTCAAGGCAGTTCCTGTTGCTTCTCAAAACCTTAATCTCTTTCCCTCTACGACAATTAAGAAAAAAAATTCCCTTCCAACATCTTTACAAGAAGAAGGCCGTTTTTTAGCATTAATTTGTGTTTGGGTGTGCTTACTATCCTAACTTGAGCACCACGGCGCTACATAAATTGGCACCTCGGTCATCTTTAAGTGTGTTTCTGGGCTATCCTTCTCATCATAAGGGATATAAATATCTTGACTTGTCTACTCAAAAAGTTATTATCTCTAGATATGTTATTTTTAATGAGACAGATTTTCCAATCACACGGCTAGGAACAACTTCTCAACATAATATGAAGAGGCTTCTTGGTGTATTTCGTAGTCCATTAGATCTATCTCCATGCTCTGGCTTACTTGCACATCCTGGCACTCCGCCACTCTTGTTAGCTGTGCCATTGGTCACAACTCCTATGGTATGCACAACAGCACCTGTAGCGCAGCCTATGCTACCATTGCCCAGCTTGCGTATCTCAGACTATTAGCCCCATTGTTTTGTCTTCCTCGCTAGCTCCTCTTCATCCGATCTCTACTTTGCAACATCTCATGGTGACATGCTTACGAGCGGGTATTGTTAAGCCTTTGTTTAAACCGTCTATGCTTGCTCATTCTATTTTGCTCGACAATCCGTATTCATATAAGTAGGCTTTTGATGAAAATTGGCGTGATGTTGTGATTAATGAGTATAATGCGTTCCTATGTAATAATATGTGGACTCTTTTTCCATGACTTGATCATTCTAATGTTATTGGTTCAAGGAGCGAGTTTCTTCTTAAGAGAACTCCCACCGGTGAAGTCGATTGTTACAAAGCCCATTAAGTAGCTCAGGGCTTTACCCAAAGGTATCATGTTAATTATGATGAGACTTTCAGTCCTGTTGTCTTTACTATTTCAAGACGTTTGCCTATGCACCAACTTGATGTAAAGAATGCTTTTCTGAATGGATACTTGACCTAGGAAGTTTATATGAAACAATCACCAGGGTTTGTTGATTCTGCATTTCGTGATTATGTATGCAATCTTAATAGGGCATTATATAGGCTTAAGCAAGCATCTCGTGCATGGTATGATCGATTCGTATCTTTTCCATTTCAGCTTAATTTTAGTAGTTGCAAATTAGACTCGTCGTTGTTCAAACTGCAAAAGGAGCTGACAGGGCCATTACTCGTATATGTGGATGATATTCTTCTTACAGCTTCTTCATCTACTTTGCTTTATGATTTGTTGGGTGCTTTACAGTGTGAGTTCGTTATGACAGACTTGGGCCGTCTTATCTATTTTCTTGGGATCTTTGTTACTCACTAGTCACATGGATTGTTTCTTTCTCAAGCTAAGTATGCCCATGTCTTGCTTGAAAATGGCAAAAATGACGGATTCTAAATCCAAGCTCTCTAGTGAAGATGGTGCACCTATGTCTGATCCTTCTCTATATTGCAGTGTGGTTGATACATTACAATATCTCACTTTCACGCATCCCGACATCACTTATGTAGTTCAGAATGTGTGTCTTTTTATGCATGCTTTGCAAAACTCTCACTGGATAGCTGTAAAGCGCATGCTTCGCTATATTAAAGGTATCTTGGACCACAGTTTGTTCATTTCCCCCTTTAGTACCGATCGGCTTATGGCATATTTAGATTCTAACTGGGCTGGTTGTCCTGATACTCTTCGCTCCACATTGGGTTTCTGTGTGTTTCTTGGTGATAATATCATTTCATGGTCTTCGAAACAATAGCTGACCGTTTCGAATTCTAGTGTACATGCTGAATAACGTGCTGTGACAAATGCTGTTTCAGAGTGTTATTCGTTGAGACCACTTCTTGGTGAATTGTGTATTTCTCACGATAAAGCCACATTGGTCTATTGTGATAGCATTTCTACCACTTATTTATCTTACCAACCCGGTTCTACATGTTCGCACTAACCCTGTGGAGTTTGATATTCATTTTTTTCATGAGTGTGCTCATATGGGCCTTATTCGTATTCTCCACATTCCTTATCTTCGTGAAGAGTCTTCCCCAGTATTAGTTTTTTACTGTTCAAGAACAATCTTCGCATCAAGTTCCCTCCTACTGCGATTAAGGGGGAGTGTTGGGTTATATGTGATGCAGCATATAGATGGAAAATCAGGGAACGAGAAGGTTCAACAGTCTTCCCTTAATTCTTATTATGAAAATAATAAAGAACAAATGGATAACAAGTACTCAAATTCTCACAACCTGAGAATAGGCGAGAACTCTAGAAAATAATAAAAGAAATCTATGAAATTGAATCCCTAAGGGCTAGCCCTCTCTTTAAATAGAAGAGCTTTTCTACCCAGACTCAAACTCTTAATTTAAGATCAATGGTTGATATCATAATTCATGTGCTTCTTCTAGCAATCCGTGTGATCCTCCTAGAATAAAAGACTAAAATATAAAAGAGATAAATAGAAAGATAATTAATAGAAACCTACTAATCTAAGCATCCTAATTGGTATTAACTCTTCTAGCCCCTTCATCCAGCCACGTCTTCTACTCGCCCAGTGTCTCCTGCCAAGTTATCCGCTAATTATGAAGGCCGGGCTGCATCATCTTTCCCAGTTGGAGGGAATTCATCCTCGAATTCGAAAATGGATCATGCAAGTCACTCATATAAAGCCATGTTCCCATGAACCCGGCCCCAATCTCGTCAAACTCCAGCTCACCAAGATCAATCTGCCAGGCTTATGCGACTGCATCATACTCTCCGAGTTGAAGAGAATTCGCTAACGATGTGTCTAGATCATTCTTCGCCACAATGTAGGTTGCATCAACCTCCTTGTTTTGGGGAGAAGTAGCCCTCGAATTCGTTCATGCTTGATCCAGACAATTCTTGTCATGGTAAGGAGCAAGGTGCTTGATATTGATGACTCTGAAGGCTTCAATCCACTCGGTAGTAGTAGGCGGTAGACTCTTTTGAAGGCTTCAAACTTGTTATATTTCCAAGTCGGAATTCGTTCTTTTGTCGAGGTTGCCCATGTAGGCGGTAAACTCTTTCAAAAGCACTCAATGGATTAACCTTGCTGTAATTTGTTACGAATTAATAAATTTTACTTGTAATGCATTTTAATTTCTTAGTATTACTTTTAATTAGAGTCTATATGATGTAATAACAATTAAAAGAGCACGGTTAAAATAGAATTTTAGGCACCAAATATCAGCAGTGCACACCGAGGTCCTGTTAAAAATTAGTTACGGTTTTGGGCGGGGAATGTAGTTACACCGCAGGGGATTAGGCGGGAACTTCAGTGAGGATTTTTGTGATCTGATTCCCTGTATAAAATTAAGTGATTAAAGTGTATTTGGATTATCCAATTAAATGAAATCTTATTCCTAAGGAAAATTCTCTAATTCTCATCTCCTTTCTCTATTTTCTCATCCCCTTCCCTTCGTTTCTCATCTCAAACTCTCTTCTACAAGGTTAGATTTCCAAATTAATTTTTAGAAGCTAACAATTGGTATCAGAGCTGGTTTTATCAATCAACAACATTGATTAAGCTGGTAAAAACGCGAAGCAAAAAATGGCTGATGGAGTTCGGACCAGATCAGGAACTGGTGGTGCTGGTTCGAATTTGGATACTTCCAATGAGCTTCGTGATCAAATAAAACACATGGAAGCCAAGTTTGATCAACAATTTGCTGAACTTAAGCAACAAAATGCTGAAAATCGAAGCCAAACTAAAGGGATTAAGCAAATCTTGAAGATATTGGTGGAGAAAGATGAAAAAAAGGATGATCGGCTGCAGAAATTGGAGGAACGACTTGAAAATTTGCAAGATCAGATGAACAAGCAAAGAGAATCAAGTGTTGAAGTCATCCTTAAGCCCATAAGCCAGATACATAAATCAGTTGAAAGTGTTCAGCAGCAAGCAAGTGCAGATCAGCCACAAACAAGCGCAGACCAATCTGATGGAGTGATGCGCAACCGAGGTAAAACTCTTATAATGCAACCTGGTGTAGGACCATCAATTAACATTAAATCAGCTGCAAATCAACCTATTCGACCTGAAGTTAATGTAGAAGATCCAGACCGTGCTTCTGGACCTGTTAATTACCGAACATATGCTGAAAATTCAGAACAAAAGAACAGGCTGCCTGTTTCTGTTATGCATCAGAATGTTGCAGATGAGGTGTTCGAGCATTTTGATAGACCACCTGATCGCCCATATCAGCATAGAACCGTGACCAATGACAACACAATTGGGGGTAGGAGTGGCTCTTACAGGCAGCTGTTATAAATCGTTAGAATTTAATTGTGATTTCTATTTGTAATGGTTGTTTAGGGTCTCAAGGTTGAGTTGTAAGTTTTTAAATGTTGGTTGAGTTGATATTAGGTGCCAAAGGGGTAGTTGGTCAAACCGCAGGTCAATGTTGGTGTGCAGCTGCAGAATTGGCGGGAATTTCAGTTTTTGCAGTTAGGTCTTGATTCATTGTAACTAGATGACTATAAATAAGCTCCTAGCTTGTAATATCATTCATTCAATGAAATACAAACTGAATTTCTTATGAAATTCTCTCTATTTTCTCATCCCTTTCTCTATTTCTCATCCCCTTTCACTTCTCTTCTCATCTTAACTCCTTCCTCTACAAGGTTGGGCTTCCAATCTTTAATTGGAACCTAACAATTGGCATCAGAGCTGGTTCTACAATCAATTGATTGATTGAGGCAGGCAAAATCTAAGAAAAACATGATCGAAGGTGTGAGAACTCGATCCGGTGCTGGTGGTGCCAATGCTTCAGGTGTTGTTATGGACTTTGCAGCTGCGGTTACCAATGCTGGAGAGAATGCAGCATCCGATCACCACAAAGAATTGAATGACAAGTTAGAACAATTGAATGTTAAGATTGATCAGCAAAATTTTAAGATTGATCAGCAAAATGCGAAGTTCGACTTGAAGTTTGAACAGCAACATGACAGCATTCAGAAAATGTTGAATTTGATGATGGATAAAGAGTCACAGATGCAAAAAAATGAGAAGAAGATTGAAAAATTGCAAGAACAGGTTGATAAAAGAGGTGAATCAAGCGTAGAAGCAATCTTGAAGCCGGCAAGTCAGATTTTTCATCAAAAAGATTTCGATCAGCAGCAAGAACAGGATAACAGAACTGAGACTCTGGTGAGGAACCGTGGCAAATCTCCGACAGATCAGGCGACTGCAGTACCTTCAATTAACATCAGATCAGCGGTAGATCAACCTTTGCCATAAGAGTTTGTTGTTCACATTTAGAATCGAGTCTCGGAGCCGGCACATTACAGACCTGAACCTTCGAACATCAACCGCAACTGCAGCCCACCACAGAACTCAGTTCAGCATCGCAGTGATGACTTTGATAAGCTCGATCATTTGGACAGACCTCCTGATCGACATTATCAGCATAGAACCGTGAGTAATGACATGCCATCTGGTGGTAGGAGCGGAAACTACAGGCAACCAAGGGTTGAAATTGATACTTTTGATGGCAAGTTACCGGAATCATGGCTGAGAAGGTGTGACCGGTATTTCATGTATTACAACATAAAGGATGAGGAAAAGCTCCAATGAGCTGCAGTGCATCTCCATGGTGACCACGAGGTGTGGTATTACAGTTTGTTGAAGAGCAAACCGAATCTATCTTGGGGCTAATTCGTAGAGGAAATGTGCGAACGTTATGGACAAGGGGAATCAACGGACATTGTGGATAACTTTAACAAATTATCACAAATTTCAATCATGAGTGAGTACATGCTTAGATTTGAGAACTTAAGAGCCAACTTGCTGTCCGTTTTGGCTATAGCTTCCGAGGATGCCGAATCATATTATGTGTCTTGCTTTATAAGTGGATTAAAGCCTAGGATTAAGAATAAGGTGAAAGCCATTGGTCCTAAGACCTTGTCAAGTGCTTATAACAAGGCAAAACTGATTGAAGCCACTCATGTTCAACCGAGTGACAAGTTTAAGCAGCCAGGCAGCAGATTCAGATCACAACCGAGAACAGGTGATGGTACAGGCGCAGGTTCTGGTGCAGGATTCAAGCGTGCTGTTGACAGAAGCTCGGTGAGGCTTTGCTATCGTTGTAACCAGCCATATCAGCTAGGACACAGGTGCAAATCATAGGCAATAATGTGTGCTAAAGGGACCCGTGTTGAAGCTGAATCTGGCAGTGAGCATTCAGCTGCAGAAAGTGACAGTGTTAGTGATCTTTCACAAGATGAATTGAGTGAGGATGAAGTGGAGATATCAATGAAGGCGTTAACCGATAGTGGAGCTCATAACACTATCAAAATCAGAGGCAAGGCTGGTAAACATTCCATCATTATCCTCATCGATAGTGGGAGTACACATAGCTTCATCGATCCCAAGCTGTGTAAGAAGGTTGGGCATGAAACGATAAAGACTCACCCTTTGCAAGTGATAGTGGCTGATGGCAATTCTTTAACCATTCACAACAAGTGCATAGCATTCCCTTGGTCTATGCAAGAACATCGTTTCACCTTTGATTTCCGAGTTCTTCCTTTGGGAGGGTGCGACATGGTGCTAGGGGTGGATTGGATGAGGACCTTCAACCCGGTTGTGTTTGATTTCGACAAGATGACCGTGGCATTCGAGGTTCATGGCACCAAAGTGTCCTTGAAAGGCATGTCAGAGGAAGCTCAACTCAAGATTATTGATGGCAAACGTGTGCACGATGGGATGAAGAAGAAGGCAATACAATGGGTAGGTCATTTGTTCATGATAGCCTCGGTTGAGCTGCAGCCGGGACTTCAACGAGAAGTGCAGGCCTTGGTGAATGAATTTGGTGACATTTTTGAGCCACCTAAGAGTCTTCCTCCTCCAAGGAGTGTGGACCATGCCATTCCTTTGCGTGCAAACGCTGATCCGGTGAAGATTAGGCCTTATTGTTATGGCCAAAAGTCCGAAATAGAAAGGCAAGTGGAGGAACTTCTTAATATGAACTTCATTAGACCAAGCCATAGTCCTTTCACTTCACCCGTGATCCTTGTGAAGAAGAAAGATGGCTCGGCTAGAATGTGTATTGACTACTGCCGGTTAAATGCTCTCACGGTGAAGGATAAGTTTCCCATCCCGATCATAGACAATTTGCTTGATGAACTACATGGGGCGTGTTTCTTTTCAAAGCTAGATTTGAGGCAAGGATACCATTAAATCAGAGTCCTTGAGCCGGATATTTACAAGACAGCTTTCCAAACTCACCATGGCCATTTCGAGTTTGCTGTAATGCCTTTTGGTTTGACAAATGCTCCGGCCACGTTTCAAGCAGCCATGAACGATGTATTCAAACCTTTTCTGAGGAAGTCGGTGCTCATTTTCTTTGACGACATACTGATTTATAGCTCAACATATGAAGCTCATCTTACTCACCTCCGACAAGTGTTTGAATTGATTCGACAACACAAGTTTTTTGCAAAGTTGTCCAAGTGTTCGTTTGCTCAAGATAAATTCGAGTATTTGGGTCATATCATCTCTCATGAGGGAGTTTCTACTGATCCGAACAAGATCCGTGCAATGCAAGAATGGGCAATTCTGCTCACCTTGAAGAAATTAAGGGGTTTTTTGGATTGACCGACTATTATAGAAAATTTATTAAGGGATATGGCTCTATTGCCAAACCCTTGACCGAGCTCTTGAAGAAGGATGCTTTCACATTGAACGAGAGATCTCAAGCCGCATTTGAAGCCCTTAAAGCCGCAATGTGTGCTGCCCTAATTTTGGCGATGCGGGATTTTACTGAAGGCTTTATTTTGGAGACCGATGCAAGTGATACTGGTATAGGGGCTGTTCTTTCCCAAAAAGGAAGGCCTATTGCTTACTTGAGTCAATCCCTTAGCCCTAAACATCAAGCGATGTCAACATATGAGAAGGAATATCTCGCCATCCTCTTAGCCATGGAGAAATGGAGGCAATACTTGGAGGGTCATAAGTTCATCATTCGAACGGATCATCAAAGCCTCAAGTATCTCCTTGAACCAAAGATTGTGACGAGGATTTAGAAGAAAGGCCTCATGAAAATGTTAGGCCTTGATTACGACATCGACTATAGAAGTGGCAAGGAGAACACTGCAGCAGATGCACTGTAAAGCAGTTTGAGGACGATAATCAGGCTACCTGTGCTGCTGTAACCATGGTAATTTCTTCTTGGGTGCAAGAGCTACACAATTCCTATAAGAATGACCCTTTTGCTCAGGAAAAGCTGGTCGCTGCTGCTCTCACACGTGATGCAAATATCGCTGCAGCAGACACTGGAATTGCTGTGCAGCAGGGGCTAATTCGTATCGGTGGGCTGTTGTATGTTGGTTCAGCCACTGATTTGAGAGAAATGGTCATCCAAGCTTCACATGATGCTGCTTGGGGTGGTCACGAGGGTGTAAAAGCCACCTATCAACGAATCAAAGCATATTTTACATGGCCGAGTATGAAAAAAGATGTAAGTGAATACGTGAAGTCTTGTGAAGTATGTCAACAAACGAAGTTGGGAGATCCTCGTTACAAAGGACTTCTTCAACCTCTTCCCATTCCGGCGGGAGCTTGGGTTCACATTAGCATGGATTTCATTGAGGGACTTCCGAAGTCCGAAGGCAAGGAGGTCATATGGGTAGTGGTGGATCGTTTCACCAAGTATAGTCATTTCATTGCTCTTGCTCGACCCATCACCACTGAAAAATTGGCAAGGATCTTCCTTGACAACATTTATAAATTACATGGATTGCCTCAATCCATTATGTCCGATCGAGACAAGATTTTCACAAGCACGTTTTGGAGGGAGTTGTTTAAGTTGAGGGGCACCATGTTGGCACTCAGTTCCTCATATCATCCTTAGATGGATGGCCAAACCGAATGAGTCAACCAATGTGTAGAACAGTATTTGCGAAGTATGGTCTTCTTGAAGCCCAAGGAGTGGAACCGTTGGCTGTTCTTAAGCCGAATTTTGGTTCAATACACACTTTCATACATCCATTGGCACTTCTTCATTCCAAGCATTGTATGGCTACTCTCCACCCTCTCCTATGATGCTTCAACAACCGAGGAGCACCGATACTGCAGTATCTGATTTTGTGCAGCAGAGGAGGCAAATGTTGCAAGAACTTAAAGACAATCTCCATCAAGCTCGAGCTCGGATGAAGTATTACGCTGATAAAAAAATGGTAGACAAAAGCTATCACGTGTCCCAACTCAAAAAGCAGGTCAAAAGAGGAGCTGCAGCAGCCCAGGAGCACCCTGTTGCAGAAGCTAATGGGATACTGAAGTTGCAGCCGGCTGCAGTGAAGGCTCGGAGGACGCTGCAGCAAGATCATGGCACTGTGCAGGAGGTTTTGGTCACTTGGTGCAACTTGAACAAGAGTTTGATGACTTGGGAAAATTACAATTTCCTTAAGAGTCAATTTCCAAGCTTCACTTCTTGAGGACAAGAAGTTTCTCAAGAGGGAGGGAATGTTATAAATCGTTAAAATTTAATGGCGATTTCTGTTTGTAATGGTTTTTTAGGGTCTCAAGGTTGAGTTGTAAGTTTTTAAATGTTGGTTGAGTCGATATTAGGCGCCAAAGGGGTAGTTGGTCAAACCGCAGGTCAATGTTGGTGTGCAGCTGCAGAATTGGCGGGAATTTCAGTTTTTGCGGTTAGGTCTTGATTCATTGTAACTGGATGACTATAAATAAGCTCCTAGCTTGTAATCTCATTCATTCAATGAAATACAAACTGAATTTCTTCTGAAATTCTCTCTATTTTCTCATCCCTTTCTCTGTTTCTCATCCCCTTTCACTTCTCTTCTCATCTTAACTCCTTCCTCTACAAGGTTAGGCTTCCAATCTTTAATTGGAACCTAACAGTAACCAAGGGTAGAAATCAATCCATTTGATGGAAAACAACCGGAATCTTGGCTTAGGAGGTGTGACCGATACTTCTTATATTACAATATACCTGAGGAGGAGAAGCTCCAGCTGGCCGCAGTCCATCTTCATGGTGATCATGAAGTTTGGTACTATAGTTTGTTGAAAAGCAAACCACATCTTTCTTGGGGCCTTTTCATAGAAGAGATGTGTGAATGGTATGGTAAAGGAGAATCAACGGATGTTGTGGATAACTTGAACAAGTTGGTCCAAACATCAAGTGTGAGAGAATACATGCTTAGATTTGAGAATTTGAGAGCCAATTTGATGTCAATTCTGGCCATTGCTCCCGAGGATGGCGAATCTTACTATGTCTCTTGCTTTGTGAGTGGCCTTAAGCCTAGGATCAAAAACATGGTGAAAGCCATTGGTCCTACGACTTTGTCAAGCGCTTACAACAAGGCAAAGTTGATAGAAGCAACTCAAGTCCCTTCATATGACAAAGGGAAGCAGCACACCAGCAGCAAACCGAGGCAGTTGCAGCAGCAGAACAAAAGCTTCAGCAGTAAAAACAGTGACAGAATTTAAGCAAGGCTTTGTTTTTGTTGCAACCAACCATATCAGCCCGGACATAGGTGCAAATCACAAGCACTTATGTATGCAAAAGGAGTCCGAGTCCCTGCTGAAAATGACAGTATCGATTCTGGTGTAGAAGCAGATGAAACCGAGTGCATTTCTCAAGGAAATTCAAGCGAAGATGAGGTCGAGATCTCTATGAAAGCTGTAACCGGAAGTGGAGCTCATAACTCAATCAAAATCAGGGGACGGGTTGGAAAACATTCCATTATTATTCTTGTTGATAGTGGGAGCACTCACAGTTTCGTTGACCCGAAGTTGATTAAGAAAGTCAAGCACGAAGTGACGAAAACACATCCTTTGGCGGTAATGGTGGCTGATGGTAACTCCTTAACAACTCAAAATAAATGCATAGCATTCCCATGGTCTATGCAAAACCATCAATTCACTTTTGACTTTAGAGTTATTCCTTTGGGTGGTTACGATATGGTGCTCCGGGTCGATTGGATGAGAACCTTCAACCCGGTTGTGTTTGATTTTGACAAAATGACCGTGGCATTCGAGGCTCATGGTGTCAAGGTATCCTTGCAAGGCATGTCCGAGGAAGCTCAGCTCAAATTGATCGAAGCTAAGGGAGTGCAAAGCAGAATTAAAAAGAAGGCGATCCAATGGATTGGACAATTGTTCATGATTGGGTCAGTTTCGGCGTAGCAGGACCTACTTCCTGATGTACGGTCCTTGATCAACGAATTTGGGGACATTTTGAGGAGCCAAAGAGTCTTCCTCCCCGAAGGAGTGTGGATCATACTATACCCTTACGAGGAAATGCCGATCCGTTCAAAATTAGGCCATCCCGGTATCCTCATGGCCAAAAGGCCGAAATAGAAAGACAAGTGGAGGAGCTTCTTCATTTGAGCTTCATTAGACCGAGCCGAAGTCCTTTTGCCTCTCCCGTGATCCTTGTAAAGAAGAAGGATGGGACAGCCCGTATGTGCACTGATTACCGCCGTTTGAATGCTTTGACCATAAAAGACAAGTTTCCGATTCCGTTCATAGATGACTTGCTTAACGAGCTTCATGGGGCGTGTTTCTTTTCCAAGCTGGACTTAAGACAAGGATATCATCAGATCCGAGTCTTCGAATCAGATATTTACAAAACCGCTTTTCAAACTCACCATGACCATTTCGAGTTCGTTGTTATGCCGTTCGGTTTAACAAATGCTCCGGCCACCTTCCAAGCGGCTATGAATGATGTCTTCAAGTCTTATCTGAGGAAGTTGGTGCTGGTGTTCTTTGATGACATACTGATTTACAATCCCACATATGAAGCTCACCTCACACACCTCCGGCAAGTGTTCGTCTTGATGCGACAACACCGGTTTTTTGCTAAATTGTCGAAGTGCTCGTTTGCTCAAAGGAGGCTCGAATATTTGGGTCATATCATCTTATCAGAGGGCATAGCTACTGATCCTAACAAGATCCGAGCGATGCAAGAATGGCTAATCCCGATCACTTTGAAGCAGTTGCGTGGTTTTTTGGGGTTGACCGGATATTATGTAAAATTCATTAAAGGTTGTGGTTCCATTGCCAAACCTTTAACGGAGCTCTTGAAGAAGGATGCTTTTGGGTGGAACGAGAAGTCTCAAGCCGCATTTGAAGCCCTCAAATCCGCTATGTGTGCAGCACCGGTTTTGACAATGCCGAACTTCACCGAAAGCTTCGTTGTGGAGACCGATGCAAGCGGTACTAGTATTGGGGATGTTCTCTCTCAAAGAGGAAGGCCTATTGCATATCTAAGTCAAGCTCTAAGTCCCAAGCATCAGGAAATGTCGACTTATGAGAAGGAGTCCCTTGCGATTCTCTTAGCCGTAGAGAAATGGAGGCACTACTTGGAAGGTCACAAATTCACCATTCGGACAGATCACCAAAGCCAAAAATATCTCCTTGAGCAGAAAATAGTGTCGAGAATTCAAAGAAAAGTCTTGATGAAAATGTTAGGCCTTGATTACGACATTGAGTATAGAAGTGGCAAAGAAAACGCAGCTGCAGATGCACTGTCAAGGCATTTTGAGGACACTGTTTCAAGCTCATGCTCAGCCGTTTCTGTGGTAATTCCTTCTTGGGTCGAAGAGCTACACAAGTCCTAAAAGAAAGATCCATTTGCTCGTGAAAAGCTGGCTGCTACAGTGATCAAACCCGACGCAAAAACTGCTGCAGAACACCGAGAGCTGACAGTTCAAAATGGGCTGTTGCGGCTCCAAGACAAACTTTATGTCAATTCTGCTACTGACTTGAGAAAATAGGTCATCCAAGCATCACACGACGCTGCTTGGGGAGGTCACGAGGGTGTGGAAGGCACTTATCAACGAATGAAAGCATATTTTACTTGGCTGAGCATGAAAAAAGATGTGAACGACTATGTGAAGTCTTGTGAAGTATGTCAACAAACGAAATTTGGAGATCCTCAATACAAGGGACTTCTTTAACCTCTCCCTATTCCAGACGGAGCTTGGGTTCATATTAGCATGGACTTCATCGAGGGACTACCGAAGTCCGAAAGCAAGGAGGTCATATGGGTCGTGGTGGATCGTTTCACCAAATATAGTCATTTTATTGCCCTTGCTCGACCTGTTACTGCTGAAAAGTTGGCAAGGCTTTTCCTTGACAACATTTATAAGCTACATGGGTTGCCTCAATCCATCGTGTCAGATCGAGACAAAATCTTCACAAGCACTTTTTGGAGAGAATTGTTCAAGCTAATGGGAACCACGTTGCCTCTTAGTTTTTCCTAGCATCCTCAAACGGTTGGTCAAACCGAACGAGTCAACCAATGTGTAGAGCAATATCTTCAGAGTATGGTCTTCTTGAGGCCCAAAGAGTGGAACCGTTGGCTTTCCCTAGCCGAATTTTGGTTCAATACACACTTCCACACAACCATTGGCACTTCACCCTTCCAAGCATTGTATGGCTACTCTCCACCTTCTCCTATGATGATACAACAACCAAAAGCAGCTGATTCTGTAGCAACCGAAATGGTGCAGCAGAGGAGATAGATCATGCAGTCGCTTAGGGACAATCTCCAACAAGCTCGGGCTCGAATGAAGTATTATGCAGACAAGAAGAGGGTAGACAAGAACTATGACGTTGGGGACATGGTCTACCTCAAATCACAACCATATAGACAATCATCCGTGGCTGTTAGACACAATGTCAAGTTGTGTGCTCGTTTCTTTGGCCCGTACAAGATCTTAGAGAAAATTGGCAATGTCGCATATAAACTTGACTTACCTTCGCATTCCTACATTCACCCCGTGTTTCATGTATCCCTACTTAAAAAACAGGCCAAGAGAGGTGTTGATTGTGTTCAAGATCCCCCAATTGCAGAAGCAAATGGGCTGCAACTCCAGTACCCGAGCTCTGTCAGATCGAAGAGAACGCTGCAGCTCAATGACAAGAAAATTCAAGAGGTGTTGGTCACTTGGAGCAACCTAAAAGAGGACTTTACAACTTGGGAGGACTACACTTCCTTGAAGAGTCAATTTCTGGGCTTCACTTCTTGAGGATAAGAAGTGTCTCAAGGGGGAGGGAATGTTACGAATTAATAAATTTTACTTGTAATGCATTTTAATTTCTTAGTATTACTTTTAATTAGAGTCTATATGACGTAATAACAATTAAAAGAGCACAGTTAAAATAGAATTTTAGGCACCAAATATCAGCATTGCACACCGAGGTCCTGTGCAAAGTTAGTTACGGTTTTGGGCGGGAAATGCAGTTACACCGCAGGGGATTAGGCGGGAACTTCAGTGAGGATTTTTGTGATCTGATTTCCTGTATAAAATTAAGTGATTAAAGTGTATTTGGATTATCCAATTAAATGAAATCTTATTCCTAGGGGAAATTCTCTAATTCTCATCTCCTTTCTCTATTTTCTCATCCCCTTCCCTTCTTTTCTCGTCTCAAACTCTCTTTTACAAGGTTAGATTTTCAAATTAATTTTGGGAAGTTAACATAATTCCAACCTAATGCTATCCTTTTTGGTGTTATAATCTAGCTTGGCTTCAATCAATTTCTGCTCCCACCCCTTGACATTCTCAGAAACAAAACACTGAATAAGGATACCCAGCATTATCCTTGTCGTCTCTACTAGACCATCCACAGTGGTGCGGAAAGCCCATAATATACGTTAACACAGTTGGTTGTGCTACTATTAACATTCTTTGACCATGTCTCATCACTCCTGGGCTCCTCATGCTTCATACTGCTCACTTGGTGATGAAGCCCATCCGGTAAGGCATCTTCCAATGCCTGTTCAACCCCATGTGGGTGCTTTCCATCGGCAACACAGTGCTCGGTACCTCATCCAACTCTTCTCCCTATTCCATTTTAATGTTCTCTCCTGTTAGTACAACTATCTTCTTGTACTCGCCAACTTCCTCAATGTTCGTTATCTTCCACAATGGCTTTCCAAAGATGACACACAAATTGTTCATCCCTGTTTGTCACAATGTTGGCAATTAAAGCCATGCATATACTTCGTGGGTAGCCCTCCTTAAATTTTGAAAATGATGTTCCAACATCCCTTGGCAAGGCATGACTCTGGTGAAATTCGTCCTTCAAACACAATTTGCTAGACACTATCGCCTTTCGCAGTTGGCCTAGACCACCATCCAATATTGGAGCAGGTATTCAACATTGTACCATGAGCTTACTGATGATCTTACTACCAAGGCATGTTTGTCAAGTTCCGTCCTTTGCTGGTGTCAAGACAACTAATCCTCCCTTTAAGTTGTCTCTTAGGTATCTCCTGGCAAGCAGCTTCCAAACTTGGCGCCTGATATCCTCACACTCTACAAGGCTCAGTCGGCAGTAAGGCTATCTTGGTAACGCATCGTTTGGAACCCAATCTACCTTGTATGGAATCCCCCTTTTTGGCGGTAGGAGATACGCCAACCCTTCTAGACAAATCTCCTCTGACAGACTCCCTACCTCATCCGGCACTTTCTTCTCTTCAAGCCCATCTCAGATGGGTGGAGAAGACAAATCAAGATAGGTTGGTGCTACGAATCGAGAATCTGAGGCTTGGATGTGTGGTGGCTGTAATGCTATATGCTGCTGTTAGTGCTGTTATTTCAGGTTGTTTTGCTGATGTCTGCTACAGGTGTGCTTCTGTTGTGCTGTTACTTGCTGATTAGAGTAGTTAGTGATGTATTAGTTTGGTATTGTTGCTTTGTAATGGTCTTAGAGTGGCATTGTGTTGTCTTGAGCTGCTGACATGTAATAATCCTGCATTATAAACCTGCTGCAGGGGTCGTTAGCTGCTGCTGTTGGTCTTGGCTCTTTAAGCCTTAGGTAGTTAGTTAGATATTTTAGTAGTTATGTTAGTTAGAAGATATTTTCATGATTTGGATATTTTGCTTGCTTAGTTGGTTAGTTAGTTAAGTCTTGATGCAATGTACTTGTTTTGCTTAGATTGCTTAAATAGGTGCTTTCAGCTGTAAATCTGGTTCATTCAATCAAAACTATCAACACAAGTCTCATTTGAGATTAATATTCTCTCTCTCTCATCTAACTCTCTCTATTTTTTCATCTATTTTCCTTCTTATCTCATCTCAATTCTATATTCTCTTCTCATCTCATACTCTTTCTATCCCAACCAAGGTTGAGGTTCAAGATAAAATCTTCGAAACCTTAACAATTGGTATCAGAGCCTTGTTTTGGCTTCCGAATCAAGCTCATATCTGGAAAAAAAAAATTATAAAATCTGATTAATTGTGTTGTAATTAATCAACAAAAGAAGGTTTGATATTGCATTAAGTCAGATTTGGATCAGAATTCAAATCTGAGAATTTGAAGTAATTTTGGTGCGTATTGCATCAGTTTCTGCATCAGCCTGGGAATGAGCTTTCGGTTGGGATTAAAATTGATCACATTACATTGAGGAAAGTATAATTGATCAGTATTTGTGATTACTTCAGCATTAAAGCTGATTCATACGGAATTCAGTTCAATTGATCACATTTCAGCAGCTGCGGTTGAGTGTTGAGCAAAGCACTAGTGTTGAAGTTGAGTAACTGATATTGATCAAACATTCAATTGATCTGTTGAAAAAGAAGTTAAAAGTGAGCTAATTGATCCCCATTGCACTTTATCATCACAAAAAGATCAGAAACCAGCTGAATCCAGGATTATTCAGATTCTATAATTTAGTATCGGAGGTTGAGGCGAAATTCTGACAAAGGCAAAAAATCTAACAGTTGAATTGAGCACCGAAGGTGTTGAAATCCGATATTGTTCTTGAAGATTGTTGTGAATTGTGAGTTTAAATCATCTTTACAGACCAAAATCGAACCAATTTCAGATTCTTAGTCGGAATTAATCAAGAGAACATCATTGCCAGACATCGTTTGAATGTTAGGGTTTGTCGAATACGTTGTGCGTGAAACTCTGCAAGCTAGGGTTTGTAATCACTGACGATTGTCGAGTTGATAGCATGTGATTGTTTGTGCGAACGTAGGAGTAGAACTTCATTAAGCAATCGATTGTTATAGAGTGCGAAACAAGTTTCACATTTTTGTGATTTTCGAACTTGTTTTCTACGAGCTGTGTGTTCCAGATCGAAGTTGTTGTTAATTCTCGATATGGCTGAGTTGAAAGAGCTGTTGGAGAAAGTAATAAAACAAAGACAAGAATGGATGCAAGAACGTGTAGAATGGAGACGAGCATTTCAAGAATGGAGACAAGAATGTATGCGGCTAAATGAGAAACGGCAATATTCAGCTCAACCGGTTGCTAACATCAGTTGTGATTGTGCTGGTGTTCTTAATGTAAGTGAGTTTCCCGAGTTAGCAGATAGCGTTAGACAACTGAAGTTCAATGTTAAGCAAAAGGAGAAAGTACAATCTGCTGTTGTTGAAGATGAAGCCGCCCACGACAATGCTGAAATGGATGAAAACAGGTCAGAAGAACCTGGGTTTGAACAAGATGATTCTTATGAAGATTCTTTGCAGGAGTTAGAGTCTCTTGACGATGTTGAGGTACAATATAACGTGCATCCGGATTGGGAATATGATTCACATGTCCGAGGAATGTTAAAAGGCGCAAAAAGTAAAGTGAAGAAGAATCATCTCAACGACGCATTGAAAGATTTTTGGGAAGCAAAGAAGATTATAAAAAAGAAGTCGACAAAGCCGAAATTGAATCGTGAGGTGGTGTGTCAGCCTAAGGAGCTTTGACGTGCATCCGGATTGGGAATATGATTCACATGTCCGAGGAATGTAAAAGGGTGCAAAAAGTAAAGTGAAGAAGAATCATCTCAACGACGCATTGAAAGATTTTTGGGAAGCAAAGAAGATTACAAAAAAGAGGTTGACAAAGCCGAAATTGAATCGTGAGGTGGTGTGTCAGCCTAAGGAGCTTTTGAATTCACAAGAACAGAACAATGAACCACCTGTGGTTGCTTTATCCAAGTCCGATTCAGTTATGGGACATCGGGATGATCCACAAGAAGAAGCTAGGCGACAAGAACTAACTCAAGATAAGGATTTTACCGAAGTATATGTGGGTATATCACCAAATCGGGTAAGTATGGCTCCATGGCAAGCTTATATGCAGAATCAAAGTGCCTTCACTACTGAACAATGTCTTTCTGTTGCGAAATCAATTGTTGATGTTACAGTGTTATCAAATATAGAACAGGGTATGCCTAAGTTCATTTTTAGGCGTGTTGGTGTGCTAAGTCAGATCCCGAACAACCTTGTATTGGATGCCTTGCAAGGTCTCTTGTGTTGGGTGAATGATAACAAATGTATAGAGGCTGAAATGCATTATCGGCATGCGGATCGGCAAGTTCGGCATGATTTATTACCTCATTTGAGCAGAGTTGTGAAGTATCCAAGTGCAAGTTCTTGTGATAAGCCTCCTCCTAATCCGGGAAAGGTAGATCATGTTTATAACAAGCTGAAACTTGAGGCTGATTGGGAGAAAAGTGTAAACCGAGCTGCTATATGTCATTACGAGTTGCATCTGTTTTGCATTGCTGCGTTTCTGAGTTCTGCAGCCCAACGTGTGAAGTTGGGAAGTAATCAAGTGTTTGTTGAGTTTGGTCTAAGCTGGTATTGTGAATGGATGTTTGAACAATACAAATTTTGGATAAGATTCAAAATGGAAGAGTTACAGTTGCAACTTAATGGGATTCCAATGTGTTGGGTTGCCTTGATCAAGAGTTTGGGCTGTTGGAGCTGCAATGGGAAATGTTTACAAGCCGAATTTGATGCGTGGTTCTCTTGGTTTGAGTTTGGAAGGCCTCCCGAGCAATTGAATGACTTCTTATGCAGTTTTATAGGTTCAATGACATCCAAACTCTGTTATGTAGCATTTTATAACCTGACTTGCAGAGTTGCTGCTGCGTGTTGGAACTTACAGCAACAAGAATGGATTTGGAGCTGTGTTAACTGCAGCAAGAAGAGTTGTGTTTGTGGTTTGATCAGTGTAGACCACCAGATGGTACAACACATCACCTTATACAGAGCAAGCTTCATATTAAGGACCTGCTGCAGTACAGTGTTTGAGCACCATTGGCCTGTTTCAGCTGCAGCAAATTTCAGCAAGTCCATTGCAGTACCAATCAATTTTGATCTACATTGAGTGTGTTCATAGCTTCACTCTCTTCTATTCTTAAGGACAAGAATGTTTTCAAGGGGAAGGGAATGTTACGAATCGAGAATCCAAGGCTTGGATGTGTGGTGGCTGTAATGCTGTCTGCTGCTGTTAGTGCCGTTATTTCAGGTTGTTTTGCTAATGTCTACTACGGGTGTGCTTCTATTGTGATGTTAGTTGCTGATTAGAGTAGTTAGTGATGTATTAGTTTGGTATTGTTGCTTTGTAATGGTCTTAGAGTGGCATTGTGTTGTCTTGAGCTGCTGACATGTAATAATCCTGCATTGTAAACCTACGGCAGGGGTCGTTAGCTGCTGCTGTTGGTCTTGGCTCTTTAAGCCTTAGGTAGTTAGTTAGATATTTTAGCAGTTATGTTAGTTAGAAGATATTTTCATGATTTAGATATTTTTCTTGCTTAGTCGGTTAGTTAGTTAAGTCTTGATGCAATGTACTTGTTTTGCTTAGATTGCTTAAATAGGTGCTTTCAGCTGTAAATCAGATCATTCAATCAAAAGTATCAACACAAGTCTCATTTGAGATTAATATTCTCTCTCTCATCTAACTCTCTTTATTTTCTCATCTATTTCCCTTCTTATCTCATCTCAATTCTATATTTTCTTCTCATCTCATGCTCTTTCTATCCCAACCAAGGTTGAGGTTCAAGCTCAAATCTTCGAAACCTTAACAGTTGGCTCATCAAAGACAGGTTCTCTCCTAATGGTCGCCTATCGACGCAAATGCCATCTCTACCTCGCCTGCTGCATTAGCGAACACGGCCTTATCTTCCAGCTTTGGGTTCAGTCTTTGATGCACGTGGCGTCTCATCGTTCTTCGGCAACACGATGATCCTTGTTCCCTCAAAGATAAAGCTATAAATATTCTTTCTCCCATCATGTATAGTACCTATATCATATTTCCAGGGTCTTCCCAATAGTAGATAACATACATCCATGGCAACAACATCACACCACAATGCGTCCGGGTACTTCGTCCCAATTGAGAAACTAACCAGAAAACATTTAGATACTCTTACCTGATCTCATTTCTCTAGACATGACAATTTGTAAGGATTTGGATGCTCCTTTGTCTCCAACCTTCGCTACGGCTTCCTCAGAGATGGCGTTCTCACAGCTTCCGAAGTCGATGACTAGGCAGCAACCTTCTCACTACTTGTACATGTTGTCTGGAAGATGTTGTGTTGAAGCCGTTCATCTCCTTCTGCCTCCTCAAGCGTGAAGCCAATTCGCCCGACCAATAGCAAGCGACCCCCGTCACCTGCTACCTTCCTTTTGCCTAGCAACGCCAACTCGTCCTAACCCTCTTCCGCCACTATCACTCCATCACCTTTTAACTCTGGAAATTCTTCCCAAAGCACGAAATCCACCCCCTGATCGACTAAACAATCAAAAGCTCCGGTATTCAGCCAAGTCTCTTGCACATTCTGCCCATGGTCTTCAACCTTCGGAACGGCTCGTGGATATTCTCGTACGTTTCTTCATTGCCACCCCGTGCAAGCGGGTTTTTAGGCAGAGACATCGGTGTGTGGTTGGGACTCACTCCCAATTGAACCAAATACGGCTCAATTAACCCGCACCTCTTTTCCAAGTCCTCGGATCTCCTCTCAGCCTGCTGTTGAAAATCACCCTCGTATATGTCTCCCGAGAGCGGCGAATCTTTGTCACCCTCGGGCCATTTCAGATGTCGTTTTGAGCTCTGATACCAACTGATGCAGCACGTAAATGGAAAATTAGGGAACGAGAAGGTTCAGTATCCTTCCCTTAATTCTTATTACAAAAATAATAAAGAACAAAAAGGGAAAAGTTACTCAAATTCTCACAACCCGAGAATAGGAGAAAACTCTAGAAAATAATAAAAGAAATCTATGAAATTGAATCTCGAAAACCCTAGCTAGCCCTCTCCTTAAATAGAAGAGCTTTCCTAGCTAGACTCAAGCTCTTAGTTTAAGATTAACGGTTGAGATCGCAATCTGCTGCTTTATCTAGCAATCCGTGTGATCCTACTAGAATAAAAGACTAAAATAAAAGAGATAAATATAAATAATTAATAGAAACTAATCTAAACTAAGCATCTGAATCGGTATTCAATTCTTTTGCCCCTTTCATCCAACCGCATCTTCTGCGCTCCAAGCCTGGTGACTCGCCAAGTGTCTGCTGCCAAGCTATCCGCCAAGTATGAAGGCGGGGCTGCATCAATATGTATAGGTGATCATATAGCATGTATATGGGCCCTTTGGGCTGGGCCTTATATTCATGTAAATCAATACTAATTTAATATAAATAGATAAGAGGGCACCTTCAATTGTTTTGTTGCTCATTATTTCACACTAAGGCAACAAGTTATGGTGAAACCATTGTGTGGAATTGTTAATGATAAAGGGGCATGGAAAAGAGGGTTCCTCAACCTGGCCATTTTGAGCTTAGGCTTGAGGAGAACTAAGCACATGTGAGATACCCATGCTATAGGGGAAAGTACAGATTTGCGAAACTCCCCACCAGAATTGGTTTGGAAATTTTGGTCTTATGTTTAAGAGCTTTCTCGACCATAAATTTGTATCTTTTGAACATGGAGAAGAATTCCCTTTTTGTCAACAGGAGATACACACATCAATGTAAAATGGACTAAAATCATCATAAAAGGGAAAAATAATAAAATGCATTTCATGACAAAATTGTCGAACTCCATTCACCAAAGTGACAATAAAGTCATATTCAAAATGGATGGAAATGATGAACTTTTCCTGCTGACAAAAACTGCGAAAAGAAGAACTTTGGGATCCTTAAGACTGGCTTACTACGATGATGGAGGACTCGGCCAGTGACAACTTTTGAGGGATGGCCCAGGCAATGGTGCTGGATGCCAGTTGATGCGTTGACTAGAAGGAGAGCAAGAAGAGAGCGTTCTAAATTGATCCCTTGAGTGCACTTTCCCCATTGTTAGGTCCTTAGGAAAACAAGTATAAAGAAGAAATGTGAGTGAAACATAAGGTTGTGCGTTATATCATGCAGAATGTTGAAGAAGTGTAGGGGACACATGGGTTAGGGAATGGTTTAGTTAATCATGTGAGGGAGAGAATTACAATGATCAACCATAACTTATTTACTATATCTGTCTGGATAGCCACTGTCAAGGATTAGGTTGTTCCAATCAACAGCGATGTGATTAATAGTACAAAGAGTGGGTTTCGAGTGGAGTCATTGTCCCTAAAACAACGTGTAGAAGGATTGTTGAGTGACTACCAAGGCAGTATTATTAAAAGGGTCCCCTGCATAAATTTGACTTGATCGATGGTAATATTTTAAGGAAGGGAATTGAATTTATCATATATTTGACATTGGATGTGAGGCCTTCTGCATTGATTGCCTTGGTTTCACCCTTGTTCTAACTTATGCTTCCACAAAGACGTTGTGACTTGTTGTCTTGGCGATTTTCTAAATGCTAGTGTTGCTTGATAGGATCACTTCAGATGCCTATGTTGGCCATAGGAGTTGGAAGTTGAGCTGGCAAGGCATGGTCTAGGTCATTAGGAAAACTTAGCAGATCATCAGAGGTGCTTGTATCCTTCTGAGCAATGAGTATGCAATGCCAACTGGTTTTGTCCATATTTATGGAGGGCAAATGTACCATGTCACTTTCTAGAATCTCACGACAAAATAAAGAGAGTTGGTCAGAAATAGGGGCTTGATCAAGATAATCGCGTTGGTAGGCCCTACCTTTTGGTTTAACTGAGTCCATGTTGAAAATGCGTAATACTAGTGTGACTTTGCGAAAGAAAGAAGCACTTCAAAGGCTAGTAGTAGCAGCATGACCTACATCTCTCAGTTATCTCCTCTGACAATGAATAGAGAAGCCTAGCCAAGAGGTAGCTAGCTTCTTGTGTCCATTTATGAAGGCCAGATTAAGCAATTGCATTGAGTTTGCCTCAGCATTGCTAGCTATTGTGGTTACCCTTGAATGGTCATGGATTATACCCATCGGTATCAAACTGGGTAGTTGTGTCTTCCGGCTAATAGAGGGTTAATGGCTCACGTTGAAGTTATGTCCCTAATTTTGCATGGTGTTTGCGGTATTGGTTAGTTTGGGATGAAGTGAGAATTGCCACAGGTCACTCTTGGTTGTTTGGCTTTGATACTGGGTGAAAATACCAATATACTTTGTGTTTCAAGTGTTGGCATACATGAATACTGTTCAAGAGTTCAAATGGCATATCTTCAAATTGTCCTTCGATAGTGGTGTAGGCGAACTAGGCATATATTAAACTTGATGCATTTGAAATTGTTTTGACCTTCTACATGTTCATTTTGGGGCTTGCTAAGGAAGTAAGTCAATTTTTGATGCGTGGTGCTTGACTATTATAGTTTGCAAGTAGTCATTAATGGCTTGTGGTTACTGGTTGATGGCTAGATTAGCTTTATTATCCTTGTAATGAGCTTAAACGCATTTGTAATTGAGCAGCTGAACAAGGGCAACCTTGGCTTGGTTATATAAGACCAAAACAGCATCATGTTCGAGAAAAAGAAGAAAAATATTATAATTTTTAATATAGACACAAGACTAGCAACATGTTTAGGGAAAAGAACATGAAAACATGTTACATGTTCAAAACGAACATGTTATGAAGCTTTTTATGCTCTTTCAAAGACATGCTGCTTTTCTTTGTTTTCTTTTTCAATAATATAAACCATTATCTTGTTATTTTTTTTCCTCAAACTTAATTTCATTTTAAGTTATTTGTGCTAGCTGATGAGCGTGATTCAATTTTTTTCCAATTGTTACAGGAAAGGTCAAGGGTGCTGCTGAGGTTTGCCGATGTGATAGAACAGCACAATGATGAGTTAGCTGCGCTTGAGACATGGGACAACGGGAAGCCATATCAACAGGCTGCTAAAATTGAAGTGCCCATGTTTGTGCGTCTCATGAGATACTATGCCGGTGAGTGTCATAGTTGTCAATTAATAATACAAGTTATTTTTCTCTGACTATACTAATATGCACCACTAATTAAAAGTGAGTCTTTTTCATGGGGTTATAATTGCATAGGATGGGCGGACAAGATACACGGTCTGACAGTGCCTGCAGATGGAGCACACCATGTGCAAGTCCTGCATGAACCCATTGGTGTGGCTGGGCAGATAATACCATGGAATTTCCCATTGCTTATGTTTGCTTGGAAGGTGGGACCTGCTTTGGCCTGCGGCAACACCATTGTTCTAAAGACTGCTGAGCAGACTCCCTTGTCTGCGCTCTATGTCACTCACTTATTGCACCAGGTATTCACCCATGTACTTAAACAGAATTTGTGCTCGCTTTATGATCATGGTTGCGGTGTCACATGAGTGCATTGTCGTGAACATTACATCGGATGTTGTGGTAATGCCTAACGTAATTCTAGCTTGAATTCTATTTCTTAACCTTCATTAGAATGTTCATTGATTCAACCCCAAGGGATCGACTCAAGTTGTAAGTCGCTTGGAGTTGGTGGTTCATGAAGCATTAGGTTTGGGTTTAAAATATTGCCATTGGTTGCAATATATCCCTTGGACCAATGATTGAGTCTGTGATCCCAACTTATCCTACTGCGAGAAATGTCTAAATGGATGGTATTTGCCAACATGAGGGGTGGTTGAGGTGTATGTAAACTAGCCTGGACCCCCTAGTTACCCAAAAGAAGTACTCATTGGTCCAAATTTAAATGGATTGGATGTCTAATTACTGTTGTATGGCATATTGTGGCAGGCTGGACTTCCAGAGGGCGTCATAAATGTAGTTTCTGGTTTTGGTCCCACTGCGGGTGCTGCCCTTGCATCTCACATGGATGTGGACAAGGACTCTATAATGAAACTAGGAACTAGGAACTATTAACGTATATATTATTAGATAATTGTCTTTCTTGTATCAATAATATTTTATCACATGTGCTTTATATTTAAATTTATATAAAGTGAGTATACTTCTAGTATTACTCAAGGTGCAGAGTACAAAATCCATGTTTCCTCTTCTGTTATTGGTTCTTGTGTGTGTACGTGTGTGTGCATATAAGGGGGCAATGAGGTCTTGGCAAGATTGAAATCAGGGAACAAAATGTCATCTACCTCCTGTTGGAAATGATACAAGCTAACCTTTAGACTTCTGGAAGTTGTATCCCATATTGAGAAAATAGTACGGATGATCCTTTACTTAACGGGTACATTTATATTACGAGAAAATTTTTTTTTCAAGACCCACTACTAGCTGTTTACCCGTAACAGTTTAATGTCATTAAGATTATGACCGTTGGGAATTTATTAACAATATAACCGTTGCAATTTATTACATCCGTTTATAGCTGTTAGAATTTATTGCACCCGATTTTAATACCTATACTATTTAACATACCACCAACACCTCTTAATCACACAGGTAAGAGTAGGTTGCTCTATATTCACGCATCATTCTCTCTTTCTCTCTATGTATCTTTATTTCTCTAGATCTTCATATATTTCCTTTGAAGATTAGTTAACCTAAACACTAATCTCAGAATCTGTTGGTGGGAAATAATGGGAAAAATAAGCTTTTTTCTTCACTTAATTTGGGGAGTAGACTGTTAGTGTGAGAGAGCAGATGACCCTTACAGATTCTTCACATGGACTGTCACCTATGGCACTATTTTCTCCTCTTGGTGTTCCCTAACAGCTTTTCTCTCTTCTCAAATTATGGGAAAAGTTCAAGGTACTCCTATCTGACAATTAACGAGTGCACGTTAAGAGTCGGATCGCGTTAATCCTGGAGGACGGCCGCCGGTTATATTGTGTGCACCGGAGCAGCAGCGAAATTGTCTTTTAGGACAGTGGCATTTACCACAACGTGATACAATTATTTTGTAAAATCTTTTTAATTGCCCTCTTTGTGTTGATATGCATGAACATTAATCCATTTCTTAACATCTTGAGACTTTCGTTTTAAATCGCTTAATTGGATTTTATTCCCAATGTTATGACCCCAAATTGAACGTTACGTGTTCGATCAAATGTCGATAAGAGATGTCTATTCTTGGAATGCAATTTTAAGTTGTTGTTGTAATTTGTATAGTTTAGAGATAGCATGAAAGATGTTTGATGAAATCTCCAAGAGAAATGCCGTGTCTTGGAACAGTATGATTAATTTATTTGTTATGAATACGATAATACAGAAGCTTTGGGGGTTTCACTATGAGGTTTTCTTAACACCTCCGACGCCATTTGCCTTCTTAAAAAAGGGGATTGGGAAAGATAAATATGCGGACCTCATATTATTTTTACAGATGTTCTCAAAATTTGGACGCAGCATTCCTGTTGTTATAGAGAAACTGAACCAATTAGACCAGGGATGAAAATCGTGAGATATTAAAGGCGTGACTTTCATTTATGCAACATTATAGGTAAAATGACCCTCTACATTGAAAAATTAATTTAGTAGTCTCTTGAAATGATAATTTCTTATAGATAAAATGACCCTCTACATTGAAGAATTAATTTAGCAGTCTCTTGAAATGATCATTTATTAGAAACATTCTGATATTTCAATAATTACACTCCATCAACTTAGCATATCATGTATCGAAAAAAAAAAAAAGAAACTTAGCATATAAATATTAAAAATATTAAAATATATTAGAAGAATATCCGTGCAATGCATTTCTTAAAATTTCGTCTCTGAAGGTGACGATTGTTTTGGAAGGGACGGAATAGTTAATCAGCATTGGAGTAAAATTACGGTTAAGTTTACATAACATGTCTTAAGTGCTTACTAAACGTAACAACTAGTTAAACTTGGATGCACAATTGTGAATTGCAGCTGGCATTTACAGGATCAAGTGATACTGGGAAAATTGTGATGGAGCTGGCGGCAAAGAGCAATCTCAAGCCGGTGACGTTGGAGCTTGGTGGGAAGTCCCCTTTCATCGTGTGTAAGGATGCTGATGTTGACAAGGCTGTGGAGCTGGCTCACTTTGCTCTATTCTTCAACCAGGTATATCCAAACTCGAACTATAAATGAGCGGAACTGCAGATCCACTCTTACTCCTGATGCTGTCTCTTATCTTTTATGGGGAAAAACAAAAAAAACAAAAAAAAAAAAAAAGAAAGAAAGAATCGTTGTAATCTCAAGCTTGATCGGTTCGACATTTGGCTTGATTGCATTTTACTTGAGTTATTGTTCGTCAAGCCTAGAGATCTGCTTGTGCTTAGCTAGGTTGTACCCGAGCAAAATTAAGTGAACTTCAAGCTAAGCTGGAACAACTAGTTTAGGTTTATATCTAGGATTGAGATCTGCTTATCTAACAGCCTTTATTTACTCATAATTTAGCTCGAAGTTTGGTGTATTGAGGCTTGCTTAGGCCTTTTCTTTAAGCTTGCCAACATTTTGCTTGGTTTGAGCACAGCTTGGAACTAGTTAAGCTAAGAGAATTCGAGCTTGAGCTCGACTTGATTGTGCTTAGTGAGCTTTAGCTATGCTCGACTCATTTAGGCTCAAGCATAAAATTAAATAATATGTTATTTTAGTCGCCTGTAATATTTATGTTTGTCTTAGAGTAAAATTAACATTAAGTTGGCGATGAAATTTTTAATGGGCGGGTCACATGTGGGTTTAAATCGGACCAATGGGCAAGCTTGAATTTGATGACTTGCGTTGGCATGATCGAGCCATTAAAAATTATGTCATTAACTTTACTTCAATTTCACCATTGAATTAAATTGATGTAATACGAATTGTACGGGGACTAAATTGACACTATTAGAATTAAAAGTACTAAAATTGACAAAGTGAGCAAAATCTTAATTCGGGCTTTTGACGTAAATAATTCTGGATTCTAGTAAAAGGGGTAATTAATAAACTTGTAGCTGGTTGGTTTAAATTTTCTCAAAGAAGGCTTAAAACAGCTTATGTTCTCTAAATGAAACCCAACATAGACTGCCACGATCCATTAAGTAATGTCCATAACAACGCCATTATTGTGACCTAATTTCGAACCACAATTCGATTCAGCAAAGTTGGTCTGTTTAGCTTTATTTAGGCTTGTAATCTGGTTCGATGATGGTTCACTGATGCTCATAATTTAGCTGGTCATTTAAGCTTGTTAAGACTGGCCATCTTCTGAGCCTGTGCTTTGGCAAGGTTTGCTACTGCTTGCTCCAGTCAACGAGCCCGCTCAGCTCTGCTGGGCTTGGTGTTAAGCATAGGTCTTACATCCAAATAGCAACTACAGTAAGTTTTCTACCATCTTTAGGGGCAATGCTGCTGCGCTGGGTCTCGCACATACGTGCATGAAAGCGTGTACGAGGAGTTTGTTGAGAAAGCGAAGGCACAAGCTTTGCAGCGATCAGTTGGGGATCCTTTCAGGAAAGACATCGAGCAGGGTCCTCAGGTAACTTTTAATTTTCTTCAGACATCAGTTCAATCTAAGGATTTGACATGTGAAGTTCACTCGTAAGACTCGGTCAACATAAATCCTCCTTGATGTATATCTATGCTACATTTTATTTAAAAAACAAATTTATAAATGTCTTTGTATGTTGTAAACTATGACTTGATATATAAATTAATTATTGTATCTATATTAAATTTTATAACCAAAACATATTTATAAATATTTTTATAAGGAAATTACACTCAGGTATTCTGAGGTTTGAGCATTTATTATCAAGGTACCGTGACATTTTAGTGTATCATGAGTTACACTAAGGTTTAAATATTTATCACTTAGATAACTCATGTTGGAATTTGATGAATTATTATAAGAATCTAATCAATTGTACAAAGAAAATAATAATGTAGTAGATGCTGCACAAACGAGAAATTAAAAGATTTTTAATTGAACTCTCAAATTTTGGATTTTTATTCATTCAAAAATTCTTCGTAAACTACGGGTCCTATTTATGGAATAGGAACCCTGAACCAGAAAAGATAAAGTATAATCCTAATTTAACTAGGATAAAGAAATTAAAATCTTATTGTAATTAGAAACTCTAAACTAAATAAACTTTGACCAATTTGAATTTAAAACTAAAAGAGAATAAAAATTAAATAAAAGGACTCCTAATTAATCATAAATTCTTCTCGTGTAGTACTTCTCGAAACGCTTCGATAGTACTACATCGTTCCCCTGTGCTTGAGTTCGTTTGCAAATAATCATCAAGTAGATTAGCAACCAATGGTTGGAACTCTTCCTTTGTTATCCCAGTAGCTTCACTAGCAGGGCGACCTTTCCATTAGACAAGGAAACGATGAGTAACACCACCGGATTTGAGCAGGACCACATCAGTCAACACATCACTAATTACGTCTCGAGGTTTCAAAGTAAGGACCTTTGGCTTTGGGCTACTTGCAATGGCATGAGAAGAACAACTAGGCCACTTGATGGTACCCCGATAAAGGGTTAAGTCATCTACATTGAAGTTGGATTAATAATCATGTGATCGTGTAATTCCAAAAAATAGGCATTAGGTCCAAGTTTCTTAGAAATTCAAAAAGGCCCAAAACCATGTGTATGACCTTTTTGAGAGAATTTTTAGGCAAGCGATCCAAGTGAATGGGAGTCACAACATAATCACCTATATTAAAATTCTTGGCCTTACAATGGACATCAACTGCTAGTTTATCTTCAATATAACATGTAGCAATTTTTTGTCTTACCTCGGTATGTAAGTCATGAATATGTTGAGCAAAAAGCACGGCAAGCAAAGACACATAAGAGGAAGGGGCAGGGGAGCCAGGTTAACGGGAGTACGAGGCTTGTAACCATGCACAATTTTGAAAGGACTTTTACCAGTAGTACAGTTTACTGAATTATTGTTTGCAAGTAAATTCCCTAAACTACAATTAACAACCTCGGTTTGTTCATCAGTTCGTGGGTGAAAAGCTGCAAAATTTTCAAGTTTATACAACAAATTCTCCATAGCGTCCTCCATAAATGGCTAATGAACTTAACATCATGATCATACGTATAGACGTGGGAAGCCCATGCCATTTAACGACTTCACGAAAGGCAGATTTAGCAACATGGGAGGCATCTTTAGTCTTAGCACATGGTATAAAGTGAGCCATTTTAGAGAACCTATCCACCACTACTAGAATCGAATCATGACCATGAGATGTCTTAGGTAACCCTAGAGCAAAATCCATGTTAATGTCTTTTCAAGGCTCATAAGGGATAGCAAGTGGGGTATGAAGGTCGGTATTATGTTTTCTCACCTTAACCAACTGACATGTACGACATTGAGACACAATCTTAGCACAATCTTGCTTAAGTTAGGGCCAGTAAAATCTGTCAGAAATGAGGGAGATGGTTTTGTCCTTTCCTAGATGGTCACCTAGTCTGCCAACATGCATCTCCCAAATAAGGAACTCCCGGACTGAATGCAAGGAATGCAAAGTCTAAATACTCGAAACAAATAACCATCATGAATAACACAATTAACATGGTCTCAATAATTGTCGTCCATGATCTCAGTAAATATGACACCAAAATCAGAACAGAAGGGTACTCATCTTTCATTCTATCGAAATTTAGGACATCCGCCTTCATCACATTAAGTAAGGCTACTATACAACTAAGTACGTCATCTACCCTGTTTTCTTCTCTAGATTTATGCCTAAGGACAAATGAGTACTCATTAATAAACTTGATCCAATGTAAATGCTTAGGGTATAACTTAGGTTAGGACATAAGAAACTTCAAAGACAAACGATCAGTAAACAAGACAAAGTTCTTAGGTAATAAAAAATACCTCCAATGATGAAGACGCTGAACCATCGCATAAAATTCTTTCTCGTAGATGTCGTATCGTCTTTGCCATGTCCTTCTTGACTCAACACACCCCCAATTCCAACACCAAAGGCATCACAAGATACCTTAAATACTTTATCAAAATCAAGGTGCTGAAGGAGTGGGCACTAGACATCTTTTGCTTAATTTCCTCAAATTCCTTAATAGCAGCACAAGTCCATTTATGGTCACATTTCTCAAGGCAACCTGTAACGGGAGGCAAAATAAAGCTAAAATTTTGTCTAATCTTGTTGGAAAAAGAAGCTAAACCATGAAAACTTCTACTCTTGGAAATCGTCTTAGGTTTGGGCCACTCCTTAATAGCTTTAACATTTTCAGGATTAGCAGAAATACCACGGAAGAAAAAAATGAAACCTAGGAATTAGCCTTTTTGTTGTAAGAAAATACACTTCTTCAAGTTAGCATAAAGCTTGGCCTCCCTAAGTGCAGTAAATGGAAGGCGTATGTGATAAAGGAGGTCCTCATGGGATTTGCTAAATAACAGAATGTCATCAAAATACACCATAAGAAACTTTCCAATAAACGATTGCAAAGTATGTGTCGTGCGTTGCATAGAAGTGCTGGGGGCATTTGACAATCCGAAAGGCATGACCAACCATTCAAACAAACCATCTTGAGTCTTAGCAACAGCTTTACATTTCATTCCCTGTCTTAATACGAACACGATGGTACCCACTACTTAAATCAAGTTTTGAAAACCAACAAGAACCCGCTAAAAGGTCAAGCATGTCCTAAAGTCTAGGGATAGGAAAGCGATAATTGATGATGATTTTGTTAATGCATCGACTATCAACACACATCCTCATTGAACCATCTTTCTTAGGCATAAGAAGTGCTAGAACTGCACAAGGACTCATGTTATGTCGCACAAAACCTTTAGTAATCAAACTCCCTACCTACTGACTTAGCTTAGCACGCTCTACTGGGTTCATCCTATAGTCGGAAAGTTAGGTAATAGAGATTCGAGTATGTAATCTATGGCATGCTGAATATCCCTAAGGGGCGGTAACTCATTAGGTAAGTCCTTAGGAAGGACATCTTGAAATTTTCCTAGTGCAACACTTAGCTTAGGTGGAGCTAATGAATGGGAAGGAATTACAGGGGTCTCTTCAGCCACAATAGCCAAGTAAAAACTGTTTTCCTCACAAGTTTCTTCTAAAGCGTACTAGTAAACTAAATGCGAACAGCTGTTCACTGGAGTTGGGATGACGGAGAGTGCATCTTAGGAGAAAAATCCAAAGGGTTGGAGGTTTCAAGGTGATGACCTTAGCCTTATGCCTAAAGGACGTTTTCTATCGACCATGGTTAATCACATCAAGATCAAATAGACACGAACGCCCTAGAAGTATGTGGACAACATCCATCAGTAGAACATCACAAAAGACGCTATCCTCATAGCCTCCGTGCAAATGGGAACTCGACATCTCTGGGTAACAGGGAGGCTTGTTTTGTTAACCTAAGGAACCTCAAAGGGTTGTGGGTGTGGCTCAGGCTCAAGGGTCAAATGATTTAAAGTGTCTCTGGAAATAATGTTCATGCAACTGCCGCCATTGCTAAAAAGTTTAGTGGATCGCGGGTCGATCCTAACGATAGTGTGAAAAATTGAAAGTGTATTTTAAGGGTTATCTTTTGTATTTGTCAAGACACATCTAACCACATTCACTTTCTCAATGGAATCATCTAAAGTTAGGTCATTCTCATTTTCATCCCTTAAATATGGCTCAGCTTCAACAATTTATTCTTCTTTTAGGTCCAGTTGGTCACTCTCTTGATTTATGATAAGGTTACGATTAGGAAATTGTGAAGCAATGTGGCCTAATTGTTGACAATGGAAACACTTAATAGAGGAAGATCTAGAAGAGCATAAATTACTACTAGTCCCACTAGAACGAGACACAGGGCCACTAGGACGCGTAGGGTTAGGGGTGGAGGATCCTGCAATATGGGATCCACTAATGGAGGAGTCTTTTTCCTTAAAAAGGATGTAAGATGAGGGATGATTTGATTGTGAATTACTCCGCGGATTGGTTGAATGACAAGTAGATGGGGTTTTAGAGTATTTTTCAAACTTAAGGGCCTTGTGTAAGCCTCCTCTAAGGTTGTAGGGGGATAAAGACTAACTACTCTCTTAATGTCTAGGTTAAGGCCCTTTATGAACCTAGTCAAGGTCAAAATTGGGTCCTCATCTATGCCACACTAAGCAAAACTTCCTCAAAATGGTCCATATACTCAGTGACACTAAGAGGTGATTGTCAAAGGTTGAGCATTTGGTCTACATGTTGGGTCCTATAGAAGCTAAGTATGTACTTTTCTTTTAACTTTACTTTCATGACCTCTCATTAAGTCATCGGGGGCTCACAAAGTCTCTCAGTGCTTCACATGATAGTTTTCCGGTATTTCTTAGCACGACATACTAGATTTATCCTAGCAAAATGGACTCGCTTTATATCATTCATATCACACCAATCAAAATAGTCTTCCATAGCGTCAACCCAATCAAAAAAGACTATAGGGTCCAACTTCCCATCGAAGATGGGAATATCCACCTTGACTCTTCTAGTGATGTCCACACGGTACCGTGTCGTGGAGAAGGAGAGCCTCTTTCATGTACATCATTACAAGGTCTCAATTGACCACTTCTTGGACAATCATAGCCATGTACCTAGCGTCAGGTCTAGGGTTATTCCAAGAATGGTGAGAGTTTGATGAGTTACTCGGACTTGGGTTGGACGAAACACATTGACCATGTGTAGACTCGGAAGACTGAGGAGACATAGAATTCTCGTTTTGGCGCTCATCATCAATATTACTCTATAGATTTTTATTCTTATGCAGCAAAGTAAGAATCTCACAAATTTGTGCTCTAGTGCGAACCGTTTCAGATTCATGATGTTTAATAGTTTCTCTTAGTGTGCATAAGCATTGTTCAAGTCCGTGAAAGTCAATGGGTGACTGAGATACTTCATGTATTGTAGACTCAACTTGTTTATCAAGATTCCTAGATGGGCCCATGGATAAGTGCTATCAGTACCGAGGTTAATTAAATTACCACAAGTATTTACTAGAAAATAAACTAATAATTTGAAATTTCAAGTGAAACTTCAGATGTTTAATATTGGTTATTATTTAAGTCGCACATGGAAGATTGCAAAAAGAAAAGAAAAAAAGATTTTTTCAATTAAATATAAAGGACCTAGTGCCTATTGAAATTTGTGAACTCCTGCCACACAAAGATTAGTGAAAAGTATTCAGTGTAAGAAACTTATACCTTTTCCACAATTTTAGGAAGCTTTTTGTTATTCCTCTCTAGCTTGCAAGGGAACCTTCAAAGTACCCCAGGTGTCCTCTTTAAAATGTGACAGAGATGGTAGAGATCAGTAATACAAGATTACTTTAATATATAAGTCCTGTCAATATTTTTAGCAAAAATTCAATTAATTATGATGAAAGTTCACCCAATTTCACTTTTATATTGCCACAATCATTGTATGTCGGCACTTGTTGGCAAAAAAAATCACCATATCCTAATGACAATACTTATATATTATCAGAATCATGCTCTAGTTTAGCATTTTCTAGCGAAAATATATTAAATTTTGCCAAAAAGGTACTTGATTGATAAAATTTTAAAATTTTAGAGTACCAAAGTAATAATATTTTATGATGTTTATGATAAGGGGCTATTTGGATAAGAGGCACTATTGAAGTACAAAGCACTGGGGCTCCACCTAAATCTTAGGTCCAGATGTTTTTGTTTATCGTAATTTCAGGTCAGTTTATGATGTTTTTGTTCCTGCTAAGAGGAGGCTAAGGTCCAGATGCTCGTATGGTTTTGTCCGGTTCCATAATCCGAGGGAAGCTACTAAAGCAATTTCAACTATGAATGGTAGATGGGTGGTGGAAGCCAAGCTTAGGGTTGAATGGGCTAACCCACCAAGAAGATCAACTGAGTTATCAGGCCGAAGCCAACATCGTTCTAGGGTCTTTCAGCAGAACAGAGACACCGGCCGTCTACATGTTTAGGATGTGACCCCTCCTACTCAGACCAGAGACTATGTGGGTTCTGACATTCCAAGGATTGTGGTTTCAAAGACCAACAAGAATGTGGAGGATTGGCTTCAGCGGTCTATTATTGCGCACACATCGGGTGAGGAGAGTCTGGATAGTATTCTCACCTTTATCACAGAGAATGACCTCCACGGTTTAACACCTAAAGGGTTAAGCACCAACACTTTCGTCCTGGTCTGTGATTCCGCTAAGACTGTGGAGTTCTACCTCGGCCCTCATTGCGAGATTCTGCTTAGGAAATTCAGCAAGGTTTCTAAATACTCTGGTGAGATTCTTGGCTCACTTAACAGAAGAGTATGGATCGAGGTTTTTGGACTACCTGTCCAATGTTGGACTAAGGAATGCCTTTCTGACCTCGCGGGATTATGGGGGAAGTTTATCAGGGCGGACTCGAGGATGTCATCCATGAGATGCATTGATGCTGCCAGATTTCTCATTGAAACATGCTCACCTTCACTGATTCATCAAATGGTGCAAATCCATTTTAATGGAGTGACCCGATTGGTCCTGGTCAAGGAGGGCAGGATAGAGCTGATTCCAGATTACTCACCTATTGCTGTTGTTTTAGCTGCATCGACCAGAATAGCGAGTGAACGGACCTCTTCGGCATGGAGTCCGCACCCGGAGCATCAATGCTCTACCCTAGTGCGCCCTCCCACACTGATTCAACTATCCCTTATTCATAGGATAGGAGTCTTGAGTGATGGGGAGCATGGAAGCCGCATTATCAGGCCAGTGTATGACGATGTTAGCATAGCTGACCTGTCACGGGGTCAGCTTTCTATCCGCATTGAAGGTTAATATGTTGGTAGGTGGTTTGTGGAATGCAGCTGGCCGCATGCTTCTCCTCTACATCCGCCGTCACAACGTGGTGTTCATCCAGTTCAGATTATGCGTGAAAACCAACATATGCCTCCTCTGCTCTAATGGGTGGAGTGTGACACAGCCAGTTCGGATCAGCCTTACTCTCAGATATCGCAGCTTGAGAATGTAACTCGTGACTCTGTAAGTGAAGATGATTCTGTGTCATCGGGACCTGAGTTTCCCCCTGGTTTTGAGCCATTTACCGTGAACACGTCAGAGTCTTATTTGGAGAGATCCAGTGAAGGTGGGATGAGAAAAGGAAAAGACTACTGACAAAAAGGGACAGAAAGTTGCTGAAGTGCAAGAAAAAAAAGAGTGAAAAGCGGGAGCTTCAGAAATTTCTTGAGGACATGTCGCCTAGGAAAAGTACGCCGGAAAATAATAAGGCATCGGGCAAACAAAAAAGGGGAAGGAGGTCAAATGGGGAAAATCGTCAAAGGCACCTGGGAAGAAGAAAAAACGGAATAGGGGGAATAGATACGATATGATCTCGGAAGCAAAGTATGATGAGCTGATCCTTCAAGCGGAGCGGGCAATTGACATGGGGAGAAGTATTGGATTTAATTTCGATGGATTTGACCCACCCATGGTGGCAGATCTGCTGGCTAAATGAGGCAGGTGGTTTTGTCATTGAGGTTCAGTCTTGCTGCGGTCTCCAGCGTGGGTGGCTCGGTTCTTTTTCTTTTGGGTTCCCGGGTTGTGCTTCGTTTGTGCGTGTTTTGGGCAGCGTGTGCTCGGTGTCTGTTCTGTCGGGTTTTGGGTGTTTTGTTTTTGTTGTTTGTTGGTTCCTTTTTGTTCCTCCCTCCGTTTTCGGAGTGGCCTTGGCCTCGTCTTTTCGAGCGGCCGTCTGTTCTTCGGCTTTGCCGATAATTATAAAAAAAAATATGGATAGTGTACCATTCCGCTTTATATTTTGTGTTGAAATTATATTAGTAAGTGGAGTCCATGGAAATTCAATTTCAAGACTTGACATTGATGCTATGTCAAGAACCACTTATGCCAAAAGCCCAAGCCACTAGCTAAAAATGTGAGGATTGTTCTATACGTATAGCTTGTGACCATGATACCTAACCTTGACCCACAATCTGATTTCATGGCCATGACTCTGATATGAGATTTGTTATTAGATCGATGGAGAGCAATTTGAAAAAGATAATGGGGTACATAAAATCGGGCGTAGAAAGTGGAGCCACACTGGAAACAGGAGGAGAGAGGCATGGATCAAAAGGCTTCTACATCAAACCCACCGTCTTCTCTAATGTCAAGGATGGCATGCCCATTGCCACGGATGAGATCTTTGGTCCTGTTCAGTCTATCATGAAATTCAGGTCTCTTCCGACCCTTCTTTTATTTGTATCATTTTGTTATCTGCCCCTTTTCGTAGCTTAAACTGTAGACGAAGGCTCATGCTCTAATAGTCACTAGAATTGAAGCATGAATAATGTACAACACCTCTTCATATATGACCTGTGTGAGATTATGCTGATAAAATAAATTGGGGATTTATGGGGTTTTACCATAACAAGTCCAAGTTGACGAGGGTTACAAAAAGTTTCTCATATTTTCCAACTGTTGATTTCCTCTAGCAATTATGAACTATGTCGAAGTATAAATTCTTAAACATTATGAAAGGATAAATATGCATTCTCCCCTCTCCTCCCCCCCCCCCCCCCCCCCCCCCCCCCTCTTCTCCCTCTCATGTTCACATTTTCAAGTTTTTGGCAAGCAATCTCCGGTTTTGATGAATTAAAGAAAGAATACATGGAAAGCTGTTCCATACAAATTTCCTCAAAGAACTTTTAAGTTTGAAAATCTGGTTTATCATATTTTCCAATCCTTAGAATAGGAAAGTTTGCTTTAAAGATTTTATTGGAGAAAACTAAAAAATGTTTATTAACATAGTTTTCAGGGTAGGGAAATGTTAAAATCTACCCAATTTTGGTATCTAATTTGAGTAAACAATATGTAAAAAGAATAATTTGATTTTTTAAAAACAATATTTAATTAGTTACATTTTATAAATTAATGATCTTTTTCAATGTGTATTAGATGCATAAACTTTTGGTACATTATTTCGTATTTGCTCTTCAGGGAAACATTTTGTGGGTTAATTGAATTTTGTTTTAAAATTTCTATGCCTATATTTACAAGTAGTTTCTATATAAAATTAAAAAGTTAAAAGGACACACTTGAAAATTTTTAAAAATATGGCAAATCACTTTTAGTTATGAAGAAAAACTTGGGAAATAGTAGATGTTTTTTTTCCAGATTTAAGTTCATATTGAAGGCATTAAACTGTGAAAATGATGATTTACTTGGATACAACAAAGCGTGCCATTTTAAACACAGTACAGAAAAATGTGGTTTCTTGAATATATCTTCCACAAATTCATATACATTCATGTATTAACCACATTATTGAGTATTTTGATTGATTGAACATGCCATAGCTATCTGAAAAACTTAAGCCGCCAAAAGAAGACACAATATGTAATGTACTTATACTCCAATGCATTTCCTTGGACATCAAATTTGATCTTTCTCGTTATTGCAGTTGAAGGAAAATATATGTCAATAATAAACAAAGAGTGCAGGTTTATCTTGATTGCAGAATTGAATATGACCAGGTCTTTCATCCTTTGATAGATCACCTTGAGAACCATATACAGTAATTAAGTTGCTACTAGAATCCTCTAGTTTTTCACATCAAACATCCAACAACAATTTCACCATTCTTCTTAAATTCTATGCGCAAGGACATAATGAGTTTTCTTAACACCGAATTGTTATTTCCGTGTATTATAGGGACATTGAGGAGGTTGTTCATAGATCGAACTCGAGCAGGTACGGGCTAGCGGCAGGGGTGTTTACAAAGGACATAGACACAGCGAACACACTGACAAGGGCACTTAGAGTGGGGACAGTGTGGGTGAACTGCTTTGACACCTTTGACGCCGCCATTCCCTTTGGCGGGTACAAGATGAGCGGACAGGGAAGAGAAAAGGGTATTTACAGTCTTCACAGTTACCTGCAGGTCAAGGCTGTGGTCACTCCTTTGACCAACCCTGCCTGGCTTTAATTTCATTGTGGCCCAAAATTATTCCATTATGAAGGGATGAGTTTGAATAATTATTTGAATGGTTTAATGATTTTCATTATTGTGTTGGATATCTGAATTAGCTACAATTTACATGTGGCCATATGATTTTTTTCTTTTTTCATTTTTTTGGGTCTTGATGTTCTGCTCCAATAACATTTTTGTATTGCAGATTAATATCACCGTGGTATCCTATCGTGAAATTGGATGATCTTTGTCATAATGCGACTATTTTTATGTGTAAAAGTATTATTTTGAATGTGTTTGGTACCCCTAGAATAGGAGCGCTCTCGTATATTTATAGACTTATGTTTACAATGCTTACAAGAAAGGCCCATTAGACTCAATATACAACAAGTTCAATACACAACCATAAATCACTATACATTATACTCTTACATCCCCCTTCAACCGAAACAGGAGATAAACAAATGTGAAAGTTACTTCTGAAAAGCAGAAAAAGATGCCGCGGAAGATTCTTGGTAAAGATATCTGCAATTTGTTAAGACGAGGGAATATGAAGAACTCGAATAAGACCTAGTTGATCCCTTTCACAAACAAAATGAATATCGATCTCAACATGCTTGGTGTGAACATGCTGCATAGGATTAGTAGACAAGTACATGGCTGAGACATTATCATAATAAACCAACGTAGCTTATGGAAGAAGACGACCAAGCTCACTAAGAAGAGATAGAAGCCAGCGACATTTGGAAATGGCGTTAGCAGCCACTCGATATTCGGCCTCAGCACTGGGTTGGGAGACTGTAGGTTGGCATTTAGAAGACCAGAAGATGATATTACCTCCTAGAAAAACACAAAAACTTGATGTAGAGCGATGAGTTTCGAGACATCCAGCCCAATCTGCATCAGAATATGCCACGAGTTGGTCAGCATGAGAAGGAAAGAAAGGCAATCCATGATCAATCGTGTGCTTAATGTACCTGAGAATGCGTTTATCAGCCGTCCAGTGAGGTAAACGCGGAGCATGCATAAACAAACATACTTGCTGCACTACATAGGAAATATCGGGTGAGTGAAAGGAAGATATTGAAGGGCACCAACAATAGATCGATACAAGGTAGGATCAGTCATAAGCTCGCCATCATCAACTGAATGCTTGGACTTGGAATCTGTAGGTGTAGCGACGGGCTTCTAAGGGAGCATGTCAGCCTTATCAAGTAGATCATGGTCATACTTGGATTGAGACAAGAAAAGGCCTCTAGAAGAATGAGAAACTGAAATGCCAAGGAAATAATTAAGGTGCCCCAGATCTGGCATATCAAACTTAGAAGGGAGAGAATGAAGTAAAGCTTGAAGAAGCACAGATGAAGAGGAAGTTAGAACTTTATCATCAACATAGACTAGTAGTATAGCCATGTCATTGCCACGACGTAAGACGAATAATGACGATTCAGACTTACAACTTATAAAACCAAGCATATGGAGAAATGTATTGAAGCGGGTGTACCATGCCAAGGGTGCTTGCTTAAGACCACAAAGAGACTTGTTCAAATTACAAACATGATTGTGAAACTGAGAGCTGATAAACCTTGAGGTTGCTTCATATAAAATTCTTCATTAAGAGTGCCATTCAGAAAGGCATTCTTAACATTAGGCTGAATAGGCTATTTGCAAGAAGTGGCAAGGGTTAGTAACATGCGAACCGTAGCTGGCTTAACAACTTGACTAAAAATTTCACCATAGTCAATTTTATATCTCTGTGTGTATCCTGAGCAACCAACCTAACTTTATAACGTTCAACTTGACCCGTGGGAGTTTGCTTAATGCAATAAATCCATTTAGGACCAACAATATTATCATGAGCAGATGGAGGAACAAGATCCCATGTTTTATGGCAGATGAGAGCATTATATTCATCAAGCATAGCATTTTTCCAATTATAATCTATGAGAGCCTGCTTATAGGAAAAAAGAATCTCAGGCAACATATTATAAGCAAGAATAGAAGCTTTAAGAAGGGGTTTCACAATACCAACTTGTAAACAAGTAAGCATGGGATAAAGAGAGATCGATGGAGCCGGTACAGGCCAGTCGGTCATGACCGATAGCTCAGCAAGTGGCGGGGAAGGCATGGTACCCTTAGCCAGGGGTGCTACAGGTAGAGGAGGAGCCTTGGGCAGTGGTGTAAAATTGTTGATGAAAGGTGAAGATGCAAGCGGGGATGAGAACATTTGATGAAAGACGATTCATAGTAGCTTACGAAAAAGTACCCAGCCGTGCAAAGAGAAAATCTATTTCATCAAACACAACATGCCTTGAAATAAATACTTTGTTAGTTAAGAGATCTAAGCATTTGTAACCTTGTGAGTCGGTGGATATCCCAGGAGAACACACAAAGCAGAGCATGGAGCGAGTTCATGTGGAGCAGTAGCACTTAAGTTGGGATAGCAGGCACTTCCAAAAATGCAAAGATGATCATAATTTACCTTCTATTTAAATGAACATTGATATGGGAATTTTTTCTTGATTGAAATAGAGGGGAATAAATTTATACTGAGTAGCAACACCCAATACTCAAAAGACATACAAGCTTGAAAAAGAAGAGACCACATCATATTGCTAATGGTCCTGTGCATACGCTCATCTTTCCCATTCTGTGGGGAAGTATGAGGACATGAAATCCGGCTAAGAATACCCCACTACATAAAAAGTTCATTAAAGTCACGATTAATATATTCGGTCCCATTGTCATATTGGAACTATTTGATTTCCATGACAAATTGATTTAATATAAGATTACGAAACTGAACAAACAATTCGAACACCTTAGATTTGGCATGCATAGTATAAATCCACTGTTATGATCGGGATTGATTCCCGAGCACAAGCTAAGTAAAACTGAGATAGATTGAGAATATGAGATGAGAAAGAAGGGAAATTAAATGAGAAATAGAGAATTAGGGATGAGAAAATAGAGAGAGTTAGATGAGAGAGAGAATTGATCTCAAAGTGAGATTTGTATTTGTTATATTTCTTGAATGAATCTGAACAATACAGCCCTTACTTATTTATAAGCTAGCTTAAGCAAGAAAATACATTGTATCAAGACTTAAATGGCTAACCAACTCAAGCTAGGAAATAACTAGAAGTTTCTAGAACACAACCAACAAATATTTGAACTAATTTCTGGCGCCAAAGACCATTAACAGTAAGTAACAACAGCAGGCCAGCAGCAGCAAGCAGAGAATACGCAGCAGCAGCAGCAACCAGTAGTACAGAACCCAGCAACTGACTTTTAACATATTTTACCGCCACTTAATTCCCAACCCATTTCATCCATTTAAATTCGAGTCTCGGATTCTCGGTTTGTAACATCCACATGAAATGAATATAATCATCCAAAAATAATAAATAATATTTAAAACAACTGAAACTAAAAACAGGCGATGTCTATACATTAGAGTGAACAATATCAAAAGGATGCATAGTATTGGAAATAGACTTCTTAAAGGGTAAACGATTGTGCTTGCCTAATTGGCAAGCATGACACAGACTTGACTCTAAATGACTATAACAAGTAATAAACTTTTACTTGACTAAAATGGATAAAACTGGCTCTCCTGGATGGCCTAAGCGACGATGCCAGATAGAGGGGGAGACTCATGGCACAATGAATGACTTGTTCATGGAAGGTGATCCTGGTACTATAAAGAGAGGCCCCGGACTAACACAAAGAATGTTGGTTGATATAGATTTAGGATTCTTGACAGAAAAACCAAAACAGTCAAATTCAAGAAGATAATTATTATTTGGACAAAATTGGCAACACAATGTAAATTTTTGGATAGACCAAGAACAAATTGAACATTATTTAACACAAAATGACTGACAGGGTTAGATATAAAACAAGACCTAATACTAGTGATAGAGAGAGATGCACCATTACCCACTAAAATTTTGTCAAGACCAGTGTATAGAGACAAGGATATTAGGATACCTGGATTGTTTGTCCTGTGGGAAGAGGCCTCACTAACCATGACCCAAGATGGGTCAAAAATAGGAGTGGATTAATACTATGAAGAGAACTGACTCACATCAAAGCCTGGGTAAAAACCATGGACAGTGGTATAAACATTATTTGTAGGATGGAATTGTGGATTAAAAGAAATGTTACCACATTAAGGAGAAGAGCCAAATTGAGGAGGCCAATATGACGTGTAAAACTAAGGCATGTTCCATGGCATTCCCCTGTAATTTAATCTCTACATATTTTGCATCCATTGATTCCCATAACCACGACCATTTCTTCCACGGCCTCAACCATTACCTCGACCTCCATGACCTTAACCATTACCTCGATCATTACCATATTGATTTGCATAACCGGATTGCATGTGTTGAGTGGGTCAGGCAGCCAGCTGCTCGGTTGCAGCTGGTTGCTGCTGCGGCCGGGGTGCCACGGCAGCCATGGGCTACTATGGTGCTGGGTTTACGTTAGGAGTACCAGCAGCTAGAAGAATAGTGGGAGTACCTGCATTGGCATTCTTAAGGCAAGATTCTTCATTCATCAACATAGATTGGGCCTTAAGATAGGACAACAATGGGACGTTAGATGTAATAGAGGTACACACAGCACTAAAATCCTTATCTTCAGAACGACCATCCACAGCGGCTAAAACCATACCAACATCATAAATGAAAGCATTTACGGATTTTGAGATTATCAGCTAGAGATTTTATTTTTGTGAGATATGCTAATATCGAGAGATTGCCTTTCTTAATGTTGGTTAATTCATGTTTGAATTGCAACTGATGAGATTGTACGAAATTGGTAAAATAGTCGAGTGATGGAACCCTATAGCGATGCAGTAGTTAAATCATCATCATTACCACACATAGCACTAGCAAGGTCGGGAGAGACAGTCCCGAGAATCCAAGAGATGAAGAGATTGTCAATTTGTCTCCAATAGCAGTAGTTCGAATCCAAAACATCAGTTTGAGAGGAAAAGCCATCAAGGTGATCATCCACAGCATAACCTCGAGAAGCAGAGAGAAACGATCGGCGCTATACTAGCTATGTGGACGGATCATTGGGATCTAATGTAGATGATATGTGATGTTGGATATTCGAGATGCTAAAAGGTGTGGGAAGTGGTGCACAACCGGCAGCGAGGGGCTGGGTGGCAGCACTGGTAGTGGTGGTGGAAGAGTTGGCATCACCCATGAGGAGGTGGCGGTGGTGATGGTTGCGGAGGAAGGTTGAGGCACAATGGCTAGGGTTTTTAGAAAAATAAGGAGGCTAGGGTGTGCTAGATTTTACGAGAGAGCTAGGGTTAGCTCCAATACCATGTAAAAGTATTGTTGTGAATTTGTTTGGTACCCTATAATAGGAGCTATCTTGTATATTTATAGACTTATGTTTACAATGCTTACAAGGAAGGCCCATTGGGCTCAATATACAACCAGTCCAATATACAACCATAAACCACTCCACATTATACTCTAACACTATGAAACAATGCCAAGGACTAAATGGTTATAATAATATATGCGATTTATATCAGTGGTTTCAGTAAAAATTTAGTATGTATGTTATTTTTGTGAAAGATTAGATTATGTTATTTTAACTGAAGATTATGCCAGAATCACCAGAGTACCTATATATTGTGATAATTATGTGCTATGTGGTGCTTAACTTGGTGCTTAAATTGATACAAAGTGAGTAAAGTATCATTTCCACGAGGATTGTTATTGAGCGAGTACCGAAATTAGTAGTTCTAGTGCTACTTGAAAGACTGAAAATTGTAGTTTTTGATATAAAACAAACAAAATGAAAATAACTAAGGATATCTTTTGTTAGTTTTTATGATTAATAAGGTCCAAGGCAACTGCTTTCACCCAGTTGATTTACTACACCTTTCTATTCTCGGTATTTATGTTGTTATTACATGTTGATGGTCGAAAAACCTAATTTAAAAAATATTCTCTCTCGAGCAACTTTTAGCATACTCTTTTACTTATTAAACCATCACTCTCGTGCATGAATTTAAATAAGAAAACAATTTTAAAGATCTATGATTTTCACTTAAGACCACACAAATCGCGTTTATCTCTCTCGAGTATTCGCTCAATTTATGGTATTTATCACCTTAGCGATCATCATAAATCCCATCTGGGTCTCATTATGAATCATTATAGGCTTTAAAAAGTGGCCAAGCATTTAAAACTCATAAAGAATAATAATAAACACTTCAACAGTGTAATAACTAAATATTGAATACGTTGAAGTAGAATAGAGCGTATATTACAACTTAGGCCATATCGTTGCCTTGGAATAATAAAATTAGTTCATGGTTAACATAATATAAAGCAAAATAATGACAAAATCTATGAACTTCAAGAAAAAAAGGTTAGAAAGAACTTAAAAATGCAAAATTACAAACCAAACTTTCCTTCCTTCCTTCTTCTTTCCCTCTCGCTTTTTCTAAGCTATTTCTCTACTTTGTATTTGATTTTTCTAGATTGAAGGATGCTAAAACACTTTCACAAATCTCCCTATTTATAGTGAATGAGGTTGCAATTTCTTTTAAAAAAAAAATTAGCAAGCTTAAAGCTCATTGCACCAAAGTTTGTTGTTTGCTACCCATTTCTACAGAATTGAACAAGTTGCTGATTTTTTAAGTTTTTCCTTCCTTTGCACTGTCCAAAATCAGTATTAACTCGACTTGAACATTTTCTTGAAGGGTACAAGAGGTTCTTTCACTTGATTTGTCCATTTTGCCACCTATGTTTGCAAGTTGAAGTGAATTGTGCAAGCCGGTTTTTCATTCTCTGCATTTCTGCTGTTCTTGCTGTTTTCTTCAGATTTTTGAGCTTTTCACCACCTAAATCCAGAGTTTACATCAACTTGGACATGTTAGTGTATTTTTTAATCCATCCTTGCACTTAATTTGTTCATTTTGCCACCCCTTTTTGCAAGTTGAAATGAATTAAGTATGAACTTGTTGTGTTCTTGCTTTAGCCATGTGTTTTGATGTGTTTTGCCAACTTTTTGCTTTTGTTTGATGTATCTTGCATTCATTTGTTGATATTGATGATAAAACCTAGCAAGATTTAGCAACAAAATAAGTGTTTTTGCAAGAAAATGACAATATAAGTAAGAAATAGAAAAACCGAGCAAAAGCGATAAATATTTGACGTAAAATGGTTAAACATATATCAAAATGATATAAATAATCATATATTAAATTAGACTTATCAATATGTAAGCGTTTTCCACCAAAAATGAACTGGATAATGGCTAAGAAAACCTTATTGACAAAATTTTTTAACTTCAAAGTACTAGAATGATGAAATTTGTAAACTTAAGGATATCTCATTTATGTATATTTTGTATACTTTCTACCATGGTCTACTTTATTTGCCCTCATCGTGAATTTAAGACGTTGTTCAGAAACAAAAAAAATAACATTTTTGTTTCTAGTTTTGATTTCCATCTCTATTTTTCCTTTTCCATTCTTCATTTTTAAAACATTTTTAGGATGGGACATAGTTAACATTTTGATGCAGCCGCCTAGGACTGGCGTCAAGATGACGCGTTGGCGAGAGGTACCATGGCAGGACGTAGAAGGTACCTTAGCGGGATGAGGGGTTCAACACATAGCTAGATTGTGGCATGATTACAGCCGAGGTTTTAGGAGCAGTTTTAACATGTTTTTGTTCACTTCCGATTTAACTTGATCTCTTTCCTTATTCATTGTAAATTTGAATTCTTTTCTTACGTCATCTCCTCTATATAAAAGAGATAGTTAGGGTCAGGAGGTTAGCTTAATTTTTAGAATTTTAAAGTGTTGTTGTGATTCTCGATTTTTGGGGTTGTGAGAAACGAGTTATCCTTTTCCTTTTTTTTTATCAATTAATAAAACTAAAGGGAAGGCCGTTGAACCTTTCTGTACCCCTATTTCCCATTTCATGCACTTCTGAGATGGCCCATGGATGTTTGACGAACGCTGCCGTCGAAGACGTGTATGACTGTGAATGTGAACAGTAGACTGAAAGGAGAGTAGGGGAATTAGAGGAAAAATTCTGGCGAATTGAGTGTTGCTTAATTCAACTTGGGACGAATCCTGATCTAGAACAGGGAACCTAACCCCAACGCCCATTTGCATCGAGCGCAGCAAGAGAAGAGGTGAATGAATGCTATCGAAACCCGTTCTAGGGAGAAGAGTTGCCAGAGCCTAGGTTGAGGCGCCATCGGCACAGTGTTGATGACTTTAACCACCGTGATGATCAGAGCTGGGAATCCGGCCTTCGGATTGAGATCCCGAAATTTTGGCCTATAGGGGTTACGCTAGGGCTCAAGATCTGTAAAAGAGCATACGGCCGAGTTCTATTCTTTTGCTGCCAGTAATGACTTGGCGAAATTAGGAGAACAATTGGCGAATTGCTACATTGGCAAGTTGAGGGAGTCCATTCAAGAAGTACTAAACATGTTCGATATCTTCATCGTCCTCGAAGTAGGCCAAAAAGTCGTGAAAGGTGAACGGAAGCAAAGGCGCTGGCAAGTTGGCGGAGCTTGGGGTATGCAAGTTGGCGGGAGAGATCAGACCCGAGTGCCACTAACCCAGAGTGCACCAAACAAACCACCACCCGCCAACATTGGAAGACATCTGACTCAAGACGTGGTGGGATCCTCAAGAATGCGTTGCTTTAAGTGTGGAGAAGTTGGTCACCGTGCTGCCGACTATCGGAAGAGTGTCAAACTAGAGAAGGCTCTTTTCATTGATAACCACGGGGAGAGCAAGGCATGGCCACTGATGAGGATGGTCAAGAGGAGTTGGCGTGTATGCTTTGTGCCAAAGGAAGAACAGGAAGATAGTTGGCTGAGGAACAACATTTTCCAGACCACTTGCACAATTAGCGGTAGAGTGTGCCGCATGGTTATTGACTCTGGTAACCGCGAGAGCGTGATATTTGAGGAGGCAGCCGCCAAGCTGGGTTTGAAGACGGAAGCGCATCCCAATCCTTACAAGTTTTCATGTTTGAAGAAAGGAAACCAAGTGACTGTTTCAAAATGTTGCTTAGTTAACTTCTCGATCGGAGCCAAGTACAAAGATGGGATTTGGTGCGACATTGCTACTATGGATGCCTACCACTTGCTTTTGGGACGCCCTTGGCAATGTGACAGGAGTGCTATTCATGATGGGAGGAGGGATATGTACATCTTTAGCTTTGAAGGGACCAAAATCGTGTTTTTCCCCAAGAAGGACGATACACCGTAGGTTCAGGAAGCTCAGCACTTGAACATCCAAGCCGCGCCATGTTTGCTAGAGAAGTTGGCAAGACTAGAGTTGCGTTTGTCTTAATTGGGAAAGAGAGCATTGTCTACTCCAAGAAAATCCCAAGTGAAGTTACCGCGTCGCTGAAGGACTGCGCTGATGTCTTCTTGGGGGAGCTATTTGATACACTACTACCTTTATGGGACATCTAGCACGGCATTGACCTAATACTAGGCACTTCTTTACCAAATAGGCCTCATTACCAAATGAGTCCAATCGTGCAGGAATAGCTGAGATGCCAAGTAGCAGATCTTAGATGGGCCATTCTAGCCTTTCTGACGCTCAAGAAAGATGAGAGCTAGCGGATGTGTGGTGACAGCAAAGCAATAAATAAAATCACGGTGCGCTATCCTTTCCCAATTCCAAGATTGGATGATTTGTTAGATCAGCTGGAAAGTGCCATGGTGTTCACGAAGCTGAATCTCAAAATTGGATACCACCAAATTTGAATCTTGTAAGGGGATGAATGGAAGACAGCTTTCAAGATATGGAAGGCACTTTATGAGTGGTTAATCATGCCATTCGGGTTGTCAAACGTGCCTAGCACATTTATGACATTCATGAATCAGGTGTTATGCCCTTTTGTTGGGAAGCTCGTCGTTGTTTATTTTAATCAGATCTTAATCTTTAGCCAAGGCCGCGTTGAACATATTAGTCATCTGGAGGAGGTGCCTTGTATCCTAATTGCTTAAAATTTATTTGCTACTTTCAAAAAATGCAAGTTCATGAGAGACAAGGTGACCTTTATTGGGTTCATTGTTCCCAAAGATGGCATATCCGCTGATGAAGGGAAGATTACAGCTATCCGTGACTACTTGCAATCGTGAAAAATTGCCGAGATTCGTAGTTTCCATGGGTTGGCATCATTCTACTGATGCTTCGTTCTAGATTTCAGTTCCATTATGGTGCCAATCACCAACTGGGGCACTTCTTGTGGACACTGCAAGCAAAATTAAGAAGAAGCTGATCACGGCACCAGTGTTAGCTCTCCCCAATTTTCAAAAGACATTTGAGCTGCATGCCGATGTTTCAAAGTTTGGGATTGGCGCTATGCTCAGTCAAGAGGGGAAGCCAATCACATATTTCAGCGAGAAGCTCGACGAGAGTAAGTTGAATTACTCAACTTACGATCTAGAGTTCTACGCCTTAATGAATGCATTGAGGCACTGGAGGTCATATTTAGCCAACCAAGAGTTCATTTTTCACTCCGATAATGTTGCCCTAAAATACATCAACAGCCATGACAAGCTCTCAGATAGATATGATAAGTGGCCAGCTGCATACAACTTTTTTCTTCATCATCAAGCACAAATCAAGCGTGACGAACAAAGTGGCCAATGCACTAAGGTGGCAGAATCTAGTCTTAGCGTAAAGCAAAGTGGAAGTTACAATGTTTGAACAGTTGGTGGAGATGTACCGTGATGACCCCACCTTTGGCAACATATGGCGAGATGCATAGTCGGGGTCTGTTCTCGAATATTCCCTCCATGTGGGTTCTTGTTCAAGGGGAATTAGCTTTGTGTCCCGAACTTGAGTTGGTGGCTCAAGATCATAGAGGAGAAGCACAACACGAGGCATGTAGGTAAGGGACAAGACGCTCAAGCTCATTACTGCTGCCTACAATTGGCCTACCATCCGCAAGGAAGTAGAGAGTTATGTCAAGCGTTGCCATATTTGTCAAATCTCTAAGGGTGGGGTGACCAACATTAGGCCTTACTTGCTGTTACGGTACCTAGTCAACCATGGATGAATGTTAGCATGGATTTTATGTTAGGCTTACCAAGAACAACCGGCGGGGTTGATTCCATTTTCGTCGTTGTTGACAGTTTTTCAAAGCTGGCACACTCCATTTGGTGCAAGAAGGCTGCTGACACCATACATGTGGCGGGCCTCTACTTTCAAGAAGTGTACAAGTTGCATGAATTATCGGCTAGCATTGTGTCTAATAGGGATGTTCAGTTCCTGAATCATTTTGGGAGGACCTTGTGAAAGATGGTGAATACGTCACTAGCCTTCATTATAGTCCACTTTCAAACGGATGGACAAACCAAAGTCACCAACCATTAGTTTAGCAATCTTCTCTGATGCGTCGTTGTAGAAAATGCCAAGGGATGGGCAATGAAGCTCCATCAAGCCGAATTCGCCTGCAACAGTTCCATAGACAAGAGTACAGGATTTGCGAGTTATTTCGGGTTTGGGTCACTACGTTTTTGGGTCATTTTGGATCCAGGTCAATCTTAGGTATGTTGTGCAAGTTTTGAGTCATCATATTACACTATCTGGTGTCTTGGTGTCATCAATCATGAACTACGTAAGAAACATTAAATTAAATTAATCGACTGCTAGGTCATCTATGGTTTGAGCTAGGGTCATTTTTCGTCGGGTTAGTACAAGTCCATGGTAGATTTGGTGGTGTCAGAGTGAGCATCGAGTCATTGGGGTTAGGGAAAGAGTAGATTGGGTTACTTTTTTAGGTTAGGGTCATTTTCTAGTTCAATTACTTAAGAAATATTTTTTTGTTCAAGTTGGATCGGTTTACAGGCTGAATTTGCCACCTCAAGAGAAAGATAGTGAAACTACGAATAAAAGAGAAGAACAGGAAACCATGGGCATAATACAAAGATCGAAAATTTTAGAAAATATGTAAAACTATTTTTTTAGATTTTTCAAAAATGTAGGAAAAACTTGAAAAACAGGCTTTCAAACAAGTTTTCTAACTTTCCCAGAAAATTAGAAACTTTTCTGTTTATAACAACTTCAAGTTGGACCATTTATTCAAGGATTTGAAAGCCAAGGCTCGAGTATGATTGAGTGGATTTGGATTGGTAACTTAATCTCATTTGCTTCATCAAAAGGTTCGTAGATTTGATCTTGATTGAGTTATTTTGAGTCAAGGTTGTAAGGCTAAAAACTTGATTAAATGATAGGATGCAAAGCTCTCAAGCTTATCTCCACCCTTATTCTTAACATTTAAGCATATGAGGTGCAATGTCAAGGAATGTTTCATATTGTTGGAGACTTTGCGCGATTGTTGCTGGAGTTGGTTCCATATCTTTATTTTTGGTTTAACAATTGAATATTTGTAGAAGTCTCTTTAATTAGAGTATTGGTAGAATTCACAATAGGGCAAACCAAGTCAAATATACCTGGATATACTAAAAAATATTGTAAGTGATTTAAATGAGGTCAATCATATGCAGCTATAACCTAATTTACCCCCTAACGTGGTAAATCATTTTTTGAGTGTGCCTCTAAGAGACTTAATACGCCTGAGCAAAACGTTTTGTCACTATAGTGGAAGGCCAACTCGAAGTGCTTAGACTAGAAAAAATATCACCCTCGAGGGTAAACAAATAAAGAAATTGACTCTCTATATCTAAATCCTAAACACTAACTCGAACACATCATTGCCTTTTGAAAGGTTTAAAGTAGTGAAAACCACAACCTTCATAGCAGTGGCGACAAAAACATCGTAGAGGAAGGGAAGGATAGATCAATGGCAACTACCAAAATAGTTTTATAGCCATGCTTAAAAGGAGAATCCAAGTCGTGGAGGAAAAATTCGAGAAATGTATGGATAACTTTTCTAAAGGACAACATGCCAAGATTTACAGGACCTTATTTGGCCAACTGTTTTCCATATTTGTTTGTAGAAGAGTGTGATATGATTGTCGCAAATACAAATGAAAACAAACGTGCAAGTGACTCACTGCAAGAAGGAAGTGAGCCTAAATTTGAACTACACGTCATCATTTTTGAAGAAAAAGCTGTGATATTTTGGAATATCTAACCTCGGTTATGCCATGATTTCTGCTTATGCTTCAATTAAGAAAGCTTGGTTAAATATTTTTGTTGATTTTTTTTTTTTTGTATTTTCTGACCGAAAATTAAAGGAATATAGACCTAACTCCCAGTAATGTAGCAGGGACCACTGACACATTTTCCCGTAGACTAAAAAGTTAGGAGCTAAGATGGAGACAAACCCAAGGGCTCATTAGTTCACTTACAATCTCCAGTCAATCAGGTTTTTAATTCTAGCGCCCTTGACTTATAATAACTCGATTGAGTTTAGGTCTGACAAGATTTGCAAGGAGCAAATTGTATCTAGGTCAGTGGAATAGGACCAATGCAAGCAGGGTCATGCCTTGGCCGTTAAAGCCCTAAAACAATGGCCCGAGCCTTAGTTCACCTGACGTATAATGCAGTGATAGTAGTGCTAAGACTAATGCAATCAAGGTCAAGCCTTCGCCATCAAAGCCTTAACTAGAGCCCCAATTCTCAACTTGTCGATTTTGCGAATATATTATAATAGAGAGTTCATACTTGAAGCCCGAAAGACTGTATTAATGAAGAAGTAAGTATAACAAGATCCATGCTATGTGTTATGATCCTAGATCAATGTTGGATCATAAACTTGAGATACAAGAGTAAGGGATGAGGAAGAAGTGAAAGAAATGAGAATTAGAGAGAGGATTAGGGTTAAGAGAGAGAATAAGATCAATTTTAATTGAATGGATCCTTAATTACATGATTGAAGCTTATATATACTCAAAGCTAAAACAAAATTTGATTTCGAACTAGAATTTAACATCAAGAATCAACTAAAAATGCATACGAATCTTTCACGGTCATGACAATACTCTCTCCTCAAAATCAATCTTGCTCCAAGAATGAAGAAGAAGGGAATTGACCGCACAGAGACTTTAATTTCTCCTAGCTGGTTTGTGTTGGATCCAAATTGATCCACTGAACCAAGACTTCCTTCTCCGCCATGCCTTGTTATTGTACCAAACATGAATCTAGAATTGTTGTCGGACCTTGTATCAGAGTGCCATTGTTTGTTGCTACAGGAGGCTACCTTTAACACTCTTTCCTCTCTGCCCTGTGTTTCTAAAAAGAGAGACATGAAAAATAAGATGTACAAAAGAATTAGCTGGTAGCTCTAATCGATAAACTACATTGCCCATTTTCTCTAACACCCTGTAAGGACCAAAGAATCGACCCCCTAACTTCACATTCTTGCGAACTGCAATAGAAGACTACTTGTAAGGTTGGAGCTTGAGATACACAAACTCTCCAACTGCAAAAGATCATTCAAAACGTTTCTTATCAGCATAAAACTTCATTCTTGATTGAGCAAGTTGAAGATTATCTTTTAATTGCTGAATCATTTGCTTTCTTTGTGAAAGAAGATCACTACCCTAAGCCACATGAGATGTCAAACCTTGTAGAACCATGGGGGAAGGAGGATCATACCCATATAAGGCCTTAAAAGAAGTGGTTCCAATAGCTGAATGAAAGTGAGTACTATACCATAATTCTACTAATGTTGACCAACGAGACCAGTACATAGGATAAGTCAAGGTCATGCTTCGAAGGTACTGCTCCACACACTAGTTCACCCTCTTTGTTTGCCCATCAAATTGGGGGTGATAGGATGAACTGAGAGCAAGCGTAGAGCCCATCAACAAGAATAACTCCCTCCAGAACTAGCAAGTAAACATTCTGTCTCGATCTGATATATTGAATTGAGGCAATCCATACAATTTGTAGACGTTATCAAGGAATATCCTGGCCCACTTTTCAGCAGAGAAGGGATGATTCAAGGCAATAAAGTTGTTGAATTTAGTTAATTGATCCACAATGGCCCAAATTACGTCCTTATCTTCAGCCTTTGGCAAGCCCTCCACAAAGTCCATTCTCAGGTGTTGCCAGGCCTTATCAGGGATTGGCAAGGGCTATAGAAGGCCTGGGTACTAGGTGTGTTCAGACTTAGTCCTCTGACAGATTCACAGCTTTGCACAAATTCTTCAACTCCTTTCTTAGCTCCAACCAAGCAAAAGTACTACTTCAGCCTCTTGTAAGTGCCCTCTATACCAAAGCGACCACCCCAAGTAGAAGAATGAAAAGCCTGAATGACCTGTCTTCTAAAATTAGTGGAGGTTCCCACATATATCTTCCTTTATTCTAATAATTCCATTCAAAACCATGACTTCAGCTTCTGTGTTAGAAGAATTGCTCACACTATGAGTTGTAATGTAGTTTGTGGCAAATTTATCCCCTTCATATGACTTACAATTCTCCTCCATCCAATCAGGTAATACAAAGGAAATGGCTGAGCAAGAGGCAGATTCCCCTTCTTCCAACCTTCGAGAGAGAGCATCAGCAACAATGTTCTCTTTTCCCTTGCGGTACTCAATAGAATAACTCAGTCCCAACATCCTCATGAGTCCTTTCCTCTGCATTCTAGTGGTAATGTTTTGTTCTAAGAGGTTTTTTAGGCTCTCGTGATTAGTTATGATAATAAAATGATGTCCTTCGAGGTAGTGCCTCCATTTCTGCACTGCTAACAGGATAGCCGAATATTCCTTCTCATAAATCGAGAGTTGCTAATTTCTTAGGCTGAGACTTTGACTGAGGAAAGCTATTGGCATGTCCTATTGAGAGAGCACTATTCCAATTCTCAAGCTGCTAGCATTAGTCTCTAGTACAAAGGGCTTCCCAAAATTTGGTATAACTAGAATTGGCATAGAGCACATAACTAACTTCAGACCTTCAAATGCCTCTTGAGCTAAATCAGACCATAAGAATGCATCTTTCTTCAAAATATTAGTTCAGGGCTTGGCTAACACTCCGTACCCTGCAATAAACTTTCTATAATGCCCTGACAACCCCAAAAAACTCCTCAGCTGCTTGAGGTTTTTTGGAATAGGCCACTCCTTCATTGCCTGTATCTTGCTAGGATCTGTGGCTACACCATCTTTGGAGACTATGTGACCCAAGTACTCCACTTGGGTTCGAACAAAAGAATACTTGGCAAGCTTAGCATATAACTTATTCTTATGCATGATTTGAAATACTCACCTCAAATGCCTTATATGTTTTTCAATGGAAGGGTTATAACCCAATATATCATCAAAAAATACCAGCATAAATTTCCTAAAATGAGCTTTGAACACTTGATTCATCAATGCTTGAAACTTTGCAAGAGCATTTGTCAAGCTAAAAGGCATGACCACAAACTCATAATGCCCATGATGTGTCCTAAAGCAGTCTTATGAATATCTTCCTCCAATATCAAATTTGGTGATATTCCTGCCTTAAGTCTAACTTGGAGTAATACTGTGAACCATTCAATTCATCAAGCAGATCATCAATAATAGGAATAGGAAACTTATACTTAATGGTGAGGGAGTTAAGATGACTGTAATTCACACACATTCAAGATGAGCTATACTTTTTCTTGACAAAAAATCGCCGAAGAAGCAAATGAACTGTGACTATGACGAATTAAATTTGTTTGTAATAGCTCTTCATTTTGTCTCTTAATCTCACTCTTCTGTGAGTGAGGGTATTTATAAGGTCTTAAGTTCACAGGATTGGAGAGAACCTTAAGAGGAATAGGATGATCTAGCATCCTCTTAGGAGGCAAGGTAGAGGGCTGAGCAAATACATTTTCAAACTCAAGTAGCAACTGTCCAGTGTAAGGATCTGAAGTCTCAAGAGCTGGATCAAAACCGATAGTGATAGAGAACAATTGACCAACACACTGGCGCTTTCCCTACCTGACCAGCTTCTCCAGGTGTTTCCCTTTCATCATTGCAACTGCCCCTTCTCCATTATAGCTTGCAAAACCACCTTTTGCCCTTCCCTTTCAAAAGATACTGACAGTTGAATGAAATCAAAGATTAAAAGGCTGATGGTTTTCATCCAACTAACTCCAAGGACCATGTCACAACCACCTTGCTTAAGAACTCTGAAATTATACTCAAACTAGTGCCCTTGCATTCGCCAACAAAATCCCTTACACTTCATCTGTGTGATTATAGAATTCCCATCAGCCACCGTAACAGCTAATGGACTAGTTTTTATCATTTCATGCCCAACTTGCTTAACAACCTTGGGATCAACGAAGCTATGTATACTACTGCTATCAATCAAGATCAACGTATGTTTGTGTCTTATCTTTCCTTTGATTCTTATCATGTTGAGAGAGTCATTACTAGTGAGAGCTCTAATAGAGATCTTCATTTGACCACTCTCATATTCTCCTATATCCTCCCCATCCAGCCCTTCAGAAACCGCCTTTATCTCTGATCCCAAATGTCCTCCCCAGCCTCAGCTCTAGTAGTAGCCATTAACAACTTAGGATTACATTTATGTCCAAAGAAATACCTTTGATCGCACTTGAAGCACAACCTTTGATTCTTCTTCTCTTCTATCCTCAAACTAGGAGCTTTAGGAACACTCACAGAGGAAGTCTGCTATTGAGAAGATGATTATGGAGCCTTGGTCTTAGGTTCATCAATGCCAGCCAACATTGTGGCCTTCATCAATTTAGCATTTGAAAATGCCTGAGTTAAGATACTAGGATTTAAAACCTTAACCAAGTTCTTGATCCGTGGCTTAAGACCACTAATGAAACTAGATATATAATAGGATTCATCAGCTCTAGGAGTAACTGTCAACATCCTAGCTCTTAAGTTCTTAAAACGAGTCATATAATCTCTCACAGAGGAAGTTTGAGTTAGCTTGTTAAAATGATTAATCACTTGACCAAGATCCTCTTTTCCATATCTCTCTCATAATTCATTCACAAATTCATTCCATGTTAAGCAAGGATTTCTACGAATCAAACTATAATACCAGACTTCATGATCACCTTGGAGATAAACCGCAGCTAACTTAACTTTCTCAGTTTCATCAATATGATAGGATCGAAAATACCTTTCACATCTCCTTATCCATGATTGAGTCTATTTTCGATCAAACATATCAATCTCCACACATGGCTGCTGGTATCCTTGTATCCTTCCACCAGCAGAACCATTCTCACTGGATCCATTAGACTAATGTTGAGTTAGATAAGGGGGACGATCATGCTGACTAGCAGTAAATAACACTCCTACCCCCGGAGGTTGATTTTGTCTCATGATTTGCTATTGCAATCCATGTAGTTTCAATTTAATTTGTTGAGAATGCTGATCTAACTTCCCAGCTAGCTTCTGATCCCACGATTACTGCATTCTTATAAACATTTCCTCCATCTGAAGTCTCAATTGCTCAATTTGATTGACCTCCACACTAACACCAGGATTTGCACCCACAGAAGCAGCTTAAGTCGCATTTACTGCAGCATTGGCTCGAGTAGTTACTCCACAAGTCATTGGTACTATTCTCTTGCGTCTAGCCAACTCCAATCAATAGATCAACCAATCAACCAGTAGCAAACATAGAGCTCTGATACAAAATGTTATAATCCTAGATCAAACTTGGATTATAAACTTTAGATATACGAGTAAGGGATGAGAAAGAAGTGAAAGAGATGAGAATTAGAGAGAAAATTAGGGCTGAGAGAAAGAATAAGCTCAATTTTATTTGAATGAATCTTCAATTACATGATTGAAGCTTATTTATATTCAAAATTTATACGGCAAGCTAAAACATAGTAAAACAAGCTAAAACCAACAACACAGACTTTTCCCTCCAAAATACCCAACCGACTAACTACTTTACCTGCTAAAACTGATTTGAAATCGAATGAGAATTTAACATCAAAAATCAAGTAAAAATGCATAAAAATCGTTCACGGTCATGACACTATGCTAGACTAGGTTAAGTCTAGGAAAAAGCGTAAGTGTGATGTAAAGAAAAAGACTTGTAGAAATTTTCTATGAGTGTATGTACTTATTTTGGACTATAACAGAGTCACTTGTTTATAAAAAAACTTAATAATGACGAGCCCCTATTTTCGCAGCATTTTGTCCTATCAGGTCATCAAACGCTTAAATGATCAATGTGTTAGGACAGCAACCACAATCCCAGTGCCACGCGGCTCCTGCAAAAGCAGGGTCTGGGAGGGGTATATGTACGCAGCCATACCCCTTCCGAGTAAAGAGGAGGCTGTTTCCGAGGACCCCCAACCTGAAGTACAGGAGCGCCTGCAAATAAAACCAGCAATTTATCTCCCAATGAATGAAAGAAATAGACATGCAAGCATTTAAGTATGTATATAAGCCAAGAAGGCAGCTGAGATCAATGTTTTAGGACGAATTTCAAATATTTTTCCTAAGTTTAATAAACTAGCGCAGCGGAAGGGTTAAAATTCCTAATTTTAAGACTAAAGTTGATTTAAAATTTTTAATTTCAAATTTATAGATTTAAATTTCTAATTCAAATCTATAGACCTTTACTCTAGTACATTCATAATATTTACATGAACAACAACTAGCATAATAAGAAAACTATAAATAAATAGAAAAGCCAAAAACTTAGCAGAGAATGAAAGAAGAATACTTAGAATTCCTCCTATAATAAAGAATCCCTGAATGATAAAGAACTCCTAGAAACCTAAGAAAATTGAGACCCATCAGCCTTCTACACAATGACTTCAAAATGCCTGGAGAATGGGCTCTAGAAAACATTAAACTAAAAAATGAAAAATTTCAAAGGAAATTTAATTCTCCAATTAGGTCTTCAAAAGTCAACACTTAAAGAAACATTTAATTTTTTTTTTTGAATTAGATGCCAAAACATAAGATTGGTACCTTTATTTATAATAAAAGACTGGAGCAAAAAAAAAAAAATTAAATAAATAAAGCAATGTGGGACATGCAAATTTAAAATAAAATGTAGTGTTTCAAGTAAGATTAAGATCAAAATGAAGCGTTTCACATAACAGAACTGAGCTCTTTTGAACTTTATTTTGCATGCGGGCTGTGGTTGGCCAGCTTGCGTGCACGCGGATAGACAAGGATGACCTCCCCATGCGTGACACGTGTCGCGTGCTTGTTAGTCCAAACCTTTATACAATGATCGCGACCCCTATACAATTTTCGGTCTTTTTTTTTGGTGTCCCACATGTAAAAATTCATATTATAAATTTTTAAATTTAAAAATTATTTTGTTTTATGATTTTTAATTTTTATTCATCTCATGAATAAATAATTAAATTGAGAATTCCTTAATATTTTTCGGATGGCAATAAAAAATGAGGCCTATACAGGGATCTAAGAGACAATTTAAATCTAGCTCTAAATGGGTTAAATTAATTACCATCTCATGACAAAATTTAATTGCCTTTTAATTGGACTTAACTCCACTAAATAAATTGTACTATACTCCAGATTTAAATCATTTGTTTGATATTTTGCAAATCGACTGTATTGATGATAACAACTCCTCCACTAGTTGTCCATGACAAAAAATAATTATAACTACTACCATTATTTTTGTGGTAGCTTTTCCGCTAGTTTTCGACTCGCCCTTTTTTGAATAATTTATTTATACTTGAACATATTCATAGTATAAATTCCAAATGTCAAACACCTTGAACACTTTGGCCAAAGATTCCGAACTATTCAAACACTTGCGAATCAACTAAGGGGACATCTATATCTTGTAAGAGACTGTAAATTCCATATTAAATACCTGGTCCGTGTCACACCTCACGCCACTACTTAGTGTACGTGGGAATTCTGTGATTTGTCTAGACCTTATAGCACATCAAAGTTAGTGATTTGTTTAGACCTTACTTATAGCACATCAAAGTAACTAATATTTCATCCACAAGTCCAGAATACTCTTAGGATTTAGAGCCATCATTCGAACAATTAAACATAAATGACTCATCTCTGACAGTAGTCTAGAAACAAGGAACTCATATGTTCAACTTGGTTCATCAATCTTATTAAACACACCAGCACAATAGTTTTGGATCACTATCCACATGACCAAAACAAATAATCTAAAGTGTCACGTTGTAGTCTTAGCATACAAGTGGCCTAAGCTTATCTTTGACTACAAGTTTTCAAACAATAATCAATACCATTTGTTCCAAGTTTATCTATGGGTCAATTTCATAAACCACTTGGATCAAACATATAAATCGTAGTATGCGGACTACACCCATTTCATAGATGTTACCAAAATTAAATGTACATGCAGTATATATATGCTCATTTACAAAAATTTGACAAGAAAACGACTGAAACTTTAATTTTATTTATTAATAAAATAAAATTTATATGAAAAATTTGGATTTTTAGAACACCATTCTTATCAATCTGCCACTTGTCCTTAATCCAATTTATTACACACTTTATGCCCATCCCTTCTATGTATGATCCAAAGGTCTATTGAGTCAAAGTCTTTATTAAGTCAGTTAGTCTATCTACTCTAATAGGCCTTCTTCGCATCTTCTAAAGCCGCAGCGTATTTGGCCTCCGTGGTGAAGTCAGCAATACAAGATTGCTTGACACTCCTCCCACTAATCGCTCTTCCTCCAAGAGTAAAGACAAATCCAGACGTCAAATATTTAGCATCTCTTTCTGACTGGAACTATAAATCAGCATAGCCAGCTGGAACCAGCTTGCCACTTAGAAAGATTCGCATATAATCTCTACTTCTTCTCAAGTATTTAAGAACATGCTCCACTGCCACCCAGTGCATTGGACTTGGGTTGGATTGATATCTGCTTACCATACCAATAGCATAGCAGGTATCTAGTCTCGTGTACAATATGGCATACATGAGATTTCCCACAGCTGAAGCATATAGAACATTCTTTGGCAGCTCTTTCTCTTGAGGTGTCTTAGGACACTGCTCCAAAGAAAGAGGGACTCCGTGCCTAAAAGGTAAAAGCCCTTTCTTGAATTCTTCCATGTGATACCTTAATAATATCTTGTCAACATAAGTGGCTTGAGAAAGACCCAACATCCTACTCTTATGATCTTATAAAAGCTTGATCCTAAGAATATAGCTAGCTTCTCCTAATTCCTTCATATTGAACTGACACGACCACAAAACATTTACAGCTGTTAACACCCTTATATCATTTCCAATGAGGAGTATATCATCGACATAAAATACTAAGAAAGTTACTGCTTTCTCTTGATGTCTTTTTTACACGCATGATTCATCAACCAATTGCTTAAAACCACAAGACTTAATCACTTCATTGAATCTAATATTCCACAATCGTGATGCTTACTTCAGTCCATATATGGACTTCTTTAGTTTGCATACCATGGGTTCCTGATTTTTGCCAATGAAATTGCCTGGTTGCAACCTATGGATTTCTTTTTAAAGACAACCATTCAAAAAGGCTATATTGGCATCCATTTTCCAAATCTCATAATCATAATGAGTTGTAAAGAATAGGAGTATCCTTACAGATTTTAGTACTACTATAGGTGAGAAGGTCTCATCATAATCGATTATTTTCTTTTAGGTAAAACTTTTTGCAGCAAGCCTTGTCTTGAAGGTCTCTTCCTTCCCATCCACTCCTTTTTTCCTCTTATAGACCCATTTACAACTAATAGCCTTAATGCCAGTAGGGACCTCTACAAGTTCCTAGACCTGATTAGAATACATAAATCCTATCTCAAACTTTATTGCTAAGACCTATTAGTCAGCATCCTTATCATTAATTGCCTTAGTATAGCTAAAAGAATCAGATTTAATATCACGATCAACCATTAAGGCTGTTTCCATGAACATGTTACCAATCCTCCCACTATGCCTAGGCTCTTGTATACCTAGGACAATCTCGACCCTATCAGTAGGTGCATCTAATGCATTCATTGTGTCCCTAGTTGTGTTTAGCTGTTCAGAATTAGCATCATTTTCTTTTAATGCATCTAACAATGCTTTGCTTTTGCTTTTGTAGTCTACTGCAAAATCCTCCTCTAAATATTTCATATTTGCAGTCACAAAAAATTGTTAATTCAAAGGACTATAGAAAATACCATCCTTTGTTCCCTTAGGATAGCCAAAAAAAGAGATTAATAAAGTAGCATGACTCATAATGAACCTTACCATCTTTAACAATGTCCTATTCCTACTTTCCGCAACACCATTCTGGTGCTATGTACGTGGAGCAGATAGCTGAGATTTTATCCCACTTGTAGTTAGAAAATCTAAAAACTCACTTGAAAGATATTCATCACCCCGATCTAATCAAAGCGACTTAACTTGTTTACCTAATTGCTTTTCAACTTTAACATTGTACTCTTTGAACTTTTCAAAAGGATTTAACCTATGTCTCATTAGGTAAACATATCCATACTTGGAGTAATCATTAGTGAATGTAATGAAGTACTCATACCTACCTCTTGCTTGAACATTCATTGATTCACATATATCTGTGTGAAGCAACTCAAGCAAGTCACCAACTTTGTTGCCTTTACTCTTAAAGACAGACTTTGTCATATTTCTTTATGTACAGGATTCACAAACTGGTAATGACATCAAGTCCAAAGGACTTAATGTGACCTAAATGTTGGTGCCATATGTAAGCATTATCCCTTCCAGGATGTTTTCTCTTAGGAGATTGAACAAGTCAGCTTGTGTTAGATTTATTCAAACAAATATGAGTGTTTTAACCAAGAAACCACAAAAATAATCCATCGACACATATACCTTTTCGAATAAGCATTTTATTTCGCATAATACTAGGTTCACAACCAAAATTAGCTGAATTACCATTATCCACTAATCAACATATAGAAATCAAATTCCTGCGCAATGCAGGTACAAATAAACAATCATTTAAACTCAAAACTCTGAGTCCACACCCCACGAACTAGGTTGACTATCAACTACGCATGACTTAGCCAAGTGAGATATCATCATACATTCACTACAGGAGGAGTAGCTAAGCACTTAGTGCAGTTCCTCTTCCAGTGGCCAATCTTCTCACAAAAGAAACACTGTCCTTTTGCCAACTTGTTTATAGACTTAGTTGCTACACTAGCAACCTTGTCTTTTCTTATCTTTTTAGTCACCTTGTTGTGCTGCTTGCTCCATTAGCCCTTCTTACCTGAGTTGATTGGACACTCACCTTGACTCGCATCACACCCTCTGCAACCTGCAGCTCCTTCATCAGCTCAGGCAATGAATATTCTTTATTATTCATAGGGTAGTTAAGCTTGAACTAAGTAAAAAAGTCTGACGGAGAGTTAAGGTTGGTGTCTTGTTGAGACTAACTATCAATCTTAGCGCCAAGAATCTCCAACTTAGATAAACATGCCATCATTTCATGACTGCTCTTGAACCAGTGACCCTGTCTAACATCCTCATATTCAAGAGCTTCCTCATCAACTCTTGCCTAGCTGCCCTATCTTGACCATTAAATATTTCCTTTAAATGTTTAATCATCTTAGCTGCTATTTCCATCTCAAGCATCTGATGCTTGAGAAAATTTGTCACTAAGGCCAAAATATAACATCTGGCTAACTCATTGGATTTATTCCAGCATTCATACAACAACAACAACAACAACAAACCAAGTGCCTCCAAGGGCTCCTGCATAAGCAGGGTCTAGGGGGGTAGATGTACGCAGCCTTCCCCCTCCAGGGGGTTACCCTGAAGAGAAGCTATTTCCAAGAACCCCCAGCCTGAAAAGGTGGTCCGCAGTAATGAGCCAAAGACCATTCAAACAGAATTCATAACAGTCTTTAATAGTAGTTGTAGAATTATTACTAGGCACTGTAGGTTAAGCATTAGTGAGAACAAACTTGTGACACTCATGTACTAAGTTCATTCTCCAAGTGAACTAATTCAGTCCAGTTAAAGCATTATCTTTCAGAATCAAATGAAGTGCACAAATTGCCACCATTTTAAAACACTGTAGATGCAAATATTTGTGTAACTATCTAATATGAGTCATGTACAATGCAGTGATATCTGTTTTTTTAATTTAGGAAATGTAATAAGTTAGGTATCCACAAATCATACTATCATGCATGCCATGATGACCCAAGCACACCACTCATTACTCCCTAATAGTGGGGTCGCACGAAAGTAGTTTGGGTGAGAACTATTCTCAGTTAACATGTTTTCTTGTATCTCTTACTAAACATGATTAACTCACCACTTTACCTCACTATCTAACATAATGCAATAGAGCTCTTTGGAGAGGTTAATGCATCACACTAGTCAAGTGTAAACCACTACCTAAACTTTTATACAAATACATGCAACACTACATGGCATTGTGATCGCATCGTTTCTTTGCACTTTGCTTTATCCTAATAGAAGTATAACCTTTTAATCTGCAAACCGACATCCTCCAGTGGGTGGTCTGCCAATCTACTAAACTGCTAGACTGGTAATGAAGACCGTGAGATTTCAACAATTGGACCTCCCTTCCACTAGATTTTCATGAACTACTAGATTTAATTATCTTACATTTATAATTTAGACTATCTTATAAGCTCATTTAGAATCTCAGTCTAAAAATTAAATTACCTAATAAAATTAATTAATTAATTTTTATTTAAAAAAGTATTGACTTGTAACTTAAATTACCTCATAATGTACTTCAGAATCTCGTTCTAAATAAAATTCAATTAATTAATAAAAACTAATTTTTAATTTTTAAATAAACAAACACTGGCGTCTGCATGTCCCAAAAAAAATTTTTTAATAAAATATTTGCTAAGGTCAACTCTGACATCATTGCTGACATCAGTGTTTGCATTAAAATTATTTTTTTTAATTATTATTTAAAAATAATTGAATATAATCTCATTAGATCAATTTTATCCAATGTCGTGAATCATAATCAAATATGCATAATCTAATTATACAAATAGCATGGACGCAAATTAATTAGTTGTCAGATCTTAATTAACTATTAATTCATTGACGATTTAAACAATTTAAACCGTTACCTTAAACAATTTTTCCTTCTTAATAAAATCTCTAATTTATTAAGTTGCAGGTCTATCTTTTTATGCCTATTCATGTATATTACGAATATAATTAGAAGATGGCTTTGATACCACATTGTCGAGATGAATTTCAAAAATTTCCCTAATTTAATGAAGTTACTGCGGCGGAAGTATATAACATTACTAATTTTAAACTTAAGGTTGATTCAAAATTTTTAATTTTAGATCTACAGATTTAAGTTTCTAATTTAAATGTCTAGGCCTTTACTATAATAAATTCATAATAATTACATTAAGTATAACTAGCATAGTAAGAAGATTGTAAATAAATAGAAAGCAAAACACTTAAAAGATAGAAAGATAGACATACCTAGAATCGCTCGGATATGCGTCATCATTGACACACTTTATTCTCATTCCTACGATATATTCGGCTTCAACATGTGTGTTTTGATTGTCATTTATGTACATTTATTCTTGGAACACATAAGAGCAAACAAATACTTCTAGCTTGTTTCATGCATTGCTTTTCTTTTATTTGAATTACGTGATGTGTGAAACTCCCATGGACAAGTAGACGCTTTAGTTTAGGGATGAAGGATGGATAGCCATCCATTTTTGCATTTTATATTTTGCTAGACGATAATTTAGTTAAATTATATTCACACCCTTGTGGGGAGTTATTCATTATTGTTTGGTATTTTTGTATGTATGCTTGTAGCCATATCTAGATCTCCAACATTGCAGCGATTAGTCCAGTACTTGTAGCCTAGACCATTACATAATAGGATTTCACGCGTGATCAAGGTTTGCGATTGTATCCAACTCTGAACCCAATCTTTTGTAACAGTTAATATTAAATTAGGAGTGACAAAGGAATTGAATAGTACTGATGAGATAATCTATGCTATACTTAGGGTGATAAGATAGGTTATGCCTTTAAACTAGTTTGTTATCCTAAATCCTAATTTATACATTGACCCAGGACTAGTGCTTGTATTTCAAGTTGTCATCCTAGGTAAAATAAAATGATGAGATACGAATAGAGCTACCCCAAATTAACTCCCTAAACTATCCTTAATTGAATTGACATCCCTTTCATTGTTTAATTGCTTTTGTTTACTTGATAACTTGAACCAACCCTAAAAAGACGAATTTTCAACTATTCGTTAAGTGTTAGTTCTAACTTAACAACGATTCCCAGTGGACAGGACCCATATGCACGACGAAATTACGCCAAACTCGTACGCTTGCATGTAGACGGTTTTAAAACACTCTTTAGAATCGCATCACGCTTCAAATAAAGAAAACTAGAATAATAAATAACTCCAAAAAAGCCAAAGAAATCTAGACCCTACTGCCTTTTAGGCAATGGCCTCAAAATGCCCGACTATTGGGCTTCCTAAACTATTACACTGAGGAAAGAAAAATTCCATAGGAAAATTTTCTTTCCAATTAGATCTTCGAAAGTCAATACTTCCAGAAACCTTTAATTTTTAAATTGATTGAATGTCGAACCATAAAATCGATACCCCCATTTATAGTAGAATACTAGAGCGAAAAATAGCCAAATTCTCAGTGTGGGATGCATTTAAACAAAGCAAAATGTAGCCTAAAAAGACGTCTTCTTACGTTAGGGTAAAAACATGTGTTTTGACAAGTCAATAGCTGCCACGTGTTGCTATGCGATTTGCCCCTGTATGCGGGTGCGGATAGCTGATCAGGTGTCCAGAAGTGTGCCACGTGGAACGCTCTTATTGGTCCGTGCTCGAAGGCAAGGATCCACTCTTTTTGTCGCACGCCGATTGGTCGGCCATGTTTCACACTGATTTTGACTTGATTTCGCATTTTTTTGCTTCCCGCATGTAAAAATTAATCTTACAAATTTTAAATTTTAAATTTTATTTAATTTTATGATTTTTTAATTTTTATTCATGCCATGAATAATATTCGGTAAAATTGAATTTACTCATCTTATGAGCTCCTTAATAATTTTTTATGGCAATAAAAATATAGGCTTGCGCAGGGACCTAAGGAACAATTTAAATCTAACTCCAAATGGGTTAAATTAATTACCATCTCATGATAAAAATAAATTACCATTTGATGAGACTTAATTTCACTAAATAAATCCCACTACACTCTGGATTTAAATCATTTATTTAATATTTATCAAATAGGTTGCATTGATGACAATAATCCCTTCGACTAGATGTCCATGACAAAAAAATAATTATAACTACTACTATTATTTTTCTCACAGCTTTTCCACTAGTTCCCAACTTTCCCTTTTTTGAATAATTCATTTACAATTGGATATATTCATAGCATAAATTTCAAATGTCAAACACTTGGAACACTTTGGCCAAATATTCCGAACTATTCAAAAACTTGCAAATCGACTAAGGGAACATCTATATCGGATAAGAGACTGTAGATTCTGTATCGAATGCCTCATCCATGTCACACTTCACGTTGCTACATATTGTACATGGGAATTTAGTCATTTGTCTAGACCTTACTTATTATACACCAAATTAACTAACGTTTGATGCGTAAGTCCAAAATACTCTCAGGATTTGATGTCTTCGTTCAAAAATACAACATGAATCACGCATCTTCGATAGTAGTCTAGAAGCAACTCACATGGTCCAACTCAGTGTGTCAGTCCTATTAAACACACCAACATGACACTTTTGGATCGCCATCCACATGACTAAGACAAGTCATCTAAAGTGTCACATTATATTCATAGCATACAAGTAGTCCAAACTTGTCCTTCACTATGAGTTTTGCAAATAATAATGTATACCATTTGTTCCAAGTCTATTTGTGAGTTAATCTCATAAACCACTTAGAACAAACATGTAAATTGTAGTCTGATGACTACACCAATCTCATGGATATTACCAAAAAGAAAACCACATGCAGCATATATGCTCGCTTATACAAATTCAACAAGGAAACAATTGGAACTTCAGTTTTATTCATTAATGAAATAATATTTAGAGGATAAATTCAGATTTTTAGGACACTATTCCTAGAATGTCTTCTTGGAAGTCCCTTGATCTCAAGCTTCCTTTACCCTTCTATCATCTCAATCCTCAAACAGTTGATACCCTTGTTAAGGTGATACACTTCTCAAGATGTTGGGCTCAAGATGACGTTACCTTAGTACACAAAGGTCTAATTGCCTTCGAGGAGGCTCTCACGTGATAAGCAGGTGGTACTTTGCCCAAATCGGTATCATCCCAACTTCCTCCAAACTGTGGTGTAAGCAAATGCTTGCCTTTTAACCATTGGTAAATTCAATTTTAAATAGGTAAAAATCTGCTTGATTTGACCCTTAATGGCTATAGGGAGCTTGTGATAACACTGTTTGACTTTTTCTCTTCTTTCTCGCATGTCTATAAGTATGGCGGTGAGGACTTCAAATCTTCACTTTTTTTTGCTCTGTGCACTCTCTTTGTTGCTACCAAGTGTTAGAAAATGCTTGCTTTATGTTCTTGAATCCTTGATTCATGTTGATTAAATCTGTTCCTTTGCATTTTCTTAAGTCTTGTAACAATGGCCCATATCTCTCACACCATCTCTGCTCCCATTCATCAGGCTGACAGCCCTATCTAGTAGTTGGTGCATCTAGTTAAATTAGACACTTCAATGATCTTTGATAGGCTTTAGAGCCCTTGTTGATCTCAGCAAAATCGAGGAGGATCTTTCCTGGATGTCAATGAATGATCCTTCTTCATCTTGCTCATCCTATGCCTAGGGCCCATCTTTGACCTTTGTCATAATGTCCCCAATCTTCAGGGCATGTTTTAAGATACTGACGAATCTCTTGTGCTTTGTTTAGCTTCTGCAAGTCAATCTAGGGGAGTGGGCCTTAAAATTTAGCACTCAAATCCTCGATTTTAGACGTTGTTGCTCTTAAGTAAGATAACTCCAACTCTTTTGCGTGTGTCATATGGACTTTGAAGCCATTAGATGGCTGCTGAGCCCAAAGTCGATCCTCAGCATGCCAAGACACAAGCTTTGCTATTGCTTAGGAAATGGCCTCCTGGGCCATTACTGAGAGGCCTTAACTCCTCCACGTAAGGATTTTGGTGCGCCTTCGAGGTCTCCTTCATTAAGAAAGGATCTCATACGTCCCCAGAAGTTAGAGTCATTGGACTCCACATCGACTTGATCAACTTCAGCTTCAATGAATGGGATGTCACGATGGCTATCATGTCTTGTGTTGGGCAGACTATGAAGTGGTCCTTTTAACGTCCAGTACTCTAACACCATCTTCATAGAACTTTGCCTCACCGTAGTTGGAGCAAGCCATGAATGGCTTGTTTTTTGCCATAACAACTTCATATTTATCATGATTTCAGAAGATTAACAACTAGTGAACTGAAGAAGGGATAAAATAATTGGCATGTAGCCCCGCTTTTCCAAGAAAAGCGTTGTAGCTTGTAGTACTATCTAGTATGAAGAAAGCTGTTAGCTTGCTTGAGCTGCGGATGTTAAATCAATTGGGATGACTCCTTCAGACTTAGTAGTAACTCCAGAAATGCCGCAAATTGCAACATCTGAAGTAATCAAGTCATCTTAAGACCTTATTACCAGTCACCCCTAACATATATGAAGGTAGGATGTTGATGGCCACGCCATTATCCATCAAGACCTTATTCACTAGAATGCCATCGAAATTGGCTTTTATGTATCGAGCTTGCTGTGTTTATTGATATTATTAGGCCCATTAAATATCATCTTAATTATGTGTTATGATCTTGCTGTTTTTATGCTAGTTAAGTCAGGATGTATTAGCTCTTGTTAAATATTGCGTTTCATTAACTTAATTATAATGTTTGAATTGGCTTGTTGTTGGTGCCAAGGGTCTTAGTTGTTAGTTAAGTCGGTTGTAAGGTCAAGTGCAAGTCAATTGTGGTTGCTAAGGCCTAGCTAGCTAATTTCGGTTTTGCCTATGTGCAATGTATCTTGATCGGGTATTAGTAGCTTGCTCAAGTGTAATGTTGATTCATTCAATAAAAATTACATTCATCTCTTTGAGATATTTTCTATCTCTCATCTAATTTTCTCTCTATCTCTCCTCTTCACTTCTCTTCTCATTTACACTCTCTCTTTCACAAGGTTAAACTTCAAGTTCATCTAGAGGTTTAACAATTGGTATTAGAGCCTCACTTTAAGCTATCAATTAAGTTGAATTCTTCAATTTGTTTGTATGCGCTTAGATCAAGGTAATTTGATCAAAGCTTATGTTCTTGCGGTCGATTGATCAATTGCTTATAGGGCCTATGATTGTAGTCAGCGAACTGGTTACCTTACAAACTCAAAGCCCAATTTTAGTTTTTGATATTTGGGGCATCAACTTCATGGGATGTTTCCCTTACACGGGTTTCTTTACATTTTAGTGGCTGATGATTATGTGTCAAAATGGCCTAAGGCTAATGCTACTAAGATGAAGGACCCCGAGGTGGTTGTTCAGTTTGTAAAAGATAACATTTTATCACATTTTTGCACTCCTAAAGGTATTATTAGTGATGGGGGAACGCATTTCACTCACTATTTCGTTGAGGCACTACTTCAAAAGTACTTAATCACTCATAAATTGGCCGCCCCCGGTTACCCTCAAACTAACGGTCAAGTTGAAGTTTCAAACTGTGAAATAAAATCCATCCTTGAAAAGACTATTGGACTGGACCACAAAGATTGGTATTTAAGGCTGAATGACGCTATTTGTGCTTATCGTATAGCTTTTAAGACTCCGATCAGTATGTCTCCCTATTACTCAGTCTTTAGGAAAGCATGCCACTTGCCTGTGGACCTGAAGCACTAGGCATACTGGGCTATTAAGCAATTTAATTATGATATGCATGCCATCGGGCCACATTGACAACTTCATGTCAGTGAGTGGGAAGAGATGCGGTACGAGGCATATGAAAACCCCAAGCTCTACAAAGAAAGAACCAAAGCTTTTCATGACAAAAAGCATTGCTTGAAAAAGTTTGGAAACTGAGCAAAAGGTGTGGCTTTATAACTCTAAACTTCGGTTCTTTCCTAGAAAGTTGCGGTTTTGATTGGATGGACCTTATGAAGTGATTAACGCATACTCTTCGAGGGAAATTGAAATTTGAGGCATCAATGATAGCTGTATTCTAGTTGTGACCAGCCACCGTCTTAAGCATGCTATGAGGTTAAGGGTTCGTCCTCACGAATTTAGGGAAATTCACCTTCAGAACCTAGCCTTAGAATTGTGATTTTGAGTCTAGACCACATGTGGCTGAATACTTAAACATAGCACTTTTGGGAGGCAACCCAAATTTCTTTTGTTTCTTGATCTTATTTCCTTTCACTTTTAAACAAAACAAGGGGTTCATCACATTAAGAGTTGATTTTGGCCATTTTTAAGAGCAGAGGGAACTGACTTCAGCTTCCTCATCGTTCGGGGGTGCAAACCCTTACTTCCTACCTTCTATTGCGACCAGATTGATAGTTTATGTACCTTAATTAATTATGTGACCTTAAAAGTAACCCTTACCTCTATCCCTTCACCGCACATGAAACCCTAACTCCCCTCCCCCCCCCCCCCCCCCCCCCCCAAAAAAACCTATGAAAACTTACTCCCCCCCCCCCCCCCAAACAAAAAAAAGGGCCACGCCACCACCAATAGCCACCATTTCTCTCTTCTCTTCACTTTACTTGTACTCAAGGTATGCATTTCTAATGAGTTTAAAGTCTTCTTAAATTGATTCTTTTTGAGGTAGACATTTTTCGGGCTTACTATGATTTCTTGCTTGAATGTGTTTGATTGTTGAAGATCTGGGTCATGATTGTGAACAATGTTGGTCTTACTTGAAGATTTACTTTTCTATCTCTTTATTCATGTGCCATGAAAAAATAGGATAGTTGTTTGTGAGTTTTTGATTTTTCATGTCTTTATTCACTAGATTTTTGCTATTAGGGGACCTTGTGTGAACAATGTGGGATTTTGACTTGATTTGTTCATTCTTATTTCTTCCTTCAATGTTTACTTGATTTGTTCATACTTCAGGGTTGATTTGTTCATGTTGACTTTGAGATTTATAGACTTCATGCTTTAGTTCTTGTGTTAGTCCATTTTTTAGGGATCGCATCTTTTTAAAGTTTTAGGAGCATGTTATCATTTTACTTATTTTCTTTGCATATTTCCTCTCTTTAGTTTTATTTTTATTTCTTTTTCCATTAGCCTCGTCATTTCTTTAATTCCTAGGTTAGGTTTAGTTAGCTATAATTCATGTTTCGAAGTCTCTTCTTTCTCTTTCTGTGTTGACATGGTTTTTCATTTTCAGGAAATGGCCTGCACGAAGAAGGTCCTTCATGATGAGGGTAGCAGCTCCCAAGCCATTGACTTTGACACCCTCGTCAATGCGACATAGATTGTAGGAGAAACAGTGCTCAGGGATGATCTGTGTGAGGATTCCTCTAGTGATTGGGCCATCTTCAGATGCATGATATTAGGCTTCACCTACCTTCTTAGTAGGAGACTTGATGATCATGTTTGCCTCTCCTTGGTGAGGGAATTTTACTCCTCCTTCCATGTCCATCACGGGGAGAGGGGCCCATGGTGCGAGGTCATGTCCACATCAACATCATTATCTTTAATCCCGATGACGTTGCAGAGGCTATTGGCACCCTCTCGCCAAGACCTTGAATGCCATGACTATCATTAACAAATTGTGTGGTGGCAATTTTGTCAACAACACAGTCACCATGACAAAACGGCCCACCCTTCCCCTCACATGCGGCTGACGGACACAATCTTAATGTCTAACCTATGGCCTACGGGCTATGTGCAAGAGAGATTTGGAGTAATTCTCAATCTTCTTGAGAACTTCCACTGGAAACCTTAGGTGAATGTCGGGGTGATACTTCTTGATACTTTTCTTGCCGTTCGCCTATGACCCCTTAGGTGTACCATTGGGAATGGCAAATTAGCCTTTTTGATCTCATCACAAGGCTTCTGTGGGAGACAAGGGTCCATTTCTTGGCCACATCCGACATGGATTGTGCCCTACTTTGCACTTACGCAGTAGTGCGGTTTCTTAAATCTTCTCATATGATCACTATCGAGCCCAATCCCACTCCGGCAGAAGCTCCCATGGAGGACGATGCACCCCAGCTGGCCCAAATGCCCCATCACCTTACTTGACAGCCATTATGGACAAGTTGGATGAGTTATGGACTAGATAAGCTAGGGCCCTCCTTGACCCAATCTTGAGTAGTTTTTGTTTATTTTTTGAGCTCTTATACTTTGAATTTTCTAATGCTATTAACAAGTTTGCATTGTTGCTTGCTATTTTCTATCTTTTTGTTTTGGATTTGCCCACCAAGCATAGCCAATCATGTTCACTCCACATATCATATTAATCAGGTTTTCTCTTTCCTTTCCTTGCTTGTACTTTATTTTCTTTTAGTTCGTATTGAGGACAATGCAAGGTTTGGATTTGAGGATGTCATTCGTGGTTTGAACTTTTGTTTGTCCTTTTAGCATAATAAGTTAAAATTAGCTAAGTTATTGTATGGATTAGCTTTGAATTGTTGTGAATTCTATTAAAGTTCATATTTGAGATGTGCTAAGACTATTAAATTTTTATGTAATGAGATTATTCCGAAATCTTACTATTGATTTCATTTTTTTTTTCTTCAAACTAGTTTGATAGATTATTTAATTTTGCCCTTAATCTTTTGACAAATCCCTCATATTAAGTTGTGTTAGTGGGAATAATTTCAGGAATTGGAACTGAGCACATAACTCGAAACAATGTTGAGATCGCCAGTCTATCTCTTTCTCTTGAATTCATTCTTGAAAAAAAAACAAGAAAATAAAAGTTAATAAATGAGGTATCAATGCCTATTTCAATCGGATAAGTACCTTTGACTTATCAATTCCTACAGCCCCTATGTCTTGAGCAAATAAGTCCGTAGGGGTGTTTTAACACATGGTACTTCGTGCCAATTGAATTGGGAGCCGTCGGTCAAAAGCTTACTACACAGGCCACGGGGAAAGCTTTAGTAGAATTAACTTTATAAGTACGAATACCTAATGTGAGTGAGATATTCTTTTAAGATATGTGCTAGTAATGGCTTAGGTTGTGAATTTTTTTTGACTTGAGTGATTAGATCCAAGGAGTACTCTTCTCTTGGTGCCTTCAGCCAACTGGATTCGGAGTCACTGATCAAAAACTCACTACATAGGTCTTAGGGAGACACACCTAACCCTAAGTTATTAAGAGAGAGAGAGAGAGAAAAAGGAAAAAAAAAAGGGGGGGGAGAGAAGAAAAGACTTAGGGTTTCTAGATTGATTAGGGGTAACCTGTTAGGAAAACTTATTCATTTAATTATTTCGACTGTTCATATAAGATATGGAAGGTTTGGAGTACGAGAAAGAGAAGAAAAGTTTTAAGCTCACTCACTAGTGGAAAAACTTAAATGGCAAAGACTTTAGCTAGAACCAATGTAATAATATCATTATACAAAGATTATTCATTCCTAAGTACTACCTTAGATATGTTCAGAAATATTTTTCACAAGTAATTCCTGCTACCACATGCTTGATTGAATTTTTCCCATCTTGACCTAGTATGAACATAATCTTGCTTGAGGACAAGCAACATTTGGGTTTGAGGTTGATCTATCTCATTTTTATATGTTTTGTATCTTACCCGCATGACATATTCGGCTACTACATGTGTATTTTATTACAATTTATATATTTTTAGGCTTGAGCACATTGGAGCAAAGACATCTTGAAAAGTGGTAAATAACAAGCAAAATTAGACATATTTGAAGACTATGCTGAGAAACCCAAGCACGTGCGGACAAAAGGATCCACCAGGTTATGATTCGGCAGCCCAAATCAATTTTGTAAGGTTTCGAGAACCAACTGACCAATCGGCAAGCAGAGCCGATCGATCAGTAGGCAATAGAACTATTTTGTTGGCTGTCGATCAATCGGTGAACTCTAGTACTGCCACTGACAAGCACCGACCAATCAACAAGAGCCTATAGGATTTCTGAAATGCTGAAGCACAAGTGGTCGAAATGCCAAGGGAATAAAGCAAGGGTCAATGTTAACGTCAATCGAGGGAGTCTTTGTTCATGAGTTTTTCTTCACCTTTCTTTTTAGATTTAGTGGTGCATAAAATTCACTTGGAGGAGTAGACTTTTAGTTTAAGGGGTGAAAGATAGGTGGCTGTCTGGATCCTAGATTTATATTTTATTTTTGACAATGATTTGTGTCATGTTATTTTCGCACCCCTGTGAGGAGTTATTTATTGTGATTGGTTTTCTAGTAACGTGGTTGTAGCCATGGTTATACATCTAATTTATTTCTGTTTCGTCTATGTGCTTGTAGCCTGGACTTTAACATAATAGGTTTTCATGAGTGCTCAAAGTTGAGATCGTACCTAACCTTGAACAAAATATTGTATATAGGTTAACATTAAACTAGGAGTGCAAAAACAATTAAGTATTATTATTGAGATAACCCATGCTATACCTAGAGTCATAAAATATGTTATATGCCTTTAGACTAGTTTATTACCCTAAGCCCTAATTTAAGTGTTAAATAGGCTTATTTCTTGTAGCCTAAGACCTTTAAATCATTGTCTTAGTAGAGTACAATGATCGGATTCAAATTAAGCTACCCTGAGTTGATTCCCTAAACTGCCCTTAATTGATTCGATACTTTGGTTTATCATCTTAATTGTTTTAGTTTCATTAATTGCCCAACTTTGCAACAAAAACCCTAAACCAAACCACTCATTAATAATTGAATTCGACTTTACACCGATTCGTTGAGTATACAAAACTCGTATACTCGCCATAGCTAAGACTTGCTCATACGCTTTCAAGTAGACAGTTTTTATGCTCTCTTAGAACCACATCACTTAGATCTATCAAATTTACCATGGCTTAAATACAAGCTTAATGCTGTTCTTGAGTTCCACAGCCTTTATGGTGGAGTGAGGCAGCATACTTAATAGACTCACCAATTTGCCGTGATGTGGAGGATGAGCTTAAAGCTTCCAATGATGTCCATAGCCTGCTATAGGGGTGTGAGGGCAGCACACGTGATGCACTAACCTAAGGAAATGTAGGGTTGGTATGACATCCTCTATGGAAAGTAGGGGCTTACTCTCTAGAACGTTTCTTGAGTACGCACGTATCATAATTGTTTTGTCGAGAAGGCCCTCACACGTCCAGGTTGCAGAGTGCGCTTCAACCCCAAGAACCACATGAAATGGGTATGTGTGCAACTCATAATGACTGCTCAAGTTCAAGACTATATTCACCTAGGGTGGTTGTAGGACATACATATTCATTGGATGCCGATTCAAGTCCAAAAGACATTAGTATTGTCAAGTGTGGATCTCATTTTTTAAAACCCTTTTTTCTTCCCCTCTCAAAATTGAATCATGTGGGGGATTGTTGGATTTTGGGGGGTAGTGTGCTTCAATTTTATTCTTGTCCTCAAATGCTTGAATCCCACATAGGAAATCTAGAGTTGGGAGAGCCACTTTATATAACCCCCTTGTCCTTTCCCATGGTAAAGTCATGTGGACCTAGAGGGAGTTTGGAGGACCACACGTGCGCGCTCACGTCCCATCCTACTGTGCTGGCTGGTGCATTGCGATGTGGTGTGGTGTGGATAGTTTTAGCGACTCGAGCATTTATTATTATGGCCATAGTGTTGTTAGTTGTCAAGAAATGAATTGGAGGTGAGTTCTTACATTTGGACTGAGCTTCAAGGTGTATGCTCAAACTTTAGATGTCTTCTTCTGGCCAACCTCGAGGGGGTTAGCTTGAGGGCTTGTCTGTTGCTCCGAATTTGAGCTCAAGGCTACAAGCTCGAGCTCGAGATGTGCCAGTTGACTAATTCAACCACCCACTCCATCATATCTTTTCCCTCCTTGTTTGATTCGCATTTTTAGCTACTTCATATCCTCCGTTCCATAATTGAGACCAGATTTCTTTTTGATTTTTCTTGTTCATCACTCATCCTAATAGGAAGAGTTTTGCCAATAAATGTTGTGCCTTAGGGCTTTCATTAAACACATAGAGCGTTTAAAATACACTTTTCATCTTCTTTTCTACTCTACTGAGTTTCTTTTTCTTTTCTCTAGTTATTGGGCAAGTTAGGTGTTCTCCAACCCATCACCTGAGAGTATATTCTTGTACTGGGTGTCATGTTAACCCTTGGACCCGAAGCACCTGATGATTATGTTTGTACCATGGCAGGGGCATAAACGACTTAGGGTAGTGGTGAAGTCCACAGTGTGGCAATTTCCTTCGGCTTTATCTTTCTTACCTACATTCTTTTATTTCAATTGTTTAATTATCTTGTCTCGAGTCCCTTTGTTCAAATTTGAGGTTCTTGGTGTTCAGTTTGAAGCCTTCGGTTGAAGTTTCTCTTTAAGTTAGTTTAAGTTTTTATTTGGGCCCTCTCTCGAGTTAGTGTCTAGCATCTCGAGCTTGAGATTTTGATTGCGTATTTACATTATTTTTCCAACAAAATCTAGGGCAATTTTTTTTTTATTATTGCCGGGACATCTTTAACTAAAAGCTAAAGAATTGTAATGCTTTACATGTCATGTTAATAACAAAATTACCATGTATATAATACTACTTGGGGGGGAAAAAAAAAAAAAAAAAAGGTTTTGTCATATCTACTATATGCACCATCCACTATATTTTTAAACTTATTCATTTATTTAGTTTTTTTTTATCAGAACTTATTTATACACCATAGCAAAATTATCACTTTGGATGCCACTACTTTAACTTATCTTTTTTCAACTTGTCTATTTTATAGTAAAGCATTTGGTTGTACAGTGCAGAAAGAATTTTTTGCGTAATCTATTATTTGGATATAAGTTTTAAAAAGAAATTTATCTATTATAATCACAAAAAATAAAATTTATCTATTATAATCACAAAAAGTAACTCAATAAATATGAACTAATAATAGCATGTATAAGGGAATAATGATAATTGTTAGTTATGGTAGTAGAAAGTGATGTGTGTAGCAACCCATGGGATAGTGGTAGGTGGGATGTGATAATAAGTAAAAGTAGGTTACAGTGGCAAAGATTTAATGCCAATATAGTTTTTTGAAAGCATTTTTCTAAAATAAACTGCAAAAAGGATCCAATTTTGCATATTTTTCTGCTTAGTTATATAATATGTTTTTCATCCTCCTATTTAAACTCTGAAGTCCTCACCCTCAGGTTAGATTCACTTGAAAACAACCTCTCTTCAAGGATAATATCCTGAAGGGAAAAGGCTGCATACATCCACCCTCTAGACCCTACTGTTAGCTTCCCAAAATTAATTTCGAAAACTAACCTTGTAGAAGAGAGTTTGAGATGAGAAAAGAAGGGAAGGGGATGAGAAAATAGAGAAAGGAGATGAGAAATAGAGAATTCCCTTAGGAATAGGTTTTCATAAGCAAAATTACACTATAAGCACTCCATTTATACGAGGATTCATATCAAAAACCCTAGCTGAATGCAACAGCCATAGTTTCCCCTGCATTATAACAATCTATAACTGAAATCTGCACAAATCTGCACAGGTGCTGTCACGTTCTGTTCACGTGCTGCGGGGGAGCCTTAAGCCATTTAAACTAGTGCAATTTTAATTGTTGTTACATCATATAAACTCTAATCAAAAGTAAAACTAAAAATAAAATTGCATCACAAGTAAAATTTATTAATTCATAACAACCCCTCCGTTAAGAAAAGCTTCTTGTCCTCAAGAAGTGAAGCTCGGAAATAGGCTCTTCAAGAAGTTGTAGTCCTCCCATGTTGTAAAGTGCTCATTTATGTTGCTCCAAGTAACTCGGACTTGGTGAATCTTCCTGTCGTTCAGCTGCAGCACCCGTTCAGACTTGACAGAGCTTGGTTGCTGCAGTAAAACGCCATTTGCTTTAGCTATGGGCGGGTTTCGGCTCTTATCGGCATTTCTCTTAACCTGTTTTTTAAGGAGGGACACATGAAACACAGGGTGAATGTAAGAATGTGAGGGTAAGTCGAGCTTGTACGCCACATTGCCGATTTTCTCCAGAATTTTATAAGGACCGAAGTAACGAGCACACAACTTGACGTTGCGCCGAACAGCCACAGTTGATTATCTATAGGGTTGTAGTTTGAGGTAGACCATGTCCCTGACGTCATAGTTCTTGTCTACCCTCCTCTTATCTGCATAATGCTTCATACGGGCCCGAGCTTATTGGAGATTGTCCTTAAGCGATTGCAAGATCTGTCTCCTCTGCTGCACAAGCTGTGTTGCTGCTGAATCGGTGAGTTTGGGCTGTTGGATCAGCATAGAAGAAGGTGGAGAGTATCCATACAATGCTCGAAAGAGTGTAGTGCCAATGGTTGTGTGAAAATGTGTGTTGAGCCAAAATTCGGCTAAGGAAAGCCAACGGTTCCACTCCTTGGGCTTCGAGAAGACCATGCTCCGGAGATATTGCTCCACACATTGGTTGACTCTTTCAGTTTGCCCATCCGTTTGAGGATGGTAGGAAGAACTAAGAGCCAATGTGGTTCCAATCAGCTTGAACAGTTCCCTCCAAAAGTTGCTTGTGAAGATTTTGTCCCGGTTCGACACGATGGATTGGGGCAATCCATGTAACTTGTAGATGTTGTCAAGGAAGAGCTTTGCCAACTTCTCCGCAGTAACGGGTCGGGTAAGAGCAAGAAAATGACTATATTTGGTGAAGCGATCCACCACGACCCATATGACCTCCTTGCCTTCGGATTTCGGTAGCCCCTCAATGAAATCCATACTAATGTGAACCCAAGCACCATCTGGAATGGGAAGAGGTTGCAGAAGTCCTTTGTATCGCGGATCTCCCAATTTTGTTTGTTGGCAAACATCACAAGATGTCACATAGTCGCTTACATCCTTTTTCAAGCTGGGCCACGTGAAATAAGCTTTAATTCGTTGATAGGTTCCTTCCACACACTCGTGACCTCCCCAAGCAGCATCGTGAGAGGCTCGGATGACCTATTTTCTCAAGTCAGTAGCAGCACCAACATACAGCTTGCCCTGAACACGCAGTAGGCCATTCTGCACTGTCGGTTCACCGTGTTCTGCAGCAAATTTCGGGTTCGTCTGGAGCACTGCAGTAGCCACCTTTTCATGAGCAAATGGATCCCCTTCGTAGGACTTGTGTAGCTCTTCGACCCAAGAAGGAATTACCACCGAAATGGCTGAGCATGTGCCTGAAACAGTGTCATCAAAACGCCTTGACAGTGCATCTGCAGCTGCGTTTTTTTTGCCACTTCTATACTCGATATCATAATCAAGGCCTAACATTTTCATTAAGCCTTTCTTTTGAATCCTTGACACGATCTTCTGTCCAAGGAGATATTTGAGGCTTTGGTGATCCGTCTGAATGGTGAATTATGACCCTCCAAATAATGCCTCCATTTCTCCACGGCTAAGAGAATGGCGAGGTACTCCTTCTCATAAGTTGACATCGCCTTATGTTTGGGGCTTAGAGCTTGGCTTAGATATGCGATGGGCCTTACTCTTTGAGAGAGAACAGCCCCAATACCAGTACCACTTGCATCGGTCTCTAAAACGAAGCCTTCGGTGAAATTCGGCATTGGCAAAACCGGTGCTGCACACATAGCAACTTTGAGAGCTTCAAAAGCGGCCAGAGACTTCTCGTTCCACCCAAAATCATCCTTCTTCAAGAGCTCCATTAAAGGTTTGGCAATGGAACCATAACCTTTAATGAATTTTCGATAATATCCGTTCAATCCCAAGAATCCTCTCAATTGCTTCAAGGTGATAGGGGTTGACCATTCTTGCATTGCTTGGATCTTGTTAGGATCAGTAGCTATGCCCTCTGATGAGATGATATGGCCCAGATATTCAAGCTTCTTTTGAGCAAACGAGCACTTGGACAATTTTGCAAAAAACCGGTGTTGTCGCATCAAGATGAATACTTGTCGAAGGTGTGTGAGGTGAGCTTCATATGTGGGGCTATAGATCAGTATGTCGTCGAAGAATACCAACACTGACTTCCTTAAATAAGGCTTGAAGACGTCATTCATAGCCGCTTGGAACGTGGCCGGAGCATTTGTTAGACCGAAAGGCATAACGACAAAATCGAAACGGCCATGATGAGTTTGAAAAGCGGTCTTGTAAATATCTAATTTGAGAACTCGGATCTGATGATATCCTTGCCTTAAGTCCAACTTGGAAAAGAAGCGAGCCCCATGAAGCTCATCGAGCAAGTCATCTATGACCGGTATCGGAAATTTGTCTTTCACGGTTAGTGTATTCAAACGGCGGTAATCGATGCACATACGGGTTGTCCCATCCTTCTTCTTTACAAGGATCACGGGTGAAGCAAAAGGACTTCGGCTTGGCCTAATGAAGCTCAACCGAAGCAACTCCTCCACTTGCCTCTCTATCTCGGCTTTTTGGCCATGGGGATACCGATATGGCCTAATTTTGAACGGTTCGGCATTTCCTCATAAAGGTATGGCGTGGTCCACACTTCTTTGAGGGGGGAGACTCTTAGGCTCTTCAAAGATGTCCCCGAACCCGTTAGTTAAGGTCTGAACAGTAGGAGGATGAATCGGTTGCTGCATAACCGAGCTCACCATGAATAAGTGACCGATCCATTGTATCGCCTTCTCCTTAATTCCACCTTGCACATCCTTTGCCTCGATTAATTTGAGCTGAGCTTCCTCGGACATGCCTTGCAAAGACACCTTGGTGCCTTGAACTTCAAAAGCCACGATCATTTTATCGAAATCAAATACAATCGGGTTGAAGGACCTCATCCAATCTACTCCAAGCACCATGTCGCAACCACCCAAAGGAATCACTCGGAAATCGAAGGTGAAATGATGGCCTTGCATAGTCCAAGGGAAGGCTTTGCACTTGTTTTGTGTTGTCAAGGAGTTCCCATCAGCTACCATAACTGCCAAAGGATGAGTTTTCGTCACTTCGTGTTTGACCTTCTTAATCAACTTCGGGTCAACGAAACTGTGAGTGCTCCCACTATCAATGAGGATAATAATGGAGTGTTTTCCAGCCCGTCCCTTGATTTTGATTATGTTATGAGCCCCACTTCCGGTTAGAGCCTTCATGGAGATCTCGACCTCGTCATCACTTGAGTTGCCTTGTAAGTTGCATTCGGTCTCCTCTAATTTAGCATCCGACTCGGTACTGTCAACCTCATTTTCAGCAGGGACTCGGCTCCCTTACATACATAAGTGCTTGTGTTTTGCACCTATGCCCGGGTTGATACGGTTGGTTGCATCGAAAACAAAGTCTGGCTGAAAATCTGTCACTGTTTTTACTGCCGAAACTCGTGTTCTGCTGCACAGGTCTCGGTTTGCTGCTGGTATGAGACTTTCCTTTGTCATATGAAGGGACTTGAGTTGCTTCAATCAATTTTGCTTTGTTGTAAGTGCTTGACAAAGTCTTAGGACCAATGGCTTTCACCATGTTTTTGATCCTAGGCTTAAGGCCACTCACAAAGCAAGAAACGTAGTATGATTCGGCATCCTCGGGAGCAATGGCCAGAACTGACATCAAATTTGCTCTCAAATTCTCAAATCTAAGCATGTATTTTCTCACACTTGATGTTTGGACCAACTTGTTGAAGTTATCCACAACATCCGTTGATTCTCCTTCATCATACCGTTCACGCATCTCTTCTACGAAAAGGCCCCAAGAAAGATGTGGTTTGCTTTTCAACAAACTATAGTACCAAACCTCATGATCACCATGAAGATGGACTGCGGCTAGCTGGAGCTTCTCCTCCTCAGGTATATTATAATATAAAAAGTATCGATCACAACTCCTAAGCCAAGATTCCAGTTGTTTTCCATCAAATGGATCGATTTCGACCCTTGGCTGCCTGTAAGAGCCAGTCCTACCCCCAGATGTGTTGTCATTTGAAACGTTTCTATGCTGATATAATTGATCCAGTGGTCTATCCATATGATCAAACACGTTGGGTGCAGCATTTTGGTGCATAACAGAAATATATGGCCGATTGTCCTGATCTGAATATTCTACATTTGTTCTGTAATTAACAGGTCCAGACATTCGTTCCTGATTTTCTATATTAATTTCAGGTCGAATAGGTTGATTTGCAGCTGATCTAATGTTAATGGATGGTCCTACACTAGGTTGTAACATAGGGGATTGACCATGGGTGTGCATTCCATCTTGTGATCTGTCCGGGCTGACTTGCTGCGATTTAGCACTTGCGTGCTGCTGATCAACTTCAACAGCTTGATGAATCTGGCTTGCCGGTTTAAGGATGGCTTCAACACTTGATTCTCTTTGCTTGTTCATCTAATCTTGCAAAACCTCAAGTCGTTCTTCCAATTTCTGCAGCCGATCATCTCTTTTTTCATCTTTTTCCACCAACTTCTTCAGGATTTGCTGAACCCCATCGGTTTGGCTTCGATTTTCAGCAAATTGTTGATCAAACTTGGCTTCCATGTTCTTTATTTGATCACGTAGCTCATTTGAAGTATCCAGAATCGAACCGGTACCTCCAGCCCCTGTTCTTGTCCGAACTCCATCCGCCATTTTTTTTTTTTTTTGCTTCGAAATTTTTTTTTTTAACAGCTCAATCAATGTTGATGATTGTTAAAACCAGCTCTGATACCAATTGTTAGCTTCCCAAAATTAATTTGAAAAACTAACTTTGTAGAAGAGAGTTTGAGACGAGAAAAGAAGGGAAGGGGATGAGAAAATAGAGAAAGGAGATGAGAAATAGAGAATTCCCTTAGGAATATGTTTTCATTTCATTTCATAATCAAAATTACACTATAAGCACTCCATTTATACAAGGATTCATATCAAAAACCCAAGCTGAATGCAACATCCGCAATTTCCCCTGCATTGTAACAAACTATAACTGATATCTGCACAAATCTGCACAGGTGCTGTCACGTGCTGCTCAAGGGCTGCGGGGGAGCCTTAAGCCATTTAAACTAGTGCAATTTTAATTGTTGTTACATCATATAAACTCTAATCAAAAGTAATACTAAAAATAAAATTGCATTACAAGTAAAATTTATTAATTCGTAACACCTACTTAGGCGGAAGTTCTTGGGGCACTGGGCATGCTGCTATTTAAACTGTGAAATAAAATATAAACATATCTTTTTTATCAATTAAACGTAACATTTCTAATCAAATATAACTTTTTTATAATTTTAAACCGTTAAAAAAAATGAATTAAATGCAGCTTTCTTATACTCTCTTGTTTGTTAGGTCGAGTGAGCGAAGGAAGAAACGTTTGTTTGTTTACAACTGCGCGAGAAAGGCCCGATTTGGACCTATGCGCGGGAACAATTGTAACGTTCGTTTGCTTTCTTTTCTTCGTCCTCATCAAACCCAACACTCTCGCGTTCTACAAACGGCCAAGAATCCTCTAAACATCGAAAATTTCCAACCCCATAAGCAGTCAGAGAAGAAGTTACCTCCAGCTAGCGCCACTGACATACTGAAATGGAACAAAGCAATAACCAACCACATGAGGAATGGCCAATGTGAATCTGCCCTCGATGTTTTCAAGTCCATGCCAAGTCGAAACTCGGTTTCATGGAACGCAATGATTTCTGGGTATTTGTCAAATGACAGATTTGAGCTTGCACGTCAGATGTTTGATAAAATGCCTAAACGAGACTTGGTGTCCTGGAATTTGATGGTCAATGGGTACATCCAGTATGGTAATCTTGGTGCTGCCAGAAGCCTGTTCGAGGAAATGCCCGAAAGGGACATTGTATCGTGGAATACTATGCTGTCTGGGTATGCTAGAAATGGGTATGTGGAAGAGGCAAGGGAATTATTTGATAGGACGTCAGAGAGGAATTCGATATCGTGGAATGGTATTTTGGCAGCATATGTTCAAAATGGGAGGATTGATGAGGCGCGTGCTCTGTTTGAGTCAAAAGGGGAATGGGAACTGGTGTCTTGGAACTGTATGATGAGCGGCTATGTGAAGAAGAATAGGTTGGTTGAAGCAAAGCAACTTTTTGATGTGATGCCTCAAAGGGATGTGGTTTCGTGGAATGCGATGATATCAGGGTACTGTCAAAGTCGGAATCTATCAGATGCTAAGAAATTGTTTGAGGAGTGCCCTGGACGAGATGTCTTTACGTGGACAACAATGGTATCGGGGTATGTGCAGAATGGGATGTTGGATGAAGCAAGGAGAATTTTTTATATGATGCCGGAGAAAAATGTCATTTCATGGAATTCAATGATTGCAGGATATATTCAATGTAAAGAGATGGGCTTGGCAAGAGAATTGTTTGAGGTTATGCCTTGTAGGGACATTAGTTCTTGGAATACAATGGTTACAGGCTATGCACAGAACAATGATATTGCTCAAGCCAGGATTCTGTTCGATAGCATGCCTCAGCGCGATTCTATATCCTGGTCAGCAATGATTGCTGGTTATGCACAAACGGGTCACAGTGAAGAAGCATTACGTTTGTTTCTGGAGATGCAAAGGTATAGGGAGATTTTGAATAAGTCTGTATTTACCTGTGTTTTGAGCACATGTGCTGATCGTGGTGCTTTAGAGTTTGGGAGGCAAGTGCATGGGCGGCTGGTGAAGGCTGGATTTGAGACAGCAACCTATGTGGGCAATGCATTACTTGCAATGTATTTCAAGTGTGGAAGCATGGATGAAGCAAATTATTTGTTTGAGAACATAGCAGAGAAGGACCTTGTTTCTTGGAACACTATGGTAGCTGGTTATGCAAGGCATGGATTGGGCAAAGAAGCTTTATCAGTTTTTCAGTTGATGACTGAAGCTGGTTTCAGACCAGATGATACTACAATGGTAATTTGAGACTAACCCACTTCAATACATCATGAACTATCCAAGAGCATCAGCCTTTGACTTGAATTTCCATGGAAATATTTCCTCAATCAAGAATGTAATATATTCACGCCCTAAATTTGTCTGTGTGCAAATCACCATGATGATTCCTGTTTGATGCCGTGCTCCCTGAGTACATAGTCTAAAATTGTACTACTTACTCAAATATGTAGCTCAATCTCTATCATAAAGCGTAAAAGATGGTTGAATCATTTGGATGGTGGTAGAATAAACTTCTATAAAAGGAAAATCCTGACAGATCAGAGTGAAAATTGACATGCACTTCCCAATATTACCCCCTCGCTCATGTTGTATAGTATCCATTTCTATTTGTGAAACCAATGCCGAACTTATCTTTAAATTTTTGTCTGTTTTGTTTTCATCTTTTTATCTTGCTGGGATGCATCTATATACTCTTATTTCATAAGTAAGCTTGATGGTTCTATTCTGTGTGTTGTAATTGAAGCTGTATGATTGCAGCAGCATTGTTGCAGCACACATATAAACCGTTTGTCATGAGAACTAATGAGCTGCGTTTGAAAAGAATTAATGGTCCTCCGCCACTGTATTCAAAGTTTTTTACCTTCATCTTGAAGACATATATTCTTGTCTGACCTGTCCAATTAATGGTTGAACAAAGAGAAAAAGGTTGTGTTTTCTTTTAGGTTTCCTTGTTGGCATTGTCTTCCATCTGGATCTCCATACAATTAAAATAGTTTCTTGATTATCAATTTCTCTTAATATATTCATGCCGGTTTAGTTGAGAAACACATTGCTTTCTAGAAGTCATAATTTAAGGGATAGCAAACTGGTATGTTTACATTTTGTTTATGTTTCTATTCTAACTGTTAGTTGACGACCCTGTTGTTGTTCAGTTTCTTGGTTCCTGATGTGTGTTCTATCTTAGCCGTTCATCTTTGAGTATAATTAGCTTTCACCTCAAAATAGCACGTTCAAGTGCCCTCTGATTCGCATCTATGTTTTTCTCCTCCCAGGTTGGTGTTTTGTCAGCTTGCGGTCATACAGGATTAGTAGACAAGGGAAAAGGATATTTTTCTTCTATGTATCCAGTTTATGGTATTACTGCTCGTTCACGACACTACAATTGCATGATTGATCTTCTAGGCCGAGCAGGGAAACTAGATGAAGCCTTATATTTGATTAAAAATATGCCATTTGCACCAGATGCTGCGACATGGGGTGCTTTGCTCGCAGCCAGCAGGATGCATGGAAACACTGAACTAGGGGAGAAGGCCGCTAAAATAATTTTTGAAATGGAGCCTGATAACTCGGGGATGTATATTCTTCTGTCAAATTTATATGCAGCTTCTGGTAGATGGGATGAAGTTCGTGAGATGAGACGGCAAATGAGGGACAAAGGGGTGAAAAAAGTCCCTGGTTATAGTTGGATTGAGGTCCAAGACAAAATTCACGTTTTTTCAGTTGGAGACTCTTGCCATCCAGACAAGGACCGAATATACGCTTTTCTGGAGGAGATGGATCTACGGATGAAGCAGGACGGCTACGTTTCTTCTACAATCTTTGTATTACATGATGTTGACGAGCAGGAAAAGGAGCACATGCTCAAGTATCACAGTGAAAAATTGGCTTTGGCATTTGGGATTTTGAACATAGCAGCTGGGAAACCAATCCGTGTGATGAAAAACCTGAGGGTATGTCAAGACTGCCATACTGCAATCAAGCATATATCTAAGCTAGTGGGTCGATATATTATACTAAGAGATAATAATCGTTTCCACCATTTTAAGGAAGGATCTTGTTCTTGTGGGGATTACTGGTGACAAGGGATGTTTGTCAAACTGCTGAATTTGCTAATCTTGTTCAGATTGGTATCTATTATTAACAGATCATTACTATTTATCGTGAATTGAGTGATTTGCAGCTTCAAATATATCCAACGCCAGTCATTTGGAGCTACAAATCTTCCATGTAAGCACTAACAAATTTAATAGCATGAATTATCTTAATAGCACAACTAATTCTTTCGTCACTCCTACTATAGTATTAGTTTGTATAAAGATTGTATTCAGGGTTGGGTACAACCTAAACCCTGACCACTTGGAAAGAACCTGTTATGCTACAATCTAAGCTAAAAGTTCAAGAGAATACGCGAATAAAATTAGAAATCAAAGCATAGCTACAACCACATAATAAGAAAACCAATCTCAAATTATAAAACTCCCCACAGGGGGGTGGAAGTAGTATAACAAAAGTCATTATTGAAAACAAAACATAATCCAAGATCCAGATGACTTCCCGTCCTTCACCTCTAAACTATGAGTTCCTCCATGGGAGTTTTACAAATCACAAGGTTAAAAAAGGGAAAGAAAATCATGGATTGATGAAGGCCCTTGATCGGTGTTGATTTGACTCTTGCTTCAATTCCCCCATACTTCGACCACTTGTGCTTTGGCCTTCGTGAGAATTGGGCCTCTCTTGGCGGCTCGAGGAAGGAGAAGAAGTGAATAGAGAGCAAAAAGTAGGAAAAATTAAATCCTCCTCCTGATTATGTAGATGAGGCGTGCCCATGTAGGTGGCCGATCGATCGGCCGCTATCGCCGCAGCTTGCACAATTAACTTAAAATGCTCATAACTTTTGATCTGTGAGGAGTTACGTGTCAAATTTTATATCAAAACGAAGCTCTCGAGAGATTACATGATCCCAGTGATCCATAAATGGATTTTAAGCTTAACTGATTGCAAAAATGCTTGGCCAATCGATCCACACACCCAAGAAAAGACTTTTCTCGACCAAATTTTTACTGGATGGGTCTTTTTGCCAAGCATGGTCGGGTTTCTCGACATAGTCTTCAAATTTGTCCATTTTAGCTCGTTCTTCACTTCTTTTCAAGATGCCTTTGCTTCAGCACGTACCAAGCCTAAACATACAAAAATTATACCATAAAACACGTGTAATAGTCAAAAATATAATGGGAATGAGATATAAAAGACAAAAAATATATGACCCATCACATCATCACACCCAAACCTTGCATGTCTTGAAGCAATGTTCATTTCAAACTAGTTAAATGTAAGGAAAATTCAACTACGCATGTGGATGTATGAATTAGTCGTGAAAAGTATTTTCTGAACACGTCTGACAGGGACTTCAAGGCAGAAGAATTCTCACGTAATGATGTTATTACACTAGTTCTAGCTAGAGTCTTCGGTACTTAAGTCTTATTACTAGTAAGTAGGTTTAAAACTTTCTGCCATGTCTTACTCCAAACTTCATATATTTAACATGATTACTGGGAATAATTAAAAGAATGAGTATTTCTAACAATTACACAGAAAAAGATTAGGAATCTCAAGTCTTTTCTTCTATCTTTTTCTTTTCTCTCCATTTTTTTTAAGTAACTTATAGTCAGGCACGTCTCCCTATGATCTGTGTAACTACTTTTCGGTCAGTGACTCCCAATCTAGTTAGCTTAAAGGCACTAGGTGAAGAATACTCCATTAGGATTAGTGTTTTGAAATTCATATTTGTTTTGTTAATATTACTTTATTAATGAATAAAATTAAAGTTCCAATCATTTTCTTGTTAAATTTGTGTAAGCAAGCATTTATACTGCATGTGATTTTCTTTTTGGTAACATCCATGAGATGGGTGTACTCCTCATACTACAATTTACATATCTGTTCTAAGTGCTTTATGAAATTAACCCAGAAATAGACTTGAAACAAATAAAATGGATTCTTGTTTGAAAAACTCATAGTCAAAGACAAGTTTGAACCACTTGTATGTAAAGATTATAACGAGACACTTTAGATGACTTGGTCATGTGGATGGTGATCCAAAAGTGTTATGTTGATCACTATAAGAAATTTGTTTAACCCACAGATAGAATTGGTCATGTGATTTACTTTTTGGTAATATCCATGGCATGGGTGTAGTCCTAAAATTATAATTTATATGTTTGTTATAAGTGCTTTTTGAGATTTACCTATAGATAGACTTGGAACAAATAGAATGAATTATTATTTGAGTAACTTATAGTCAAAGACAAGTTTGGACCACTTGTATGTAAAGACTATAATGTGATACTTTAGATGACTTGATTATATGGATCGTGATCCAAACGTGTTATGTATGTATTTAATAAGATTAATACACCGAGTTAGACTATGTGAGTTACTTGTTTTTAACTACTATCAAATGTGAGTAATTCATGTGTGCTGTTCGAATAATGACTCTAAATCTTGAGAGTATTTTGGACTTGTGCATGGAATGTTAGCTACTTTGGTGTATTATAAGTAAGGTCTAGACAAATTCCCACATACACTAAATAGCAGCATGAAGTGTGACAAGAATCAAGTATTCAGTATAGAATTTATATTCTCTTATGAGATATAAATATTCCCTAGTTGATTCACAAGTATTTGAACAGTTCGAAAACTTTGGCCAAAGTGTTCTAGGTGTTTGTCATTTTGAATTTATACTATGAATATGTTTAAGTATAAATAAATTATTCAGTGAAGGACAAGTCGGTAACTAATAGAGAAGCTGTAAGAAGGATAATGGTAGTGGTCATATTTATTCTTTGTCATGGACATCTAGTGGAGGGGTTGTTGTCATCAATACAATGCATTGGGAGATATCGAATAAATAGTTTAAGTCTAGAGTGCAGTGGGATTTATTTAACGGAATTGAGTCTCATTAAATGGTAATTAAATTTTATCATGCGATGGGAATTAATTTAACCCATTTCGAGCTAGATTTAAATTGTCCCTGAGGTCCCTGCACAAGCCTCTGTATTTATTGCCATTGAAAAAATATTAAAGAATTCATGAGATGAATTATTTATTAAATTGTCCCTGAGATTCCTGCGCAAGCCTCTATATTTTTATACATGGGAAACAAGGAAAAAAAAAAAAAAGGGAAATAACATGCACAGGGGTTAATTCGTGTTGTCGTGCGCTAGGTTGCTAAGCGCGAACCAATCACCACATGCCACATGGCACGAGGTGACAAAGCAATAATAGGCTGCTACGAAACGTGGCGTTTTGATTAATTTGTTTTACCAAATGGTGCATTTTGTTCTTAAATATGTGTGTCCCATATCGAAATTTAGTCAATTCTTCACTCTAGTATACTACTATGAATAAATATATCTGTTTTAAAGGTTTGGCATTCATTTTCTTAAAAAAATTTTTTAGGGTTTATGAAAGTGTTTTGGAGACCTAGTTGGAGATAAAATTTTTTATTTAAAATTTTTCTTTCCTTAATTTAATATTTTTCGAAGCCTATTCTTCAGGTAGCCTGAGGTCATTGCGTTGAAGGCAGCTGAGTCTTAGTGCTCCCTTGGTTTTCTCAGGCTTCTCGGAGTAATTATTATTCATCCCTTATTATTTATTTGGAGCAATTCCGGATGTATCTTTCTTTCCTTCTCTTTAAGTTTTTCGCTTTTGTATTTATTTATAGTTTTTCTTATTATGCCTATTTTAGGTTCATGTTATTGTTGTGAATGTACTAGAATTGAGGCTTGTTGATTTATAAAAGGAATTTAAATCTTTAGATTTAAAATTACGAATTTTAAACCAAACTTTAGGTTTAAAATTAAAATATTTAAACCCTTCAGCTGCATTGACTTTGATAAATTAGGAAAAAAATTTGAAATTTGTCCCAACAATTGGTATCAGAGCTAGCTTCTGATTACATTTATAATATACATGAATACGTATAATAAGATCAAAATCAATAGACTTGCAATTTAATAAATTAGAGATTTTATTAGAAGGAAAAATCATTTAATTTAATTTTGATGATAATCAAAGTATCGGTTTAAATTATTTAAATTGATAATGGATTAATAGTTAATTGGATTGTTTAAGGAAACTATTTAAATTGTTTAAATTATTAATGAATTAATAGTTAATTTGGATATGTCAATTCATTAATTTGCATTTATATTATTCAAAAAATGAGATTATGCATATTTGATCATGATTTATGAAATCAGATAAAATCAATCTAATTAGATTAGATTCAATTTCTTTTTATGAAATGGGAAAAAATTAATCTAATAAGATTAGATTCAATTATTTTTTATGAAATCGGATAAAATTAATATAATGATATTAGATTGCATTGTTTTTGAAATCGGATAAAATTGATTCAATAAGATTAGGTTCAATTATTTTTTAATTAATTATATTAATTTAAAAAAAAGGATTTATCAACAGATACTGATGTCAGTACCTACTAATGACGTCAACAATTTTTTATAAAATTTTTTTTTTGGGACGTATACACCTTAGTACCGGTTTACATAATAATTAAAAAGTAATTTTTTGCTGATTAATTTAATTTTTTAGATGAGATTTTAAAATATATTATAAGATAATCTAAGGTGTAAGGTAATACTATTTTAAATAAAATTAATTTCTATTAATTAATTTAATTTTAGAATGAGATTCTAAAGTAGATTATGAGATAATCTAAGTTATAAATTGGTACTAATTTAAATAAAAATTAATTTCTAATAGTTAATTTTTAGAATGAGATTCTAAAGAAGATTATGAGATAATTCAAGCTGTAAATGTAAGATAATTAAAAACCACTAGCTTATAAATATTAAGTGGAAGCGAGGTTCAATTGTTAAAACCCCATAGTCTCTATTACTAGTCTAGCAGTATAGTAGATTGATTAAACCTCCCTGCAAAGGATGTCGGTTTGTGGGTTACAGGATTAGACTTCTATTAGAATAAACCAAAATGCAAAGAAGTGATGTGACCACGCTGTCGTGGAGTATTACATGTATTTGTATGGAGGTTTAGGTAATGGTTTACACTTGACTAAAGTGATGCATTAGCCTCCCGAGGAGCTCTGTTGTGTTATGTTAGAGACTAAGGTAAAGAGGTGAATAAATCATATTTAGTATGAGTTGCAAGAAAACATGTTGATTGAGAATATTTCTCACCTCAACTAGCTTTGTGTGACCCCGTAGTCGGGGAGTAAGGAGTGGTGTGTTTGGGGCATCATTGCATGCACGATAGTACATTTTAGTGGATACCTGGCTTATTGTGTATGCTAAAATAAAAGAATAGATACCAATGCATTATACATGACTCTTGTTAGAAAATTACACAAATGTTTGCATTTACAATGTTTTAAAATGGATATGACTGGTGAATTTCACTCAATTCTAATGCATAATATACTTAATGGACCAACCTACATTGCCTCGAAAACCAAGTTGGACTTACTTATTACTAACAAGAGACTCACTAGAAAGAAAGGGAAGGGAAAAGTTGCTAGTGGAGCAATGAAGTCTATAAAGAAGCTAGCAAAAGGAGAGTGTTTCTTTTGTGGGAGGAATGGCCACTGGAAGAGGAACTACACTAAGTACTGGGCTTCTCATCCTAATAGACTGCTAAGCCATCTGATGAAGATATGTTTATATTTCACTTAGTTGAGTCATGCGCAGTTGAGAGTCCACCAGGTTCATGGTTTGTAGATTCAGGTTCAACTGACCAGATCTGTAATATGTTGTAGGGGCTCAGGCTAACCAGGAGGCTGAATGATGAGAAGATGTACTTGACGGTTGGAGACAATACAAGAGTAGTGGTCTTGGAGTAAGAGATATTAACCTAGTCTTTAGTGGTAGAGTTTTATTTTTAAAGGATTGTTCATTTGTACCTGCATTGCGTGAAATTTGATTACTGTATCTCATTTAATGATAATGGTTATTCAATTAATTTTAGTTTTGAGCATGTCATTACAAGAAATAAATTGTTTATTTGCAAAAGTACATGTATAAATGGTTTATTCATGTTGTTTCCTAATCAAAACTCTAAATGATTCTAACCCAAGCTCGCTTGTTCAAAGAAAACAACCTCAAAGGGATATTGCCTACAAATGACACCAATATTTAGGTCATACTAATTCGAGCAGGATCAAAAGACTGGTGAAAGATGGGCTGATAGAGGCTTTAGACTTAAGGTCATTACTAGTCTGCGAATCCTACGTAGAAGGAGAGATGACCAAGTCTATATTCAAAAGTCAAGGCAACAAGGTTAGTAACTTGCTTGAACTAGTTTACGTAGATGTATGTGGACCAATGAATGTTCAGGCAAGAGGTGGGTAATGAGTACTTCATCATATTTACTAATGATTACTCAAAGCATGGATAAGTTTACCTAATGAGATATAAGTAGAACTCTTTCAAAAATTTCAAAGAGTACAAGCTAAAGTTAAAAAACAATTAGGTAAACAAGTTAAGTCAATTTGTTCAGATCGAGGTGGAAAATATCTTTTAGGTCAGTTTCGGGATTTCCTAACTACAAATGGGATGAGATCTCACCTTTCTGCTCCGGGTGCAGCACAACATAATGGTGTTGCAAAGAATGAATATGATATTTTTAGCGACGGTAAGGTCCATGAGGAGTCATGCTACCTTACCAATCTCTTTTTAGAGTTATCCCAATGGAATAACGATGGTCTTTTCTACAGTCCTTCTAATAAAAAGCTTTTTGTAAATGTAAATGCAAAATTTTTAAAGGAGGTATTTTGTAGTAGACTACAAAAGTAAGAACAACGTAGTATTAGAGGACTTAAAAGAAAATGACACTAATTCTAAACAGCTAGACACAACTTGGGATACAGTGGATGCATTAGATGCATCTACTAATAGGGTTGAGACTATTCAAGTTACACGAGAGCCTAGGTATAGTGGGAGGATTGTCAGGGCACCTGATAGGCTCAGGGTGGGAGCCTTGGTGGTTGACTGTGACACTGAATCTGATTCTCTCAGCTACAATACGACAATTAAAGACAAGGATGCTAACCAGTGGATCTTAGTAATGAAATCTTAGATAGGGATCTATATATTATAATAAGGTATGGAACCTTATAGTGGCATATATTGGCATTAAGCCCATTGGTGGTGAATGGGTCTACAAGGGGAAAAGAGGAGTGGACGAGAAGGCAAAGACCTTCCAGGCAAGACTGGTTGCTAAGGGTTTTACTTAAAAGAAAGGAATCGATTATGATGAGACCTTCTTACCATAACCATGTTAAATCCATAAGGATACTCCTATCCATTGCAGCTCATTATGAGATTTGGCAAGTGGAAGTCAAAACAGCCCTTTTGAATGGTCGTCTTCAAGAAGACATCTATATGGTGTAACCAGATGGTTTCATTGGCAAGAATCAGAAGCATATGGTATGCAAACTAAAAACATCCATGCATGGACTGAAACATGCATCAAGCTCATAGAATATTTGATTTAACGAAGCGATTAATTCTCATGGTTTTAAGCAATTGGTTGACAAGCCATGCATGGACAAACGACATCAAGAGAAAGTAGTGACTTTCTTAGTATTATATGTCAATGATATACTACTCACTGGGAATGATGTAGAGGTGTTATCAACGGTAAAGATTTGGTTGTCAAGACAGTTCGATATGAAGAACTAGAGATCATATGCTGGTCTTTCATAGCGACAACCTAGTTCTAGTTGGCTATACTGATTCAGACTTCTAGTTAGATAGAGATGCTAGATGTTAGGCATATGGGCATGTGTTTACCCATGGAGTAGGATCTATTAGTGGAAGGAGTGCCAAGTAGTATTGTATTGCTGGCTTCACCATAGAGGCTGAATATGTTGCAACTTCAGAAGTTACAAAGAAGGAATGTTGGTTTAGATAGAACAATTGTCTTCACTAAAACTTTGACTCAGTAGACCTTTGGATTATACATAGAAGGGATTAGTATAAAGTTTTAATAAATTGGATTTAGGACAAGTGAGAGATTGTTAGGAATAATTTCCTTAAATCCAGGCTTATTCCATTAATATTACTTTATTAACGAATGAAATTGAAGTTCTAGTCGTTTCTTTGTTAAATTTGTGTAAGTGAGCATTTATATTGCATTTATTTTTTGTTTGGTAACGTCCATGAGATGGATGTAGTCCTCAGACTAAAATTTACATGTTTGTTCTAAGTGGTTTGTGAGATTAACCTACAGATAGACTTGGAACAAATGATATAGATTATTGTTTGAAAAACTCATAGTCAAAGACAAGTTTGGACCACTTGTATGCTAAGACTATATCATGACACCTTAGATGATGTGTCTTGGTCATGTGGATGGTGATCCAAAAAGTACTATGTTAATGTATTTATAAGATTGATACACCGAGTTGGACCATGTGAATCACTTGTTTCTAACTACTATCAGATATGAGTGATTCATGTTGTACAGTTTGAACGATAACTCTAAATCCTGAGAGTATTCTGCGCTTATGCACGGAATATTAGTTACTTGACTAAATCCCCACGTACACTGGGTAGCGGCGTAAAGTGTGATAAGGATCAGGGATTCAATATAAAATCTACAGTCTCTTATGAGATACATTTGTTGCCTTGGTTGATTTGCAAGTATTTGAATGGTTTGGAAACTTTTGCAAAGTGTTTTAGGTGTTTGACATTTATAATTTATACTATGAATATGATTAAGTGCAAATGAATATTCAGTGACGGGCGAGTCGGTAACTAACGGAGAAGTTATAAGGAGGATATATTTATTCCCTATCGTGGACATTTAGTGGAGGAATTGTTGTCATTAATACAATCTATTTAGGAGATATCGAGTAAATGGTTTAAGTTTAGAGTGCAGTGGGATTGTTTAGTGAAATTAAGTCTCATTAAATGGTAATTAATTTAACCCATTTAGAGCTAGATTTAAATTGTTCCCGAGGTCCCTGCGAAAGCTTCTATATTTTTTTCCATCGAAAAAATATTAAAGAATTTATAAGATAAATTATTTATTCATTAGATGAGTAAATTTAATTTTGCCAAACATTATTCACGAGATAAATAAAAGTTAAAAACTATAAATTAAAATAATTTTGAATATTAAAATTCATAATATGAATTTTTACATGTGGGAAATAGAGCAAAATAACTTGCACAGAGGTCGATCAGAGGGATGCTGGGGGTGGATCCACACCTTTAGGCGCGGACCAATCATTGCGTGCCATGTGGAACATGGTGACAAGGCGATTATAGGCTTTTTGATTTGCTACAAAATGCGGTGTTTTGATTAATTTGTTTTACCAATTGCTGCTTTTTATTCTTAATTCTGCATGTCCCACATTGAAATTTTGGCAATATTTGGCTTCGATATACTATTATAAATAGAGATACATATTTCTAAGGTTTGGCATTCAGTTGTTATTAAAATCTTCTGGGTTTCTAAAAGTGTTTCGAAGACCCTGTAGCAAAGAAAATTTTTCTTTGAAATTTTCCTTCCTTAGTTTATTATTTTTTAGAGTCCATTCTGTGGGCGGTGTTGGGTCTCATTGTTCCCTTGGTTTTCTCGAGCATCTTGGAGTAATTATTACTCTTCCGGTATTCTTTATTTAAAGCAATTCCGAGTATGTCTTTTTTCTTTCTCTTTAAGTTTTTCACTTTTTTATTAATTTAAAGTTTTCTTATTATGCCTATTTTAAGTTCATGTTATTATTATGAATGTATTAGAGTGGATGCTTATAGATTTAAATTAGGAATTTAAATCTATAGATTTAAAATAAGAATTTTAAATCAAACTTTAGGTTTAAAATTACGAATTTTAAACTCTTCCACTGTGTTAACTTTGTTGAATTGGGAAAAATTTTTAAAATTCATCCCAACACACTCCTCGGATTTAATGGCTCGAGTCAAAGGAATTGTCAACGTAAGCCGTTATTAGCACATGTCTTACAAGAATATCTCACTCAAATTAGGCATTGGTGCTTATCAAGTTGACTCCTCTTAAGCTTTCCCTGTGGCACGCGTAACCAGCTTTCGATTTACAACTTCCAATCTAGTTGGCTTAGTGTACCGAGGGTTAAGACACCCTACTGGTTTGCTTGTTCGAGACATAGGGGCTACAACAACCAGCAAGTCACGGGTACTTACCTGATTAAAACCGGCATTGGTACCTCTTTATTTTTTTTCCTCCTTTTTTTTTCCCTTCTTTTTCTTTTCATACGATTGAATTTAGGAGAAATAAATAGACTAGTGATTTCTCATTTTTAAGAGTAAGGTGCTCATGTTCCAATTCCAAAAACTATTCCTACTAATACAACTTAATATGTGGGGTTTGTACAAGATTGAGAGTGAATGAATTTAACTGTGAAACCGGTTCAAAGACAAAATTGGTGAGTACAATAGCAAACTCTAGAAATAACTGTGCTACTTGAAGTTTAGAAGTTATTGGTACTTTTAGAATTGGAACTCAATATAATTAACATCAATTCATAAATAATCACATAAAATTCATCTAATTTAAATTAAATTATGCTAAAAGCACAAGCAAAAATTCAAACTACTTACATCAACCACAAGCACAAACCCAATCCTTGAATTGTCCTCTATGTAACAAATATAGAAATAACTGAAGGCACGGGAAGGAAAAAGACAACCTGAGTAGTAAGGTGCATTGATCGAATAGAGTCGGCTATGCTTGGTGAAACTGAGGACATTAAGAAAAATATCACTCAAAGAATTGTAGCTGCAAAAGGACAAACAAAGAGAAACTGACCAAGTAACTTGTTAAAAGCATTAGGAGAAATTCAAAAACACAAGTATTCAGTACAGCAGAGAAACAAGGGAAACAAGTGGGTGGGGAAAAAAGTCCTCAAAAGTAAAGGAAGGTAAATCCGAAAATCAAATTAACTTTAAAAAAAATAAGTAAATAAAAAAGGCTAGGTTGCCTTTTAGGAGCGCTAAGTTAAATGTCTGCAACTAGACTCGACATAGAGCTATTGGTTAACCAAAATCGAGGCGGCATCCTCAAAATTAATCACATCATGTGTCTGAGGACGATCCCCTAACTGAATAGCGATCCTAGCCCAGTGGAAAAATTGTTTAATAAACAAATAAATAATAATAAAATTAAAAAATATTTAGTAAATAATTATTTTTAAAACAAAAAAAATGAAGAATAAATCTCAACAATCACTAATTCAAACTTTGACTACCGATTCCCCGACAACAGCGCCAAAAACTTGATGTAGTTTTAAAGAGTGTTTAAAATTATGTACTCTCAAGCATATGAGTTTGTCATAGCTAGGTTGGGTATACGGGTGTCGTATAAAGTTAAATTCAATGATTATCAAGTAGTTCAAAATGAGTTTCTGTTTGAAAGTGGGTGGTCAACTAAATCATGAGATTGGAAAATAAATTAATTTTTCAGTCGATCAAAATTAAGTTAGGGTATTGATGTGTTTTAAATGTGTGTTTTAAAAGTCTACTCGTAAGCATACGAGATCGTCTTAGCTAAATCGAGTACACGGGGCATATCCACAGGGAATGAGAGTTAAGTTGGATTTTGTTATTAACGAGCCGTTGAAATCGAGTTTTAAGTTGGTTTAAATGATTTGTTAACTAAAATAGCAAAACTGACAATAAACTAAAAGTGTCAATTTAATTGAGGCTAGTTCAGGGAATGAATTCAAAGTAGTTTTAATCATATCCCGTCATCATATTCTACTATGAAAACGGTTTAGGAGGCTTAGGCTACAAGCACTAAGCCTGAGTTAGTATTTAAACTAGGATTTATGGTAATGAACTAGTGTAAAGGCATAACCAATCTTATCGCTCTATGTGTAGCATAGGTTATCTCATTAGCACTACTTAATTCCTTTGTCACTCCTAACCAAATGTTAATTTGTATAAAGATTGTATTTAGGATTGGGTACAACCTCAACCCTAACCACGCGTGAAAACTAGTTATGTTATGGTTTAGGGTAGAAGCTCACACAAAGAAACACCAAACACAATTATTAATTCCCCACAGGGGTGCGTATATAACATAGCAAAGCCATTGTTTACGATAAAATAAAAATCTGGGATACAAACGGCTACTTGTCCTTCATTCCTATACTAAAAGTCTACTCTTCCATCGGAGTTCTAAACATCATGAAATTCAAGAAAGAAAACAATAATGACAAAACTTAGGATTTAAAGACTCTCCCAATTGATGTTGACGTTGATCCTTACTTTGATTGGCCCAATGCTCCAACCACATGCGCTTCGGCTTCTAAGAACCCTATGGATCTTGTAGCGGCTTCGGGAAGGAGAGGATGAGAGGAGGCATAACAAAAGATCACTAAACAGATTAGGTTTTTGAAATTTAAACCAGTTGTTGCCTGTGCGTGCATGTTGTGCCGCCGCCCTCTCGTTATATATATATATATATATATATATATATATATACACACACACATATGTATGAACTATCCACGAAAGCCATTTGGATTACCAAATTACAACCCGATTGGTTATTCTTTTCCACATGTGGTCGAGTTTCTCAAAGTAGTCTTCAATTATGCCTCGATTATACTTTATTTTGTCGCTTTTCCACCTTTGTTCACTCCATTGTACTCCAAACCTAAGTGTACCTAGATTACAATAAAAACGCACCTGTAAAAGCCGATTATTTCACAGGAATAAAGAATAAAATATGTAAATATAAGGTACATCAACTTCCCCAAACCCACCCCTTGCTTGTCCTCAAGTAAGACAACTTAAACCAACCAACGATGGAAAAATTTAGCCTGGCATGCAAGAGCAAGAATAACTCGTGAAAACTATTTTTCGATCATATTTGAAGGTATACTCGAGAGTACAAAATCTTTATGCGATGTTATTATTATACTGGTTCTAACTTGAGTCTCGCGATTCAAGTTTTTTTACTAGTATGTGAGCTTAGAACTTCTCTCTCCTTTGTCTTATTTCAAATCCTTTAAATTTAAGACGAATAGAGTGAATAATAGAAGAGATCAGCTACCCTCATCATTCACCACTAATCAATAGTGAAATCAAAATGCTTCTCTTTTCTCTCTTAGTTTTCCTTTTTCTTTTTACTTTTTTTTATTATTTTTTTTTTCACATTCAAATGTGTCTCCCTCAGACCCATGTAACATATTTTCAGCCAGTAGCTTTCAATCTAGTTGGCTCAAGGAGCTAGGTTTTAAGAGACTCCTACGGACCTAATGGCTCGAGTCCAAGGAATTCACAACCTAATCAGTGAGCACATACTCTTTTTTTCATTAAGTATTAGTGCTTATTATAGTGACATAAAGGGTTGATTCTTTTAAACTTTCCCTGTGGCACATGCAACGAGTTTTCGACCGGCAGCTCACGACCCAGTTAGCTCAAGGTACCAGGTTTTAAGATACCCCCACGGGCTTACTTGCTCAAGACATAGGGGCTATAAGAACCAACGAGTTACTTTTCTTTTCTTTTTTTTTTAAGGAAATCATTCAAGATAAAGAGGTAGGAAATTGATTTCAACATTGTTAAGAGTAAAATGGTAGATTTAAATTCCTAAAATTATTTTTGGTATTTTAACCTAAAAAGTAGGATACATCACAAGATTAAGGGTGAAAAATAATATTCTTTCTAATGAGTTAAATGCCAAAATACATATTCAAACGTCAGATCCAGAAATAATTTCATTACATAAATATTCTAATCATTATAGTACTTCTAAAGTTTAATCTTCAATAGAAGTTACAAACAAGTCTATGCTCATTCATGCAAAAACTTAGATAATTTAAACAAAAACAATGCTAAAAGGGCAATCAAGAATTAATACCATTCATGCCATTCCAAACCCAAACCTTGCATTGTCCTCAATGCAAATCGGCGATAATAAATATAAGGAAAGGAAAGAGATGACTTGAGGTGTGGCATATTTAGCTATACGTGGTGAACAAATCCAAAAGGGGAGAATAGAAGTAGCAAGCTGCAATCAAAGATGTAGACGACAAAATACTAAACAAACTTGTTGGTAGTGTTAGAAATAAGGATCGTACAAGTGTTTAGTACAAGTGAAACAAAGTTAGTAAGATAAGGATAACAAAAGGATCTATAACTGAGAGAAAGTTCATGTTGAAAAACAAATTAAAACAAAATTAAAATTAAGTTGGGTTGCCTCCCAAGAATGCTAAGTTTTAACATTTTCAGCCGGACGCCATTTAGAGCACAATGTTAACCAAAATCCGAGGCAGTGTCTGCCATAGAATTGAGATTGATCAGTAGGGTCAATCCCCAGTCCCAACAGCGTTTCTAAACTCGTGCCTATCAAGGAGGGAATCATTACTAGCATCGGGGTTGTGACTTTATCCTACTAGATGTGGATGATGACTCACAACTATCGACACAGATAGGGACATCATTACGTTCCGCACTTATAGTAGAGTCGGGCTTATCTGATTCTACTAAAGGGTCAACATCGTCAACCCTATAGCATTCCAACTCCTCCTCAGTCTTAGGGTGCTGAACAGAGCTCAAGACCTTCAATTTGCCCTTGAGGTTTCCAAAAGAAACCTCCAACACTTCCGTCCTACATTGAATCACAGTGTCGGCCGTTGCTAGGAATAGTCGACCTTAAATAATAGGAGCATTGTGCTTTTTCCTAGGAGTAGGGTCTATATCTAAGATAAGAAAATCAACAGGAAAGACAAACTTGTCAACTTTGACAAGTATATCTTCCATTACTCCACGAGATACCCACTTTGTCCTATCGGCCAATTGAAGTGTAACATTAGTTGGCTTAAGGTGTCCTATTCCCAGTTCTTGAAAAACTGAGTAAGGAATAAGGTTTGGCCTCGCTCCTAGATCTAGCAAGGCTTTACGGGTGCAACACTCCCATACGACACATGGAACGGTGGGGCGCTTGATACTACAATGCTACTCACTTTCTTGATGAGCCAGACCCTCTTTGGGATATGCACTTGGGCATGCTTCTTTTTGGTGCAAAGGTCCTTGAGGAACTTGGCATGCATCGAGATGTGTTTAATAGCTTTGATCAACGATAAGTTGATCTTCATGTCCTTAAACAAGTCTATGAGCTCAGTCCTCTTTTGGTCATCCTTTTTCTTTGGCCCTCTAAGGACCAAAGGGAAAAGGGACAGCAAGTTCAGCAAGCCTACCTCGTGGGCCCTCCGTGTTAGCAGTGGGGGAGGGGTCTGTGCTCTCCTTCTCAACCTCGACCTCCACATCTCAAAGGTTCCCCTCCCTAGACACTGACACAACCCGAACTTGCTCGTGGGGAGGCAAGATTGGGCTAGGGCCAGTTGACCTTGCAGGAAGTGTGAGAGGTTGGGACGGTAACCTCTCTTCTTCTTGCCTATGAAGTACTTGGTCCAAATGTCCTATCCGATCTTCTAATTTAGCTATAGATTAAAAGTAAGACCGAACCAGTTTTGCGGTATCCTCCATAAAGTAGAGCATGCACTCCTAAAATTGCGAAGTGTATCCTGGAGGTGGGGAAGGAGGGTTATTTTGGGTAACATTGAAGCGAGGTTGAGTAACATGCCTGTGCCCTCCTACAGAATGGGAGGGTGTGCGTTACCTGCAAAGCTGGTATCTTGTTGTCTAGAGGGTTGATTGTGATTGGCATTCTGCTTCCACGACAAGTTCGGATGATCGTACTACCCGGGATTGTAGGTGTTGGAGAACGGGTCGCTATTTCTCGAATATCCATGAGCTATATGAACATGTTCCCATACATATACGAGAAATTGTGATGCATATAAAGAACTAAGCACAAAATGGTCCTTGCCTAAACAAATGCAACATGGAGTAGTACCACTCAATAACTCAACTACGTAGACTGGCTGCACATTAGTAGGATTCGCATGCAAGTTCATAAGCTGATCCATCTTCCTATTAAGGGGGTCCAGTTGAAGGTTAATGTCATTGGTAAATGCTACTTTGTAGACACCACATGGGCCGCCTCTAACCACCCTCACCAAAGAGGCTTGGTCGAGAGAGTGTTCGCTGAGGCGCTTAAATAGCATCCACGCCTCATCCTTATCTTGTTGATTAAATGCTCCCCCGTAAGAAGCATTAACCATTTGCTTGTTGGAAGCCGTGAGACCATCATAGAAGTTCTGCACAAAAGCCCACTTGGGTGGCTCGTGGTGGGGACAGTTTCTAAGGAGCTCCTTAAATCTGTCTCAACTCTCATAGAATTGTTCCTGATTCTTTTTTTCAAAATTGTTGATTGTACGTCTAACAGCCATATTCTGGCTTTAAGATAAAACTTGATCAGGATCTTCTGCTGGAGGTTAGTCAAAGTGGTGGGTTCACTTCTTGGAAGATCATGCTCATGATCTTGGTGAAATTTATACCACTTAAATTAATATCTGAGGTGAACTATTAGTTACATTGCTTTTATATGGTGATTTATAGGGGAGTAAATGAGATGAGCCAAACCTGAGCTCGTAAAGCTTGAAACTCAGCTCGTAATCATTTTGCTCTACTCGAAGCTTGCCAAGCCTAAAGACGTCGAGCTCAAGCCCAACTCACATTGAGCTTGAGCTCGGGCTTGTTTCTCTTGAGCTCATCCACATTGATTTTAGTTTTAGCGTAATGAGCTCTACAATACTTAAAATTTTAATTATAATGACAAGTTTATCTTTTGATAATGACATGGATGAAACTGAGTTAAGAGAGCTTACGCATGAGGTTGGAACGACCTCCATCGAGCAAAGAAGAAAAATAACATAGGCGAAAGGAAGAAAAAGAACACAAAAAGAAGAAGCTAAAGGAGGATAGGGACAAAAGAGAGAGCAAAGAGAAATGATATAGATTAGAAAATGGAAGCAAAAAAAGAAGGGGATAAGAGAGATGAAGTGCTACAATTTAGGATTTGAAAATGATATATTTTTAATTAGGCTTGTTTAAGCTTGTTAAATCTCGAGCCCAAGCATTATTAGGATCGGGCTTGGCTCGTTTATTCTAACAAGCTAGATCGACTCAGCTTGGGCTAGTGATGAGCTGAACTATACTAGCTTTATACCGAGCTGGCAAGGTGGCTTTGGTCATTTACACGCCTAGTGCTTAGACCTAATCTCACAACTGATCGATGCTAAGGGAGTATACAAAGGTGAGATTCTAAGTTATCACCTAGGTCAAATCTATTCAGTTTCCTTGGATTATGATCAATTTTCTTTTTCCTTTTTTCTAACTTGTCATTCTTTTGGGACTTTGCTTATTCTTGCTCTATCCAAATGTTTTGGGTACATGCGATCCTCGACCAACATGAACATGTGGGCCTTCTTTGTCCCCAGCGCTTCCATGCTACGGGGTAAACTCTTTGTTAGAAGGAACTTGAAATCAAATTGCTTAAGATAATTTATGAAAGCACTAATACCTGTCTCATGGCCAGTATTAAGAATGTCAATCTCCAGACAAGATTCGATGGGGTTCGTCCTCCATTTTGTTGCAAAGTATAAGTTCAAAAATGGTTTTCTTCCACTACTTTGTTGCTTAGAAAATGATGTCCTAATCCCTAAACTAGCGCAACCAAGTTATCAATTGAGCCAATAGGTCAAGAGGTAAACCACGTCTAAGCTACAGCTTTAAGTGCCGCGGGAAAGCATTTACACCATGCTTCCTCAAAGGTGCATTGTTCCTTTTACAACACGATGCCATCATAGCAATGCAAAGTTGGTACCTAAACATTTCCCACATGGGCTAATACGATCCACAAACTCAACTAGATCTCCCAAAGAGTGTGTCTAGCTACTTCATAGTTAGCATTCACAAGGCATTGAATCAGCTTATAAACCAATCCATCATTTCGCTACCTTGCTTCTACTCGTCTATCATCCTTGTTGCCCTTCTGCAAATTAGGAGCTCACACTACAAATCTCTTTCTTAATAGAATCAAGTGATAGGCGATCAACCAACAAGGAATTAGCCATAGAGAAGGGAAAGCTCCCAACCCACTCATAGAAGTGGAGCAACCCTAGATCCTCTAGCCTCATAAAGGAGCATTTTAGGATGGAATCATGTAGAGAATGCTCCTCCTCAATCGACGAGGGGTGGTCTTAAGGAGTCCTTTGTCCATTATCGGCACGGGCATTAACGAGTTGATGTGATGCCTGCATGGACATATGAACCCCTATCTGGTATAAATGAAATTATACAACTCAACAAATTGTTCCGTAGTGATGTAGAGCTTGAGCTTCGACTGATTTTGGGAATTACGATGTGCAAAGACAAAGGGGTCTACAGTTCTTGCCATGTCCATGATGCCTTCCAACATACAATACTCTGAGTCGTGTACATGTTGCATATATATTCATATGCATGTCATTTGATTTTATTTTTATTTATTCTTGTTCATGTCATTTCATTTGCTAACATGATGATTGATCTAAAACCGTAATTGAAGTGGTCTTTAGGCTGCATATGTGATAGAACACAATTAACTTGATTTTCCAAAAGATGTTTGCTTTTGATTCTTTGTCGGGTCCTAAATGGATGAATGTACCAAGTTTCTCAATAGAAGGCATAAAAACCAAGCCGAACATAGTTTTTTATGATAGTTAAAATTCTCACGGCTTGTTGGCCTAGTTGAGTTTTTTATCCCCCTGAAAAGTGTTTTTTCCCCAAAAAGCACTTTTTTCAGGATTTAAAAGTGCTTAGCATGAAAAGAAAAGTGATGTTAAATACAAATAAATGTTATTTTTTTTATTTTTAAATAGATGTAGAAAAATAGTGCTTCTCTTTTAAAATAAAAACAAAACTAAAAACTAAAAATATTTTAGGCAAAAATGCCTATATTAAAAGAACAATAGAAGTACTTCTAAAAATTGTTTATAGAGAAAATTTTAGTTTTTTTTTCATAACTTGACCAAACAAACTTTTAGTCTAGGAAATGGATTACTCTAGGCAAAGCTACGCTTATAAGTGAACTAACCTCAGTTTAAGCAAGCCAATTTTGGGATTTGTCTCAATAACAATTCGTGGATGAGAACTCATGAAGCTTGGAGAGCTAGATTCTCAACCCAACTTGGTTATACCCAACTTGTTAAGTTTCAAGCAGAGCTAGAGTCATGACCTCAACTAGGTTTGTAATTTAGCTTGGCTCATTAGGACTCATAAGAACCTACTTTGAAGCATTACTAGGCTTGGACTCAACTCACATAATTAGACGGGCCTGCACCACTTTGCAATTGCAATAATCAAAGTCATTCAAGATAAGTTACGAGTTGGCTTCAACTTAGGTTTTACGCCGAGGCAATCGCAACAATATAACCAGAAGTTGTTTCACATTCTCGAAAACAATAAATGATAAAAGGACGTATGAGGCAGAGTTGCATGACAACACTTATAAAACTTGAAGTTGCACGTGGGCTTGGACTAAGAGAGAATATTTTTCTTACGGATAATTTTTCCCCACAAACTTATTTTTAATAAAGAAAGTCAAACGAGCGTAAATTTTGATCCATAATGAGCTATGGGCCAAATTATATACCAAATCGAAGCTCTCGATCCTAAGTGGTTTCATAAGTAGATTAGCAAAATATTGGGTCATAAATACCCTTCTTTTAGCCTTTTACTCGTTTTAAGCTTGACCGATTACCAAAATGCATGGTCAATCGATTCGCGCACCCAAGGAAAGAACCTTTTTGACCGAATCTTGACCTGATGGGTATTTATTTTGTACACGTGGTCGTGTTTCTCAAAGTAGTCTTCAATTATGCCTCGATCACGCTTGAATTTTCTACTTTTTAGCCTTTGTTTGCTCCGTTGCACTCTAAGCCATAATGTATCTAGATTACAACAAAAACACACATGTAAAATCCAAATATATTGTAGGAATGAAGAATAAAATACGAAAATAGAAGGCACATCAATAGTATTCACCAAATAATTAATTTAATTCTATCTTCCCTATGTTTTTGCTAGATTGGGTCAATACGTGATAATTAACAATACGTTAGGTTCAGCCTATTTTCCTTATGCTTTAGTTAGATAGAGTCGATATGCGATACTAACAACATCACTATAGCAGGTTGAAGCTTGTAGCCTAGATCATCACCCGTGTGACAATCAATAATACTAATTTAAGAGTTAAGCGCAAGAATAACTGGGTAACGATGGATTCAAAATCCTAGGTTCCAATTTCATACACTTTTCCCCTTTAGAAGTAGATTACCTTAGTTTAATTGTTGTTTTCTCGATTAAGTTCACAAAAATCTCTCAAATTTTTTTCAAATCTATTTAGGTCATAGAATAAATTCACGTACTCTTAGTCCCTAGGATTTGACACCCTCTTGTCCTAGACTTCACTTTAGATATGTTTAGGGGATAGGATTTTGTATTAAATTTTGATAGACGTAGAAAAATCACATAATGATTTTGGTGCCGCTGCCAAGGGCTAGGCAACATTCATAATTTTATTTTTGTGATTTTTTTTATTCTTAACTTAGTATTTTAATTATTTTTTTTAATTGTTACTGTCTCTTCTCTTTAAAAGATTTTTTTTACAAGAATTATTTTCTTTTCTTTAAAAATTTTTTTTTTTGAAGCATTATTTGTCTTGTGATTTTTGTTCATAAGTAGATTTTAGAGTAGCTTATTATTTGTTTTTTCTTTTTAAGTGTTTGTTTTTCTAGTTTTAATTTTTAGTTTTACTTACTTTTTTTGTTTGTTTGTTTATGCATTGTTGTTGTTCTTTGTCTCTTGACTTTACTAAATTCGACCCTGAAATTGAAAAGACCTTAAGAGACCTTAGAGCATAACATCGAGCATGATCCACTAGCACTAACTCTAATTTACAAATGGCAAATGAACAACAACCTCGTGCACTTATAGAGCATTTTACTCCCACCACATGCACCTCGCCTTCTTGTATTAGGTGGCCACCCATAGCCCATTAGTTTGAGCTTAAGCCACATACCATAAAAATACTTCCTTCATTTAATGGTGTAGGCAATGAGAACCCATATAATCATTTGGATAGTTTCATAAAGGTTTGCTCTACCTTTAGGATTCCTAATGTTGGTGATGACGCTATCCTACTTCGCCTTTTTCCTTTCTCTTTGAAGGATAAGGCTAAGTATCAGTTATGCATCTTATCTAGTGGGACGATTAGTACTTGGACTCAAATGCAACAAGTTAAGAAGTTCTATCCCTTTAGTAAGACCAACATTGCTAGGAAAGTCATTAATACCTTTGTCCAACTTTCTAGTGAAGAGTTCCACAAGAGTTAGGACAGGTTTAGGGAGCTTTTACAAGCTTGTCCACATCATGCTATCCCTAAATAGCAACTAGTCCAAAATTTTTATTATGGGTTGAATGAAAAACTGTTGATGCCTCTTGTAAAGGTCAATTCCTTACGAAGAATGAGGATGCGATGTGGGAACTGTTTGAACATTTGAATGAGAACTCACAACATAATGCTGTACATGCACGTTTAAATGCTGCTAGGTTAAATAGAGAAGGAGTACATGAAATTGCTCACACCCCCATCTTAGATAAGAAAGTAAATTCTTTTGCACCTTCCATGGGGCAATTTACTTCTTGTTTAAGATGACATTGACTCCCTCTACTATGCCTAATGTGTCTAATGTTGAAAACATGCATAGTGCTTGTTCTTCATGTTCTAATGCCTCGCATTCTACACTTGATTACCCCTCTGCTTCACCTTTTGTTGAGTGGTCGAAGGAAGAGGTTAATACACCCATGGCTCTTGAGGAACAATTCGTACTTGGAACACGTACAATCCGGGCTGGAGAAACCATCTGAACTTCTCCTGGAACCAAGGAGGAGAAGGATAATTCATACCACAACAACTGAATCTGCGACCTCAACCATCTGGTATGACATGAATTCTTGGTTTTCAACCGCAAGGGTATGCTTCTAACTAATATCAACCTTCTAATTTGAACTTTAATTCAAAATTTGAAGAGAAAGTCTTAAGTGCACTGAAGGGTTTAAAAGCTAATTCCCAAATCCCGCTACTCCCATACACAATCAATCTCAAAGCTAGAAACCCAAATAGGTCAGCTAGCTGATGCTTTGATTAGAAGAGATGAGGGAAGACTCCCTAGCCGAATTGTAGAGAACCCTAAGAACTGTATGAGACAAGACAACTATCCTCCCTATCAAGAGCAAGCAAAGTCCATTGTAGTGTTGAGAAGTGGGAAGGAAGTTGGCAATGGGGTGAGTACTAAGAGTGAAGTATCCATGAGCGGTGAGGCAGAAGAGAAGAGCGAGGAAATAGAGAAGGAGACCGATGAGGTCATGCACCCTTCTCCCATTCCTAAAGCTTCTGATCTTCCTTTCGGATATGAACATGGAGTATCCTTCCCCTGGCCTTTAGTTGTATCGCAGTCAAATGGGAAGGACAGAGAAGTGGGAAGACATTTTGAAGACATTTAGGCAAGTGAAGATTAACATTCCCTTTCTTGGCGCGATCAAATAAATCCCGACCTATGTGAAGTTATTAAGGACCTACTGAACATATTTTTACCCAAGCAAGTGAGTTCCATTCTAAAGTGTGATACTCCGATTAAGCATAAAGACCCTGGTGTCCCCACCATCTCTTGTTCACTTGGAGACTACCCAATTAACAGGGCTTCATTGGACTTAGGAGCGAGTGCTAACCTTATTCCTTGATTTATGTGAAGTTAGGCTTGGGAGATTTGCAACCTACAATGGTGACCTTGCAACTATAGGATAGATCTAATAGGGTCCCCTTTATTCAATTACGAAAAAAATGAAATGTGAAATTCTTGAGTCAAAATATATGGAATAACTATCCCCCTTATTATCCCTAACTAAAAGAGTCGGATGAACTGAGGCATAGATATGAACGTGTAAGAAGTTAACGGGATTGTAAACCACAATTGAATCTATATGGAACCTTCTAGTCATTTGAAAAACCATATCCATGTCATTCTAGGTCGGCCTGTCTTAGAAATAGCCAATACTACCATCAATTGTAGATATAGGATAATGGACGTTAGTTATGCAAACATGACTATTAGGTTGATCATTTTTAAGGCTTCGTTGTCACCCACTAATGAGGATGAGTGGGCAATGTTTCTGTGTGGATGTTATTGATGTCCTGGTAGACCAGACACTCCCCTGTATCCTAGTTAATGACTCCCTTGAGTGAGTGCTGGTAAATGACTGTTTTGATGATTTTGAGGTTGATAACCACATTAGATAGATGAATGATTTGCTTGAGCTGTGTGCTCCCTTAGTGATTTGTCATTGGTTGTTAAAAGTGGAACCCTTACCTATGCTTTCTGATTCTCCTGCTTTGCCTTCCATAATATCACCACCCATACTTCAACTTAAGTCACTACCATCTACTCTTAAGTATGCTTTCTTAGGACCCGATGAGAGTTTACCTATGATTATCTCTTCTCAATTGTTTAGGGACAGAGGAGGATGCATTGATGATAGTGCTTTGTGATCATAAGAGTGTAATTGGATGGTCTTGTGGCTGATATTAAGGATATAGACCCCTCCATTTGTATGCATAGGATTTTTCTTGATGAGAATGCTAGACTCACTAGAGAGATGCCAATGAACCCTGACAAGAAGGAAGTGGTAAAGAAAGAGATTGTGAAATTACTTGGTGCGGGTATCATTTACCTAATTTCTGATAATAGGTGGATTAGCCCTGTTTAGGTAGTCCCAAAGAAGTCGGGTGTTACTGTGTTTAGGAGTAGTGATAGAGAGTTAGTTCCTACTAAAGAGACCACAGGCTCAAGAATTTGTATTGACTATAGGTAGTTTAACTCTGTCAATAGAAAGGACCATTTTCCTCTACCATTCATTGATCAGATTTTAGCGAGATTAGCTGGTCAGAGTTTTTACTGTTTCCTTGATGGATATTTAAGATATAACCAGGTAGCAGTCTACCTAGAGGATCAGGAGAAAATGATCTTTATGTGCCCCTTTGGCACATTTGCCTATCGTAGGATGCCATTTGGTTTATGTAATGCACCCATTACCTTCTAGAGATGCATGATGTCTATCTTGTCTGATATGGTAGACAAATTTCTTGAGGTGTTCGTGAATGAGTTCTTTGTTTTCGAACCTTTGTTTGATGAATGTTTGCAGAATTTGGCACTTGTGTTGAAAAGATGTGAAGAAACCGGTCTTGTTTTGAGTTGGGAGAAGAGTCACTTCATGGTTCAAGAGGGAATTGTATTTGTTCATAGGGTGTCTAAGAAGGGGATTGAGGTTGATAAGGGTAAGGTAGATATAATTGCTAATTTACCCCCTCCCTCAAATGTAAAGCAAATTAGATCTTTTCTAGGTCATGTAGGTTTCTATAGGAGATTCATTAAGACTTTGTGAAGTTAGCTAGACCATTGACTAGCTTCTTAGTTGAGGAAACATCATTTGAGTTTGATGAATCTTGCTCAGAAGCAAATTATGCAGCCACCCGATTGCTCTTTTCCTTTTGAAATTATGTGTGATGCTTCTGATTTTGCTGTAGGTGTTGTCCTAGGTCAAAGAGTGAACAAAGTACCTCATGTCCTTTACAATGCTAGTAAAACTCTTGATGATGCCAAACGCCATTACACCACCACTAAAAAGGAGTTGGCAGCTGCTGTGTTTGCTCTTGACAAGTTGTGTTCCTATCTCTTGAGGTCAAAAGGCATCATCTATTTTGACCATGCTGCATTGAATTATTTGCTCTCAAAGAAAAAAAAAAAAAAAAAAAAACCTAGGCTCATTAAATGGATTCTTCTACTTCAAGAATTTGACATTGAGATAAAAGATAAGAAAGGTGCAGAGAATGTGGTAGCTGACCATCTCTCTGGGATTTTCTTTGAGTATCATGATCCATCTGCTGCATTACATGACTCTTTTCCTTATGAGCAGCTTTTTGTTATCTCCCACTCACATGGCCCCTGGTTTGCAGATATTGTTAACTTTCTCGCTACAGGTATGATTCCATTGACTTGGTCCAAGCAAGATAATGATAGATTTTACTTAGGCAAATCACTTTTATTGGGATGACCTTGACCTGTTTAAACATTCTGCTAGTGAGATAATTTGCAGGTGTGTTTTTCAGAGTGTGAGTATCATAGCATTTTATCTTTTTGTCACTCATATGCACATGGAGGACACTTTGGAGGTTGTAGGACTGCTACAAAAGTCCTGCAGTGTGGTTTTTATTGGCTTAATCTGTTTAATGATGCTCATAAGATTTTTCTTGCATGTGAGTGTTGTCAGCACCTATGCCATTAACATGTTGAGACATGATGCCTTTAAACCTCATTTTAATTGTAGAGATATTTGATGTTTGGGGTATTGACTTCATGGGACCGTTTCCCCTATTCTTTGGGTTTGTTTAAATACCCATAAGGGTTGACTATGCATCTAAGTGGATCGAGGCTATACCTACTAGGAGCACTGACCACAAGGTGGTCACACAATTTACCAAGGACCACATTTTTAACCGTTTTGGTACCCCTAGTGATGGTGGTGGTCACTTCATTCATAGGTTATTTGAGACACTTCTTAGGATGTACTGAACGCATCATAAGATTGCTGCCCCAGATCATCCCCAAACTAATGGTCAAGTAGAGCTTTCATATCATGAGATCAAGTCTATAATTGAGAAAACGGTTCGTCTCGACAGGAAAGATTGGTCACTTATTATGCTCCTTAGGCATACTGCACCGCCTACAAGACCCCACTTGGCATGTCACCATATAGGTTAGTCTTTGGTAAGGCATGTCATTTACCAGTTGAGTTAGCACATCATGCTTATTGAGCCACTAGGTCCTTGAATTTTGACTCAGACCAAGCCGGTTCTAACCGAAAGCTTCAATTGAGTGAACTTCAGGAGTTGAGAAATCAAGCTTATAAGAATGCAAAGATTTATAAAGCTAAAATCAAGGCTTTTTATGATAAACATAGTGTGAGGAAAACATTTGTTCCTAATAAAAAAGGTTTGGCTTTTTAATTCTAAATTGCGTCTCTTTCCTAACAAGTTGAGACCTAGGTGGGATAGTCCTTTTGTGTTTAAGCAGATGTACCCTGCGGGGTGCCATTGAGATATAACATCCAAAAGATGGTCGTGCGTTCACTATAAATGGTCAAAGGCTTAAACCTGCATTTGAGTTGGATGGCATTGATCATCGACAGCTTATTGAAGTTGTCTCTTTGGTTGACACCATGACCGATACTTGATCTTTGCTGGATCCATTACACTCGGCTGAATGCACAAAACTTAGTGCTACTAGGAGGCAACCTAGAGTTGTTATTTCCTGTTTTTAGTCTTACTTTTGAATTGGTTAGCTGGTTGGAAGCTTGTTTTCTTTCTTTTCAAGTTCCTGTCCGGTGTTGGAGGAGTCATACATGTTCATTCATGCCCATTCATGATCATTGCCTTGTCCGGTTGTATTGCTCCATCTCACTTCTTTCTTGGGCTTTAATGCTTTATGTTGTTGCATTCAAGACAACACATGATTTTGATGCGAGGGGTGAGGCTCATTTGCATGTACTCATTTTTGGTCAAAGTTTTAACATTTTTTGTGCATTTTAAGCATGCACTATAACCATTTAGCAAAGTTTTTTCTTGATCGATGCATATGTTATAATGATGGTGGGATTAATTATCTATTTAGTTCCCTTATAACAACAACAGACATAGTGCCTCAAGGGCTCCTGCCTAAGTGAGGTTTTTTTTGAAGGGAGGGGGGGGGGGGGGGGGGGGGTGGATGTACGTAGCCTTAACCCTTCAAGATATAACCCTGCCGAAAGGTTGTTTCCAAGGACCCCCAACCTTATAGGGTTGGCAACACAAGTACTTCCCAGGAGCTCATCCATCCTGGTACTCCTCTCACCCAAGTGCGCTTAACTTTAGAGTTCTAATGGAATCCAGTGTCTATTTAGTTCTCTTAATTCCATGAAATTAAAAGATTCTGCTCCATACTTGTTAGTGAGTATTGTTGATCATTATTGATATTAATAGACTCTACTCATACCGCTCACATATTCACTATGCACAGCACTTTCGTGTTATGGGAAATCTGAAGAATTTGAGTAAACAATCTTATATGTTTTGAGGTTTGTTTTCTTGTCCTATTGGCTTATCCTAATCTTTGCTTCTTGATGCGATGTACCGTACTTGTTAATAAATTTCAATTGTAAAATTGAGATACTTGTTATGTGAAAGTCCTAAATTTTGACAAAAAAAGAAGCGGAAATGAAAAGGAAAAAAAAAAAGAAAATGAAAAAAAAAATGAAAAGAAAGAAAGAGGTTTCCTCCAAAGAAAGAAAAAAAAAAAAAAGAACAAAAGAAAAAGAAGAAAGTCAAATTTGATGTACATTCAAGAATAAATTTGTTCTTCTTTTAGGCTATATTGATGTCAAAATGTTGTAAAATTATCATTCATATGCGACTTAGAATTCTTAATGTATGGGCATATATTTTGGTGATTGAATAGTATGGGTGTACAAAACCTTGATATATTTGGTTGAATGCGAGAATTTGAGGAGATTCCATAGCATGTGATCCCATTCATGTTCACTTGTGTGCCTAAATTGCTTGAGTAGTTTCTATTAGTTGATACATGGTTAATGAAATTCTATGATGAGTTAAATATCTAAATTGATGCAATTGGAAAATGCTCTAAGTGATTGAATCTTGTTTTGAATTCTAATGTATGTGTTAATCTTGGAAAACTTAGTGAAGATTGGTGGTTGATTGTTTAAGTCTTTATGTTGATCCTATGCTTTGCTCGAGAACAGATAAAGGTTAGATGCGGGGGTGTTGATGCATCTCATATTTGTGCATTGTTTGTTTGTTTATTTTAGCTTTGTGCACTTGTTTAATTATCATTATATCCTCAATTTGATGATTTTAATGTTTTATAAGTTCGAAGATTAAAGTTTCGTAAATTGTCAAATTTGGTTCAAATAAGGCAAAATTTGATGCATTGACAAATAAATCAAGTTAATCAAAGATCGGAATGAGATCCTATGAGCAAACCCAACCTCCCAACCCGCACCAACCTCTTTAGCGCATGCACAACAGCCCAAAACTAGCCCAATACACCTGCACAACCCACCTCACCTCATCTGCTCACTTGCACAACTCAAGCCTAGTCCAACCTCCCGTCACAGGGCCAACGTCACCTACGTAGTAGCTCAACAACTTAGTCCTAGGCCCAGCTCACACCAGTGCCTCACACCAGCTTGGACCACCACCTTCAGCTACCAATGAAGCCCACCTCAAGCAGCTTAGGCCCGCACTCGCTCATCACCGGCCCAGTCCAAGCTCGCGCTCTCCAGCTTTAATCTTAGCCCATCAGCAACAGCCCAGCAGCAAAGCATTGTGAAATCATCATTTAAATTCGTCGTTATATTCCGTTCTTATTGATGCTCTGTTTTGGTGGGGGTGTTTTCCCTGTTTTTGAGCATCGCCTTAGGTTTTACAATCCTCTCTCTCTCAATTTCTGATGCAATCGGACCTCAACCCACTCAAACCAACCAATCCCATCCAATAAAAATGACAAATCACAGATCGAGCAATGCTAGTAGGGTATTTGTATTTCACTATAAGTACGGGATTACAAGTAATGAATGTGAAAAACATATAATAGAGGAGAACTAGGGTTTTGAAGGGGACAAGAAAAGGAAGATAGGCGGAGACGTCTGATAGAGAGAGAGAGAGAGAGATAGAAAAGCAAAGTTTGTTTTGCCTCAAAAAGTCACACTGTCTCTCCTAACCTAAACCCATATATGTGCTATATTAACAAAATATACTTAATTAAACTAAGCAAAACAATACTTATAATCATACTTATCCCTCCAATTGATGGGTGTTGACGTGTCTCGAGCAGTTGATGTGGTGCTAGCTACCATGTCCGGAGCTATAGATGCATCAATGCCGCCTCCTTGAGACGACCCTTGACCCCAAGGGTCAAAATCTGGAAATCGGCGCTGAAAGTCATATGTGAAATCCCACGAGGCTTCTTCGGGAGGTTGTTTAACCCACTAAACTAGGTATTGAGTAGCAGCCACTTGACGACGCTTCACAAGACGACGGCTCAATACACGCAATGGCTGAGTTGGTGTTGGTAACGGTGGCCAAATGTGAGGTAAAGGGGTGCTATGAGCCGGAATTAAGAAACAATGCTTCAATAGTGAGACGTGGACAGTATGACGAATGTGGGCATGCGATGGTAAGTCGAGCTCGTAGGCCACAGCTCTGACATGATCCACTATCATGAAAGGTCCATAAAACTAAGGGGATAGCTTACGAAAAGCCTATTACTCAACACTGTGTTGGCGATACGGTTGTAGCTTCAGCAACACATAGTCACCCGGCTCGAACTCGCGGCCTGAGCGATGTGCATTAGCTTGTTTTTTCATGCGATTTTGGGCTCGGTGCAAATGAAACTTTAGTGAGGCAAGTGTCTCACTCACGTGCACGAAGACTACAGTCAACTATCTCGACTTGAGATTCTCCCGGCAAATAAGGCAAGTGGATCGATGTGGTTGCCCATATAACATCTCGCATGACATGACATGAGCTGCTGAATGAAATGTGGTATTGTACCACCATTCTGCTACAGGTAGTCACTGACTTCACTCTCGCGGGTGTTCACAAGCCATGCATCGAAGATAGGTCTTAAGGAAACAATCAAGCACCTTAGTCTGTCTGTCAGTCTGTGGATGATATGATGATGGCAGGTTGAGCTGAGTACTCAAACTGACAAAGAGCTCCTGCCATATCGTGCTCACAAAGCTGGGATCCCAGTCACTAATCAGAGTCTTAGGCATACCATTTAGATGAAAGATCTGATCGAGATAGAGCTGTGCTACAGTGACTGCTGAGTATGGGTGGCTAATCGATAAGAAGTGGGCATACTTGCTTAGCCGATCAACGACGACAAGTATAATCGAGTGTCCACGGGACCGAGGAAGATCCTCTATGAAGTCAAGTGAAACACTACTCTAGACTGTGTCAGGGACCAGTAATGGTTGTAACAAGCCCAGGGAGGCGACCGTCTCATACTTCTGCTGCTGGCATGTCATGCGCTGTAATATGTAAGACCGAATGTCACTCTTCAGCCCCTTCCAAAAGAAAAGAGTGTAAACCTGATTGCATGTATTCTCAACCCTAGAGTGCCCTCCAACCGGTGAGTCATGAAGCCAAAGTAATAGTGATTGTTGCAATTCACTATCATTGCCCACAAGGAAACGCTCTTTCCTTCTGAGTTTACCACCTTACCGCGAAATTTTCGGGTGCGACAAAGGGTCTTCTTCCTTGTCTCAAATAATCTGTGCTAAAAAGGATCGAGTTGCAATGATTGTTTAAATTGTTCGAAGAAATGAGATGAAATGATAGTCATGACTAACAGGAGATAATGCATCAGCTGCTCAATTCTCTTTGTCGTGATTTTAAACAATGTCATAATCATACCCATTTAGCCTTGAAAGCCAGAAATGTTGAAAAGATGTCAATAATTTCTGCTCTAGGAGGTGCTTCAAACTCTACTGATCTGTGCAGATAATGAAATGGCGGCTGGTTAAATATTGTTGCCATTTTTTCAACCGCGAATACCACTGCTAGCAACTCGTGTTCATAAACTGACCAAGCTTGGTGCTTCGGTGTAAGCACTCGAGTAACGTAGGTAAGAGGATGTCCCTCCTGCAACAACACGGCTCTAATCCCTATCTTGGAAGCATTAGTCTTGATCCTGAATATTTTGGAAAAATCAGGTAAAGCTAGGGCGGGTGCCGTAGTCAAAGCTCGCTTCAGCAATTCAAATGCTTTTTCAGTCTTGGTAGACCAAACAAACGCCCCCTTTTTTAGTAACTTAGTCAACGGTTGAGCCATCATACCATACCGCTCAACAAAACGACGGTAATACCCTGTGAGCCCAAGGTATCCTCGAAGTTGCTTTATGTTTGTTGGGTGGGGCTACTCATTCATGGCATATACTTTATTGGGATCAGCGGAAACTCCTTCAATTGAAACAAAGTGACCTAAGTACTCGATCTTGAATGCTACAAATGAGCACTAGGTGCGCTTAACCAAAAACCGGTGTTGCCGCAGAACTTCAAATGCAGTTTTTAGATGGGCTATATGGTTAGGCCACGAGGCATTGTATACTAATATATCGTCAAAAAGAACCAGCCCAAATTTTCACAAATAAAGGCGAAAAATATCATTCATGTCGAAGGAGCATTCGTAAGTCCAAATGGCATGATCGTAAATTCAAAGTGGCCCGAGTGCATGCGCAAAGTTGTTCTTATGCACATCCCATGGGGCCATCCTTATTTTCTAATATCCAGAGTGGATGTCGAGCTTTGAACCATCAAGCTCTTCCAGTAGTTCCTCAATGCTAGGGATCTGGAACTTGTCTTTAACTGTCATCTTGTTAAGCGCTCGATAATCCATACACAACCGCCATGAACCATCTTTCTTCTTCACTAACATAACTGATGAAGTGAAGGGTGAGTAGCTATTCTGAATTACTCCTCAGTCAAGCATCTCTTGAGTTAACTTTTCAGTTGCATCCTTTTGAAAAGTTGGGTAGCAATATGGGTGAAGGTTCACTGGATTACTTCCCTCTTTCAGAGTAGGAAAATAGCTTCTATTTTTAATAAAAAGTATTTTTTCATGGTTTTCAAATTCCCTTAAATCTTAGACAGTGCTTTTTCCAAAAAAAAAAAAAAAAAAAAAACACATTTTTGTCCCTGAAATAAGTGATCCCGAACATGCTTCAAGGCACAAGGGAATACTTCTTTATAGATCAACTCTCTAACATCATCTTTAGTCAATTTTCTTCATTCAAATTCAAACTCCAGTTTTGAAATAGGTGTAGTGGAGGGCTCACAGTCCACGTTTGCTAATCCATGAAAGTATGGGTCAGCTAGTACCACATAGCAACAAGTAGCAATATTAAGCATGATGTAGGGCAAAACGATGATATAAGAATGAAATTGGAATCTTTATGCAAAAAAGCCATGCAATTTATCATGTTTTACCTCTTCAGCAGTTGGTCTTCAGGATCAAATGCAAGCAGCTGCTCCGAAAGTTGAAGAGCTAGTGAATCTGAATCGGAAAACTTTTGGGAAAATGGAATCCGTTGCTTCCTTCTCATGCTACTGATATATCTTCTAGTCTTTTCTAGGGGTGTATTTGAGCGAAGCCGAGCCCGAGCCTGAGCCGAGTAGGCTCGAGTGCCGAGCTTTAAAAATTCAGGCCCGAGCTTGGCTCGTCAAAAGCTCAGACTCGGTTCGGCTCGATCTAAACTTGATGAGCTCCAAATTAGGCTTACAGTATTTCGCCTCATTTAAGCTCAACATAGGCTCGTTAGGGCTTGCTTAAGCTCGGGCTCGGCTCATTTAGACTCCAATCTGGATTCATTGGACAATATTTAAGCAAATGTATTATATTAATAAAAGCTCACTTAGGCTCGCGAGCCTACGAGCTTGAGCTTCAATAGGCTTGGGCTCGACTCGATAAGTTAAACGAGCTGGCTCGGCTCGGTTCGAGCTCAAAGCGAGCCAAGCTTCTTGAACTTTATGAAGAGCCGGCTCGCGACCTCAATTACCCCCCAGTCTTTTCATTCCTTATTTGCCAGAATAACGAAGAATAAATCAATAGCTTCTTCCCTTTTTTTTTGTTTTTTTTTTTTTTTTTGGGGGTAAGAAAAAATCAGTAGGGTAATGAGACGGTAAACAATACATAAAATATTGCAGCTTAGCTTTTCTGTTTTGCCTGAGAGCAAAAGCGGCAACACGCATAAGCTACATGCTTGATTAAAAAGTTACGCCCATCGAATGGAAATGCAAACTTGTACCATTCAATAACGAAGACATGAAAAATTGAGCACTAACTCTTGAAATGGCTTCGGGTGAAGGGGTTCCCAGTAGATCTTTCTTTAGATCCAGTTGATGAACAACAATTTTCCCTGGGAATAATGGTTTTCCTGTAAGTGTAATGCCCCCAAATCTAATAGCAATCAAGCTTAAACTAAATGGGTGATATACGACCGTACTATAATAAATTTCTTCATAATAGTACGAAGCTTGAAAACTTCCAATTTATAATTCCTCAATTTACATAAAAGTTCCAAAATTAAATAACAGATCCAACTCCAAATAGCATCCAAACTAACAATTACAACCAATAGTACGATTATCAAAAATTGCAATGCCTCAAATAGTCCATAATATCCCGCTACGAAAATACTTAATACTTAAACTACAAAAATTAAACTAATTCTAGAAATAGGAAGTCGCTCTATCTTCCTCCTTATTCAGGAATTTGCCGTGAGCTACTAATCTGGATAGTAAAAGAATTGGCTGAGCAAACAACACGCTCGGCAAATATACGACAAACCCTACCCAAATCAAGCATATTGTTTATAACAGAATTATCTTCAAAATTTCATGTTTCAAGAAGCACAAGTCACCACTTTATACTTTAATTTATTTCACAAGAGCTCTTGGTAAAACTCACAGATCAATCACAAACTACGGCCAATATTATTCTCGCGACAGGGTCACAGATCGACATTCACATTTTTCACATTCAAATTGATCCTAAGTTGATAGACCCATCAGGGTCAACATAGTATCTGCCAATTCAGAAGAATTGACAGATAAATCGGAGACTACGTGCCGGTAGTTGTTCAGGTTTCGAAGATTAGGCTCTTGAACTTTAACCTTGGTTAGGATAGTGAGAGTATGGGATGAGAAAGAATATAGAGTTTAGATGAGAAAGAAGGGAAAAGAGATGAGAAAATACAGAAAGGAACCAAATGAGATCAATTCATTGATTAGAGTTGTTGATTACAAGCTAGGACCTCCTATTTATACTAACATAATATGGGCTAATACATTAAATATAGCCACACAAGGACTAACCAACTTAAGCTAGGAACAATCTAGAAGCATCTAGAATATACTAACTAACATTTAAATCCTAATTATGGCCCCAGAACAGCACTAATAGCCTAATACCCCCTGCTGCACTTAGCATACTGCAAGTTACCTGCAGATTATTACAATGCAGCTAATACAATGCAAAACTAAGACCCATACATTGCAACAACCAAAATAGCTACTAAGCACATGCATTATTGACTAACTAATCCAACTAACCAACAACTATTACCAATACAACTAACAGCAGCAGTAACTAACAGCAGCCCTCACAATTATGCAGCAGGACCTTCAGCTCGGCAACCAAATCAGCATAGCAGCAGCAACTCAGCCTTGTAACATTACACAACCCCAAACCTCGAATTCTCGGATCTTAACATTCCCTTCCCCTTGAAAACATTCTTGTCCTCAAGAATAAAGAGAATGAGACTTGAAAATCGCTTGTTGAAGGTGATGAACTTCCAGCTGAAAGGCAACTGAAAGAGTTTCTCTACTTGCAGCAACCTGTATCTGGACCGGAAAGCGTAGCTGAGGAGGGTTTATTATTGCAATACAACTTGGTGAACAACTCACAAATATCGCCCCACTAGCATAGCTTTATGGTAGAGACCCTATTGATCAAAACTCCCTTCAAAAACAGAATTATATCATCCCGAACTTGCCGATCGGCATGCTGATAGTGCATATTAACTACTGGAACCTGATTCCTGCTGATTTAACGTGCTCTGCTGCAATGATTTCCAACTTACTCAACTCACACAACCACCTACTAACCTAACTCATGACATGCTCAATAAATCCTTGATTGCTTTCCAATTGCACCGAAGTTGCTGCAGAATCCAGAAGCTCGGCAGTACAAACTTGATGCAACTCATATTGACATATTGCAGCTTGGTGTATGTCCATATGGAAGCTACTTGAAGTGAACAAGTTATTACACCTTCTAAAAGGCATAATAGCACCAACCAAACTCCATCTGAACAGCTCATTCACAACTGATAGTGAAGAATTTCCCCAAGAGTGTTCTGCATCTTCCAAAACGTCCTTTAATGGAATCTTGAGATTAAACTTGTAAGATCTCAAAATTCCAGCCACTTCTTCCCAACTCTTGCATAGAACACATAAATTAGGAGCTCATAAACCATCGTTGAATGCTAGATGCACAATGTCATAACTTGAACCGAAAACATGCCCATCAATTCTGTTATAGCAGCAGCTCACCAATTCCGACCTGCACACCCGACTCCTTTGGACCCCAAGTTTATCCAGCCTCCAAATATGCATCAAATAATCAAGCTTTGCTTTATTACCAACCAATACCAGCATAAGTAACAAATATAACAAGTGGAGACACCAATCAAGCTCTTGAACAACTGAAAACTTCCTCAAACATGGAGTTGTTCTGTCCAAAGCTACGGTGTTGATTTCCACTCTGATTTTAGCTAGAGTTTTCCTCAATCTTGTATTGATCGTTTCCACCAAAACATTAAGGACATATTGGAGCTTATGCATATGATTTTTCCATTCAAAGCCATCACAACCGATCTCCCCGAACCCAAGCAGATGCTGCACCAGATCAACACCTTCCATTTGCAGATTATCCCAGTTTTCAAATGCCATAACCTTTATCTTTATGTGGCTTCGTGCACCTGTTGTGAGGTCATAGCTGAGACCACACACCACCTCAAACCATCCACAGTTCTTCAAACCACTAACAACAATTATCATCTTTTCAAGTAAGGGCTTTTGTATGAACTGAAATGACTGCAATTCCGGGACAATGAAAACTTCAGTGTCACACAAATCATGTGGCTTGTAAAATGTATAATTATTGCCTTCATATCTAGGTTTGACGTTAACTTCGCAATGACTCACAACCTCTACCCTTTTTCCACCAATGTGTGTGATGACATTGCATTCGTCAACAACACACAGCAGCATCGAATGCCTAGCTCCTCCAATCATATCAGTTACAGCACCAGCTGTTCTGATTTTGGGCTGCACAGAATCACGGTTCAGCATACTACAACATTTATACACATCCAACAGCTCGATTGCTTGTTTAGGCACAATGCGTCGCCGTTGTCTAACTTTGAAACGCTCTCTTGCAACTTAATTAGTTCTTTTCAGCAGAAAATCAAACCTTTTTGGCTTCATATAAACTTGAAAATCTTCTCCCGGATCAAGAGGCTAGTCGTCATATGAGTGTACATGTGGATACTCCATTTCTCTACTCCAAGAACCTTGCGATGCATCAATTACATCGCTACCAACACCAAACAATTTCTGATTTTCCAAGTGCATTTGCTGGAATCTCAAGACCCAGTGTTCCTCTGATTGTGTGATCAATTCTTTCATCTGATCAAGCGTGACATACTCCTTTGGAATGTTCGCACCAACCACAGCAGCATAGGACACTTCTGGTTGAACGGCTGTAGCTACATTGCCTCCATCAACTCCCAATCGTGTCTTAACTCCTTGTGTGCCATCTGCAGCTTGTGTACCAGCATATACATTGGTAAGGTCAGCATCTCGAGTTAGTTTTTGCTGATCATCAAGCAAGCCATGCTGAAACACAACCCCATGCTTCAACTTTGACTTTGTCAACTTCTTTTTACCCCCAAATTCTTTCAACGCTTCACTTAGATGATTTCTCTTTGATTTACTCTTTGCTTTCTTAATCATTCTTTTGACATGGGAATCATATTCCCAATCCGGATGCATGTCATAATGTACCTCAACGTCATCAAGATGCTCTAACTCTAGCAAAGAGTCTTCATAATGATCATCTTGTTCAAGCCCCGGTTCTTCTAGCTTATGTTCCTCCATTTCGGCATTGTCGTGGTCGGTTTCATCTTCAATAACAACTGTGTCTACTACAACTTCCTCTTTGTGCTCAACCTTGAATTCTTGCTTGTTAATCGGATCTTGCCACTTCACCAGCTTTGCTTCATTCTGCTGTAAACGGTCTTCTTTACTCGAATATTTTGCCAGATATAACAGCTGCATGTTTATCAAATGCTAAATGCTGTCATTTTGTTGATCAAACTTGTCATTCATTTGATCTAACTTGTCATATAAGTTCCAAAAGTGATCAGTAGTAAGATTCTGAGGTCCGATTGTAACATTTACACCAGCTTCCGATCGAGTTCTCCCTCCACCAGCCATATTTGCAAATGAACAACAACTTCGATCTGGAATCAGCACATTCGCAGAGCACAATTTCGAAATCGCAGAAATGTAAAACTTGTTTCGTAACTCTTCAACAATCGGCTGCTTAATGAAGTTGTACTCCATTGATCGCACAACCCAATCCTTGCTATCGGTTCGTCGATCTTCAATGTTTATCAACCCTAACTGATAAACTTCGAGCAGAAGTTCGAACAAACCCTAACCTCGAACGAATTCTGACATCAACTTTTAGTCGAGTAATTCGACTTACACTTCTGAATTACGCTCGACCCTAATTCAAAATCAAGTCCTTAACACAATACTCAAGTGATCTTAATGAACGAAGTCGGATTTCAACTCTTACGGTTCTCAGTGCACTGTCAGAATTTTGCCTTCGCTGACAGATTTTTGCCTAAGCAATTCTCCCCTCAGTAACATATAATTCTTAGAATCAAACACATATTCTGATGAGTTCTTACCAAGTCTATGCTTAACAATGCAATTTCATCACAATTCAGCAACAAGAGCAGAATCGAATCGAATATGAACTCAACTTCAGAAAGCAGTTACCTCAAGCACAACTTCTGAATTGTAGAACCTGATTAAACCTCAATTCAGCTGGTTTCTGATCTTTTGATGATGATCATGGGCAATGTGGATCAATTAGCTCAATTTAAACTTCTATTTCAACCGATCAGCTGGATGATCGATCAAGTTAGCGAAGCATCAACTTCAGCAACTGCTACTTACTTCTTCGCTCAACTTCTGCAGCCAATGCTAATCGATTCTATTGAATTCAATTTGAATCAGCTTTAATGTTGATTGTACTCAACAATTACTGATGAATTGAACTTACTTCAATGCAATACGATCACTTTAATCCCAACCGAAAGCAATCTTCCCAGGCTTATGCAGTAACTGATGCAATACCACCAACCACTTCAAAAATTCAGATTTGAATTCTGATCCAAATCTGACTTAAATCAATATCAAACATTATTTTGTTGATTAATTGCAACATAATTAATCAGATTTTATAATTTTTTCTAGGATATGAGGTTGATTCGGAAGCCAAATCAAGGCTTTGATACCAATTGTTAAGGTTTCGAAGATTAGGCTCTTAAACCTTAACCTTGGTTGGGATAGTGGATGAGAAAGAATATTGAGCTTAGATGAGAAAGAAGGGAAAAGAGATGAGAAAATAGGGAAAGGAACCAAATGAGATCAGTTCATTGATTAGAGTTGTTGATTACAAGCTAGGACCTTCTATTTATACTTACATAATATGAGCTAATACATTGAATATAGCCACACAAGGACTAACCATCTTAAGCTAGGAACAACCTAGAAGCATCTAGAACATACTAACTAACATTTAAATCCTAATTATGGCGCCATAACAGCACTAATAGCCTAATACCCCCTGCTGCACTTTGCATACTGCAAGTTACCCACAGATTATTACAATGTAGCTAATACAATGCAACACTAAGACCCATACAATGCAACAACCAAAATAGCTACTAAGCACATGCATTATTGACTAACTAATCCAACTAACCAACAACTAATACCAATAACAACTAACAGCAGCAATAACTAACAGCAGTCCTCACAATTATGCAGCAGGACCTTCAGCTCGGCAACCAAATCAGCATAGCAGCAGCAACTCAGCCTTGTAACATTACACAACCCCAAATCTCAAATTCTCGGTTCATAACAGTATTATTCCCACGACAGGGTCATAGATCGATTTTCACATTCTTTCGTCGATAGATCCTCAAGGGTCATGTAGTTATTGGTGAGCTCTTCCCATAAAAACCTTTTAAGTCAAATCATGAGTTTACAATAATTTCTTTCACATTATCACAAGTATAAATTCCTTCAAAAATTCACATATTTCAACATCAAATCCTCGTATAAAGTAATATAATTCAAATTATAATAGTAGAAATCACACAATCCATCTAACATATGTGTACAATTCTACTTTAAAAAACTAATAAAACATTCAAAATATAAGTCTCACATATCAAATTATGTAAAGCAATTTTTTATATTTCATAAACAAGTAGAGAAAATGGTATACTTGCATTCAATATCTTCTAATCAAATATTCAGACTCCTATTATTAGCTTCAAAATCTATCAGGGGAGAGTAGTCGGGATTGAGAATTGAGGCTAGAGAGAGAGAGAGAGAGAGAGAGAGAGAGAGAGAGAGTCGTGCGGCAGAGAGAGGTTGGAAGAGGGGAAGAATAAGAAATTAGGGTTAGAATTCTCATCATTTTTGTATATATATACACTTATACATCCTTAGTATTAATAATGGACCCTTTTAAAATTAGCCCATTATTTTATTTATAACCTAGTCGAAATATTAGTCAGCTCTAATTGTATTATAATACATACCCAATTTATTTAGATCGGGTTTTATATATTATAATGTTTAGCTGAATTTAATTATCCCTTGTTTCACATATTATAATACTTAATCCAATTAATTAGCCTCAATTTTACTTATTATAATACCTAGTTTAATTTAATTAGATATTGGGTATTACAGTAAGTATTTCCGCAAACATGCAACCTATGCTCCAGCTATTGATAGCTGGTGTATACTGCAATAGTGGCATTCTACATATTCCATGTCTGAAAGTTAAAAAGATAGTAGTCCCCTTAGCACAGAATTATATTTTCAAGAAAGGTGATGTAATATCGTCCAACAAAGTAATTAACTAGGCTTTCCTAAGAAAACGAAGAGCAAGGAAAAAACAAAATGTACAACATAATTTTTTCCCCTTTAACCAAAAGACAACCAACTCCCCTGCGAACATTTTTTATCCATTACAAGAATAGAGGAAACTAAGGCCCTAGGACATATACACGCTACTGCTTTACGTATATATCAGATATCAAGTCTTCATACAATTGCTCATAGCATAGCTCCCCTTTCCATTTTGTCAAACACCACCACTAATCGCCAAAGAAGCAGATGATGGAACCATCGTAGAATAGTGTCAGGAGAGAAGCTTGTTAGAAGTCATAAAAGAAATTAAGACGACGATATGCAAAAATTGTAATTGAATTGACACACAAAGCTATTGTAAGCTTTTTTCCCCTCTTCAAGCCCCTTTTCTTTCCATATTTTTCACTTGTTACCTCTTAAAGTTCAATTAAGCATAAGATGTGAACTTGACACGACTCACCGACGGTGATGTCTTGAATAGGTATACTGCTACAATGGCTGGATCATGGAGCACTTCCGCCACTGCAATCTTTAACGAAAGTTAGAAAATTTTGATCATAACCAAAAAAACATTAATAAGAGTGGAAAGGAGGCAAACTCGCAACCTGTCAAATATATAGGTTTCCACGCAAATTATGAAATTCCAGAACAAATTTCTCTTCTCCATTTGATTGAATGAAGATAAGTGAAACGAAACTTAATTGGGACAGCTCAACTAAATGCTTAGGGTGCATTTTGTTCATCTTATTTCGACTTATCTTTTTTCATCTTATTTGTTTTAATAAGATCTGTTCATTTAAAATCTTTGTTGGCCCTAAAACCACTTATATTGAAAATTTGATGATACCAATCATTTAGAGAGTCATTGTGTTTAAATTGTTCTACTCTTATTTTCAAGTGACTCATAAGAAAGTTAGGAAAAATCAAGGCCAATCATGGTGATACCAAATTTTCTAAAACGATGAATCAAGGGGAAAAGAGATTAAAGTTAAAGAGATAATTTACCCAAATGGAAGAGAACGAGATTCGAGTCTAAGCACTTTAAGTCATTTATTTTTATTTTCTAGGACTAAGGATCGATATATATCAATTGAGTCAAAATCTTAATAAATTTGATTTTCAAATTAAATTTAAAAAATATTCAAGTCAAAATCTATGCCAATCTAGTTTGTCAGTAAAAAAAAACTTTTCAAGAGTGGCATTTTGAAAAGCATGATCAAATCAAATAAGATCAACTTTTAAATGGGTGAGTTTTTAGCTTAATTGAATGAATCAATCTTTAAGTGAGCAAAATGAAGGAAATTAATTTAAAAATTAAGCTAACATGATAATCAATCAATCAATTAATTTTGCTTAGCTAATATGGTAATCAATCAATCAAGCAAGCCAAATGGATGAAAATGTTCAAATCCACCTAAGTATGCTGAGTGTCAACACACAGACATGCAGTAGCCCTCTGAAGCTCCAGTGTGCCAACACACAACCTTAAAAAGGCTCCAAATAGCTACTTTTGACTTGATTTCTTCCCTAATCTTTTTTTCAACGAAGTCCTCTAGGCTCTCCTTTGCCGATAAATAGGGCTTGAATGCTTTGACTTAAATCATCCAACACTCTTTAAGCATTATGTTATGTTTCTTAATTGTTTCTTGATGTAATAAGGCATGAATTACTTGTATAAATTTGAATTGCTTATTTAGCGCCAAAGTTAGTCGTTGGCCAGTTGGTTGTAATTGGCGGGAATTGCTTAGTTTGTTAGGGAATTAATTTCATGTATCAAGTTCCCTATAAATAGGATTGATCCGGTGTAATTTTGGCTCATCCAATGAAATCAAACAATCTCTTTGAGATTTACATTCTTTTTCTCATCTAACTCTCTCTAATTTCTCATCCCCTTCCCTTCTTTCTCATCTCATATTCTCTTTATCCTATCTTATGTTTGTGATTCAATCACAAATGTAACAATTGGTATCAGAGCCTCTTTTGGCTTCCAATTCAAACGGATTTGATATCAATTATCCATGAAGTCAACCGAGGCAGCATTGAACTGTGGAGTTACCACCAGATCTGCAGCAGCTAAGGCAGCTACCGGATCTTCGTATGCTGATGTTGTTGGAGGCAATGATGCTGCTGGTCAGGAGGTTGTCACAAATGCGCAATTGGATAGTCAATTGAAGGTGATGTGTGCTCATTTGCTTGTTCAAATCAAGGAAGCTAATGCTGATACAATTCAGTAGATGCAGCAGCAATTGGATGTGAAGCTTGATCAACGGTCTCAGCAGGTTGAACTTATGGTCTCTAATCAGTTCACACGACAAGGACAAGAATTGGAGGAAAAGATTACCTTGAGGTTTGATCGAGAAATGCAGCAGTTGGAAGCAAAATTAGCTGAGATTCGTGAGCAATTCAGGAGGCCAAATCCTCCTATATTACCGGATCCATTAATACCAACAAGTGTGCTACAAGCTAATCCCTCATCGAGAGCTGAGACATTAAACCATGAGGGTGAGGCTGGAGCTCCAGCTAGAGCACAAGAAGCTGATATTACTGATAGGTAAGGGCGCAGTGAGCATGTACAATCTCAACCTTCAAACTTGAATGCGGTATCCGAGGGCCAATCTCAAGAAATGGAGCACACTTTCAGACCTCGAGAGGTAAATGCAGAACAGTTGGATAGGCCACCTGATTCTTAACGGCAGCAGCGATCAGGAAGTAATGAGGAGTCATCCAATAGCAGAAATAACAGCCATAGGAAACCTCGGGTGCAGGTCGATGCATTTGAAGGTAAACAACCTCATTCTTGGCTAAGGAGGTGCGAGCGTTATTTCCATTTCTAACACATTGATGAATCAGAAAAGGTGCAAATTACGGCTGTGTATTTGCTTGGGGATCATGAAGTGTGGTTTTATAGCTTGTTAAGAAGTAGACCTTCCATTACATGGAATGAATTTACAAGGGCTTTGTGTGCTCAATATAGTGATGAGGATGTTAGTGATATTGTGGATAAATTCAATAAGCTTAGGCCAGAAACGACTGTGAAGGATTACATGACTAGATTTGAGAATCTACGGGCAAGCATTGTAACTGAAATTGAGGCTTTTGAGTCCTACTATGTATCCGCTGTCATTAGTTTTTTGAAGCCTAAGTTGAAGAACTTGGTTAAAGCCATTGATCCCCCTGATTTGTCTGTGGCTTTTGCTAAAGCCAAGCTTTATGAAGCTACAGGATTGGCATCTAGTGAGGTTTCCAGGTCTCGTGGAAGCAACTCCCAACTGCAGCAAGGTAAGCCCAGATCCATCAGAACAGATGGCAGACAACAACAGAGGCTGTGTTATCGTTGCAATCAGTCTTATCAAATTAGTCATAAGTGTAATCCCAAGTACCTCATGTCTGCTGAAGGTACTAAGGTTGGGGAGGCCTCTGATGGTGAGGAAAGTGCAGAGAAAGGTACTGATTTAGATCAAGAAAGTGAGGTGAGCTTAGAAGATGCTGCAGTGGAAATTTCAGTTAAGGCCTTGATGGGTAATGGAGCTAATAGCACGATCCGCATTAAAGGAAATGCTGGAAAGAGGTCTATTATTATTCTCATTGATAGTGGGAGTACTCATAGCTTTGTAGATCCTACAGTGGTCAAGAAAGTAGGCCATGAAGTGATCAAAACACATCCTCTTGCTGTTACCGTGGCTGATGGGAAATCAGTTACTACTCAGAACAAATGCCAAGGTTTTTCTTGGGAGATGCAAGACCGCAAGTTCAGCTATGATTTTAGAATCCTTCCTTTGGGAGGGTGTGACATGGTGCTTGGGGTTGATTGGATGAGAACTTATAGTCTAGTATTATTTGATTATGCAAATCTCACGGTTTCCTTTGATGTAAAAGGCTCTAAAGTTACATTGCACGGCATAGCTGAACAAGCTCGAATACAAGTAATGAAGGGAAGTAATTTGAAGAAAGGCATTCAAGGTTGTGCATATCAGTGGGTTGGTCATCTATTTGCTGTTTCCTCTGCTGAATTGGTTGACATTATAGAACCAGAAGTGCAGGCCCTGCTTACAGAATTTGAGGATGTGTTCGAGGTGCCTAAATCCTTACCTCCTAAGAGAAGTTTGGATCATGTTATTCCTCTCAAAGAGGGTGCAGAACCGGTGAAGATAAGGCCTTATAGATACCCACACGCTCAGAGGACAGAGATTGAGAAGCAAATGGATGAATTGCTTAAGACTAACTTCATACAAGCCAGCCATAGCCCCTTTGCTTCTCCGGTCATCCTTGTCAAGAAGAAAGATGGCACGACTCGTATGTGTATTGATTATAGGCAACTCAACTCTATGACTGTGAAGGACAAGTTCCCTATACCAGCTATAGATGATTTGTTGGATGAATTATATGGAGCTCAAGTATTTTCCAAGCTGGATCTTCGGCAAGGATATCATCAGATTAGAGTGGGAGAGCATGATGTGTATAAGACTGCATTTCAGATACATCATGGACACTTTCAGTTTGTGGTCATGCCATTTGGCTTGACCAATGCACCAGCAACATTCCAGGCTCTTATGAATGATATCTTCAAACAATTTCTTAGGAAATTTGTATTGGTTTTCTTTGATGACATCCTCATTTACAGTGCATCGTTTGAGGAGCATTTGAAGCATTTGAGGGAGGTGTTTTCGGTCATGAGAAAGCATAGGTTGTATGCTAAGTTGGCCAAGTGTTCCTTTGCTCAAACTCACTTGGTATACCTTGGCCATGTGATCTCTCGCAAAGAAGTTGCTACCGATCCATCAAAAGTGCAGGCCATGAAGGAGTGGCCAGTCCCGGTTAATTTGAAGCAATTAAGGGGATTTCTGGGATTGACCCTGCTATTACCGCAAGTTTGTGGCTAATTATGGAGCCTTAGCTAAGCCTTTAACGGATCTGTTGAAGAAAGATTCCTTCAAGTGGTCGGATGAAGCTCAAAAGGCCTTTGATGCACTCAAAGCTGAAATGTGCAGAGCACCAGTTTTGGCATTGCCCAACTTCTCTTCAAGCTTTGTTTTAGAGACTGATGCGATTAGAAGTGGTATTGGGGCAGTGTTATCTCAAGGTGGAAGGCCTATAGCATACCTCAGCCAAGCCTTGAGTACCAAGCACCAAGCTCTTTCTACATATCAGAAGGAGTACCTTGCCATCTTGCTCGCGGTTGATAGCTGGAGGCATTACTTGGATGGGCATCACTTCCTCATTAAGACTGATCACCAAAGTCTTAAACACTTGCTAGAGCAGAAGATTGTCACAAGGATATAAAGAAAAGGGCTGATGAAGATGTTGGGGCTGAATTACGACATTGAATACAGAAAAGGAAGGGAGAACTGGGCTGCCGATGCACTGTCACGCATCTATAAGGACTATGAGCAGGGTTCCCTTGGGGCCGTTTCTATGATTTCTCCTGTTTGGATGGAAGAACTACATTAGTCCTATGAGAATGATTCCTTTGCAAGAATGTATAGCTGCTGCCATCATGGGTAAAGTGTGCAATTTGGTTGCTGGTGCAGAAATATCAGTGACCAGAAGCATTATCAGAATTCAGGGGAAATTGTATATAGGTACCTCGACTGATCTTAGACACCAAGTCATCAGTGCTGCTCATGATTCTTCGTGGGGAGGACACTCAGGCATCGAGGCGACATATCAGAGATTGAAGCTCCATTTCAGTTGGACCGGGATGAAGAAGGAAGTGGCTAACTGCAATGTTGCGAGGTTTGCCAACAAACTAAACTTGGTGATCATAGATACCAAGATCTTCTCCAGCCCCTGCTTGTTCCTGAGGGTACATGGTAACATATAAGCATGGATTTCATTGAAGGATTGCTTAAGGCCGAAGGGAAAGAGGTGATTTGGGGAATTGTTGATCGGTTCACCAAATTTGGGCACTTCATTGCATTGGCTCGACCTGTGACTGTTGAGAAGTTAGCTCGTGTGCTCCTAAACAATATCTACAAGCTCCATGGATTGCCCCAATCCATAATTTCTGATAGGGACAAGCTCTTTACAAGTCGGTTTTGGAAGGAATTGTTTGGCCTTTTGGGAACGACCTTAGCACTTAGCTCTTCTTACCACCCTCAAACTGAAGGTCAGACGGAGAGGGTCAACCACTGCATTGAGCAATACCTCAGAAGCATGGTGTTTACTCATCACAAGGTGTGGGGCAGATGGCTCTCATTGGCAGAATTTTGGTATAATACTCATTTCCATGCTTCAATCGGCACTACACCCTTCAAGGCATTGTATGGGTATGATCCTCCAAGTCCTTTGATGTTGCAAGGAGTTGGGGCAAGTGTGGCTGAAGTAAATGAGCTGGTGCACTAGAAGAAACAAATTATGCCGCAGCTGAAGCACAATCTCAGTGAATCCAGCCCGAATGAAGTGGTATGCTGATAGGAAGAGAGTTGATCGAAATTTTGAGGTAGGAGATATGGTATACTTAAAATTGCAGCCATATAAACAATCAACAGCAGCAGTGAGAAGGAATGTCAAGCTTTATGCCCGGTTTTTTGGACCTTACAAAGTGTTGGAGAGGATTGGCAAGGTGGCCTACAAATTGGAACTTCCACCCGACTCTTACATTCACCCGGTCTTTCATGAGTCACTACTCAAAAAGCAGGTTCAAGATGGTCAGAGGCCTTCCTCAGCTCCTCCATAGGTAGGCTCCAACGGGTCATTGATGTTGCAGTCGGCTGCAGTAATAGAAGTGATGCAAGCAGCTGGCAAAAACTAGAAGCTACGTGTTAGCTGGTGTAATTTGGATGAAGCCTTTACCACGTGGGAAGACAAGCGTTTTTTGTTGAGTCAATTTCCTTCTTTTCATTCTTGAGGACAAGAATGTTTTAAGGGGAGGGGATTGTTATATTTCTTAATTGTTTCTTGATGTAATAAGGAGTGGATTACTTGTATAAATTTGAATTGCTTATTTGGCACCAAATTTAGTTAGTCGTAGGCCGGTTGGTTGTAATTGGCTGGAATTGCTTAGTTTGTTAGGGAATTAATTTCATGTATCAAGTTCCCTATAAATAGGATTGATCCGGGGTAATTTTGGCTCATCCAATGAAATCAAACAATCTCTTTGAGATTTACATTCTTTTTCTGATCTAACTTTCTCTAATTTCTCATCCCCTTCCCTTTTTTCTCTTCTCATATTCTCTGTATCCTATCTTACGTTTGTGATTCAATCACAAACGTAACGGATTATTTGATAAATTGCTCTTGTTCTCTTGCGCTTTAAGGATTTGATTTCGAGTTTTTTTTTTTTAGTCATCACTAGTTTTCATTATTGTTGATAATTGGACTTAATTGTCATATATTTAGCTTTGCCTGTGCTTAATCCATTGTTAGTTCACTATCGAAAGAGTGAAGAGTCCCATTGCTTTAATTCTTCCATTGCTTTATTTAAATTATTTACTGTAAAGGTTGGATCCTAAGCTTGGTTTCAAAAAGGATTATCAAGCTTAGTTAAAGGCTCAAGTGACGAAGATTAGTCACTTGAGGAGTGGACTAGCTTTCGGTTTAAAAGTGAATCGCTACAAAAATTTTTGTGCATCGTTTTATTCTTGCCTTAATCTTTTTCATTTCATATTCATTGTCTAGCTTTGAAATTAATTTTGGGTTCTTAAAGTTTAATTTTTCACTTATAACGAAGAATCTAATTCACTCCTCCCCCCTCCTTCGGTTGCTTCTTGGGCGTTCAATTGGTATCAGAGCTAGTACTCTTTTTTAATCTAACAATCTTAGAATGATCCTACGGCAGCATTCACTCCTATCTTGGCCGAGGGTCATTTGACCGACAAGCCTCCTCTTTTTGGTGGAGAAAATGTCTCTATTGAAAGCTTAAAATAAGACTTTATATTAAATCAATTGATTTTGATTTATGGCTTATAATAAAAAACGGTGATAATGTATATTAAGAGAAATAAGGTGAGAAAACTATTGAAAAAGAAGAAAATAAGCTTATGTAAGATGATAAAGAAAAACTTACAAAAAATGCAAAAGCTCATTATCAACTATTATGTGTTATTGCCTCAAATGTCTTTAATCACATGTTAGGGTATCAATTGGCAAAAGATATTTGAGACAAGCTAGAGGTCACCTATGAAGGTAAAAATCAAGTAAAGTCATCAAAAATAAACATTTTGGTAAGATCCTATGAGCTTTTTAAAATGAAACCAAAGGAATCAATAAAAGAAATCTATACTAGATTTTCCGACATTGCTAACAAAACTCCAAGCTCTTGGAAAAATATATTCAAATGACGAGTCAGTCAGTAAAATACTTAGATGTCTTCATATTTCATGCAAGGCAAGATTACCATTATTTGAGATGCTCATAACCTCTTCACCTATGAACTTGATTAAGTAATTGAAAATCTTGTGACTTATGAGATTGTAAAGAATTTAAGAAGGAAGAAACACAAAAGAAATGTAAAGACATAGCATTAAGTCATCTCTAAGTGATGAAAGTGATGAAAACATAAAAGTATTACAAAGGTCATGAAAAGAAAAGGTTTGAGAAAAATTTTAAAAAAGGTTCATCTTCCTCCAAAGATGAACCAACTTGCTGTAAGTGTGGAAAAAATCAAACATCTCAAGAGGGATTGTCTCAAGCTAAAAAATAAGAAGTCCTTCAATCAATTCGAAAAGAAAGACAAAAAGGAAGAGCGAATAAAACCTTTGCAGCTTGGGGAGATAGCGATGATGATTCCGATGAAGAAAGTAAAGATGAAATAGCCAACTTGTGTCTCATGGGCATTAACGATGATAGCACGAAGAGGATGAGATGGCTGATCTATCCTACAATGAACGTCTTATTGATTTTCATGATTTGTATGAGAAATATAAAAATTAAAAAAAATGACACAACGCTTTCATAAAAGGTCTTAAAAAGACAGGATATGAAAAAGGTTTAAAACGATATTTATTGTTTAAACTTGAAAATGAATCACAAAGGAAAAAGAACAAATCTTTAATTGATGAAATAACCAATAAAAAATAATCTCTGGAAGAAATACTCCATATTTTAAAGGAAAATGACAAAGGAAAATCTAAGGAAGATGAATCACTCTTGAAGGAGAATGAGTCTTTAAATGAAAGAGTGGAATAACTTTCGAAAATCTCAAACAAAATTTTCAAAGGGTCAGAAATAATAGGCAAAATTCTCTCATCTTAGAAACTGATCTATTATAAAGAAGAAATTTGTTATAATAGAAATGTTCAAAAGAAATTTTGAATGTTCTTTTTGTTAAAGCCTATTCATCTCTAACAAACTTTATAGGATGCAACTATTGTGGTAACTATGGGCATATCGTGTATTAATGTCCTTTCAAAAGGAAGTTGAGAAAAATAAGATGACTTGGGTCCCAAAAGGATCTTGAACACCTAATGTATAGGCAAACAATAAAAGACCCAAGGAAATTTAGGTACCTAAGAGCATTTAAATTGTGATAGTTGCATGGCAAAAACCAAAAAGAGTACTTAAATAGTAGTTGCTCAAGACATTTGATTGGAGATAAATCTAAATTCACTTCACTAATGCTAAGAAAAGAAAATGTCACTTCAAGCGACAACAAGAAAGAAAAAATAATCGGTATTGGTAATATTGCTTCGGACTCTTCTACATGCATTGAAGATGTCTTACTTGTTGAAGGTCTTGAGCATAATCTGGTAAGTATTAGTCAATTATGTGATAAAGGCTATTGTGTGAAACTTTGAATTATCTATATGCATAGTTAAATATGCTAAAACAAATAAACTTGCTTGTTGGTCTACAATGTGAAAATGTGTATACGATTGCTCTTGATTGTGTAGATTCATTGAAGTGCTTTAGTGCCTTAGATAAAAATGATCCTTCGATTTGAATAGAAGACTTGGACATGCTAGTATGGACTTGATCTCAAAACTTTCAAAAAATAATCTTGTTAGAGAATTGCCAAAGATAAAAATTGAAAAAGATCATATTTGTGATGTATGTCAATATGGCAAACAGACTAGATCTTCATTCAAACCCAAAAATGTAGTTTCAATATCAAGGCATCTTGGACTCTTAAATATAGACTTGTTTGGTCATACTTGTCATTTAAGCCTTGGTGGAAAGTGAAATGGACTTGTAATTGTTAACGATTACTCCTATTTTACTTGGCGCCTATCCCTTTCCAATAAGAGTGAAGCATTTGATAAACTTGAAAAGTTTTGCAAAAAGATGCAAAATGAAAATGATTTGAAAATTATTTCAGTTGGAAGTGATCATGGAAAGGAATTTAAAAATGATGTATTTGAGAATTACTATGATTACTTTGGAAATGACCATTATTTTTCAGCATCTAGAACTCCTTAACAAAATAGAGCGGTCAAAAGGAAAAGTAGAACTCTTGAAGAGATGGCAAGACCCATGCTTTGCAAAAATAATTTGCTAAAATCATTTTAGGCCGAAGCCGTTAACACTGCTTGCTACATCTTAAATTAAGATCTAATATAGCCAATTTTAAAGAAAACACCCTATGAACTTTATAAAGGTAGAAAATCAAACAATGCATACTTCAAACCCCTTGGGTGAAAATGCTTCATTCACAACAATTGGAAAACAAATCTTGGCAAATTTGACACAAGTAGATGAAGGTACTTTATTGGATATTCCCTAAGTAGCAAAGCATACAGAGCCAACGATAAAAAGACAAAGGTTATGGAAGAGTCTATACATGTGGTTTTGGTGAAACTAGTGACTTATCCTTTAAAATTCCTTGTGATGATGATGATATTGTAATCAAACCAATAAATAACACACCCTTATTTGACGAGGAAGAAAATGGATGAAATCGAAGCTCCAATGGATGAGCTGAAAGGAAATAACCAAAAATGTAGAATCCAAAGGGGAAGACTTGCCACGAGATTGAAATTCTTAAAGGATCACCCAACAAGTCAAATCATTGGTGATCCCTTTTGAGGTGTAAGAACAAGGCATGCATTGACCAAATATTTTCATCCAGCCGTATTCATCCAAGAACACAGAAGAAGCTCTTAATGATGCAAATTGGACAATGGCAATGGAGGAAGATCTAAATCAATTCAAGATAAATGATGTTTGAGAACTTGTGGATATACCTCAAGATCATCAAGTCATCGGTATCAAGTGGGTCTACCACAATAAGAAAGATGGGGAAGGCAACATGGTTAGAAACAAGGCAAGGTTAGTAGCTAAAGGCTATAACCAAGAGAAAGGTATAGACTATTAGGAAACCTTTACCCCCATTGCTAGATTAGATGCTATTAGACCCTTATGTACATTTGCTTCATTTAAAAATTTCAAACTTTTTTAAATGGATGTAAAAAGTTCATTTTTAAATGGTTTTATTGAAGAACAATTTTTTGTTAAACAACCACCAAGATTTGAGGATGACAAATTTTTCAAACATATTTTTAAACTCAAAAAGGCTCTCTATGAATTGAAACAAGTTCCTAGAGCTTGGTATGAGAGATTGAGTTCCTTTTTAATGCAAAATGAATTTTCAAGAGGAAAGGTTGACGCTACACTTTTTGTCAAACACTCTTGAAATGATATTCTTATTGTGTAAATTTATGTTGATGATATAGTGTTTGGAGCTACTAATCCATCTCTTTATGAAGAATTTGCAAATTTTTTGAGTAGGGAATTTGAAATGAGTATGATAGGAGGACTCAATTACTTCCTTAGATTTCCAATAAAGCAAGGCAAGGAAAGAATTTGCATCAACCAAGCCAAGTACTTCAAGGAAATCTTGAAGAAATTTGGCATGAAAAATCCCAAGGCAACCGCAATCCCAATGAGCTCAACTCTAAAACTAGATATAGATGAGCAAGGAAAAAAAGGGGGATCAAAAGCTGTATAGAGGTATGATTGAAGCCATTCTTTACCTTACCGCTAGCAGGCTCGACATTTTTTTTTAGTGTATACTTACATGCTAGATTTCAAGTATGTCCTAAGGAATATCATTTGTGTACCGTAAAAAGAATATTTTGAAACCTAGTTGGTACTCCCACTCTGGCTTATTTTACCCTCAATGCGATTTTCTTGATCTAGTTGGATATAGTGATGTGGATTTTTGGGGTCACAAAGTGGATCGAAAATCGACTAGTGGCACTTGTCAATTTCTTGGTCACGCTTTGGTGCCATGGTTTAGCAAAAAGCAAAACTCCGTTGCTTTATTCACTACTGAGGTCGAACATGTAGCATATGGAAGTTGTTGTGTTAATGCATCAATTAAATGACTATGGCATTCATATTGACCATGCTCCCATAATGTGCGATAACACTAGTGCTATTTGCTTAACTAAAAATCCGGTTTAATATTCTAGAACAAAGCATATTAAGGTTAGACATCATTTCATTCATGATCATGTACTTAAAGGAGATGTTATTGTGAAATTTGTTCCCACTAATGATCAATTATACTAAACCTCTAGGTGAAGAAATCTTTTGTAATATTAGAACTAGAATTGGCTTGTGCAATTTGACTACTTGACTTTGATTACTTGCATTCAACATTGAGTTTTAGTACTCAATATAAAAGAGCTTCAATTATTCTTATCCAACTGATGAATATAGGAACTTGGACTCATTTTTCAAAAAAAAAAAAAAAAAAATTCCCGAAACAAAAAATTCTTTTTCACACACAGAAAAACAAAGTCATGCTTTGTCATTTATATGTCAAAACAAAGGATTTGTATGTCAACACACGAAGATATAGTGAGTACTCTGTTTCTGTGTGTCGACACACAGAGGCAAGTCACAGTTCTGCAGTAGTGCAGCTACCTGACTTTTTTTTTCACCTCTTGCTTCACATTTTCACCACTTTATTCCATCTTCACTCTTTCATCTCTCCCTCTCTCACAAACCGTAATCTCTCTCTTTCAAAAATTCTCAAAATTCTTTCAAATTAATCAATTTTCCCAAATATTTATGGAATGTTTACCAAAAATCAAGTTTCTATCAACATTTTAACATCAAAACCTTCGACTTTTATCAAAAGTTCTTCCTCTTCACAAACCCTAACCTAAAAACAAACCATCAATAGATTTTCTCAAATTTGTTTGTTCTTCTTCACTTTCCTTGATTTCCAAGCAAAATATCATCTATTTTTACCAACATTTCATTCTCTTTAACAAGACTTATGCAAATATCAAAATTTCATCTTTTTCTACCAAACCCTAACCCCAGCCATGAAATTTTCCCTATTTTTTTTTTCCCCAAAACCATAAGTCATGAATCGTACAAAGAGATTGGAAACTAATTCCAAGAAAAGGTTCGGAAATGGAAAAGGTGCTTCTTATTCCCGGGGTCCTCATTTGGCAAATTCCTCTAACCCCTTCTTCAAAGAGGAAATGTTATTTGGTAGATTCATAGATTGGACTTGGATTAGGAGAAACAACTTGCGGGAACTATTTACCTTCTTTTTTAAGGAGTACGTTGGTTTGAAATTTTTTGTATAAGGGAATCGGTATACATAGATTTAGTATGCGAATTTTACTTCAATCTTAAAATTCATAGTTCTACTCTCCTTGAATTATCCTCAAAAGTTTTTGGCCAAGTAATTAAAATCCATGAATCTTATATAAATGATTTGCTTGGTTTTATTTTTGATGAAGGAGAAAATTTTGTTTTTCCTTAGGAATTCCACCAATTCCCGCTTCCCGAATCTCACCGCAACTCTTTACTTAAACAAGCTTGAGGTGAAATACCACTTTCTAAACCATAGAAATCATACTCAAATGATTTAGGAAGGGTTCTTAAATTAGCGCACAAATTGATTTGTGTGAACTTCACTCCAAGATTGGGTGACTTCGACTCAGTCTCAAACTTGCGCCGATTCCTTTTATCTTGACTCCTAAATGGGAAAAAAATTAATCTTGGGGATTAGTATTAAAATTCATGTCTCATATCCATTCTCGAAAGATTAATCTTGCTCATGGCAAGCTTTTTACCTGTGTTTTCCAACGCACTTAAAATAGATCAATTTTTTTTTTTAAACCCTATTCTGTATCAAGATGACTCTATTGAGACATCTTTAAAAAGATGGATTTTGAACTTAGAGAAAACGAATGGGTAAAGAAACAAAAAGGAGGTAGGAGAATAGAAGAAATAGATGAAGATAGAGATGAAGAAGAGGAAACGTTTGATGGAGGGGATGGGGTTAATGAGGAAGAATCTCAATAAGGACCTCCGAAAAGAATGAGTGTAAGTGAACGACTCGCATCTTTGGAAGAACAAATGTCTTTCCTTACAAGAACAACATTCATTCTTACACTCAAATCTTGAAGTGTTCCGCAAGGAAAGACAATCCACACTTCAGAAGATTTTAGACTTTCTCTCGTGTAAACAAGGGCCCCCAACTCTTTAGACTTCTTTTTTTTCTTTCAAAAATTTGGAGCTACATTTTTCATTATTGTACAACATTCTACTTGAAGTGATGCAATGTTATGACTATTTGAGAATGTCAATCAGTTCCTTGTGTTTATATATGCTCTTATTGCCGCTTTATCTATCTCCTTATCTTGTGCTTTTTATTGATGACAAATGGGGAGAAAAATTGATGTGTAGGTGTATAGTGATTCATGCGTAGTTGTATTTGATTGAGAAATGTTAAACTAATGATGATGTTAACCTATTGAATGTACGATCCCTACAATTCATCAACATAGGGGGAGACAATTAAGTTTGAACTTTTAACATGTTGACTTGATACAATGCGAGAAACTGTATGATTAGAATGGTCAATATTTTGTTATGATTCCTTAAGTTTTTAGTTGGCAATGATCTTGTATCTCGTGAGTTGCATTTGAGTTGTTTTACAAAGTGCTCACATATTAGTTGGCAGGCCACTTTGGCACCATGAGTCGGTTAGGGGTCAAGGCAAGTTAATTGTGGCGGCTAATTTGTATTTTGGGTCCAGATTTAGTTAGGAGTCGGTTATTGCTTGGGTCTTGATTCAATGTACTAGATCACGTATAAATAAGTGCAAGTCATGCGATCTCATCATCCAATCAATACAAAATCAGATTTCCTTTGGAAATTCTCTCTCTATTTCTCATCTCCTTCGCTGTTTCTCATCCCTTTCACTCTCTTCTAACCTTAACTCTCTCTCTTCTACAAGGTTAACTTTCAATCTTTGAATTGAAAGCTAACAATTGGTATCAGAGCCGGTTCAAGCAATCAATTGATTGATTGAAGCTGGCAAAACAAAAGAAAAACAATCAAAACATGGGTGATGGAGTGAGGACTCGATCGGGGAGCTGGAGGAGCCAATGTAGCTGCGGTTGCCAGTCCTAAGGTGACTTATGCTGCGATTGCTAGCCCAAATGCTACAGCCGGACCTCTGTACCTCACTACTGATCATTTTCAAATCATACAAAGCACGCCTTGATGATTTGCCTAAGCTTCAACAGCAAATTGATCAAATTTTAAAAATGCAGTAGTTATTCCTAGAAAGAGATTCTAATAAAGAAAATCGGTTGTAGCAAATTGAGGCTAGCTTGTGAATTTGCAGGATTAGGTGAATAAGCAAGGAGAATCATTGGTTCATGTGATCCTTAAGCCTGCTAGCCAGATTCTTCCACCTACTGAAGTTGTTCAACCATAGGTGGACACTAGCTGAATTGAAGGCTTAGCAAGGAATCGCGATAAATCTCCAATGATTCAACCAGAGGCCGGACCTTCAATTCACATCAGATCAGAGGTTGAACGACCTCTAGAGGTTGAGATTACTGTAGAGAATCAGGATCGAGCCACAGACCAAGCTCATTGCAGATTGGATAGCTTGAATTCAAATCAGAACTCTAGGCTTCCTAATTCTGTTTTTCACCATAGAAATGCAGTTGATGACTTTGTACATCAAGATAGACCTCCTGATCAGCATTTTCAGCAAAGATCAGTGAGTAATGATGCGTCATCTGGAGGCACGAGTAGTTCTCACTAGCAGCCAAGAGTGGAAATCGAGCCTTTTGATGGTAAACAATCGGAGTCATGGTTGACAAGGTGTGATCGGTACTTTCAATATTACAACATAAGTGAAGCTGAAAAAGTTGAGCTAGCTGCAGTACATTTACATGGATATCATGTGGTGTGGTATTATAGTTTGTTGAAGAGCAAACCTAACCTTTCTTGGGGCCAATTCGTGGAAGAATTGTGTGAACAATATGGAGAAGAGGAGATTAGTGATGTTGTGGACAGTTTTAATAAAGTATTCAAACCTCTACCGTGAGGGAATACATGATCAGATTTGAGAATCTAAGAGCTAACTTGCTATTAATGATATCCATCTCCCTGAAGGACTCAAAGGCATATTATGTCTCTTGTTTCGTTAGTGGTTTGAAGCCTAGGATCAAGAATATGGTGAAGGCCATTGGTCCTAAGACATTGTCTAATGCTTATAACAAGGCTAAGTTGATTGAAGCTACTCTTGCAACTTCAAGTGATAAGAGTAAGCTTAAGGGCAGTAGCTTCAGACCTCAGCACAAGGATGCATCAAGCTCCAGATTTAAGCGTGCTGTTGACAAGAGCTTAGTGAGGCTATGTTACCATTGCAACCAGCCTTATCAGCCTGGCCATAGATGCAAATCCCAAGCCTTAATGTCCACAAGAGGAACCCATGCAAGAGGTGATTCTAACAGCGAAGATTCAGAAGCAGAGGAAGACAGTTATGAGCATTCTTCACAAGATGAATTGTTGGAAGATGAAGTTGAGATTTCCATGAAGGCTTTGACTGGGAGTGGAGCACACAATACGATTCGTATCAAAGGAAAGGCTGGTAAAACTTCCATTATTATTCTTATTGATAGCGGGTGCACGTATAGCTTTGTTGACCCAAAATTGATAAAGAAAGTGAAGCATGAGGTGACTAAAACTCATCCATTGGCGGTTATGGTGGCCGATGGCAATTCCATAAATACTCAAAACAAGTGCCAAGCTTTTCCGTGGGCTATGCAAGATCACCAATTCACCTTTGATTTTAGAGTTCTTCCTTTAGGAGGTTGCGGTATGGTTTTAGGGGTAGATTGGATGAGATCATTCAATCCGGGGGTGTTTGATTTTGATAAAATGACAGTTGCATTTGAGGTTCATGGCACTAAGATTTCTTTGCAACGTATTTCAGAAGAAGCTTAGCTTCGATTGATTGATGGCAGATGCTTAAAAGGAGGATTCAAGAAGAAGGCAATTCAATGGCTTGGATGATTGTTTGTAATCTCACCTATGGAACTGCAGCAGGACATTCAGCAAGAGGTTCAAGCCTCAGTTGAAGAGTTTGAAGATGTTTTTGAGCAGCCAAAGAGCCTTCCTCCTCAAAGGACTGTGGACCATGCCATACCACTCCGAGCAAATGTCGATCCAGTTAAAATTAGACCTTACCGGTATGCTCATGCCCAAAAATCAGAAATTGAGAGACAAGTTGATGAGTTGCTACACATGAGCTTCATTAGGCTCAGCCATAGTCCCTTTGCCTTTCCTGTGATCCATGTGAAGAAGAAGGACGGGACGGCTAGTATGTGCAATGATGATCGTCAGTTGAATTTCTTTGCAGTGAAAGATAAGTTTCCTATTCTCGTTATATATGACCTGCTTGATGAGTTATATGGAGCACGTTTCTTCTCTAAGCTTGATTTGAGATAGGGATACCATCAAATCAGAGTTCTTGAGCCGGATATATATAAGACCACTTTTTAGACTCACCACGAGCATTTCGAGTTTGTTTTTATGCCCTTTGGCTTAACAAATGCTCCGGCCACCTATCAAGCTGTAATGAATGACATTTTCAAGCCTTTCTTGACGAGATTAGTGCTAAACTTCTTCGATGACATATTGATTTATAGCTCTTGTTATGAGGATCATCTCATCCACCTTGGAGAAGTCTTTGTGGTGATGCGGCAGCACAAGATCTTTGCCAAGCTAAGACTATGTCGAGTACTTGGGCCATGTAATTTCTCATGAAGGAGTGTCCACGGATCCTGCTAAGGTCCAAGCAATGCAAGATTGGCTAATTCCAATAACCTTGAAGCAATTGAGGGGATTCTTGGGTTTGACCGAATATTATAGAAAGTTTAATAGAGGTTATGGATCCATTGCAAAACCTTTAACTGAGCTCTTAAAGAAAGATGCTTTCTTGTGGTTAGAGAGGGCTCAAGCTGCTTTTGAGGCTCTCAAGTTAGCCAAGTGTGCAACACCGGTATTGGTAATGCCAAATTTTGCAGAAAACTTCGTGTTGGAGACAGATGCAAGTGGGTCTGGTGTTGGGGCTGTTCTTTCTCAACAAGGAAGGCCTATTGCTTATTTGAGCCAAGCACTTAGTCCCAAGCATCAAGCCATGTCAACTTATGAGAAGGAATACTTAGCAATTCTAGCCGTTGAGAAATGGAGGCATTACTTGGATGGTCTAAGTTCATCATTCGAACGGATCATCAAAGCCTCAAGCACCTTCTTGAGCAAACGATTGCGACAAGAATTCAAAGAAAGGGCCTAATGAAGTTGTTTGGCCTGGATTATGCCATTGAATATATAAGAGGTAAGGAGATTGCTGCAGCAAATGCTTTATCCAGGAAGTTTAAGGATGCTGAAAATGGTTGTGTAGTGCAGTATTGGTGGTGTTACCTTCATGGATAGATGAAGTTTAAAAGTCATATGAGGGTGATCCATTTGCTCAAGAATGTGCGGCAGCTAGCCTTGTAAAAAATGCAGAAAAACACCACAGCGAAGCAGATATTTTAGTAAAGAAAGGCTTGATCAGATTACAGAACAGATTATACATTGGTTCTGCGACAGAATTGAGGAACCAGATTCTTCAAGCCTCACACGATTCAGCTTGGGGAGGACATGCTGGTGTAGATGGCACTTATCAAAGGGTTAAAGCCTATTTTAGCTGGCCAAGCTTGAAGAAGACAGTGAGTGACTATGTGAAGGCATGTGAAGTGTGTTAACAAACCAAATTGGGGGATCATCGATACAAGGGACTTCTTCAGCCTCTTCCCATTTCGGATGGAGCTTGGATCAATATTAGCATGGATTTTATTAAGGGGTTACCAAGGTCTGATAGCAAGGAAGTCATATGGGTGGTAGTGGATCGTTTCACCAAATATAGCCACTTCATTGCTCTCACATAACCTGTTACTGCAGAAAGATTAGCAAAGATCTTCCTTGGCAACATATATAAGTTACATGGATTGCTCCAATCCATTGTTTCTGATCGGGACAAGATCTTTACAAGCCATTTTTGGAGGGCGTTGTTCAAGTTGTTGGGCACTACATTGGCGCTTAGTTCATCTTATCATCCATAAACGAATGGACAAACCGAATGTGTTAACGAATGTATTAAGCAGTATCTTTGAAGCATGGTTTTCTCTCAGCCTAGAGAATGGAACCGATGGCTCTCTTTAGCTGAATATTGGTTCAACACTCATGTACAGGCATCTATTGTTGCAGCAGCCCATGCCAATAGAATCTGCAGCCACTGAATACTTGCAGTGGAGGAAGCAAATGATGCAACTTCTCGAAGATAATCTTCTCCAAGCTTAAGCAAGGATGAAATTCTATGCCGATAAAAAGAGGGTAAACAAAATTATGAAGTTGGAGATATGATCTACCTCAAATTACAATCTTATAGACAGTCTTCTTTAGCTGTCAGGAAGCATGTCAAGCTAAATGCTCATTTCTTTAGCCCATACAAGATTTAGGAGAAAATTGGCAAGGTTGCATACAAACTCGATTTACCCCCACATTCAAACATTCACCCGGTATTCCATGTATCTTTACTTAAAAAGCAGGTGAAGAGTGGAGCTAAGCACTCAAAGGGAACCACTAGAAGTTGGCAGAAATGGAGCCTTACTGCTGCAACCGACTGCTGTTAGGGGAAGAAGAAAAATGCCGACTGAACAAGGAGCTTCATAAGAAGTATTGGTGCAATGGTGTAACTTGGATTAGAGCTTTGCTACTTGGAAGAACCTCATATTCTTGAAGAGTTAATTTCCTAGTTTCTCTCCTTAAGGTCAAGGAGCTTCTTAAGGGGGAGGGAATATTATGATTCCTTAAGTTTTTAGTAGGCAATGATCTTGTATCTCGTGAGTTGCTTTTGAGTTGTTTTGCAAAGTGTTCAAATATTAGTTGGTAGGCCATTTATGCCCCATGAGTCGGTTAGGGGTCAAGGTAAGTCAATTGTGGTGGCTAATTTGTATTTTGGCGCCAGATTTAGTTAGGAGCCAGTTATTGCTTAAGTGTTGATTTAATGTACAAGATCACATATAAATAAGCTCAAGTCAGGTAATCTCATCATCCAATCAATACAAAATCAGATTTCCTTTGGAAATTCTCTCTCTATTTCTCATCTCCTTCTCTATTTCTCATTCCCTTCACTCTCTTCGTACCTTAACTCCCTCTCTTCTACAAGGTTAACTTTTAATCTTTGAATTGAAAGCCAACATATTTTTTATAATGAATACTGTACGTCAACTTTTGTTTTTCCAAGAGAAAATACTAAATGTTTGTCATCATGAAATGGGGGAGATTGGGCCTCAAGCTATTTATATTATAATTTTGATGATAACAATCATTTAGTAAGTTATTGTGTTAGAATTGTTTTAACCTTGTTTCTAAGTGACTCATAAGAAAGCTAGAAAAATCAAGGCTAATCATGTTGATACCAAGCTTTCCATGACGATGAATCAAGAGGAAAAGATATCAAATTTTAGGAGATGATTCATCCAAATTGAAGAGAATGATATCCTAATCCAAGAGTTTTAAGTCATTTATTTTTTATTTCTTAGGACTTAGAATCAAGACATATCAATTGAGTCAAAATCTCAGTATTGATATGTGATGTTCTAATAAAAATATTTTTGAAGTTTGATTCTAAATTTTATTTGAAGAATATTCAAGTCAAAATTTAAGAGAATCTAGTTTATCAATAGAAAAATATTTTTCAAGGATGATCTTTTGAAAAGCATAATCTGATCAAACAAGATCGAATTTTAAATGGGTGAGTTTTTTGCTTAATTAAATGTATCAGCCTTTGAATGAGCACAATCAAGAAAAATAACTGAAAAATTAAGTTATATGGTAATCAATTAATCAATTAATTTTGCTTAGCTGATATGGTAATCAATTAATCAATCAAGCTAAATGGTCAAAAACGATCAAATCCACCCAGGCATGCTGAGTGTCATCACACAGAAGGCATGTATCGACACACAGACATGCCGTAGCCTTTTGGAGTTGGTGTGTGTCGACACACAGCCTCAAAAAGGCTCCAAATAGCTACTTTTGAATTGATTTCTTTCCTAATCTTTTTTCCATCATTTTGAAAGTCCCCTATTCTGTCATTTCCCTATAAACAGGGCTTGAATGCTTTGGTTAAAATCATCCAACACTCTTTAAGCAATCTTTGATAAAAGGCTCTTATTCTCTTGCGCTTTAACAGTTTAATTTCGAGTTTTGTTTAGGTTTTCTTAAGCATCATTAGTTCTCTTTATTGTTGATTATTGAGCATAATTGGCATATCTTTAGCTTTGGCAAAGCTTAATATATTGTCAGTTCAATCTTGAAAGAGTGAAGAGTCTCATTGCTTTAGTTCTTCCCTTGCTTTATTTCAATTATTTATTGTAAAAGTTCGATCCTGAGCTTGCGGTTGCAAAGGGATTGGTTGTAAAAGTTGGGTCTTGAACCTATGTACAAAGAGACCAGTTGTAAAGATTTGATCCTGGGCTTGGTTTTAAAAAGAATCATCAAGCTTTGTTAAAAGCTTAAGTGACGAAGAGTAGTCACTTGACGAGTGGACTAGCTTTCGGTTTGAAAGTGAACCACTATAAAAATCTTTGTGCATCGATTTGTTTTTGCCCTTATCTTTTTCATTTCATATTCATTGTCTAGCTTTCTATTTAATTTTTGGTTGCTAAAGTTTAATTTTTCACTTATAATGAAAGGGCCTAATTCACCTTCCTTCTTATGTTGCTATTTGCGCCTTCAATCTTTACCTTTTTAGGGTGAACTATTTGGTTGTGTAGTGAACAAATATCTTTTTAACATAATAAGATACTTGGTTACATTTTGAAAAGAACTTGTCTAATATAATTAGAAAAGGGGAGTTAATAATATAAATCTACTAAAAATAGAAGTTAGGAGATAATCATAATAATGAGTGGTTATGGTAGTGGAGGATGGTGAGTGCAACACTACATGGGAGTAAAAGGGGTGGCGATAGATGCGTGTGGTGATGAAAAGTAAAAGTAGGTCATTGTGATAAAGATTAAATGCTAATATAGTCTTTTTATGATACAATTTGAAAATAAGTAGTGAAAAAGATCAATTTTTATATCCTTTTCTACTTAGATAAAACAACTTTTTTCATGTTCCTATTTAAGTTGTGAAAAAGACGTAAAAAGATTGCTTTTGTCAATCAAACACAAGCCTTGCCGTTAATTAGAGCTTTTTCACAACTGTAAGTTGTTACAAAATTAAATCAAACATAACTCTAAAAATATAACTGCTTAAGTAATTTTTGTTCAGGTAATAATATATTGAGTTGATTCAGAATTCAAATCTTAAGTTTTAACAAACAAAATTAGCTTTACAAGTTCACAAGCCAAAATAGCCGCCACTAATTATACATAAAAACTTGAAAAAAATTCACTTTTCTTTCTGTCTACTTACTGCTATGCTAGCTTATTTTGCAACAAGCTGCTTATTTATGCCACAATCATCTTACTTGGTTGCAGCTCTTGAAGCTAATCATCTTCGCACGTTAACTTAGAGCGACGCATGGTTATTCTTGCCACTAGCAATTTTTCATTCTTTCACTACATATAAACGCATCACTCTTACGAGAGGATGACATAGACTCATGAAACCTTTACGAAGTACACCATACTTCACCTAACCCACGCCCTCGACATGTAATCCATCCTCTGCCATTTACCATCTCATATCATGCTTGCTGCCCCTTTTGGCACATCACCATTCCCTACCCAACTGCCACGTCACGTCCTTCCTTCCATCCGCTTTCCCTATACAACAAACCCGGAGCCTACCTCGAGCCTTTCCCCTCCCCTATGTTAAGTGAATGCCACTTCACCAACAATTGTTGATCATCGAACCACTATTTCAAAGTACCATACGAAGCAGGGTCTAGGGAGATTGGTTGGCCTTTTGCTCCCATAGTTGTGTAGCCCACCTTAGCCAAGCGTGCCAAAATTGAGACAAGCAAACAGAGAAGTCCATTGATTGAATTCAAGGCCTTAATAAGGAGCCAATTTGTAGATGCCTCAAAATATTTCTGGAGCATTTTATTGGGTTCTTTCATGGAAGGCCTAATTGTCTTTTTTCCATTTTTCTTCTTTCTTCTTTTATTTTTTTTAACATTTTTGAAATTGGAACTAAATCGTTTCCTTTTTCTTTCATTTCAAAAAACCTCACATTTTCTCTCTTTTAAAAATAACTTCGGACTTTGTAAAGAGATTATAGAAAGAAAAATACATAAGGCTCAAGAACAAGACGGTAGCATAAAGTGGAGGACAGATGATCAAGTATTAGTCGACGAATGGATGGATTTGTTGATGAAAGCTATTGAATGTTGGTAGGAAAAGCGTGTTGGTAGACTATGGCGATCCTGATTTGAGCTCTAATACCAAAATTAATATAGCACAAAGCAAATTTATCTAATTTCTAAATCATCTAATAAACTCTTGGATCAACTTATTCAAAGGTCCCCTCATAAGGCCACAAGGGCTCTATTTGTAGTGTATGTACCTTGAATCTTCAAGGATACATGAAATCTCAAAGAAACCTAAATGTAATCTAATCAGGAAATAAAGATAATTGAAGCCAAATAAATCATAAAAGATAAACTAATGTCCATATAATGTAAAAGTTACAAATATATTTAAACTTATCTAATCGCATGTCCCATATTTTACGTTGTTTTTGTACTGTATAACTAAGCCAAAGTTAATTCTAGTTCTGGAAAGAAAGCATTCCATAATTTAAACATCATAACTATTTGGTTAGGTTTTTATTTATTGAAATGGCTTACCACACCCTTAACCTCCTAGATGTTGACACCATTAACCTCCTAGATGTTGATGGACATTATATGCCTCTAGCTTGTATGTGATGGACACTACGAGCCACATAAAATTGATAGCTAAGCCAAAAGATAATGTACCAGTGAAAATTATGTGTTGATACCAACAGTATCTTGCATTTATCCAAAAAAAGGAAAAAAAAAAAAAAAAAAAAATAACCCATAGTATTTAGCTACACTTTCAACAGCTGGAGCAATGAGAATAAACGACAACGCCAGATGAAAAAGGTTTACGCATAAAATATTTTTGTCTATAAAAGACAAAGTTACAATTCATAAACATCATTTTGTCAAGCATGCATAAGAAAGACAATGAAACAAAAATAAAATAAAACCAGCGTACCCTGGAGACAAAGGAGCCACAAAGCTCAGGAGCACGATACCATCTAGTTGCCACATAGTCCTTTATAAGATAAGTAGACAACATTAAGAATGAGGTTAAAAACCCCTGGAAGGAAGTCAGGGTGGAGTGTTCAAAAGAAAGAAGTCGGGGTGGGTTGATTTTCCATGATTATGATGCAGTGTATGATAGGAAATATGGGCTACGGGAAAGTTCAACGGCCTTCTTCTTAAATTTTATTAATGAAAACAAAAAAATTACAAAAAGGTGATAAAACTCGAATACCCACAGGTTGAGAAACGAGAGAAAAGATAAACAATTTTGAGATTTAATTGGAAAAACTAAACTAGACTAGGTCCTACGTCTTCCTTTATATAGAGGAAGAATAAAATTTAAATTCAAAAGTAAATTAATAAATCACCCAAATCGGATAAAAATCGAATCTTTCCTAACTAAGCTCGAAATCTTGCCAAAACTGCCCCTTGATTGTCGTGAAGATTGAAATGGCCGAGATCCACCGAGATTCACGCGTTTGACAGATATCACAAGCTAGCTTGGAGGTACCGCCACGCTGCACTTCAACCCAGTGTCGCCAAGTTGTCCCTTACACTCGTTAACGCCAAGTCTTTGTTAGCTTCCAATCAAAAATTGAAAGGCTAACCTTGTAGAAGAAGAGTTTAGGTGAGAAGAGAGTGAAAGGGGATGAAAAAATAGAGAAGGGAGATGAGAATTAGAGAAAATTTCAAAGGAAATCTGATTTTTATTTTTTTGGATGCTTGAATTACATGCTTAGGCCCCTTTTTATACACATTTGAGTACATAGCATCAAGACACATTCACTAACAACAATTCCCGCCTAAAAAACTAGTAATTTGAACCTGGCAACTGATTTTCCCGCAAAAACCTGCAGCAGCACCCAACACACCTCCTCATATGACCCATTAACAGCTTTTGGTACCTAAATTTCTACCCAACCGAGATTTAAAATGTAATACCTTAACGAAGAAACACTAATCAAGTATTACAACTAAAGAAATTACAATTAAAATGTATCAATTCATAACAGTCTTGTCCTATTCCTCCTGCTAGTGCTAGCCCTGCTGCATCATCCTTCCGGCTTGAGGAGAATTCATCCTCAATTTCACTTAAGGAGTTGCAGTGTCATTCTCGCCAAAGTACAGAGTTAGGCGTTTGATGTTGAACACATAAGAAGTCTTCATACCTGGCGGGAGCTGAAGGCAGTAAGCGTCGCCGCTGATCCGTTCTAGAACAGTCAAAGCACCAATCTTTCATGCGGTGAGCTTGTTGTATCCCAAGCAGGAAACCTTTCTGGAGTCAGCACAGCCCACACATTGTCTCCAACCTGAAATTGAACCCGCCTCTTCTTCTTGTCAGAGTGTAGCTTGTACTTGGCGGTAGCCTCTAACAACAGAGCCCATGTTTGTTCATGCACGTCCTTGAGGGAGTTGATGAAGTCTTTCGCCTTCCCATGAGGTCTAGCTAAATTAGGAACCAGCCCCAAGTCCATCGGAGCTCGAGGAATGACCTAATAAACAATGTGGAATGGAGCGAAGCCAGTAGTGCGATGGACTAAACTGTTGTAAGCAAACTCCGCTCGGTGGAGCTTGGACTCCCATCCCTTGGTGTGTTCAGCTATGAGGCAATGGAGAAGGTTGCCAAGGGATCAATTGATGACCTCGGTTTCTCCACTGGTCTAGGGGTGATGGACGGTACTGAATGCCAAGGATGTGTTAGCCATCTTCCATAAGGTCCTCTGGAAGTGATTCACAAATCGTACATCTCTATCGGACACAATGCTTGAGGGCAAACCCTGAAGCTTGTAAACCTCTTTAAAGTACAGCCAGGCAACATGGATGGTGTCTGTAGCTCGTTTGTCACCAATAAAGTGTGCCATCTTCAAAAAACGATCAACCACAACAATGATTGAATGAATAGCTCCAGTGGTCCTTAGTAAGCCTAACACGAAATCCACACTAACATTTGCCCATGGCTGGCTTGGAATGGGTAATGGTAAGCACAACCTGACACTGGTGATGCCACCCTTTGCGATCTGATAAGTGTGGTAGCGTTGGACAAACCTCTCTACTTCTCAGCGAAGTGTTGGCCAATAATAGTTGATGGAAATGAGCTTGAGCATCTTATCTCGCCCCATGTGACCTGCATTGTGCTTTTCCTTGATGATCTTGAGCTGCAAACTTGAATTAAGGACACAAAGTTGATTTCCTCTTAATAGAAAGCCGCCACGAATGGAGTAATCGGGGTTGGTTCCATCTTGTGCTTCACGTCAAATACTGCCAAAATTGGGGACATCCCTGTACAAATCAGCCATGCGCTCGAAACCTATAACTGTAGTTCTACTTTGCACCAACATTAAGGTTCATCTACTCAATACATCTCAAACTTTTCTCAGCTCACCTGATTTGTGCCTTATGGTGAAGTGGAATAGCTGAATGTAGCTAGCCCACTTAGCATGATGGCTCTGATCTTGCCATCATCAACTGAAATCCCATCCTTGGACACAAAGAACCCATGGAAGGTTACTCAATCCTTCATGAATTCACACTTCTTGGGCGTGGCATATAAGCATTGGACTCTCAAATATTGAAGTACCTCTCGAAGATGGCGAAGGTGATCTTTCTGATCTCGACTGAAGATGAGGATGTCATCGAAGTATACAACCACAAATTTTCTAATGAACAGGCGAAGGATCTAGTTTATGAACCTCATAACTGTACCTGGGGCATTTAATAACCTAAATGGCACAACCATCCACTCATAAAGACCCTCTCATCTTAAAGGCTGCCTTCCACTCATCTCTGGGCATGATGCAGATATAATGATTCCTGCTCTTGAGGCCTAGCTTAGTGAACACTTCGGCGCACTGAAGCTTGTTTAGCAAATTATTAAGTCTTGGAATTGGTAATTTGTAACGTAGTGTGATCTTATTTATGGCACAACTGTCTACACACATTCATGACTCGTCCTTTGGTGCGAGCAAGGCTGGAACTGCACACGGATTCAGGCTTTCTCTAATGATCCCTTTGGTGAGGAGTTCTTTGACTTGGTGTCTTATTTATTCATGCTTGTTTGGGCTCATCCGATAGTGAGGGCAGTTGGGTAAGGGAGTGCCAGGCATTAGATCTATGCAGTGCTACACATCCCTTAATGGCAGAAGTGAAGTTGGGAGTTTCTTTTGAAAGACATCAGCATGCCCTTCCAATAATGTCTTGATCTCCCAGGGAAACGCTTTGAAGGCAACGATACTCTCCTTACCAATCATAACAAAAAACAGTTTGGTCTCACCAACATCCTTGGCTGACATTGCACAGCTCTGGACATTTGGGTGCTTAGCTGCAGGAGCTTTTGGCTTCTCCTCTCTGTTTGGATGTTGGACCGTCTTATGCCCTCGTGAATGAAGGTGTAAGTATTCTTCAATCAGTCATGTATAGCTCCTCAGTCAAATTGCCAGGGACACCCCAACAATAGGTGACATGCATCAATTGTCACCACATCACACCAGACACTTTCTCTGTACGTAGGACCAATAGAGAAATGGACAAGACAATGCCTCGAAAGCGTCACTTGATTTCCTTTCTTCAGCCAAGAAAGTTTGTCTAGATGCGGGTGTGCCTCCATCTTCAACCCTAATTTCGTCCTGGCGGTTTCGAAAATCACATTCTCGCAGCTTCTTGAATTAATAACCATGAGGCATGCCTTGTTGCCAATATTGCAGGTTGTCCGAAAGATGTTATTCCGTAGTTAGCTATCTCCGTTCTCTTCTCTTGTCATGGAACACACGTGTCTAACCACAAGTCCCATATGTTGTACTTCAACCCCGGTAACTTCATTGGCCTCTGGATCCGACAAATCTTCAAAACTGTTCTCAATGACTGTCTCCTCTTCTTCATCCCTCGGCTCCTCAATGAGGAGGGCCTTTCCTCGTTTGTCTCCCTTGTGGTAGTCCGAAGATTGGTGTCCTACCTTCCCACATTTAAAGCAACGAATTCTGGAAGAACCCGCCATGTCTTGGTTGACTTGCCTGACAATGTTCGCAGGTGGTATCCTCAACTAGAAATTTGGTTTTGGCGGAGCTTGGGCATGCCATCTAGCCCCAGTGGACGTGGTCCATGTACCACCAACTGGATGGTGCCTTTGCTATCTCTCAACTTGCGCAGCTCTCTGAGCGGCTTTAGACACGGTAAAAATATCAAACATATTAAGGACGTCTTTGTTAGGAAAAAAACATGAATTTTGTTGGAAAAATAAACTCTGATGCCGACTATTGGGTTCACAGTTCTCAACTATGGTCACAACAATTGACACCTGTTAGAGCACTTAGAGTATGAGACTCTTCTCTCTACCTAAGCCTCCGGTGGGAGAGTCATACTTCGTGACACCTCACGTGCCAGAGTTCCCAGGAATAGCTTTATCTTTATAAACCCTTTGCCCTAATACCGATTGCCAGGATGAACTTCAAAAATTCTCTGTACTTTCATAAAGTTTACGCTGTGGAACAGGTTTAGAATTCATAACTCCGAACCAAGGGTTGATTTAATTCCTAATTTTAAATCTACTGACTTCAATTCATGATTTAAATCAACATATCTAAATTCTTAATTTATATCTATGGGCCTTTTATTCTAATACAAACACAACAATACATAAAACTTAAATATATATAAAAAGGAATACCGTAAATAAATAGAAAATCGAAACTAAAAGAAGAAGGAGAGAAAAACATACCTGGAATTGCTCCAATTATAAAGAATATCAAGAAAATCGAGGCCCCGCTATCTTCTACGTAATTACCTCAAACTGCCCGGAGGGTGGGCTCCGAAAAATATTAAACTGAGGAAAGAAAAATTTTAACAAAATTTTTTTTTCCAATTTGGTCTCTGAAACTATTTCTAGAAACCCAAAATAATTTGTTTAATTGAATGCCGAACCTCTAAAATAGGTACTTCTATTTATAGTAGTATACCAAAGCGGAAAAATTTCTATTTTTCGATGTGTGATGCGCAAACCTATCAGTAAAATGCATCATTTTATTTAAAAGAAAGTTCAAAACGCAGTGTTTCAACATAGTTCAAATCGCGTGTTTATTTAATTCAAAACGCGTGACACGTGGTAGCAACCCACTGGTCAGCGCCGTGCACACGGAATGCCTAGTGCACGTCCCAGCGCGCAACGCATGTTGTACGCTGGTTCATTGGATCCGAAGCACATGAATTGCCACTGTTTAAATGCGATTTTGTTTTTTTGTTTTGTTTTGTTTTGTTTTTTGTTTTGCTTTGTTTCCCACATGTAAAAATTTATCTTATAAATTTTAATTTCCTAAAAATTACTTTATTTTCTAATTCTTAATTTTTATTCGTCTCATGAATAATGTTTGGCAAAATTAAATTCACCCATCTCCTGGATAAATAATTTATCTCAATAATTCTTTAATATTTTTTTGATTGCAATAAATCCAAAGGCTTACGCAGGGACTTCAGGGACAATTTAAGTCTATTTCTAAATGGGTTAAATTAATCATCTCATGAAATTTTTTAATTACCATCTAGGACGACTTAATTCCACTAAATACATTTCACTACACTCCATACTTAAACCATTTATTCAATATCTCCCTAATAGACTGTATTGATGGCAACAACCCCTCAACTAGATGTCCATGACAAATGAAAAAATATAACCACTACCATTATCTTTCTCACAGCTTCTCCATTAGTTATCGACTCGCCCTTCACTGAATAATTCATTTATGCTTGAACATATTAATAGTATAAATTCTAAATGTCAAACACTTGGAATAATTTCTCCAAAGTTTTCGAACTATTCAAATACTTGCGAATCTACTAAGGGGACATCTGTATCTCACAAGAGACTACAGATTCCTGATTGAATACCTGATCCTTGTCACACTTCCCACCGCTATCCAGTGTACGTGGGATTTCAGTCATTCGTTTAGACCTTACTTATAGTATACCAAAGTGAGTAATGCTCCATGCACAAGTCTAGAATACCCTTAGGATTTAGAGTTGTCATTCAAACAGTACAATGTAAATTACTCATTTCCAATAGTACTCTAGAAATAAGTAACCCACGTGGTCCAACTCAGTGTGTCAATCTTATTAAATACATCAACCCAATACTTTTGGATCTCCATCCACATGACCGAGACAAGTCATCTAAAGTGTCACATTATAGTCTTAACATACAAGTGGTCCAAACTTGTCTTCCACCACGAGTCTTTCAAACAACAATCCATATGATTTGCTCCAAGTCTATATGTGGCTTAGTCTCATAAATCATTTAAAATAAACATGTAAATTGTGGTCTGAGGACTACACCCATCTCATGGATGTTTCCAAAAAGAAAATCACATACATTATAAATGTTCACATACACAAATTTAACTAGAAAACGACTGGAATTTTAATTTTATTTATTAATTAAAACAATATATCCAGAATAAATCTAGATTTCATGATACTGTTCCTAACAATCTGTCACTTGTCCTAAATCCAATTTATGACAAAGCCCATACTCGCTCCTTTTAGGTTTGAACCAAAGGTCTATTGAGCCTAACTCTTTGTTAGCTCAATTATTCTATTATGAAGTTAGCAATACAATGCTAGTCGATATTCCTTAGTTGATATTCCTTTCCCTAATGGCTCCCACTCTAAGGGTAAACACATGCTTAAACGTCAAGCGTCTATCATATATATTTAACTGGATGTCCTAAAATAATATATCCAACTGGAACCAGCTCGACACTTTAAAAAATCAGCATATCACTTCTAGTCCTTCTTAAGTACTAGAGAAGATGCTTCATTGCCACCTAGTGCATCGGACCTAAGTTAGACTGACACCTGCTTACTATACCACAACATAGCAAATATCTTGTCTCATGCACAGCATGGCATACATGAGGCTTCCACTGCCAAAGCATATGGAATATTCCTCAATTGCTCATCCTTTTGAGGTGTCCTAGAACGCTACTCAAAAGAGAGAGGGACTCCATGCTATACCTTGATAACGTCTTGTCAAAATAAGTGGCTAGAGAAAGACCCAACATCCGACCCTTATGACCTTGCAGAAGCCTAATCTTAAGAGTAGAGCTGGCTTCTCCTATGTCTTTCATTTTGAGCTATCATGACAATCAAGTCTTTATAGCTAATGACACCCCTACATCAATCCTAATGAGCAGTACATTGTTGAAATATAATACCAAGAAAGTCACCACTTTCTCTTAATGTCATTTGTACATGCATGGTTCAAGCAACCAATTGCACAAAGTTAGAAGACTTAATTGCTTCATCATGGCTAATTTAAAGCCACGGTCAACTACTAAGGCTCCTACTATGAATCTGTCAGGTGTCTTGACAATCCTTGCACCACACCTAAGCTCTTGTGCACCTGGAACATTCTCTTTCTTAATAGTAAGTGCATCTAATGCATCCACTATGTATTAAGTTATGTCTAGTTGTTCAGAATTATTGTCACTTTCCTTTCAATATTATTTTGTTTTTACTTTTGTAGTTTACTTGCAAAATTCTTCTCTAAGTATTTCACATTGTTCACGTATATAAGGAGAACAACATGAATAAATCATAAACACATGTTCCTTAGTAAATAAAAATTTTATTTCTTGTAATAAAGGTTTACACCTATATTCAAATTGAATAACAATTATTCTTCAAATTACATAAATCAAATTCCTCTCCAATGTAGGTACAAATCAATAAGAATTCTTAAGAAGCAATACAAAATTCTAACACTAAAATCTAAGCTGTCGCTTCCTATTACTAAGACTGCTACTCTTATACCACCTTCAGCTGTCAGATATAGCTACCCTCATATAGCCTCTTGATTGGCTTGAGCCCCTATAACATATTACAGACTTGGTCAATTGAACCTAAGTCCACACACCAGGAATCTGGTGAACTCACAACAACACAAGACTTAAATCAGTGAGATATCAACACACCTTTGCCAGATGGCCTAGCAATGTTTGCAAGAAGAGTAGCCATATACTTTACGCAGTTTCTCTAGCAGTGGCCCATCTTTCTGCAAACGTAACACTTTCCTTTTGCTGGCCTTTTGTTAGGATTAGTCGCTACACTAGCAACCTTGCCTTTTCCTTTCTTTACAATTGGTCCCTTATTCTACTTGATCCCACTAGTCCTCGATACCTGAGTCAAGTGGGTACTCGCCTTGGCTCGCATAACACCCTTTGCTATCTGTAGTTCTTTCATCAGTTCATGTAATGAATAATCCTTATTATTTATTGTGTGTTTCAGCCTGAACTGTGTGAAAGAGCCGGATAGAGAGCTGGGGATGATATCCTGCTGAGACTGACTATCAATCTTAGCATCTAGAATCTCCAACTCAGACCAGGACGCCATCATTTTTATGATGTGCTCCTGAACTGAGGACCCTTTTGACATCCTCATGTTCAAGAGTTTCCTCATCAGCTCTTGCCTAGCTGCCCTATCTTGACCACCAAACATTTCCTTTAAATGTTTGATCATCTTAGCTACTGTTGCTATCTCAAGCATATGATGCATGAGTACATTGGTCATAGCGGCCAAAATGTAACATCTGGTCAACTCATTAGCCTTATTCTAGAGTTCATAATGCTCTGTAATAGCAGCTGCAAAAATATTAGTGGGCACCATAGGTCGAGCTTAAGTGAGAACAAACTTATGACCCTCGTGTATTAATATTATGTCCAGGTTTATTTTTCAAGTGAGGTAACTTGGTTCAATTGAGTTATTATCTTTCAGAATTGAATGAAGAGCACTAGTTGCAACCATTTCAAAAACACTGTAAATATAAACAATCGTGTAACTACCTTATATGAGTTATGTATAATACAATGATATATATTCTTTGAATTTAGCATGCACAATAAGTAAGATATCCACAAAACTGTACTATCACGCATACAATGATAAGCCAAACACACCAATACTTACTCCCTGGCAGCAGGGTCGAACGAAGCTAGTTCGGGTGAGAAATATTCTCAATTGACCTGTTTTCTTGTAACTCTTTCTAAACATGATTAACTTACCACTTTACCTTAGTCTCTAACATGACACAACATAGGTCCTCGGGGAGGCTAATGCATCACGCTAGTCAAGTGTAAACTATTACCTAAACCTCCATACAAATACACGAAATACTCTACGGCAGTGTGGTCGCATTGCTTTTTTGCACTTTGGTTTATCACAACCGAAGTCTAACCCTGTAATCTGCAAACTGACATTCTCCGCAGGGAGGTCTATCAAACTATTATACTGTTAGACCGGTAATGGAGACCATGAGATTACAACAATTGAAACCTCACTCACACTTGATTTTTATAACCAGTGATTTTTTTTTTAATTAACTTGCATTTATGACCTAGATTATCTCATAATTCTTTTTAAAATCTCATTCTAAAATTAACTTAAACTAATTAATTAATTTATTTAAAATATTATCATTTTCAAGAATGGATTATCTCATAATCTTACTTCAGAATCTCATTCTAAATTTATTCAGTGAAATTAATTAATTAATTGTAAGGAAAACAATACCAACATCTTTATTTAGATTATCACATAATCTACTTTTAAAAAACTAATTCTAAAATTAAATTAAAAGTAATTTTATTTAAAATCAATAGCAATTTTGCACTTAGACTATCCTACAGTCTATTTTTAGAATCTCATTCTAAAATTAAACAAGCTTAGACTATCCAATAGTCTATTTTATAATCTTATTCTAAAATTTAATTAATAAAAGTTAACTTTTATTTTAAAAATAAAGTTAACTCAGACTATCATATAGTTTGTTCTATAATCTTATTCTAAAATAATATAAAATAGCTTTTATTTGAAATAATACTAACTCACAACTTATATTATCTTATAATCTAATTTAGATTCTCCATCCAAAAAGAAATTATTTAATAAAATAATTAATTTACAATTATTATGTAAATTAGTATTGAAGTCTACACACCCCAAAAATAAATTAAAAAAGCCTTTTTTTTTTATTTTTTATTGCTGATGTCAAACGCTGGTGTCAATTGTCAAACGTCAGTAGCATGCACTGACGTCACCAAATTTTTTTTTTTTTTGTAAATTAAAATAATTAATTTAATAAAACAATTGAATCTACTCTCATTAGATCAGTTTTGAAGCTCCAAATGGCAACCTAAGAGGGGGATGAATTAGGTTCTTTAGTGATAAATAAAAAATTAAAAATATGAACCAAAAAATTCAATTAAAAGCAAAACAATAAATCTTAAATGAAACAAACGAAGACAAAAATAAACGAGATGCACAATGATTTTTTTAGTGGTTCACTTTCAAACCGGAAGCTAGTCCACTTCTCAAGTGACTATTCTTAGTCACTTGAGCCTTTAACTAAGCTCGATGATCCTTTTTAAGAATAGGCTCAGGATCCAACCTTTACAACTGGTCTTTTTGTACGTAGGCTCAAGACCAACCTTTTACAACTGATCCTTTTATATCGATAGGTTCAGGATCCAACCTTTACAATGCAATAAATTTGAATAAAGTAATGAAAGTATTAAAACACTCAAATTCTTCACTCTTTCAAGAGTAAATTGACACTTGATCAAGCTTAGCCAAAGCTAAGGATATGCCAATAAAGCTCAATGATCAACAATAAAGAAAACTAGAGATGCTCAAGAAAACTTTAAACAAGAATTTGAGAACAAACCGTCAAAGCGCAAGAGTAAGAGCCCTTCTTGAGAGATTTCTTAGAGAGTGTTTGAAGTATTATTTCTTGATTTAAAACCAAAGCATTTGACAACTATATATAGGCCAAGAAAGGCCTAGGAGCCGTTAGGCGCATTTCAAAAAATTCGAAAAAAATGGGTCCAAAATGTAGCTATTAGAGCCTGTCGGAGGCTGTGTGTCGACACACAACCTCTATGTGTCGACACACAATAGCTCCAGAGTGCTACTGCATATATGTGTGTCGACACATGCTTTCTGTGTGTCGACACTTACGATACGTGGGCGGATTTTGACGTTTTTGACCATTTAGCTTGATTGATGGGATAATTTTACCATATTAGCTAAGTTGATTGATTAATTAATTGATTGTCATTTTAGCTTAAATTTTTGACTTAATTTTCTACTTTGCTTTGATCACAAAGATAATTGATTGCATAAATCAAACTAAATTATCACCCATTTAAAATTTATCTTGTTTAATTTGATCATGCTTTTCAAAAATATCAATCTTGACAAATATTTTTATGATAAGCTAGATTGGCTTAATTTTTACTTGAATATTTTTCAAATAAAATTTGAAAATCAATTTTCAAAATTATTTCAAAAACATTTTTGTTAGAGCATCATATATCAATATTGAGACTTGAACTCAATTGATATATCCCGAACCTAAGTCCTAAACAATAAAAATGAATAAATTTGAGGCACTTGGACTTGGATCACATTCTCTTCAATTTGGATGCATCTTCTCTTTAACTTTGATCTCTTTTCCTCTTGATTCATCATCTTAGAAAGCTTCATATCAACATGATTGACCTTGATTTTCCTAGGTTTCTTATAAGTCACTTAGATGCAAGATTAGAACCATTTAAACACTATGACTCACTAAATGGTTGTTATCATCAAAATTACAATATAGATGGCTTTAGGGCCAACAAATTTTATTTGTTATTGTTATAAATATTCAAATCTAATCTTATTAGAGCAATTTTGTCCGATTTCGTAAATCATGACGGTGAACGCACAAATTCATTATATGAACAACATGATAATTCAAATTTATGGGTTGTTCTGAATTAACAATTAATTCATTAGCAATTTAAACAATTTAAATCGTTACTATAAACAACCTAGTTAACTATTAAATCTTTTAATCAATTTAAACAATTTAAATCGATACTTTAAATAACCTAGTTAATTACTAAATCTTCTAACCAATTTAAACAATTTAAATCGATACTTTAAATAACCCAGTTAAGTATTAACTCTTTTAAACGATTTAAATAATTTAAATCGATACTTTAAATAACCTAGTTAAGTATTATCTCTTTTAAACGATTCAAACAATTTAAATCGTTACTTCAAAATAATCTAATTAATTATCAGTTACATTAATGATTTAAACAATTTAAATCGCCAATTCAAACAAGTTTTCCTTCTTTAATAAAAACTTTATTTTATTAAATTGCAAATCTATTTATTTTGATCTTATTATACTTGGTCTTGTATATTATGAATGTAATAAGAGGCTGGCTCTGATACCAATTGCTGGAAAAAAAAATGAAAGTTCTTGGAAAAATAAACTCTGATGCCGACTAATTGGTTCATAGTTCTTATCTATGGTCACAACAAACGGCACCTATTAGAGCACTTGGAGTAGGAGACCCTTTGGTCTACCTAAGCCCCTGATCGGAGAGTCATGCTTTGTGACACCTCACGTCCTAGAGTTCCTAGGAATAGGTTCATCTCTATAAACCCTTTACTCTAATGCCGATTATTGGGACGAACTTCCAAAATTCTCTCTACTTCCATAAAGTTTATGCAGTGGAACATGCTTGGAATTCATAACTCTAAACGTAGGGTTGATTCAAAATTCCTAATTTTAAATTTATTAACTTAAATACATAATTTAAATCATCATATATAAAAATGATAATTTAGATTTATAGGCATTTTACTCCAATACATTCAGAAAATTACATAAACTTAAATAGGTATAATGACGAATCTAAAAATAAATAGAAAAGCAAAACTAAAAGAAGAGGGAAAGAAGAACATGCCTGAAATTGCTCTAATTACAAAGAATACTAAGAAAATCGGGACCTCGTGATCTTCTACGTGATCACCCCAAACTGCTTGGAGCGTGGGCTCTGAAAAATATTAAACTCAACAAAGAAAAATTTCAATGGAAAATTTCCTCTTCAATTAGGTCTCAAAAACTATTTCCAGAAATCCAAAATAATTTGTTTGATTGAATGCCTAACCTCTGGAATAGGTGCATCTATTTATAGTAGTATACCAAAGCGGAAAATTTTCTATTTTTTGATGTGGCATGCACAAACTTATCAGTAAAACGCGTTGTTTTATTTAAAACCAAGTTGGAAACGCAGCATTTCAACACAGTTCAAAATCACATGTTCATTTAATTCAAAACGCGTGACATGTGGCAACATCCCATTGGTCCACGCCCGTGCATGCAGATTGCCCAGTGTACGTCACACGCTAGTTCGTCAAATCCGAAGCACATGGATCGGCACTGTTTAAACGCGATTTTGATTTTTTTTTTGTCTTGTTTTGTTTTTTGTTTTTCTTTGTTTCTCAAATGTAAAAATTCATCCTATTAATTTTAATTTCCTAAATTATTTTATTTTATAATTCTTAATTTTTATTCATCTTTTGAATAGTGTTTAGCAAAATTAAATTTACCCTTCTCATGGATGAATTATAATATTTTTTTTATGACAATAAATACAGAGGATTACGCAGAGATTTTAGGGACAATTTAAATCTTGCTCCAAGTGGGTTAAATGAATCATCTCATGAAATAATTTAATTACCATTCAATGAGACTTAATTTAACTAAATACATCGCACTGCACTCCACACTTAAACCATTTATTCGATATCTCCCCTATAGACTGTATTGATGACAACAACCCCTTCACTAGATGTACATGACAAATGATAAATATAACCACCACTATTATCTTTCTTATAGCTTCTCCATTAGTTATCGACCCGCCCTTTGCTGAATATTTCATTTATACTTGACCATATTCATAGTATAAATTCCAAATGTCAAACACTTGGAATACTTTGGCTAAAGTTTCAGAACTATTCAAATATTTTCGAATCAACCAAGGGGACATCTGTATCTCATAAGAGACTGTAGATTCCCGATTGAATACCTGATCCTTGTCACACTTCACGCCGCTATGCAATGCACGTGGGGTTTCTGTCATTCGTTTGACCTTACTTATAGTATGCCAAAGTAACTAACGCTCCATGCACAAGTCTAGAATACTCTCAGGATTTAGAGTCGTCGTTCAAATAGTACGACATGAATCACTCATCTCTAATAGTAGTCTAGAAATAAGTAACCCACGTGGTCCAAATTTATGTGTCAATCTTATGAAACACACCAACCCAACACTTTTGGATCTCCATCCACATGATCAAGACATGTCATCTAAAGTGTCACGTTATAGTCTTAATGTATAAGTGGTCCAAACTTGTCTTTGACTACGAGTCTTTCAAACAACAATCCATGCCATTTGTTCCAAGTCTATCTATGGCTTAGTCTCATAAACCTCTTAGAACAAACATGTAAATTATAGTCTGAGGACTGCACCCATCTCCTGGATGTTTCCAAAAACAAAATCACGTGCAGTTTAAATGCTCACATACACAAATTTAACATGGAAATGACTGGAACTTCAATTTAATTTATTAATTAAAACAATATATCCAAAATAAATCTAGATTTCACATTGTTCCAAACAGTCTTGTACTTTCTCCCTCAATCCGCCACTGTATCTATCAACCAACTATACTCTTAATTCTGCCAAGTTATTCTCGGCAATCAAAGCGTGGAACTCAGATGTGTATTGCCCTAAGGTTCTAAGACCTTAGCGAAGGCTTTGTGGGCTCTGGTACATCAAATGGCCGTGATTGTGAGGCAAGAAGGCACCTTGCAAATGATTCCTCATCTTCTCTCATGATTCAGTCTTAGGTTCGCCTTGTTTAAGCTAGATCTATTTCTATTGGAGCCACCAAGCGGTTGCCTTTCCTCGAAGGCATGTAGCAACTGGTGGTGCTTGCTTTCCTTTCGGGATCTCCCAAAACTCCAACACTTCTTGAACGGCGACGAGCCAATCATGGTATTCTACCCAACTTCTTCCCCCATTAAATTCTGAAATCTTAATCCGAAGTTCGGACTCCCGCCTCCTGTCTTCGTGGTTGTTGGGGTCACCTCCATTGCACAGCTGGCGCCTCAACCTTGGCTCCAAGAAATCTTTCATGAAATTTGTCAACAAAAGGATTGTCTATGTCTCCACCATCAATGCCTGGTGAAAGGTGGCGTTGGGGCCTAACTCCGTCTGGGAGGTTAGGGTTTTCCCCGAGTTAGACCACGCATCGATCGATCCACTGCAATCACTTTTCTTGCTCCTCAAATCTCCTCTCAAGTTGCTGAAGTCAATCACGGTCAGTCACTTCCATGGTGGCATTCCTTTGTCGTCTAGGGGCCATCATTCTTCGGGAAGCATTCCTGTGCTCTGATACCAACTGATGCAGCGCGTGATAGGAAATTTGGGCTACAAAAAGGTTCAACAGTCTCCCTTTGTATTTTATTAATGAAATAACAAAATTATAAAGAGGTGATAAAACTCGAATTCTCATATGGTGAGAAACAAGAGAAAAGATAAACAATTTTGAGATTTAATAGGAAAAACTAAACTAAACTAAACTAAACTAGGTCCTACATCTTCCTTTATACAGAGGAAGAATAAATTTAAATTCAAAAGCAAATCTGAGCTAAATCAGAAATAAATCACCTCAATCTGATGAAAATCTAAGCTTTCCTTACTAAGCTTGAAATCTTGCCAAAAACTGCCCCTCCATTGCAGTGAATATTGAAACAGCTAAGATCCTCCGTGATTCACGTGTTTGACAAATATCACACGCTGGCTTGGTGGTACTGCCATGCTGCACTTCAACCCGGTGTGGCCATGTTGTCCCTTGCACCCGGTAATGTCAAGTCTTGTCCCGTTCCTCCTGCAAACGCTAGCCCTGCTACATTAGATTATACCTAAATCGAAAAAGCTAAAGGTTTGTGTTCAGATGACAGAACTACATACAGTCCAAAAAATAGTTGAAGGGGCATCATTAAACGAGACATGAGCAAGGCCAAAATCACATAATTCAACTTGCAGTCAGCATTAGCAAGGACGTTCTTGGGCTTTATATTGCGATGAAACACATTAGCTGCAAAATATCATGACATTAGATGTGACAATGGATGCGTCGATATCCAGAACAAGTGCCACATGGCAACAAAAAGTACCGGAATGAGTATATTTTAGTCCTCTTCGAAGCTGGTACAAGAAAAATTGATAATGTTCAGGTGTTAGGTCATCATTTGCCTTGATTACTTGATGCAGATCAGACTCCATCAACACAAAAACACCATAGATATCCTTGAATTCTCTACAAGAAGGAGGAAACATAATGTGCTTTATATGTACGATATCTGGGAGACGAAGCAACCGTAGAAGCTTGATTTCTCTCGATATCCTTGTGGCATCAAAAACATGTTCAAGAACATCATTAATCTTTTTAATTGCTACTTTCTCCCTGGTATGAGCATCAATCGTTGAGCCAATAGCTCTATAACTTCCTTTGCTAATAACTTCGTGAATTTGATATTGGCTTGCCTCTCCATACTCAGTGAAGAACTCCATTTCCAATGCATGCTAAATGAAAATACAAGAATTTATTACATTAGCAAAAATGGTGCTCTTACATAATCAGAAAGCAAGAAATATTGTCACCAAACTAACTGCAACGGTGCATGTGTGTGGAGCCACATATCCATATCAATCAATTAAAAAGGGGGAAAAAGTGTTGGTCCTAAAGGCCATTTAGATTGTAATTTTGATGATAACAATAATTTAGTGAGTCAATATGTTTAAATTGTTCTAATATAGTTTGTAAGTGACTCATAAGAAAGTAAGGAAAAATCAAGGCTAATCATGTTGATACCAAGCTTTCTATGACAATGAATCAAGAGGAAGAGAGAGATCAAATTTTAAGAGAAGATTCTTCCAAAATGAAGAGAACGAGATCCAAATCTAAGCGCTTTAAGTAATTTATTTTTTATTTTCTAGGACTTAGGATCGAAATATATCAATTGAGTCAATTTCTCAATTTTGATATGTGGTGTTCTAACAAAAACATTTTTGAAGTTTGATTTCCAAATGTATTTTGAAAAATACTCAAGTCACGCCAATCAAGTTTATCAATAAAATATTTTTCAAGATTGTTATTATGAAAAAAAACTCAAATCTAACAATATCAATTTTAATTGGGTTCTTTATTAGCTTGAGAGATTTAATCAATCTTTCAAATGAATAAACAAAATCATGGAAATTCATTAAAAAATTAAGCTAATATGGTGCAACAACAACAACAACAACAGTTCCAGTGCCAAAGGGGCTCCCGCACGAAGCAAGGTCTGGGGGGTGGATGTACGTAGCCTTCCCCCTTTCGGGTGGAAGAGTGGCTATTTCCGAGGACCCTCATCCTGAAGATTGAGTTGTCATGGGAACATGGTGACTTGGAAACCATGGAAGCCACAAAGCATTAGCTTAGGACACTACATTAAACTAGTAGTATACTGTATATCCCACAGAAGACAACTACAAGGCACATAGTAAAGTAAATAGTACGTGGCCAATAATAGATGAGTAATCGAGAAGCAACTAAACAACAGATAAGTGCACTACCTGGTGTTATGACTACCTAGAAATCTTAAACTACCAATCACTCACTGTATTACTCTACACTACCACATCCACTACCCCTATGCTAACCCTCCATCGTGCTTTATCTGAAGCCATCTCCTCCCTTAGGTTTAGGTAGGTTAGGTCGTGTCAGATCGTCTCCAGCTAACTCTTCTTTGGCCTGCTCCTCCCATTTCTACCTAGCGTAGTGTGTAACTATTCACACCTCCTGACTGCAGCGACGGTTGGTCTCCTACTAATATGTCCAAACCATCTTGAGCAGTGTTCTCTCAATTTATCATCGATCGAGGCTACACCTAATTTACCTTTGATTACATCGTTCCTGATCCTATCTTTCCTTGTGTGGCTACACATCCAGCGTAGCATCCTCATCTCTGCCACTTTCATCCTCGGTGTCTGATGTTGTTTTGTTGGACGATACTCTGCCCCATATGACATAGCCAGTCTTACTACCGTCCTGTAGTATTTTCGCTTTAGCTTTAGCTGGAATTTTCTATCACAAAGCACCCCGGAAGCCATCCTCCACTTTTGCCAGCCTACATTAATCCTGTTGTTGGCATCCTCATCAAGTTCACCGTTCTATTTTATCATGGAGCCCAAGTATTTGAAACTCTCCTTATTCTGTACGGTCTCTGATTCTATCTTGACATCCCCTGTACCAGTCTTGGTGGAATGGCCTGAATTTGAATTTCAACTACTTGGTCTTAAATATGCTAATCCGTAATCCCTTCAATTCCAAAGCACTTCTTCACAATTTCAACTTCTCATTTATGTCCACTCGGGAGTCCCCCACTTAAACTATGTCATCTACAAATAGCATACACCAAGGCACCTCTCCTTGGATGTGTCCAGGGAGCTCATCCATGACTAGAATGAACAGAAAGGGACTCAAGGCAGAACCTTGGTGTACCCCAACTGTAATAGGGAAAGTGTCTGTCTCCGCTTCCCCTATGTGCGTATTTGCATGTACCTCCTGATACATATCTCGAATGGCCCAGATATATGGCATGGGGATGCCTCTCCTACCCAAAACCCTCCATTGTACCTCTCTTAGCACTCTATCATATGCCTTCTCCAAATCAATGAAAACCATGTGGAGATCCTTTTGTCTCTCCCTATACTGCTCTATTGTCTGCCTTAAAAGATGGATGGCTTCTATTGTTGATCTCCTAGGTATAAACTCGAACTGGTCCTCGGTCACCTCCGTCTGTTGCCGTAGCCTACTATCTATGACTCGCTCTCACAGCTTGAGAGTGTGGCACATTAGTTTGATCCCCCGATAGTTGTTGCAACTTTGGATGTCGCCTTTATTCTTGTAAATTGGGACCAGTGTGCTCTTCCGCCATTCGTCAGGCATCTTCTTCGCCAGAAGGATTTGGTTAAATAATTTTGTCACTCACGTTGATGCCCCTCTGTCCGAGGCATTTCCATACCTTAATGGGTATTGCATCTGGACCAACTGCTCTTCACCTACCCATCTGTTTTAGGGCTTCTTTGATCTCATCCGGTGTAATTTGCCTACAACAGCAGTAGTTCTGATATACCTCCAATGTCTGGAGATCGCCTGGAACTATCTTTGTGTCACTCTGGTTGTTGAACAGATCTTAGAAGTAGGCTTTCCACCTAGCTCTAATTTGATGCCCTTCCATTAGCACCTGTCCATCTTCTCCTTTGATGCACTTTACTTGCTCCGAGTCCCTTATTTTTTTTTCTCTTGCTCTTGCGATCTTATACATATCCCTGGCTCCCTCCTTGGTGTCCAGCTTCTTGTAGAACTCCTCATATGCTCTTGATTGTTCCTCTTTGACTGCCTTCTTTACTTCCTTCTTGGCTTGCTGATATTGACGTCGCTTTTCCTCTTCTCCACTATGCTCCAACTCCTTAAAAAAGTCACGTTTCACCTTAATCCTCTGTTGGACCTCCTCACACCACTACCAAGACTCTCTGTTGATAGGTCCCCCACCCTTTGACTTGCCCAGAATTTCGTGTGCCAGTTTCCTAATCTTTTGACCAATTTGTTCCACATTCGGTTTGTATGTCCATCCACGTCCCAATCGAGCTCTGACTCCGCTCTTTCCTTATAGGCTCTATACTTCTCTCCCTTCAAATCCCTCCAGCAGATATGTCTCTGCATAGTTCTCCTACTTCTCTTGGTCCTCTTCTTGGCCCTTACATCCGTGCACACCACCCTACGTTGTTTAGAAAAGTCCTCACTTAGTATGACCTTGCAATCCCTGCATTCTCTTTGTACCCTTTTCCTTAGTAGTATGTAGTCAATTTGAGTCCTTGTCCCACTGCTTTGATACATGAGGTTGTGCTCCTCATGCTTTTTGAAGAAGGTGTTGGCAATTGTTAGTTCATAAGTGACTGCAAAGTTTAGGAGGGATTTCCCCTTTGCATTCCTAGTTCCAAATCCAAATCCTCCATGGTATGACGCGTATCCATCCTCTGTCGAGCCAACATGTCCATTGAAATCGCAGCAAATTGCCACTTGTTCGGGTTGTGTATGCCTTGCATCATTTTGTCTAAGTTATCCCAAAATGTTTCCTTCTCATTCTCTGATAGTCCCGTCTAAGGTGCATAGGCACTAATGACCTTCAGTACCTCCCCATCTAGGATCATCTTGACGCCTATGATCTTATCACTAGTCCTGGACATTTAGTACCTCCCTCTGGCATTGCTCAAATAGCAAAATTTATATCCTAGCACATCTTTACTTTCAATCCCACCCATTTAGTCTCTTGCAGGGAAAGGATGTTGATCCTTCTCTTCATCATCATTTGGGCCACCTTGAGGTTCTTCTTTGCCAGCGTCCTGATATTTTGTGTCCCGAGTCTTAGGTTTCTCTCCCTTATTAGCTTCTCTCTCCCCCTCCCACCCCCTTTGAAGATGGCCTCACGTTTTGAGTTCCATGACTAGTATTGTTCATACACTCCTGTCACTTAAACTTGTAAGAAACCGCACACAAATGCAATCAGGGTCAACGCAGTTTAAGTAGTGATTAGTAGAAATAAGAAAATCAAATAGCAAAACCTCCACTGAAATTAAAACTATCCTACCAAAAAGGGAAGCAAATAAAGGGGAAGAGAGTATAATGCAGACCTGAGGCCGACTGTTTTCGATTACTTTGGTCAATCGGCTGTGAATTTGTCATGACGTGGTGGCTAACGGTTGCTCAGGGCTGGTGGTAGTGGGGTGGTGGGTTGGTGGGAATAGGAAGAGAGGCTTGGTCTTGGTGTTGGAGGGTCCGAGATATGGGGCCAGTGGTGCTGGTGGGTCAAGCAGGGGCGACGGTGGTGGTGGGTCTGGGTGGTAAGGGTGATGGTAGGTTAGGGGTTAGGGAGGGCAGAGGGGGTGAGGGATGGATAGAGTGCCGTGGTGGTGGTCCAGGTGGGTGGTTGCTAAGCTAATGTGGTATTCATTTCATCAATCAAGCACAATGGTTAAAAACGTTCAAATCCACCAAGGCATGCTGGGTATCGACTCACAGAAGGGATGTGTCGGCACATAGATGTACAGTAACCCTCTGGAGCTGCTGTGTGTTGATACACAACCTATGCATTGACACACAGCCTAGAAATGGCTTCAAACCGCTGCATTTGACTTATTTTCTTTCTTAATTTTTTTGCCTAAAATTTTGAACGTCCCCTATGCTTTCATTTGCCAATAAAAAGGGGCTTGAATGGTTTGGTTTAGATCATTCAATCATCTCTATGCATTCTTTGTTAAAAGGCTCTTACTCACTTGTGCTTTAACATTTTAATTTTGAGTTTTTGTTTTAAAGTTTTTCTTGAGCATCACTTGTTGTCTTTACTATTAATCATTAAGCTTAATTGGCATATCCTTAGCTTTGGCTAAGTTTGATCTATTCTCAATTCACTCTTGAAAGTGTAAAGAGTTTTAGTGCTTTAGTTCTTTTATTGCTTTATTTCAATTTCTTATTGTCAAAGTTGGATCTTGAGTCTACTGTTATAAATGGGTCGATTGTAAAGGTTGGGTCTTGAGCTTACATACAAAGCGACCAATTGTAAAGATTGAATCTAGAGCGTGGTTTTAAAAAGGATCATCATGCTTAGTTAAATGCTCAAGTGAGTTCTTGGTTGGAAATGAACCACTATAAAAATTGCTGTGCAAAATTTTTGTTCTTGCATTTACTTTTTATATTTTTCATTTATTCTTTATGACGCAGCGCGTGATAGAAAATAAGGCTATGAAAAGGTTCAACGGCCTTTCAATTATGATCGAGATTAATCTCAAACCATAACCTAGGGAAAGTACAGAATCAAAGAGAGTTAGATAAGAAAAGAAGTGAAAAGGGCTGAGAAATTAGAGAATAGTTAGATAGAGAGAGAATATCTTATAAGAGATTGTTCTAAATTTTCATTGAATGCTTATCAGTTACACACTAGCATTCCTTTTATACTTCACTAGTTGCAATGTAAGGAGGACTAGGCCTATAACAGACACAACCGATAATAGACACAACCGACTCAACTCTATCTAAGTATTAACAACTAAAGATGACTTATTACATGACTTAACAAGAGACTTATGCTACTGTTTACATCAAGACTTATTCTAATTACAACCTTCAAAGCCCAACCTATAGGAATCATAACAATACTCCCCCCTAAGAGATTCTTGTCTTCAAGAATCAAAGAAAAGAGTTGAGACTTTGAGGTTCATTTATTGATATAGAGGTAGAAGCTGAATGTGAAGATCTCCTTGCTGAAATTTGCAGTAGGAGAGAACTTGTAAAGCAATGAACGCACCTGAGCTGGTGGCTGAAGTCTACATCTACATTACAGCTTGAACTTGCTATTCCGCATTGGATGCTATTCGTGGCAGCACCCAGGTATTGATCCCTTACTCGTAGACCTGGACCAGATTCAGCCTATTATTTGATACTTTTAACAGAGCAACATTGCTCAGCTTCAATTATCTTGCTGATGAACTTCTTGTCGTAGTTGCTACTGTGAGTCAGTTCACTGAGATTGCTTAGGTAAACTATAACCTTTAATCAAAGCAGCTTTGCCCCATGAACTGCAACCAACTTCCTCAGTTCTAATAGCCCACACACTCCTATGATGCAAAGAGTTGCAACAATAGCTCACCAAGGAAACAAGGTCACCACTTGAACTATCAATATAGCAAAACTCACAGCCCACAATTTGCAGCACACCAATACCAGACTGTTCACAAAACTTCAGCTCCTGTTTGTGTCTCATTTTGCTCCTGGGTTACAAGCGGTATTCTACAGCAATGTTGGTTTAAGGATCCCTGTAATCTAGGCTCATTATGAACCAACTTTCTTCTTAATAGAATGAATGTAGATCTCCTAACAAAGAGCACTAATATGCTTACAAAATACACTAGCCCATGAAGAAAATGGAACATCAAGACAGTGTTGCACTTCTAAAGATCGAAAACTGGTCTGTTTTAAACTTCCCTGCTGACGTGTGAACATATTCCTGCTTGTTCCACCTTTACCAAATCAGGAGACCTGCCATTAGTATTCTTTGATGAGTACAAATCAGCTCCACTCCATTGAGCCTGCATTGGAATCAAATCTTATAGACCTTCCAACTTAAAAAGTTCATCCATTGATCTTGTATAAGTAGTAGCATGCCACTAATTTACATTCCTATCATTGAGCCTTCGAATTCCTTTAAACAACCTAATTTTTTGTTGAAACCATCTCTTATCCAAACCCCAATCTTTCAAAATTGATTCAACTATGATACGTTTAAGTCTCAAACCATGTAAGCTCTTAATTAAATGCTGCAGTAGTAAAACACCTTCCTTCTTGGCAAGTGACTTCAACACCTTGCTGATCCTCCCGGACAAGACCCTTTGGTACTTAAATTCGAATTGATCAATAAGCACGAGAACCCATTTGTACACCCCCAATAGGTTAGCTAATTGCTTTGCATTCCCAAGTCTGAACTGAAATCTGAAATCAAGAACTTGGCATTTCTTTTGCTGAAATCTGTGTTGCACATTAGCAGCTTAAGTCACTTGCTCCTTCACCAAATCTACTTGTCTTAACTTCTAAAAGCCTTGAATTCCTTCTACCAGATTAGGAGGAGGCTTGTCCCCTTTGCTTGCACTTGGATAAGTCACAACTCCACTCAAATAAGGAAGCCAATCAACTTGATCTTGCAAAACACCGAACTAACTGTGTGCCTCAGCTTGCTTAAGTACACACCTTTCTTCACCCAGTTTAGGAGGATGTTTAATTCACATATTTTCACTTAGATAAACCTTCTCTCCCTTTAAAGCACCCTGTAGTGCCTCCAGTAATGCCATACAATGTCCTGCATCAAATGATGCCTCAGCAGCAACCTATTCTTTGCTAACAGAACTCAAGTGCTCTGCAGTGAAGAGGCTTTAAGTACCCCTTACATTTTGATCCTCCATAGGCATAACAACCTCTTCAACTAGCTCATTCTCTTGATTGAACTTCTCCTCATGAGCTACATCACTATCCCCTAATGAATCATCTCCTACTCCGGACTTGTGATCTTCTACTTTAACACTTTCGAGCTCTAATACAGCATTAACAACACTAGATTCACTTTCTACCTTTTCTAATGTGACATGTGAAGTAAATCCAGGTCTTTATCTTCCATTGATACAGCATATCCTTCATTTAACTCCTCTTCTTGATCAATATTGAGCTTAGGATGCACAACACCATCCAAGGGCTTACTTGCATAAGGAACTTCACCTTAGTAGTTAGTTTTTAGATAAAATCGTTGGAAATGCTGATCCAACATATGTTCCCATTTCTCTTGTAGAGAGTGAGACATTTCTTCGGTCATTTGTTCCCATTCATCAACACTAGGTTGAGCAGCTACTTCTTTAACCTTCTCTGCTGCGTCTTCATTTGGTGAGAATTGATCTTGCTTATTCCGACTGTGCATAATTTCTCACATTTCTTTGAGCCTTTCGTACTCTTAATTGGTTCCATAAGAGCCAGCATCCTCATTTCTTGTCTAATGTCTTTACAATGATTGAGATATTGGACTTTTATCACATGAAAATAATCTTTGCAGTACCCTTTCTGAGATAGTTTAAATTGAAAGTGTTTAAGGGCAGTTTCGCCATAACTTCAGGAGGTATAGGTCACCCTCACTTTCACCATGAAGTAGGACCTTGAAACGCCTTTAATACTCTCAAGCTAACCATAGGGATTGAACAATTGATGACGAACGTCATCGGTGATGTGATGACGAGTAGTGAAAACTTCTACAAAGAGTGTAGCATCTTTGTTGGGGACTTGATGAAGAAGTTGAACATACATTCTGCACTTGTGTACTGCTAATCTAAAGTACAATCGCTCCCAAGCACTGAAATATCAACAATCTGCAGCTGCGCAATGCGCTAGTTTGAATTCACAGAAATATGGGTTTGGATTCGCACTATCACCACAACCGATTGCTTAGTTGCAACCTACTCTATTGATTAAAGTAAACACCCCTTGATTTCTTCTTAACAATCGCAGTCAAATACAAACCCTAACTATCGGGCTTCGAATCAGAGAGAAACCAAACCCTATGTGTCGATCTTCGATCTATGAAAACTTCAAACCAGAAACCCTAACCGCAATAATTCCTTAACAAATCCAGACTGTGAATCTGAATTAACTCAAACATAGTTTCAATTACTAACACCAACACACCTCTGACCACAAATCTCAAGAACGATGTTAGGTTTCCACGAATTTGTTCTGGGTTCTTGTTAATTCTACTTTGAGTAAGTAAAATCAACTAAATTCTTATACCCTACTTCACATACAACATAATACCACCAAGAATTTCCCAATACTCGATCAACTACTCACTTCAACAATAGGGAAAGGTAATTCTGATCATAATTGATTTAGATGTTCGAGAACTGATACCTTCACCACACTTACATGAACTATAGGATTTGCTAATCCAATTCTTTTGATTTCGATCAAAACTGACTTGCTTCAACAGTTTGCAGCACTTTCCCAAGCCAATCTACAAAATTCTTAATCAAATAAGGATGATCCAGTAGGAGCTGCTACTCAGTTCTGAATCAATTAGTTATGTTGGCTTGTTACAGAATCAAGATACCTTGATTCAATTGTGTCTCAATCCTTATTGAAGCAAAATTTAACTATGTTTCAACATAATCATCCACACACACACAGCACAATGAATGTAACAGTAAACTAAAGCAATGCAACCAAAATTCAAAACTAAATTCTTGATCAAATTGCAATGCACATTAAGGATATTTGATATCAAATCACATTTGATTTGGAAGCCAAACGAGGCTTTGATACCAATTGTTAGGATCGAGACTAATCTTAAACCATAACCTTGGGGAAGGATAGAATCAAAGAGAGTTAGATGAGAAAAGAAGTGAAAAGGAATGAGAAATTAGAGAATAGTTAGATGAGAGAGAGAGAATATCTCGTAAGAGATTGTTGTAAATTTTTGCTGATTGCCCATCCATTACACACTAGCATTCCTTTTGTACTTCACTAGTTACAACGTAAGGAGGACGAAGCCCATAACCGACACAACCGACTCTACTCTAGCGAAGTATTAACTACTAATGATCACTTATTATATGACTTAACAAAAGACTTATGCTGCTGGTTACATCAAGACTTATTCTAATTACAACCTTCAAAGCCCAACCTATAGGAATCATAGCACTTTCCTTTGACTTTTATTAAAGAAATAATAAAATTACAAAGAGGTGATAAAAGCTTGAATTCCCACAGGTTGAGAAACAAGGAAAAAGATAAACAATTTGAGATTTTAATTGGAAAAAAACTACTCAACTAAGCCTAAAGTCTTCCTTTATATAAAGGAAGAAAAGAGCTAAAAAAGAGTAAAGAAATTCAAAAATAAAAAATCATAATGAAGTCAAACAAAATCTTGCTAAATTCGTCTTTCAAATGTTGCCAAAAGCATATTGCTTGATTCTTGCCATAACTACTAGTGATTTGATCTCCTTCCCAACTGTAACCATGAATTCTGCATTACACAAGCTCATGGGTTGGTGGTGCCTCCTAGTTAAGCATTACACTCAGTGGCACCAACACTTGTCTCAGGTGACGCCAAGGTGGTCTGTCCCAAGCTCCCCATGTACAGTAACCTTGCTGCATCATTCTCCCAGAGTTGAGTGAGAATTCGCCCTCGAATTCACTTAGGGTTCTGCGGTGTCATTCTTGCCGTAGTATGGAGTGAGGTGCTTGGCATCGAAGACATCGGAGGTCCTCATTCCTGGAAGGAGCTGAAGGCCATAAGTGTTGTCATTAATCATCTCTACAACCATTAAAGGACCAATCTTGTGCACAGTGAGTTTATTGTATTCTCAAGTAGGAAACCTTTCTCGGGTCAGCACAGCTCACACTTTATCGCCAATTTGAAATTGAACCCGCCTACTGTTCTTGTTAAAGTCTAGCTTGTAGCTGACTATAGCTTCTAACAATTGCGCTTGTGTTTGTGAATGTCTTTGAGGGAATAAATAAAGTCTTTTGCATTTCCATGTGGCCTGGTTTGGTCAAGAGCTGGCGCCAAGTCCACTGGAGGGCGAGTAACAAAGCCATAAACAATGTGAAAGGGAGCAAAGTCGATAGTGTGATTGACGGAGCTATTATAAGAAAATTCCGCTTGGTGAAGCTTGAACTCCCATCCCTTGGCACTTTCAGTGACAAGGCAATGGAGAAGGTTGCCAAGGGAACGATTGATGACCTCGGTTTGTCCATTGGTTTGGGGTGATGGATGGTATGGAATGCTAAGGATGTGTAGGCTATCTTCCATAAGGTCCTCAAGAAATGGTTGACAAAGCATACATCCTAATTGGATACAATACTCAAAGGCAAACCATGAAGCTTGTAAGCCTCTTGGAAGTACAATCCGGCAACGTGAATGGCATTTGCAACTCTCTTGCATCCTACGAAGTGCGCCATTTTCAAAAAGCGATCAAGCACTACGAATATTGAATTAATACCGCTAGTGGTCCTGGATAAGGCCAACACAAAATCCATGCTGACATCTACCCATGGCTGACTCAAAATAGGTAACGGTAAATACAACCTAGCATTGGTGATGCCTCCATTGGATAGTTGACAGACACGGCAACGTTAGACAAAACGTTCAACTTCACGGCATAGTGTGGGCTAGTAATAGCTGATGGAAATGAGTTTAGCGTCTTGTCATGCCCCATGTGACCCGCGTTGTGCTTCTCTTCAATTATTTTGTTCCGCCAACTCAATTGAGGAACACACAATTGGTTGCCTTTGAAAAGGAAGCTGGCCTGATTGGAGTAGTCTAGGTTGATCCCTTCTTGTGTCCCTCACCAAATATTACTAAAAGTAGGATCATCGGGATACAAATCCACCAAGTATTCAAAACCCATGACTTCCATTCTGTTTTACGCCAAGACTAAGGTTCTCCTACATACAGGATAAATTCTCGATTCGCCAAGTATGCTCACCAGGGTCGTAAAGCTCTCACCAAAGCATAAAACTCCAAATCATATGTGGAGTAGTTCACCGTACTTCCATCCAACTTTTCAAAGTAGGTGACGGGTCTCCCTTATTGGCTAAGCACAGCGCCAATACCCACCTTGGACGCGTCAGTGTTTAATTCAAAAGTTTGTTGGAAATCCGGGAGAGCGAGCGCTGGAGCCGTTGTCAATCTCTCCATGATCTTGGCGAATGCTGAGGTGGCTTGTGGTGTCCACACGAACATTCCGTTCTTCATGCACTCGGTGATCGACACCATGATCGTACTAAAGGTTGGAACAAAATGCCTATAGAACGACACCAATTCGTTAGAGCTTCTCACCTCGCCAATTGTTTTTTGTTCTGGCTACTCTCTGATGGTCCTTCATGAATTCACACTTTTTGAGGGTGGCAAATAAGCTATGCACTCGTAGCGTCTGAAGCACCTCTCGGAGATGGCAAAGATGATCTCCATGGCCTCAGCTAAAGATGACGATGTCCTCAAAGTATACAACAACAATTTACTAGTGAATAGGTGTAGGACCTGATTCATAAATCTCATAAATGTACTCGAAGCATTGGATAGGCCAAACGGCATGACCATCCACTCATAAGGTCCTCCTCTTATCTTGAACGTTGTCTTGCACTCATATCCGGGCACCAAAGCTGATCTAACAAATCATTAAGTCTTGAAATTGGAAACCTATATCATACCATGATCCTATTTATGGTGCGCCTGTCCACTCACAACTTGCATGACCCGTCATTTTTTGGCATAGTAAAGCAGGCACAACACACGGGCTTATGCTTTCGTTAATGAGCCCCTTGGCGAGGAGTTCTTCAACTTGTCGTCTTAACTCTTCAAGTTCCGTAGGACTCATTCATTAGTGAGGGTGGTTAGGTAAGGAAGCGCATGTCATGAAGTTGATACGATGCTGTATGTCCCTTAATGGTAGAAGAGAAGCCGGGAGCTCCTCCGAAAAAAAATGCCTGCATACTCATCCAATAAAGCCTTGATCACACTCAGTAGTTCTTTGGAAATGATAATGCTCTCCTTACCAATCAAGGCGAATAACAGTTTGGTCATGCAAACTTCCTTGGCAAATAGTGCACGGCCCTGGACATTTAGGTGCTTGGCTTCAGCAGCGTTGCCTTCTCTTCCTTATTCCGATGCAACACTATCTTAACTCCCTCAAAAAGGAAGCTGTAAGTATTCTTCTTCCTGTCGTGCATTGCTCCTTGGTTAAATTGCCAAGGACGCCTTCTTTGTACCTCGTGCCAATGGAAAAATGGACAAAACACTGCTTGGAAACAGTTACCTAGTTTCCCTTCTTCAGCCAGGAAAGTTTGTACAGCTGCGGGTGTGTTTTCATCTTTTAGTCCCAACTTTGTCACAGCCTTTTCTGAAATTACATTCTCATAGCTCTTCAAATCAATTACCATTCGGCATACCTTACCTCTAATAATATAGGTAGTATGAAAAATGTTGTTCGGCAAACAGCTACCCATATTGTCTTCTCTTGGCATGAAGTACGTACACCCAATAACAAGGCATTGACCTCCATTGCCGGTAACATCTACGAGCTCCAGGTCCGCCAACTCTTCAAAACGGTTCTCTTCATCGATCTCATCTTTATCAGCTCTTGGGTCTGCAATGAGAAGTGCCTTTCCAGGCCTGTCTTCTTCATGACAATCCGAAGCTCAGTGCCCTACTTCCCCACACTTAAAACACCGAGTTCTAGAAGAACCCGCTACTTCTTGTTTAACCTACCTGACAGTGTTGGCAGGTGGTGTTCTTAGTTGAGCAATCGAGTTTGGTGTTGCCTGGTCTGTTGTCTCACTCCAATAGGTGTGGTCCAGGAACCGCCAACAGGCCAACGCCTTTGTTGTCTCTCTACTTATGCAGCTCTTTGAGCGGACTCTGGCATAGTGCAGATGTCAAACATGTTAAGGATGTCTTGTAAGCTCTCCTCAAGCCACCATTGTATGTATCAGCCAACTGCTCGCCTAATTCAGCCAAATCATTCCCGGCGACCAAGGCATGGAATTCAGATGTGTAATCTTCCACGGTCATTGAACCTTTGCGAAGGCTCTACAGGTGTTAATACATCAAACGAGCACAATTGTGAGGTAAGAAGGCGCCTAGCAGATATTTCTTTATATTCTCCCAAGATTCGATCTTGGACTTGCCTTGTAGAAGCCGGATCTGCTTCTATTGAAGCCACCAGGCGCTGCCCTTCCGTGAAGGCGGGTAGCAACCAGTGGTACCTACTTTTGTTTCGGGATCTCCCAAAACTCCAAGACTTGCTCAATGAAAACGAGCCAATCAAGGAACTCTTGTGGATGCCCTCCTCCATTAAATTTTGGAATCTCAATCCAAAGTCCGGATTCCCACCTTCTATCTTTGTGGTCATTGTGGTCACCTCAATTACGAGGTTGGCACCTCAACCTTGGCTCCGATAGACCTTTGTCATGAATTAGTTCAAGGAAGGATCATCCATGCTTCCACCATTAGTGCCAGGTGAAGGATGGCGTTGGGGCCTAACTCCATCCGAGAGGTCGGGATTGGCTCCAAGTTGGATCAAGCATAGCTCAACCTGCCGGAATTTCTCCTCTAATTCCTAAAATAACCATTCATACTGCTGATATCAATCATGGTCAGTCACCTCTTCAATGGTGGCGTTCCTCTGCCGTCTAGGGGAATTCATTCTTCAGGAAGCATCCCAAAGCTCTGATACCAACTGATGTAGTGCATGATAGGAAATAGGGGCTATGGGAAGGTTCATAGCCTTTCCTTTGAATTTTATTAAGGAAATAACAAAATTACATAGAGGTGGTAAAAGCTCGAATTCCCACAGGTTGAGAAATGAGAAAAGATAAACAATCTGAGATTTTAATTAGTAAAAAACTACTCATCTAAGCCTAAAGTCTTTCTTTATATAGAGGAAGAAAAGAGCTAAAAAACAGGAAAGAAATTCAAGAATAAAATATCAAAATAAAATCAAATGAAATCCTTCCAAAATCGTCTTCCAAATCTTGCCAAAACTGTATTGCTTGATTCTTCCCATACCTACCCGTGATCTAATCTCCGTCCCAACAGTCACCGAGAATCTTGCTTTGAATGAGTTCACGGGTGTGCCTCCTAGTTCAGCAATACACTCGGTGGCGCCAACACTTGTCTCAGGTGGTGCTAAGGTAGTCTGTTCCGAGCTCCCCGTGTACAGTAACCTTGCTGCATCAGCTTATCTTTTAAATCATTTTTTGGTTCTTAAAGTTTAAATTTTTATTTTATCATGAAGTACCCCCTATTAGGTTGCTCTTGAGGTCTTCAATTGGTATTAGAGCTGGTACTCCCTTTTTTTTTGTTTTTTTTGTTTTTTTGTCTACAACCTTAAGGTGATCGTAGTGACAACATGTACCTATTTTAGCCCATGGCCAATTGATAGACAAGCCTCTAATTTTTGACGGTAAAAACTTTCATTATTGGGAACTTAGGATGAGACATTTTATTGCGTCTATTGATTTTGAATTATGGCCAAACATTAAAAATGGTTTATTTTATTTTCTCAACAAATGAATGAAATGTAATTGTTGACAAATTTAAAAATAAGCTTGTCTAATACGACAAGACAAAGCTTGAAAAAAATGCTACAACTCATTTCCAATTATAATGTGCCATTACTCCCAATGTGTTTCATCTTGTTCAAAGTTAAAAAACAACCAAGGGGATTTGGGACAAAGTTGAAACCACATTTGAAAGAAATTCAAACTAAGAATCTCTTAATACAAGTGAAAAAGAGCAAGTGAATTTGTGCCTCATGGCCTTTGATGATGACAGCATTGAAGAAGATGAGGCAATTGATTTATCCTATGATGAACTTCTTGTTGGCTTTCATGATTTGTATGAGCAGTACAAAAAATTGAAAAGATGGCACAATGCGTTCATAGAGTGTCTTGAAAAAGTAAGTTTAGAAAAAGAGTCAAAACAACATTTATTTCTTGAAATTGAAAATAAATCTTTAAAGAAAAAGAATGAGTCTTTAAACGATAAAATCATAAAACTAACCAATGAAAAACAATCATTGGAAGAAAACACTTGATATTTTAAAGGAAAATGAAAAAAGCAAGTGCAAAGAAGATGAATCACTTTTGAAGGAGAATGAGTCTCTAAAAGAAAGAGTAAAAGAACATTCAAAAATCTCAAACAAAAATTTCAAAGGACAAGAACAATTGACAAAATTCTCTCATCTCAAAAACTGGTCTATAATGGTTGTAGACGAAGAAGGAATTGGTTATAATTGAATGTTCAAAAATTTTGAATGTTCTTTTTGTTAAGGCCTCTTCACCTCCAACAAATGGTGACCACTAGCATATCGTGCACAAATGTCCTTTTGAAAGAAATTTGTGAAAGACAAAGATGGTTTAGGTTCCAAAAGGATCTCGACCACCTAATGTCAAGGCTAATAACAACAGACCCAAGAAAATTTGGGTACAAAAAGTTTGTTAAATTGTGTAGGTATATTTGAAGATTGAGAATAAATATCAAAAGTGTTGCTTGGATAGTGGTTTCACAAGTCATGTAACTGAAGATAAATTCAAGTCCATTTTAATAAAACCAAGAACAGTATATGCCACCTTTGGCGGCAACAAGAAAAGAAACATTCTTTGTATCGGTAATGCTGCCCTTAACTCTTCTCCTTGCGTATATGATGGTTTAATTGTTGATGGTCTTATGTATAATGTTTTTTTAACATTAGTCAAATATATGATTAAGGCTATTATGTGCATTTGTGTGTCATCTAAATGTATTGTGGCACGTGCTTAGATGAATGAATTACCATTTGATCGATTAGGATGTAATGATGTCCATATGATTAGTCTTGAATGTATGAACTTTGTGAAATATTCTAATGAAAATGATCCTTGGATTTAAAATAGATGATTTGAACATGCTAGCACGGATTTAATTTCAAAACCTTCAAAAAATAATCTTATTTGATGACTATGAAAGCTTAATTAGGAAAAGATCATACTTGTGATGCATGTCGATATGAGAAACAAACAAGATCTTTATTCAAACCCAACGATGTAGTTTTTATCCCAAGACATCTTGAACTCTTGAATATGGACTTTGATTGTGCTAGACACTTGAGCCTTAGTGAAAAACATGAGGATTTGCAATTCTGATGATTACTCTCATTTTGCTTGGTGCTTATTCCTTTCTTATATAAGTGAAGCATTTGACAATTTTAAGAAGTTCTGCAAAGATATGAAAAGTGAAAAATATTTAAGAATTGTTTCAATTAGAAGTGATCATGGAAAGAAATTTAAAAAAGGCAATTTTTAAAAATATTGTAATTAAATTGGAATCCTATATAATTTTTTGAATCATAAAATTTCTCAATAAAGCGAAGTGGTTAAAAAAATTTGGAATTCTTGAACAAATGGTAAGAACCATGACTAGTGAAAACATTTTGCAAAATTTGCTTTGGGCAAAAGCCGTTAATGCCACTTGGTACATTCTAAACAAGGCTTTGATAAGTCCTATTTCTAAAAAAGCACCCTACGAACGTTTACTAAGGAAGAAAACCAAATATTGTATATTTTAAGCCAATTAAGTGCAAATGCTTCATCCATTACTATGGTAACATCAATATTGGTAAATTTGATCCTAGAATGGAATAATTTTCTTACTATCAAACATATGGAGTCTATAATAAACGTTTAAGGGTAGTAGAAGTGTCTATATATGTCATATGTGTTGAAACTAACAACTTGTCCTCTAGAATTCCTTGTGATGATGATGATATAGTGATCTAACCGAAAAGTATCAGTCTCTCATCCGAGGAGCAAGTAAAGGATAAGCCCAAGCTCTAATGGATGAACTGAAAGGAAATGACCAAAATGTAGAATCCAAAGAGAAAAACTTGCCACAACGTTGGAAATTCTTTAAAGATCACCCAACAACTCAAATAATTGGTGATCCTCCCAAGATGTAAGAATAAGAAATGCATTGACTGAATATTTCTATCTTGTTGCATTCATCTCTCTTAAAGAACCCAAGAACACAGAAGAACCTCTCGATGATGCAAACTAGATCATGCCAATGAAAGAAGAGTTAAATCAATTCGAGATAATGCTATGTGGGAACTTGTGGATAGACCTGAAGATCATCTAATCATCGGTATCATGTGGGTCTACCACAATAAGAAAGATGAAGAAGGTAATATTGTAAGAAACGAGGCAAGGTTAGTAGCTGAGGGTTGTAACTAAGATGAAGGTATAGACTATGAGGAAACCTCTGCGCCCATTGCTAGATTAGAAGCTATTAGACTCTCATGTGCATTTGATTCATTGAAAAATTTTCAAACTTTTTCAAAACAAGCTTATGTTCAAAAACACCTAGATTTTGAGGATGACACCACACCCAAATTTTAAACTCAAAAAACGCTCTTTATGCATTGAAACAAGCTCCTAGAGCATAGTACGAAAGATTGAATTTGTTTTTAAAGCTATAAAGATTTTTAAGAGGAACGATTGACACCACACTTTTTATCAAACACCTTAGAAGTGATATATTATTGTGCAAATTTTTATGATATGGCATTTGGCGCTACTAATCCATCTCTTTGTGAAGAATATGCAAATCTTATGAGTAGTGAATTCATAATGAGTATGATGGGAGAACTCAATGTTATAATCCCATTAATTCATTTGCTTTTAATCGATGTATTAGCATGGGGTTAAATACTTGTGTATTTGAATTGTATCGGGTGGCGCCAAAACCAGTTAAAAACTTTTCACTTAACCGGTTACCTGCATTTGGCGCCAGATTTGGTTTAGTTCGATTTAGGCGATGTTTGGATGCAATGTACTAGGATCTTCTATAAATAGATCTATTAGCTTGTATTCTTGGAATCCAATTAATAAAAATTCAATTGCCGTTTGGTAATTTTCTCTCTATTCTCATCTCCTTCTCTATTATCTCATCTCCCTTCACTTCTATTTCTCATCTTATCTCTATCCTTCACAAGGTTAGCTATCCATCTACATTTGGTAGTTAACAATTGGTATAGGAGCTGGTTCAAGTGGTCAAATTGCTTGAATTGAGCTGGCAAAATCTAAGAAGCAAGATCAAAGAATGGCTGAGGGTGTAAGGACTCATTCGGGTGCAGGTAGTGGCTTTGTTGCACCCGAGGTTCAATTTGGATGACCAGATGCTGCTGAGGCTGGTACGAACAATCCAAAAGAGAGTGTCACTATTGATCAGATACAGGCATTGATCATTCAATCAGAAGATCGCTGGTTCGCAATATTTCAGCAAGTAAACCTGGAAAATCAGCAAACGCAGTTGACAGTTCAGCAAAAGAATGATGATCGGTTGTCTAAATTGGAGGAGAGGATGGAAAATTTGCAAGATCAGTTTAAGAAGCAAGGAGAATCATCCGTTAATGCAATCCTTAAACCTGCAAGTCAGTTGGTTCCTCCTCCTAATGTGACTCAATCGCAGGTTCATTTGGACAGCGAGGTGAATGTGGCTGGTAATCGAGGTAAGTCTCCTGTAATTCAGAGAGAAGCAGGTCCATCAGTTCACATCCGATCAGCAGAAGATCGACCTTCAGTTATGGAAGCTGCTGCAAGAGCCTTTGATCAAAATGTTGGATCTGGACAGTTCAGAAATTGTGGCATTGGTACCGGTTTGCATTGTAGGCATCCAGATTGGAATGAGCATCCAAAACCTTTGTCCGATGAGTTGGAACAACATAATAGACCTCCTGATCAATATCCATAGCAGAGATCTCTGAGCAATGAGGTTACATCTGGTGGCAGAGGTTTTTCTCATAGACAATCGAGAGTGCAAATCGAGCCTTTCGATGGAAAACAACCTGAATCTTGGCTTAGGGGATGTGAATGGTATTTTCACTTTTACAACATCAATGAGGCGGAAAGAGTTGAGCTAGCTGCTGTTCATCTTCATGGAGACCACGAGGTATGGTTTTATAGTGTCTTGAGGACTAATCCTTGTCTTTCTTGGGACCAATTCGTGGAGGAGCTGTGTGAGAGGTATGGTGAAGAGGATTCAAGCGATGTTGTTCATAGCTTTAACAAAGTCTATCAAACATCCACGGTTAAGGAGCACATGACTAGATTCGAGAATTTGCATGCCAATATGATAGCCATTAATCCATATTCTACTGAAGCGTACTATGTTTCAAGTTTTATTAGTGGTTTGAGACCAAGAATTAAGAGCTTGGTGAAGGCCATAGAATCTAAGACTCTCTCCAAAGCCTATAATAAGGCTAAATTGATTGAGTCTACACTTGTATCTTCAAGTGACAAAGGTAAATTCAAGAGTAACAATTACAAGGCTCATCCAAGAGAAGCATCCGGCAGCAAGTCTGGATGATCTGTGGACAGGAGGTTTGCACGGTTGTGCTTTAGATGCAATCAACCATATCAGCCAGGACATAAGTGTAATCCGAAGTCCTTAATGTCAGCAAGGGGTGCTCTTGTGGAGCTTGCATCAGAAATCGAAAGTTCAGACTATGCAGAGGACAAATCAGAGGTAGATTCAGCGGATGAATTGCTTGAGGATGAGGCAGAAATTTCTATGAAGGCTCTTACCGGGAGTGGAGCACATAACACTATACGCATAGGAGGTAAAGCCGGGAAAGTTTCCATTACCATCCTTGTGGATAGTGGAAGCACTCATAGCTTCGTTGATCCTAAGTTGGTTAAGAAGCTGAAGCATGAAATTATCAAAACTCATCCCTTGGCCATTATGGTAGCTGATGGAAACTCTATTACAATTCAAAACAAGTGCCAATTATTCCAATGGTCTATGCAAGACCATAAATTCACTTTTGATTTTAGAGTACTTCCCTTAGGGGGTTGCGATATGGTACTTGGTGTTGATTGGATGAGGTCCTTTAACCCGGTGTTATTTGACTTTGATAAAATGACCGTGTCCTTTGAAATTCATGGCAAGAAAGTCACATTACATGGCATTTCAGATCATGCTCAGCTGAAAATTATCAATGGTAAGTGCTTGCAAGATAGTTTCAAGAAGAGGACAATACAATGGTTTGGGCAATTATTTTCGATAGCTACTACAGATCTACCGAGTGTTTTGCAGCCTAAAGTTCACGCTCTGTTGATGGAATTTGATGATATATTTGAGGCACCAAAGAGCCTCCCTCCTCAAAGAGTTATTGACCATGCCATTCCACTTCGAGCTAATTCGGATCCGGTGAAAATCAGGCCATACCATTATGCACACGCTCAAAAATCAGAAATTGAAAAACAAGTAGAAGAGTTGCTACAGATGAGTTTTATTCGCCCAAGTCATAGTCCTTTTGCTTCTCCTGTGATACTTGTTAAGAAGAAGGATGGCACGGCTCGAATGTGTATAGACTATCGTCAATTAGATTCTTCGACAGTGAAGGATAAATTTCCTATCCCTGTCATAGACGACCTGCTTGATGAATTGTATGGAGCTCGCTTTTTCTCTAAGCTTGATTTAAGGCAAGGGTACCATCGGATTAGAGTTCTTGAGCCGGACATATACAAGACCGCTTTTCAGACTCACCATGGACACTTTGAGTTCGTGGTAACGCCTTTCGGATTAACTAATGCTCCAGCCACGTTCTGAGCGACTATGAATGATATTTTCAAGCCTTATTTGAGAAGATCGGTGCTGGTTTTCTTTGATGACATACTGATTTATAGTGCAACCTATGAAGATCACCTACATCATCTTAAGGAGGTGTTCCTTGTCATGCGGCAGCACCGGTTTTACGCCAAGTTATCAAAGTGTACTTTTGCTCAATCTAAGCTTAAGCATTTGGGGCACGTAATCTCTCACGAAGGTGTCTCTACCGATCCTTCTAAGGTGCAAGCAATGCAAGATTGGCCAATTCCCATGACATTGAAGAAATTGAGAGGGTTCTTGGGCTTGACCGGTTACTGTAGGAAGTTTATTAATGGTTATGGGTCCATTGCCAAGCCCTTAACCGAGCTACTTAAAAAAGATGCTTTCAAGTGGATTGATAAGGCTCAAGAAGCATTTGATGATCTCAAGTCCGTTATGTGTAAGGCACCGGTATTAGCAATGCAGAATTTCGCAGAAGACTTCATTTTGGAGACTGATGCTAGTGGGGCTGGTTGTGGGGCTTTTCTTTCACAAAATGGGAGACCAATTGCTTATTTGAGTCAAGCCCTTAGTCCTAAATATCAGGCCATATCCACCTACGAGAAATAATATTTGGCAATCCTTCTTGCAATTGAGAAATGGAGGCACTATTTGGATGGACATAGGTTCATCATACAAACGGATTATCAGAGTCTCAAGTATCTTTTGGAGCAAAAGATAGTCACATGAATCCAAAAGAAAGGGTTGATGAAGTTTCTTGGGTTGGACTACGCTATCGAATACAAGAAAGGGAAAGAAAATCTGGCCGCAGATGCACTTTCTAGAAGATTTGAGGACCTCGAACAAGGATCTTGTGGGGCTATATCCATTATATTACCTTCTTGGATGGATGAAGTCTACAAATCCTATGAAGGGGACAAGTATACTCAAGAGGCTGTGGCTGCAGCAGTGACCAAAAACAGCTTCCCGAGTGACAGTATTGCTGGTGTATCTGTGCAGCAGGGAATTGGCCGTGTGCAGAGCAGGATATACATTGGTTCCTCCACTGATTTGAGGCATCAGATACTCAAGGCGTCACATGATTCAGCTTGGGGTGGTCATTCCGAGGTTGATGGTACTTATCAACGAGTCAAGGCTTATTTTAGTTGGCCCGAGTTGAAGAGGTCTGTTTCAGAATTTGTGAAGTCTTGTGAGGTGTACCAACAAACTAAGTTGGGGGATCATCGATATCAAGGACTCTTGCAGCCACTTCCCATTCCGGAGGGTGCTTGGATCAACATTAGTATGGATTTTATTGAGGGACTTCCCAAGTCCGATGGTAGGCAAGTAATTTGCGTGGTGGTGGACCGATTCACGAAGTATAGTCATTTCATAGCCTTGATCCGACCCATTATAGCCTAAAGGTTGGCTAAGAGCTTCTTAGACAACATATATAAGTTGCACGGCTTGCCCCAGTCCATTGTCTCAGATAGGGACAAGATCTTTACGAGCAACTTTTAGCGTGAATTGTTCAAATTGTTGGGAACAAATTTGGCACTCAGTTTGTCTTACCATCCTCAATCGAATGGACAAACCGAGAGAGTCAATCAGTGTGTCGAGCAATATCTTCGGAGTATGGTCTTTTCTCGGCGTCGTGAGTGGAATCAATGGCTTTCCTTGGCGGAGTATTGGTTTAACACTCACTTTCATGTTTCTCTTGGCATATCTCCCTTTCAAGCATTGTATGGATACGTACCACCCACTCCAATGTTGCTGTAGCAACGTAATCAGTCCAGTACTGCAAGTACTGACCTGATTCTGCAGAGACGGGAAATGACCCAAATTCTCAAGGATAATTTGCAACAAGCTCGTGCTCGAATGAAGTTTTACGCTAACAAAAAGAGGGTAGACAAATCTTTTGAAGTTGGGGACATGGTTTACCTGAAATTACAACCCTATAGACAGTCCTCATTGGCTGACCGAAGAAACATCAAGCTAAGTGCACGATATTTTGGTCCATACCGTATCTTAGAGAGGATTGGAAATGTTCCTTACAAACTTGATTTGCCATCACATTCGTGCATGCATCCTGTATTTCATGTTTCATTACTGAAAAAACAGGTTAGGAGGGGTGTTAAATGCTCGAAAACACCACCAGAAGCAGAATCGGATGGGAGCTTGCTGTTGGGACCGGTAGCTGTCAAGAAACCAGGTCTGATTGCAGCTGGAACCAGGTCATCACATCAGCTTTTGGTGAGATGGAAGAATTTGGAGAAAGATCTCCTCACATGGGAGAATCCAACATTCTTGAAGAGTCAATTTTCGAGCTTCTCACCTTGAGGACAAGGAGTTTCTCAAGGGAGAGGGAATGTTATAATCGCATTAATTCATTTGCTTTTAATCGATGTATTAGCATGGGGTCAAATACTTGTGAATTTGAATTGTATCGGGTGGCGCCAAAACCAGTTAACAGCTTTTCACTTAGCCGGTTAACTGTATTTGGCGCCAGATTTGGTTTAGTTTGATTTAGGCGATGTTTGGATGCAATGTACTAGGATCTTCTATAAATAGATCTATGAGCTTGTATTCTTGGAATCCAATTAATAAAAATTCAATTGCCTTTTGGTAATTTTCTCTCTATTCTCATCCCCTTCTCTATTATCTCATCTCCCTTCACTTCTATTTCTCATCTTATCTCTATCCTTCACAAGGTTAGCTATCCATCTAGGTTTGGTAGTTAACACTCAACTACTTCCTTAGATTGCAAATCAAAGCAAAGGAAGGAAAGAATTTTCATCAACCACAAGTACATCAAGGAAATGATTAAGAAAGTAGGAATGAAAAATTTCATGCCAATTGTAACCCCAGTAAGCTCAACATTTCTTTACCTTACAATGAGTCGACTTGGTATCTTGTTTAACATGTGCATATACAGTTGATTTCGTGTGTGTCCAAAAAGAACGGCAAAAATGTGACGCGAAAAGAATTTTTTCAATTCCTAGTTGGTACTTATACTTGTTCTATTCCAAATGTGATTTCCTAGATCTACTTAAATATAGTGTTATGGATTTTAGCTGTTACAAAGTGGACTAGAAATCAAATTCCAGAACTTGCTTATTTATTGGTCATGATTTAGTGTCATGGTTTTTTTTTTTTTTTTTTTTTTGGGGGGGGGGGGGGGGGCGGGGGGGGGGGGGGGGGTGGGGTGTGGAGATGAAAAATATAAAAAAAGGGATGTTTATATTGAAAATGACCTCAAAGTTTCAACATGATGATGCTCAATTGTCCAAGTCTTTTTGTCGTATTTAATAAATAGTAGTGCATTGGAAACCATTTTTAAAGGAATCATTAAAATTAGAGCTACCTTCATCTTTATTTCGAACAAAATCTTTCCAACTTTAGTTTAACTTGAATATTCTCTCACATTCTTTCATAATTTTAATCAAAGTTGTAATTGTGTAATGAGAATAGCAAAACTCCAAGCAAATTTAAGAGTCCAACTTTGTTTTAAAAATAAAAAAGGAAAAAAAAAAAAACTATGTTCACCTCATTGACACATACAAAAATATGAGTGACAAAAGATGTGGAACTATCATTTAACATATTGAACTACATTTGCAAATGCTACTTTTCTATCTTTGCCTTTAATTTATACAACCCCTCACATATTGCTCTTTGTTGATACAAAGCGGGAGATACGTTGGAGTTTGCTTACTATGATGCATGTTGTGATAATTGTCTTAAGCATTGGGAGACACCAACAATAACAACAATATTTCCAGTGTCATGAAGGCTCCCGCAAAAAGCAGGTTCAGGGGTTGGATGTACGCAGCCTTCTCCCATGAGGGTGCTACCCTGAAGAGAGGCTATTTTCAAGGATCCCCAACCCGAAAAACGTGTCATCATGGAAGCTGATAGCTTGAAACTATGAGAATAAACATAAACTTAGAATCAAACAAAACACAAGCCACGTGATATGAAGCAAAACTCAAGGAAGAGCATTGCAGGTCCGCAAGTACACAAGTGTACGAGTGCACCTAAAAATAAATAAGAGCAATAATACGGCTGCATCTCCTCCTGTAGGTTTAGGTGGGTGAGGTCATATCGAATCGTTTCCATCGATCTCTTCTCAGGCTTGCCTCCCCCTCTCCTCCCTAGAGTAGTATGGGGTTGTTCGCATCTCCTGACTTGAGCGGCGGAAGGTTTCCTCCTAACATGCGTAAACCACCTCAAACATTGCTCCCTTAATTTATCCTCAAGTATTGGGAGAGGTAATGTTTTATAATTTGTCATTAATTTTGAACATTACCATTATTATGAGTTGCTATACGAACATATTGTGGAATAGATACATTTGTGCAAAGTAATGATTGAATAAACGAATAGAAATATCAAAAATAGTGAGCCAAATTGATTTAATCTCTTTTTATTGATGACATAGGAGGAGAAAAGGTGTTTGCTTGATTATTGAATGTTTAATTCCTAAAGTGCATCACCATGTTACGAAGTTTGTGTTTGATTGAGAAAGGTTAAAAATGATGTTGATATTAACCTATTGAATGTATAATTCTTACAATGCATCAATATAGGGAGAGATAATTGAGTTCGAACTCTTAACATGTTATATATAACTCCATGGCCTGGTACAAAGTGATAATTTGTATGATTTGAGAACTTAATATCTTTATGGTGAATTCTATACTTCAATTTTAATTCTTTTTAAAAGAAAGCACCAAATATTTTTAATCATCAAAAAGGGAGCGATTGTTTGCCTTAAAGGCCATTTAGATTGAAATTTTGATGGTAACAATCATTTAATGAGTTATTATGTTTAAATTGTTCAAAACCTGCTTGTAAGTGGCTCATAAGTTAGGAAAAATCAAGGCTAATCATGTTGATAGCAAGCTTTCTATGACAATGAATCAAGAGGAAGAGGGAGATGAAATTTTAAGAGAAGATTCATCCAAAATGAAGAAAACGAGATCTAAGTCCAAGCGCTTTAAGTCATTTATTATTTATTTTCTAGGACTCGGGATGGAGATATATCAATTGAGTCAATTTCCCAATTTTGATATCTGATGCCCTAACGAAAATATTTTTGAAATTTGATTTCCAAATGTGTTTTGAAAATTACTCCAGTCAAGCCAATCAAGTTTATCAATAAAATATTTTTCAAGATTGTTATTATGAAAACAAGCTCAAATCTAACAAGATCAAATTTTAATAAAGTGATTTATTAGTTTGATATAATTAATCATTCTTTCATATGAATGAACAAAATCATGGAAATTCATTAAAAAATTAAGCTAATGTGGTAATCAATCAATCAATCAATCAATTTTGCTTAGCTAATATGATAACCAATCGACCAATCATTTCTGTGTGTCGACACATCCCTTCTATGTGTCGACACACAGAAATGCACTAGCCCTCGGGAGTTGCTGTGTGTCGACACACCAGCTTGTTTGTCGACGCACAACCCCTGTGTGTCAACATATAGGTCGTAAAATGCTCCAAATAGCTATTTCTGACTTGATTTTTGTTATGTTATTTTTGCCCTCTCCGAGGAGTTATTTATTGTGATTGGTTTTCTATGGATGCGCTTGTAGCCATGCTCATATTTCCAATTTATTTGGGCTTTGTCCATATGCTTGTAGCCTAAACTTTAAAATAACAGGTTTTTCGTAGTGGTCAAGGTGGAGGTTGTGCCTAATCCTGAACAGAGTCTTTTATACAAGTTAACATTGAATTTGGAGTGATAAAGGAATAAAGTAGTGCCATTGGAATAACCCATGCTACACTTGGCGTGATAAGATGGGTTATGTCCTTAGACTCGTTTATTACCCTAAGCCCTAATTTAAATGCCTACCTGGGCTTAGTTCTTGTAGACTAAGCCATTTAAATCATTGTCTTTGTAAAGTATAAAAATGGGATTCGAGTTATACTACCTTGAATACATTCTCAAAACTACCCCTAAATGATTAGACACTTTACTGTCTTTAATTACTTCATTTTCATTAATTGTTCCTCTCTATAAAAAAAAAGCTCGAAATAAAACTGGCCATTAATAAATGAAACCGACTTTACATTGATTCTTGAAGGATTTGACACTCGTATACCCGCCACAGCTATGACATGCTTATATGCTTGCGAGTAGGCGGTTTTATATACTCTTTAAAACTGCATCAAGTTTTTGGGCATCGTTGTTGGGGTATTAATAGCAAAGTTAGATTTAGCGATTAACGAGTTTCTTTTGTCTTATCTTTGTTTATTTTTTCTTCCCCATAACTTTAAGATGGTGATCCAAGTAAATTTAGCTCACTCTGTGCTGCATGAACAATAAACACTCACTGAACCCTGAATTGATTCCTCTCTATCCAGAAATTGAGTTGACGCTGTCTTCTGTTATGAATCATATATTTGATTGTAATTTCTAGTTGTATTTGTTGGTTAGTGTTTCATTGTTGAGTTGTTTTTTTTTTTTTTTTTTTTTTTTGTTTTTTAAGGTCGGTTGGGGTAGGAAATGGGGGCCAAAAGCCGTTAGTTGGTCAAGCCCAGGTCAAATTTGAGGGCTACTACAGATTTAGGGGGGAAAAGCTGTTAGAATTAGTTAGCTTGGAGTTGTCTTGATTCAAGGTACCTGATTGTGTATAAATAGGCTCCCAAGCTTGTAATTCAATCATTCAATCAATAAAAATCAGAATTTCCTTTAGAATTCTCTCTAATTCTCATCTCCTTCTCTATTTTCTCATCCCCTTTCACTTCTGTCCTCATCTAAACTCTTTCTTCTACAAGGTTAGTCTTTCAATTCTCGATTGGAAGCTAACAATTGGTATCAGAGCTAGTTCAAGCAATCAATTGATTGATTGAGGCTGGCTAAATCAAAGAAAATCATGGCCAAGGGTGTAAGAACTAGATCTGGAGCTCGAGGTGCCAGTGCACCTGGTTCGGAGATGAATTTTGCTACCGCAGTTGCATGTTCGGGTGCAGATGCATCAATTGATCACCACCGAGAGTTATATGACAAGTTCGAATAGCTGAATGCTAAGTTTGTTCAGCAGTATGTTGAGTTAAAGCAGCAGAATGACAAGATTAAGTAGCAGAATGACAGCATTTAGCTAATTTTAAGGATGCAGCAGTTGATGCTGGAAAAGGTTGCGGATAAGGAGGATCGATTGCAACAAATTGAGAAGAAGCTTGTGCACTTGCAAGATCAGGTTAATAAGCAAGGAGAATCAAGTGTCAATGCGATCCTCAAGCTGGCAAGCCAGATCTTTCATCAGGTTGAGACAGATCAACAGCAAGGTAATGCGGACAGACCCAAAGGTCTGGTGAGGACTCGAGGAAAATCTCTGCTAGTGCAACCGGATGTAGGACCTTCAATTCACATCAGATCAGCTGAAAATCAACCTGTACAACTTGAAATTGATGTATATAATCAGGATCGTGCCTCAGGATAAGTACATTGCAGATCGAGTGCCTTAAATGCAGATCACAATGTCAGGCCACATAATTCTATTTTGCATCACAGAGTTGCAGCTGATGAGTTTGAGCATTTTGATAGACCTCTTGATCGACATTTCCAGCATAGATCCGTGAGTAATGACAACACATTTGGTGGAAGGAGTGGCACTTACAGGTAGCCAAGAGGGGAAATAGATCCTTTTGATGGAAAACAACATGAATCATGGCTAAGAAGGCGTGATTGGTACTTTCAGTATTATAACATACCTAAGGATGAAAAGCTCCAGCTAGCTGCAGTTCATTTACATGGTGACCATGAGGTTTGGTATTATAGTTCGTTGAAGAGCAAACCTAACCTTTCTTGGGGCTAATTCGTAGAAGAAATGTGTGAACATTATGGAGAGGATGAGTCAACCGATGTGGTGGATAGCTTTAACAAGTTGTCCCAAACCCCAACCGTGAGAGAATATATGATCAGATTTGGGAACCTACGAGTCAATTTGCTATCAGTTCTTTCCATTGCTCCTGAGGATGCTAAATCTTATTATGTCTCATGTTTTGTGAGTGGATTAAAGCCAAGGATCAAGAATATGGTGAAAGCCACTAGACCTAAGACTTTGTCAAGTGCTTACCACAAGGCAAAGCTGATTGAAGCTAGTCAAGCTCAAATAATTGACAAGAACAAGCAGCACAACAGCAAGATCAGACCACAGCAGAGGAATTCTAGTACTGGTTTTAAGCGTTCGGTTGACAAGAGCTCAGTGAGGCCATGCTTTCATTGTAATCAACCATATCAGCCTGGTCATAGGTGCAAAACACCAGCATTAATGTATGCAAGGGGGTCCCGTGCTGGTGCTGATTCTAGCAGTAACAATTCAGAAGCAGAAAGTGACAGTGTTGGTCCTACTTCACAAGTTGAATTGAACGATGATGAAGTTGAGATATCTATGAAGGCATTGGCCGGGAGTGGGGCTCATAATACTATTAAAATCAGAGGCAAGGCTGGTAAAGCCTCTATTATTGTTCTTATTGATAGTGGGAGTACATATAGTTTTGTTGATCCCAAATTGATTAAGAAGGGCAGGCATGAGGTGACCAAGACTCAACCATTGGTTGTTATGGTGGCTGATGGAAATTCATTAGCAACTCAAGACAAGTGTCTAGCATTTCTGTGGTCGATGCAAGGTCATCAATTCACCTTTGACTTTAGAGTTCTTCCTTTCGGAGGGTACGGTATGGTGCTTGGGGTTGATTGGATGAGAACCTTCAGTCCAACTATGTTTGACTTTGATAAAATGACCGTGGCATTTGAGGTTCATGGTTCCAAAGTATCCTTGTAGGGCATATTAGAAGAAGCTCAGCTCAAGTTGATGGATGGAAAATGACTACAAGGTGGAATCACGAAGAAGGCAATACAATGGCTCGAGCATTTGTTCATGATCACTCCTGTTGAGCTGCAGCAAGCGATACAGCCAGAAGTTCAGGCCTTGGTGGAAGAGTTTGGGGACATTTTTGAGCAGCCTAAGAGTCTTCCTCCTCAAAAGAGTGTGGACCATGCCATTCCTCTTCATGCAAATGCTGATCCGGTGAAAATTAGGCCATACCGATATGCTCAGGGCCAAAAGACAGAGATTGAGAGGCAAGTTGAGGAGCTTCTTCACATGAACTTCATTAGACCAAGCCGTAGTCCTTTTGCTTCACCTATGATCCTCATGAAGAAGAAAGATGGTTCGGCCAGAATGTGTATAGATTACTGTCAGTTGAATGCCTTGACAGTGAAGGACAAGTTTCCCATTCCAGTCATAGATGATTTGTATGACGAGTTACATGGAGCATGCTTCTTTTCTAAGCTTGATTTGAGATAGGGGTATCATCAAATTAGGGTCCTCGAGCCGGATATCTACAAGACAGCCTTTCAGACTCAGCATGGGCATTTCGAGTTTGTTGTTATGCCTTTCGGCTTAACAAACGCTCTGGCCACTTTTCAAGCAACCATGAATGATGTTTTCAAGCCTTTTATGAGGAAATCGGTGCTCATTTTCTTCGATGACATACTGATTTACAGCTCCACTTATGTAGCTCATCTCACTCACCTCAAACAAGTCCTTGTAGTGATGCGGCAACACAAGTTCTTTGCAAAGTTGTCCGAATGTTCGTTTGCTCAAAATAAGCTTGAGTATTTGGGTCATGTCATCTCACAAGAGGGAGTTTCCACCGATCCTACTAAGATCCAAGCGATGCAAGATTGGCCAATTCCGATCACCTTGAAGCAATTGAGAGGTTTTTTGGGATTGACCGGGTATTATAAGAAATTCATTAAAGGTTATGGTTCTATTGCCAAACCTTTAATAGAACTCTTGAAGAAGGATGCATTTACATGGAATGAGAGTTCTCAAGCTACATTTGAAGCTCTTAAATAAACAATGTGTGCTACACCAGTGTTGGCCATGCCAAATTTTGCCAAGAGCTTTGTTTTGGAGACCGATGCAAGTGGATCTGGTATTGGGGCTGTTCTTTCTCAATGTGGAAGGCCTATAGCTTACTTGAGTCAAGAACTTAGTCCTAAGCATCAAGCCATGTCGACCTATGAGAAAAAATATCTAGCAATTTTTTTAGTTGTGGAAAAATGGAGGCATTACTTGGAGGGTCACAAGTTCATCATTCGAACGAATCACCAAAGCCCCAAGCATCTCCTTGAGCAAAAGATTGTGACAAGAATTCAAAAGAAAGGTCTTATGAAAACGCTTGGCCTTGATTATGACATTGATTATAGAAGAGGCAAGGAAAATGTGGCTGTCGATGTTCTGTCCAGGAGATTTGAAGATGCAGACAAGGGGCATTGCAGTGCTGTATCCGTGGTGGTTCCTTCATGGATGGAAGAAATTTACAAGACATATGAGGGTGATTCTTTTGCCCAAGATTGTGTTGCTACTGCTCTTGTGAATGGTGCAGAAAAAGGCAATCTGGATGCTGCAGAGAGGCCAGATCAGAATCCGTGGCAAGCTGTACATTGGTTCAGCTACTGAATTGAGGAATCAGGTTATACAAGCCTCTCATGACGAAGCTTGGGGAGGTCATGCCGGTGTAGAAGGCACTTATCAAACAGTTAAGGCTTACTTTAGTTGGCCAAGCTTGAAAAAAAAGTAAGTGAGCATGTAAAGGCTTCTAAAGTGTGCCAACAAACCAAGTTGGGTGATCATCGCTACAAAGGGCTTCTTCAACCTCTTCCCATTCTGGATGGAGCGTGGTCCACATTAGCATGGATTTCATTGAGGGATTGCCAAGGTCAGAGGGCAAGGAACTCATATGGGTGGTGGTTGATCGTTTCACCAAATATAGCCATTTCATTGCGCTTGCTCGACCAGTTACTACTAAAAAATTAGCAAGAATCTTCCTCTACAACATTTATAAGCTACATGGATTGCCTCAATCCATTGTATCAGACCGTGACAAGATATTCACAAGCACATTTTGGCGGGAGTTGTTCAAATTGATGGGTACAACGTTGGCACTTAGTTCCTCTTATCATCCTCAAACGGATGGCCAAACCGAACGTGTCAACCAATGTGTGGAGAAATATCTTCGGAGTATGGTCTTCCTATGGCCTAGGGAGTGGAGTCATTGGCTTTCTTTGGCGGAGTATTGGTTCAATACTCACTTTCATAAATCCATTTGCACTACACCATTTCAAGCCTTATATGGCTATCCTCCTCCATCCCCAATGTTGCTGGAACAACTGGGAGCACCTAATTCAGTAGCTGGTGACTTAGTACAGCAGAGGAAGCAAATATTGCAAGTGCTAAAAAATAATCTTCAACAAGCTCGAGCTCGGATGAAGTTTTACGCGGATAAAAAGAGGGTAGACAAAAGCTATGAAGTTGGGGACATGGTCTACCTTAAATTACAACCATATACACAGTCTTCTTTGGCTGTTAGGCGAAATGTCAAGCTAAGTGCCCATTTCTTTGGCCCCTACAAAATCTTGTAGAAAATTGGCAATGTGGCATACAAGCTTGATTTACCTTCACATTCATACGTTCATCCGGTGTTCCATGTCTCTTTGCTTAAAAAGTAGGTCAAGAAAGGAGCTGACGTTGCTCGGAAGCCACCTGAAGCAGAATCCAATGGCATGCTGTTGCTGCAACTACTTGCTGTCAAGGGCCAGAGAACGCTGCAGTAGGACCAGGGTGCAGTGCAGGAAGTGCTTGTGCAATGGAGCAACTTGAACAAAAGCTTGGTGACTTGGGAAAATTGCAATTTCTTGAAGAGCCAATTCCCAAATTTTACTCCTTAAGGACAAGAAGTTTCTTAAGGGGGAGGGAATGTTATGAATCGTAAATTTGATTGTAATTTCTGGTTGTATTTGTTGGTTAGTCTTTCACTGTTGAGTTTTTTTGTTTTTAAAATTCGGTTGGGGTAGGAAATGGTGCCAAAAGCCGTTAGTTGGTCAATCCTGGGTCAAATTTGAGGGCTGCTGAAGATTTAGGCGGGAAAAGCTGTTAGAATTAGTTAGCTTAGAGTGTTCTTGATTCAAGGTACCCAATTGTGTATAAATAGGCTCCCAAGCTTGTAATTCAATCATTCAAATCAATAAAAATCAGAATTTCCTTTAGAATTCTCTCTAATTCTCATCTCCTTCTCTATTTTCTCATCCCCTTTCACTTCTCTCCTCATCTAAACTCTTTCTTCTACAAGGTTAGTCTTTCAATTCTTGATTGGAAGCTAACATCTTCTTTGAGCAATACAAATGAAGTATAAAATACACCTCAAACCATGGCCGATGACCCACCATGCACGATTGGGGATCATTTTGTTTTGCAAACGTACGTCACTCGGTGTTGCATTACCTGCCATGTGTAATGCAAACTTTCAAATTAAGCCTAGAATCGTCAACGTCCTTCCCACTTTTTAATGGAAGCCAATAGAGACCCTGCACAAGCACCTTGATGCATTTCTAGAAATTTGTGAAATGTCTCACTGTCAAGGTGTCTCAATCGATGCAGTTAGGCTATGTATTTTCCCATTTTTGAAAAGACACAGCCAAATGGTTGTCTCAGTCCCTAACAAGGGGTGAAATCATAACCTGGAATGACATTCAATAATGCTTCCCAGTTAAAAATTTTCCTAAAGCCAGAACTGTAGTTATTAGGCACACAATTAATAGTTTTGAACAGAGAGACTGGGAACAATTTCACAAAAGTGGGGATAGATTCGAAGAGCTTCTAAGAATTTCTATGATGCTGTAACGGCATCAAATAAGTAAATGGTGAATGCTTCGTGCGAGAGAGCATTCAACCAACAAGACGAGAATGAGGTGTGGACATTATAGAGCGCCTTAGCAAACACTCCCTTAACCAAGCTTCTTATGCAAGGAGGGTTAGGGGAGGCACATGTGGGGTCTATGAAGGAGCACCAACCAACAATGTGAACCTTGGATTTGTGGCCCTTAGTAGGAAAGCAGATCAAATGATGGATATGCATGCGAATCCTAATTACATGTGCTCAGTTAACACAGCTGAGTCATCAGGTGGTACTACATCGTGTGGCATTTGCTTGAGTGTGGACCATTCATTATTTGATTGTTTATATGCCTCATAGTTCCCTGAGCATGTGCAGGACTACGTTTATGCAACACAAGGATATTCAAGGAATAACAACCCATTCTCCAATACTTATAACCCCGGATGGTGCAACTATCTGAATTTCTCGTGGAAGCAATGCTAGAAATAGTGTCCTAAAAATCCAAATTTATTCTAAAAAGATTACATTATTAAAGAATAAAATTGAAGTTCCAGTCATTTCCTCGCTATATTTATGCAATTGAGAATATATTTTGCATATGATTTTCTTTTAAGTGACATCCATGAGATGGATATAGTCCTCAAATTACTTTCTACATGTTTGTTCTAAGTAGATTATGAGATTAAGCCACAGATAGTCTTGGAGCAAATGGAATGAAATGTTATTTGAAAAACTCGTAGATAAGTTTGAACTACTTGTCTACAAAGGCAATAACGTGACCCTTCAGATGACCTATATTGGTCATGTGGATAGTGATCCAAAAGTGTTATGTTAGTGTGTTAAATAAGATTAATACATCGAGTTGGATCATGTGAGTTACTTGTTTCTAGGCTATTATTAAAAAAAATGAGTGATTCATGATATACTATTTGAATGATGATGACTCAGAATCCTTAGAGTGTTACAGACCTGTGCAAGGAATGTTAGTTTACCTTAGTGAGCTATAAGTAAGGTCTTAATAAATGGCCGAAGTCCCATGTGCATTGGATAATGGCATGAAGTGCAACAGAGATTAGGTATTTTGTGGGTAATCTATAGTCTCTTATGAGATACATATGTCCCCTTAGTTGATTTGCAAGTGCTCAAATTAATTCAGAATCTTTGGCCAAAGTATACCAGGTGTTTTACGTTTGGAATTTATAAAATGAATTTGTTCAAGTATAAATAAATTATTCGAAAAAAGGCGAGTCGATAACTAATGAAAAAGCTGTGAGAAACATAATGGTATTAGTTCTAATTATTTTTCATCATTGACATCCAATAGAGGGGTTTTTGTTGTGAATATAGTCTATTTGGCAATTATCGAATAAATAATTTAAGTCTAGAGCGAAGTGAAATTCATTTAGTGGAATTAAGCCCCATTAAATGTTAATTAAATTTTATCGCGAGATGGTAGTTAATTTAACCATTTGAAGATAGATTGAGATTGTCCCTAAGATTCCTGTGCTAGCCTTTGTTTTCAATGCCATCAAAAAAATATTAAAGAATTCATGAGAAGAATTATTTATTCCTATGATGAGTAAATTTTAATTTTGCTAAACATTATTTATATAAAATTGAATAGTTTTGTTGAAAATTATAAGATGAATTTTTAAATATGGGAAACAAAAAAAGGAAAAAAAATTCAATTTTTTGTGTTGGACTAACCACGGTGTGACACATGTCGCGCGTGACAGGGTCAGAGGCAAGTTCTATGCCTCTCAGCCCAGACAAACTAGCACGCGGCATGGGACTCCCAGGGATGAATATGTGCCATCATAAGCTGACGAATCCGCTACCGCCACGTGGCTCTAGCGTGCTAGGCAGCAAATGTTTTTACGTTATTCTAAGCAATTTCGTTTTTTGGCTGTTCTTTACGTATCACACGAGGGTTATTTGGTATTTTTTTGCTTTAGTAACCTACAACAAACACGGATGTTGAAGTAAAGGTTTGCATCCAATTTTGAAATTAAAGTTTTCTAAAAGTATTGACTTCCAAAAAATTGAAAGGGAGAAATTTTTTTTTTCTCTTATGTTTAATATTTTTAGAAGCCCACAGTTCGGGTTTTTAAGGAGATCAAATAGAAGGCTTCCGAGTCTCGATTTTCTTCTGGTTTTTATTATTTGGAGCAATTTTCAAGTATTCGTTTTTCCCCCCTTTCCTTTTAATTTTTTGTTGTTCTATTTATTTATAATATTCTTATTATGCTAGTTTTATATCCATGTTATTAATATGAATGTATTAGAGTATAGGCCTGTAGATCTAAAATTAGGAACTTTGAATCTGTAGATTTAAACTTAAAAATTTTAAATCTCTTGTAGGTTTAAAATTTTTAATTTTAAACCATTCCAATGAATTAGTCTAACAAATTAGGAAAAATTTTTAAAATTTGTCCCACCAATTGGTATCAGGACTATCCTCTGATTACATTCATAATATACATGATAGGTGTAGCAAGATTGAAATAAATAGTCTTATGATTTAATATAATAGATATTTTATTAAATTAGTGAGGAAAGATAATTTAGCTTGATATTGAACATAATTGTAGATTCGATTTAAATTGTTTAAAACATTGTTAGAAGTAATATTTAATTCAAATCTCTAGAAGTAATTTCAAATTATATTTAGTTTACGTATAATGGCATCGTGTGTATATTGTTAAAATTAACTAAATCAGATGGAATGATCAAATGAGATTATAGTAGACACTTTTTTAAAAAATTTTCAAAAACAATAAATGCAGGGATTGACATCAGCGATGACATTTATGCCAACTTGAAAATTCAAAATAAAACAATTTGATTCTGGGACATCTGTATTGAATTAATAAATAAAAATAATAAATAAATTTTAGTCACTAATTAATTTTAGAATGAGGTTCTAGAACTGATTATGAGATAATATAGGTATAAATGCAATTTAATTGAAAACACTATGTTTTTGACAAATCTGGTCAGTAGGAGTTCAATATGAGATGGGGTTTGCAAGGACGAGCTGAACTCAAGCACACCCGGCTTGGCATTTCCTATAAGATTCAAATAGACGGCTAGAGGGCCCATAGGGTAACCCATGGGGGACCCCTCCAACGCTAAAGTTATATTTATATCATTAAATAGTAATAAAGCAGGTAATAAATACATAAAATATAAATTAAAGACTTAGCTTGAGAAGAGTAGGAGGTTGGAGCGGCTACTGCTCCAGAGAGATAACTGTGAAGAGCAATGGGAGGTTAAGGCGTGGGATGGCCAACCTTAGACGAGGCTAGCATTAAGAGAGAAAGCGTGTAAGAGATAGAGCTAGAGAGAGGAATTGGGAGATAGAGAGGTGATTGGGAGAGGGAACAAGGGTGAGGGAATGTGCCCCTACCCCGGTTTATAAAGGGCTCACGGCCTATTTGTTGGGCGCCCAGTTGGTCATCGATGCCAGCTAGGGCGACGAGGTCGTCGCCTGCGTCTTGGGTGACCACTGGTCATCAGGATTTTGGGCGACTAGGTGGTCGGCCTGTCTTGGGCAACACTAGTCACCCACCCTTTTGGGTGCCCAGTTGGGTTCCCAGTTATGGGTGCCCAGATGTGTGGCTTTGGGGCACTTGCTTCGTATTGCCTGTATTTGGGCGAGTGATATCGAGCTTGTAGTATAAGCATTTAAAATATCTGGCTGATATTTTAAAATACCGGGCTAGAAATTTTAACAAACAAGTTTATAAAATTTAAGTGGGAGCGAGGATTCAGTAATTGAAACCTCACGGTTTCCATTATCGATCTAGTAGTGTAGTGAGCCGACATCACTCTCCGTGAAGGGTGTCGGTTTGCAAGTTACAAGGTTAGACTTCTAATAGGGTAAACTAAAGTGCAAAGAAGCTATGTCACCCCATTGCCATGGAGTATTACGTGTAATTGTATGGATGTTTAGGCAATGGTTTACTATGGCATAATAAATTAGCCTCCCTAAGGAGCTATATTATGTCTCATTAGAGATTGCGGAAAAGTGGTGAGTAAATCATGCTCAGTAAGAGTCACAAAAAAACATGTTAATTAAGAATAGTTCTCACCTAAACTAATTTCATACAGCCTCGCTACCAAGGTGTAAGTAGTGGTGCATTTGGGTCATCATTACTTGCATAATAGTTCAGTTTTATGGACCCCTGACTCATTGTGTTGCTAAAATTAAAAGAATAGATGTCACTTCATTATACATTACTCTTGTTCTGTATAGTTACACAAATGTTTGCATTTACAGAGATTTATAATGGTTGCGACTGGTACACTTCATTCAATTCCTAAGCATACTGTGCTCACTGGACCGAATTATTTTACTTGCAAAAAGAGTTTGGAAATCATTGTAATTCACGAGGGTTAAGTTTGTTCTCACTAATGCTCGTCATTTTGTGCCCATTAACAATTGTATAGCTGCTATTAAAGAGCATTATGAATGCTAGCATGAGGCTAATAAGTTAGCCATATGCTATATATTGACCTCTGCGTCAGATGTTTTCAAGCATCAGATGCTCAATGCAAACAGCAGCTGATACGATGAAATATTTAGAAGAAATACCTGAACAATAGTATAGAGCAGCTAAGAAAGATCTCATGAGAAAGTTGCTTAATATAAGGATGTCTGAAGTAATGCCAATTGAGGAACAAATCATGAGTTTGGTGGCATGTCTTTCTGAACTGGAAATCCTTGGAGCTGAGTTTGATAGTTAAACTAAGCAAGAGATCATCTTCATTTCTCTGTTCGGCTCTTTCACTCAGTTTAGGCAGAATATTTCTGTGAATAATAAGAATTGTACATCGCCTGAGCTAATGAAAGAGTTGCAAGTGACATAGGACCAACTATGGGCCGAATGGAATGTCCAGTCAACCCAGGTATCAAGGATGAGTGAGCAAGCCGAAGGAAAGTGTAATCTTTGTGGAGATATGGGCCATTGCTTAGGGGATTGCATTAAGGGATTAGTTACGCTTCTTGCCATCACTTGCAAACCATCTAGTGGAGGTATATTGATATCTCACTTAGTTAAGGCATGCGCAGTTGAAATTCCAGTAGGTTCTTAATGTGTGTCCTCATGTTCAGCTAACTATATCTATAATATGTTACAAGGGCTCAAGCTCATCAGGTGGTTACGCGATGGAGATGTGTACCTGACAGTTAGGAATGATATAAGTGTTGCAGTGTTAGGAGTAGGTGATGTTAGGTTAGCCTTCAGTGGTAGGGCTTTGATTTTGAAGGATTATTTATTTGTACCTACACTGCGCATGAATTTGGTTTCGGTTTCTCGATTAGTGCATAATGGTTATTTAGTTAATTTCAGTTTTGAGCTTGTTACTATGAGAAATAAATTGTTTATTCGCAAAGGTACATGTGTAGATGGTTTATTCATATTATTTCCTAATCAAAACCTTGATAGTCATTCAAATAAATCCAACACAAGCTCACTTATTCAATCTCTTAAAAGAAAATATTAGAGAATCCATGAGATGAATTATTTATTCATGTGATAAGTAAATTTTAATTTTGCTAAACATTATTCATTCGATGAATAAAACTTAAAAATTATAAAATAAAATAATTTTATAGAAATTCATAAGATGAATTTTTTACACATGGGAAAAAAAAGGAAAAAAAGCATGTTTTCTCGAGTCGTGCCTAACAGGGTGAGGGGCACTATCCGTGCCTTTTGGCCAAGACAAACGTGCTCCAACGCTCAGGGATGAATCCACACCAACGGGTGCGGACGAATATGTTAGTGCCACGTGGAGCTAGCATGCTGGGCAGGAAATTTTTTTTTCTGCTATTTTGTGCAATGTCATATTTTAGCTATTATTTATGTATGACACATCAGTTATTCGGTATTTTTTTGCTCCAATAACTTACTATAAATAAGGGTACTAAAGTCAAGGTTTAGCATCCAATTTTGAAATTAAAGTTTTCTGAAAGTACTGAATTTTGGAGATTAAAAGAGAGAAAACATCTATTGAATTTTTTTCTTTTTTAGTATTTTTTAGAGTCCACACTCCAGGTTTTCAGAAGACTACGTAGAAATGGTCTCTGTTTTCTTTATTTGGGGCAATTTCCAAGTATTCTTCTTTCTCTTTCCTTTTAGTTTTTCATTTTTGTATTTGTTTGCAATGGTTTTATTGTGCTAGCTTTATATTCGTGCTATTATTATGAATGTATTAGAATAGAGCTTTGTAAATTTGTAATTAGGGATTTTAAATCACCTATAGACTTTAAATTAGGAATTCTAAACGATTCCATTGCATTAGTATTATTAAGGAAATTTTTTTGAAATTCGTCCCAACAATTGGTGTCAAAGCCAGCCTCTGATTACATTCAAAATATATATTATAGACATACTAAAATCGAAATAAATAGACTTTCAATTTAATGAAATAATACAGCAACAACAAACCCAGTGCCTGCAAGGGCTCCCACAAAAGTAGGGTCGAGAAGGGGGGGGGGGGGGGGGGGGGGGATAGATGTACGCAACCTTCCCCCTTCAAGGGGCTACCCTGAAGAGAGGCTATTTCCGAGGACCCCCAACCTGAGAGAATGGTTCACCGCAGAAAGCAAGAGACCTGGCAATAGGAGAGTAACAAAGCGATCAAGACAATAGACACAAAGCACACAAGACACGAGACACAAGACACAAAGCTAGCCACATCAAACAAAAATCAAGTAGAAATCAAAGGATAGGTAGGTAGGCAGGTAATCATGCATGTAGTAGCTCATGGGAGCAAGTACAGAACCTAAGTGCACTAGGAGGATAACACGGCTGAGCAGTAATAAGCTAGACTACCCTACTCCAACTGGAGCATCTGTAACCCCTATGCTAGCCCTCCATTGGGCCTTATCTAAAGCCATCTCCTCCTGAAGGTTTAGGTGGGTGAGGTCTTTTGAAATCGACTCGATCCATCACTTTTTTGGCCTGCGTCTTCCTCTCCTGCCTAGTGTAGTAAGAGGCTGTTCGCACCTCCTTACTGGAGCGTTGTCCGGTCTCCTTCTAACATGTCCAAACCACCTCAAACATTGCTCTCTCAATTTATCTTCAATGGGGACTATGCCCTATTTTCCTCTTATGACGTCGTTTTTGATCCTATCATTCCTTGTGTATCCGCACATCCACCTCAGCATTCACATCTCCACCACCTTCATTTTCTGTATGTGTTGTTGTTTCATCGCCCTGCACTCCGGCCCATACGTCATGGCTGACCTCACAACTGTCTGATGTTGTCTTCCCTTTAGCTTCAAGGGGAACTTTCTATCACAAAGTACCACGGAGGCTAACTTCCACTTATGCCACCTCGCTTGAATCCGGTTGTTGACATCCTCGTCAACTTCGCCGTTGTTCTGTACCATGGACCCCAAATACCTGAAGCTCTCCTTATTCGTTGTGGCCTCATATCCAATCTTGACGTCTTCCTTACTAGGCGTGGTGGAGGGATCAAATTCGGGTTCCATGTACTCAATCTTGGCTCTGCTTAGTCGTAAACCTTCGACTCTAGTGCCCCTCTCCACCATTCCAGCTTCTCATTTACCTCTTCTTGTGACTCCCCCACCAGTACTATGTCATCTGCAAAAAGCATGCACCAAGGTACACATGCTTTGATGTGCCTAGTGACCTCGTCCATAACCAGAATGAACAGGTAGGGGCTCAAAGCCGACCCCTTGTGTATCCCTACTACTATCGGAAAAGCGTCTGTCTCCCTGTCCTCTGTACGCATCATAGTCTGTGCCTTCTCATACATGTCTCTAATGGCTTGGATGTATGACACGGGGATGCTTTTCCTGACCAAAACTCTCCAAAGGACCTTCCTTGGCACCCTATCATGTGCCTTCTCAAAACCAATGAAAACCATGTGAAGGTCCTTTTGTCTCTCCCTATATTTCTCTATCGTTTCGCCTTAAGATGTGTATGGTTTCTATGGTTGATCTCTCGAGCATAAATCCGAATTGGTTCTCGGACACCTCTGTCTATTGGCTTGACCTCCTCTCTATGACTCGTTCCCACAACTTTAAAGTGTGGCACATTAATTTGATACCCTAATAGTTGGCGCAACTCTGAATATTGCCTTTGTTCTTATATATCGGGATCACTGTGCTCTTCCTCCATTCCTCAGGCATCTGCTGCCCCAGGAGGATTTGTTAAATAGTTTAGTCGGCCAACTGATGCCCTTCAATCCAAGGCATTTCCATACTTCTATGGGTATATTTTCTGGGCCAACTGCTTTACCCCTTTCCCTGAATTTCAGGGCTTCTTTGACTTCCTTTAAGCTAATTTGCCTGCAATAATAGTTGATCTCCTGCAATAATAGTGATTTTATTAAATTAGAGAAGAAAGATAATTTAGTTTGATATTGATCGTAATTGTAGATCTAGTTTTAAATTGTTCAAAACGTTGTTTGAATTAATAAGAAATTCACATCTATTTATGTAAATTTTTTCTAATTATATTTAGTTCACGTATGATGGGATTGTGCGTATGTTGTTAAGATTAACTAAATCAAATGGATTGATCTAATGAGATTAGAGTCAATATTTTTCTAAAAATATTTTCAAAAAGAATTTGCATATGCTGACGTCATCAATGATGTCAGTGCTGACATGAAAATTCAAAATAAAAAATTTGATTTGGAGACGTTAGTACTGAATTGTTTTATAAATTAGGTAATTTTTGGATGAGTATTTAGCATTGGTTATGAGATAATCTAGTTGTAATTGCAATTTAGTTAAAACCACTGGTTTATAAAATTCAAGTGGGAGCGATAATTCAATGGTTGAAACCTCATGGCCGCCATTATCGGTCTAGTAGTACAGTGAATCAACATCACCCCTTGCGGAGGGTGTCAGTTTGTAAGTTACAAGGTTAGACTTCTAATAGGATAAACAAAAATGCAAAGAAGTGATGTGACCACACTGCCATGGAGTATTACGTGTAATTTTATGGAGGTTTAGGTAATGGTTTATGCTTGACTAGTGTAATACATTTGCCTCAGCGAGGAGCCCTATTGTGTAACGCTAGAGACTGAGGAAAAATGGTGAGTTAATAATTTTCAGTAAATGTTACAAAAAAAAATGTTAATTGAGAATAGTTGCACCTAAACTAATTACAAACGACCCTGCTACCCAGGAGTAAGGAGTGGTGTGTTTTGGTCATCATTGCTTGTATGATAGTCAAGTTTTGTGGACGCCTGACTCATTGTGTTTGCCAAAATTTAAAGAATGGATGTCATTGCATTACTCATGACTCTTTCCTTGTATAGGTACACAAATGTTTGCATTTACAGAGATTTATAATAGCTACGGCTGGTACTCACTGGACCGAATTGTTTCACCTGGAAAAAGAGTTTAGACATCATTGTAATTCACAAGAGTCTTAAGTTTGTTATCATTCATGCTCGTCCTTTTGTTCCCACTAATGATTGTACAGCTATTGTTAAAAAGCATTATGAATGCTGGCATAAGGCTAATGAGTCAGCCATATGCAACATATTGACCTTTGTGTCAGATGTTCGAAAGCATCAGATTCTTGGGATGCAAATAGCTGCTAATGTGATGAAACATTGAGAACAAATGTTTCAACAATAGTGTAGAGCAGCTAACAAAGATCTTATCAGAAAGTTGCTCAATATGAAGATGTTTGAAGGAATACCAGTTGAGGAACACATCATTAGTTTGATAGCATGTTTTTCTAAACTAGAATTCCTTGGAGCTTAATTTGATAGTCAAACTAGGTAGGACATCATTGAGAATTCTCTATCTAGCTCATTCACTCAGTTCAGGTTGAATATTTCTACGAACAACAAGAATTATTTGTTACTTGAGTAAGTGAAAGAGCTGCAAGTTACAGAGGCTATGGGCCAAATGGAATGTCCAATCGACCCCGGCATCAAGGAGAGTGAGCTAGCCAAAAGAAAGTGTATTCTTTACTAAAATATGTGTTATGATTCAATTTAATCTTGAATCATAAAGTAGGGTTTCAAGAGTTTAAATTGAGATATGAGATGAATTGAGATGAGAATTAGGTGAGAAGTAAATAGAATTAGATGAGATTAGAAGAAACTTAGATGAGATTGAGACTAGAAGTAGAGAAGAAGTAAGAAATAGTGGAAATCTAGAGAGAATTTAGAGAGGAAGATCAATATCATTCATCAACATTGTGATTTACAAGATTAGCCTCTTATGTATACTAAGGACTAGAACAGTACAATTAACTTTAACACAATATACCAACCGGCTTACCTAAGCACTGACAGACTGTTCCCTCTTAGCTGCCGACCTTGACCTTATTTAACCAATAATTGATTTGATCCTTGACTTATACAAGCTATACTTGTTTATTACAAATCATGAATTATTATAAGCTATTAGTATTTAACCCATATGCTAGAATTATGAGAATATGGGCCACCGGATAGGGGATTGCACTATGGACTTAGCTACCCTTCCTACAAAGACTAAAAAACCATCTAGCGGAAAGTATGTCGATATCTCACTTAGTTAAGCCACACACAGTTGAGAGTCCACCAGGTTCCTGTTGTGTGGACTCAAGTTCAACTGACCATTTCTGCAATATATTATAGGGGCTCAAGCTTACTATGAGGCCGCATGAAGGAGATGTGTACCTGATAGTTTGAGACGGTACAAGAGTTGCGGTCTTAGGAGTAGGAGATGTTAGCTTAGCCTTTAGTGGTGGGGTTTTATTTTGAAGGATTATTTATTTGTACCTGCATTGTGCATGAATTCTATTTTTGTGTCTCGATCAGTGGATAATGGTTATTTAGTTAATTTCAATTTTGAACTTGCTATTATGAGAAATAAATTGTTTATTTGCAAAAGCACATGTGTGGATGGTTTATTCATGTTATTTCCTGATCAAAACTCTTATAATTATTTAAATTACTCTAGCACAAGCTCACTTGTTCAATCTCTTTAAAAAAAAAAAAAACCCCAGAAAGGGATAATGCCTTCACCTGGCAACAACGTTTAGGTTACATTAATTCAAATAGGTTCCAAATACTGGTAAAGGATGGACTCATAGAGCCTTTGGACTTGAAGTCCTTGCTAGTCTGCGAATCCTACATAAAAGGTAAGATGACCAATTCTATCATTAAGAGTAAAGGCAACAGGGTTGGTGACTTGTTTGAGCTGGTTCACATAGATGTATGTGGACCAGTGAATGTTCAAGCAAGAGGTGGGTATGAGTACCACATTGCATTCACTGATGATTACTCTAGGTATGGATATATTTCCCTAATGAGACAGGAGTCAGACTCTTTTGAAAAGTTCAAAGAGTACAAAGTTGAAGTTGAAAGCAATTAGGTAAACAAGTCAAGTCACTTCGATCAGATTGAGGTGGAGAATACCTTTCAGAAGAATTTCTAGATTTCCTAATTGCAAATAGGGTAAGATCTTAGCTTTCTACTTCGGGTACACTGCAGTAGAATGATGTTGCAGAAAGAAGGAATAGGACATTGTTTGAGATAGTAAAGTCCATGATGAGTCAAGCTACATTACCAATCTCCACTTAGGGTGATGCCTTTGAAACAACGGCACGTCTCAGCTCCTATAACACTTGTGGAGTTATAGACTAGGAAAAAGCCAAGTTTAGGGTACCTTCAAATTTGGAGTTGCCCAGCACATGTGTTGAAAAACAATCTTTATAAGTTGGAATCAAGGACGGCGGTGCGTATGTTTGTTGGTTATCCCAAAGGAACAAGGGGTGGTCTAATCTATAGTCCTTCTGAACAAATGGAATTGATAGACAATGACACTAATTTTGAATAGCTAGACACATCTCAAGACATATTGGATGTATTAGATGCACCTACGGATAGGGTTGATGATGTTTGTACATAAAAGCCTAAGCGTGGTAAGAGGATTGTCAAGGCACTTGACAGGTTCAAGGCAGGAGCCTTAATGGTTGACCATGACATCGAATCTGATCTTCTCAGCTAATAATGAGACAATTAAAAAGACAAGGATGCTGACCAGGGGGTCTTGGCAATCAAATCTGAGATAGGCAATATGTATTCTAATCAAGTATGGGAACTTGTAGAGGCGTTGGAAGGCATTAAACCCATTGGATGTATATGGGTGAACAAGAAGAAAATAGGAGTGGCCGGGAAGGTAGAGACCTTCAAGGCAAGACTGGTCAGTAAGGGTTTTACCCAAAGGGAAGGAATCAACTATAGCGAGACTTTCTCACCAGTCTCCATGCCAAAGCCCATAAGGAAACTCTTATCTATTACAACTCATTATGATTATGAGATTTGGAAAATGGATGTCTAAACGGCCTTTTAGAATGTTTATCTTCATGAAGACATCTATACGATGCAACCAGATGGTTTTATTGGGAAAAATTAGGAGCATATGGTATGCAAACAAAAGAAGTCCATATATGGACTAAAGCAAGCATCATGCTAATGAATTATTAGATTCAATGAAGCAATTAAGTCTTATGAATTTAAGCAGCTGGTTGATGAACCATGCGTGTACAAATGACATTAAGAGAAATATTGACTTCCTAGTGTTATATGTAGACTACGTACTCCTTATTGTGAATGATGGAGGTGTCTTATCAACTATAAATATTTTATTGTCAAGTTAGTTCAATATGAAGGACCCAGGAGAAGCCAAATACATTCTTAGGATCAAGCTTCTGCGAGATTGCAAGAATAGGATTGTAGGCCTTTCTCGGGCCGCTAATATTAATAAGATGTTGTCAAGGTATTACATTGAGGACTCTAAGAAAGTGCTTTTACCTTTCAGGCATAGAGTCCCTCTTTATTTAAAGCTGTGTCGTAAGACACCTTATGTGGAAAAGCAGATGAGGATTGTTCCATGTGCTTCGGCTGTGGGAAGCCTCATGTGTGCCATATTGTGCGCGAGGCCAGATATCTGCTATGTTGTAGGCATGGTGAATAAATATCAGTCTAACCCCGTTCGATGCACTGGGTGGCAGTGAAGCATATTCCTAAGTACTTGAGAAGAACTAGAGATTATATCCTAATCTTTCGTAGTGACATACTGGTTCCAATTGGCTATACTGATTCATATTTTTAGTCAAATAGAGATGCTAAACGTTCGACATCTAGGAATTTCCTTACCCTTGGAGGTGGAGCCATAAGTTAGAAGAGTGTCAAGCAGTCTTGTATAGCTGACTCAACCATGGAAACCGAATATGTAGGAGCATCAGAAGCTGCAAAGGGAGTATGTTAGCTCAGAAAGTTCCCAATATATCCCAAGGTTGTTAGAGTTGGTCTGACACTGGTTACAATCTTTTATGACAACTTGGCTGTAGTGGCTAATTCAAAACAGCCTAGAAGGAACAAGATGTCAAGCATATTGTAAGAAAATACCACCTCATTAGAGACTATGTGGAGAAGGGTGAGATAGATAGATATCAAAAATAACCTTCTAGATATTTCTATAAAGACTTGACTCATAAGACTTTTGAGTCACACTTAGAAGGAATGGGTATAATGTGTATAGCAAATTAGATTTAGGACAAGTGCAAGAGTGCTAGGAATAATGTCCTGAAAATTGAAAATTATCTTGTAAATATTACTTTATTAAAGAATGAAATTTAAGTTCCAATCATTCTCTTAGTAAAGTTTTGTAAGTGAAAATATATATTGCATGTGATTTTATTTTAAGTGACATCCATGAGATGGATGTAGTCTTCAAATTACTTTTTATATGTTTGTTTTAAGTGGATTATGAGATTAAGCCACATATAGACTTGGAGAAAATGGAATAAAATGCTATATGAAAAACTCGTGGTCGGTGACAAGATGGGAGTACTTGTCATCTAAGGCTACAACGTGACACTTTAGATGATTGTCTTGGTCATGTGGTCGATGATCCAAAAGTGTTATGTTGGTGTGTTCAATAAGATTAATAAACTAATTTGAACCATGTGAGTTACTTGTTTCTAGACAATAATCAAAAATGAGTGATACTATTTGAATGAAGACTCGAAATCCTAAGGGTATGCTGGATCTATGCAGAGAATGTTAGTTACCTTGATGTACTATAAGTAAAGTCTTAATAAATGGCCAAAGCCCCATGTGCATTGGGTAATGACATAAAATTTGAAAGAGATCAGGTATCCAATGTGGAATCTGTAGTTTCTTATGAGACATAGGTGTCCCCTTAGTTAATTCGCAAGTGTTTGAATTAATTAGAAATCTTTGGCCAAATTGTTCCAAGTATTCAACATTTGGAATTTATGCTGTTAATTTGTTCAACTATAAAAGAATTACTCAAAAAAAGGTGACTGGGTAACTAATGAAAAAGTTGTGAGAAAAATGATGGTAGTTCTTCCAATTATTTTTTGCCATGGACATCTAATAGAGGGGTTATTATTGTCAGTATAGTCCATTTGTGAATTATTGAATAAATAATTTAAGTTTAGACTGCAATGATAATTATTTAGTGGAATTAAGTCTCATTAAATGGTAATTAAATTTATCTTGAGATGGTAATTAATTTAAGCTATTTGGAGCAAGACTTAAACTGCCTCTGAGGTCCTTGCATAAGCCTCGGCTTTTTATGGCATTAGAAAAGTATAAAAGAATTCATGAGATGAATTATTTATTCATATGGTGAGTAATTTTTATTTTGCTAAAAATTATTTATTAGATGAATAAGAGTTAAATATTATAAAGTAAAATAATTTTGTTGAAATGCATAAGATGAATTTTGACATGTAGGAAGCAAAAAAAAAAGTGGAAAAAAATGTGTTTTTTCAGGTTGAACCAATCACGGCACGATACAGTGAGAGGCGTGATCCGTGCCTCTCAGCCTAGATGAACTAGCACGCGACACGTGTCACTCGCTGGGACTCCAAGAGATGAATTAGGGCCAATAGGCTCAAACGAATCCACTCCAACAGGCGCAGACGAATTCGCTAGTACAGCGGTCGCATGCTGGGCAGGTAATCCTTTTCTGTTATTCTATGTGACATCATTTTTTGGCTCTTCTTTTCGTATCCCAAATTGGTTATTTGGTATTTTTCTACTCCATTAGCCTACTGTAAATAGGAGTATTGAAGTTAAGGTTTAGCATCTGATAACCTTAAATTAGTATATATTTATCTATATTATTTTAATACATTTTTAACCATTTTACTTATAATTTTTATCAATTTTGCCCGGTTTTGCTCATTTTGCAGAATTTTGCTATTTTCTTGTAAAAACACCATCTTTGTATTAAATCTTGCTAGTTTTATCATTAATATCAACAAGTAAAAGCAAGATAAATAAAAAAAATTGCAAAATAATAACAAAAATTGTACAAAATTACCAAGAACACCTAACTTACACCCTATTTCACAAGTTTTGCATCAATTTTTAGCCAAAGTTTAAGCTTTTATCCCCATTATTCATCTTTTATGTATTTTATAATACAATTTAACATTACTTGAAGACATTTTAAGCAATCTTTAACATAAAAAACCAGAAAAAATATAAAAAATATAAAAAATTTTACAAGTTGCAAAGCAACTTGCACCTGCTGAAGCATGTCACTTTGCAGCTCGATTTTAGCATTTTTTTTTTTTACCTAAATTCACTGAAACAAAGCTTAAATAAGTTATTTAACATCTTTTTAACATGTTTATGCAGCATTTGGGTGGACAATTTCGTGAAAAAATGGAGAAAAACGAGCTGAGAATCAACATGCAGAAATTTTGACAGATTTCAGATTTTCATGAACAACTTGCATTTTGGCAATTAAAAATCTATTTTTTTTAGCCAAATTCATTGTAAAAACATGACACAACATCAATATGATGTTTTCGAGAAGAATTTGGGCTATGGACTGTAGAAAAAATCAAGAAAATCAATAAAAAATCAGCAACTCGCAGACAGACAGCAGCTGCAGCTGGGAAGCACAATTGGGAGCTGATTTTTGAGATTTTCTTTTAGTTTTGTATTCCAAACTCTACTTTTATAAATAGGGGAGGATTCAGGGAGTAGGATCATCAAGTTTTTAGACCAAAAAACACAAAAAAATCGAGTGAAATAGGGGTGAGAAGGGGTCGGGTCAGTGCAGCAGACCTGACCTGTTCTTTGCTATTTTTTTATTTTTTGTTTGTTTTATCATTTTTGTTCATTAGTTCATGTATTTTGATGTTTTTAATGTTTAATATTAAGTTTAAAATGAACTAATTTTATTAATCTAAGGCTACGATGTAGCCTAAGTTATAAAATACGTTTATTTCTAATTTAAGATATTCAATGTTTATGTTATTGTGTTGTTGAAGTGTTTATCATTGTTCTTCATGAGTTTTAAATACTTGATCACCATTTAAGGCCTATAATGATTCATAATGAGACCAAAAGGAGATTTATGATGAGTGCTGAGGTGATAAGCACCACAAATTGGGCGAATGCTCGAGAGAGATTAGCGCAATTTGTGCGGTTTTTAAAAGAAAATCATAGAGCTTTTATAACTCTTTTCTTATTTAAATTCATGCACGAAAGTGATGGGTTAATATGTTAAAGAGTATGCTAAATGTTGCTCGAAAGAGAATGTTTAGTAAATTAGGATTTTCAACTATCAACACACAGTAACAACTTGAATATCGAGGATAGAAAAGGCGTATTGATGCAACTAAGGTGAAATCGGATGCCTTAGACTTTATTAACTAAAAAAAAAAAAAACTTAAATCGGCTAATATTAGTCTAGTTTTAACTTTTTCTTTTTATTTTATTTTATCTTACTTTATTTCATATCAAAATCCCCAATTCTTCGATTTTTTAAATAGTATTAAAGCTATTAATTTTAGTACTCACTCAGCAATCCTCGTCGGAACGATACTCTACTCACTCTGTATTACTTGAAGCGACTAGTGCACTTTCGAGTAAAAAAAACACATCAGCATCCAATTTTGAAATTAAAGTTTTGATGAAAGTATTGACTTTCCAATAACTAAAAGAAAGAAAATTTTCGTTGAAATATTTTCTCTTAAGTTTAATGTTTTTTTACTGGTCACACTCTGGGTTTTTCAAGAGATTGCGCCGAAGGATTTTGGGTTTCGGTTTTCTTCTAGTTTTCTTTATTTGGAGAAATTTTCGGTTATTCTTCTTTCCCTTTTCCTTTAGTTTTTTATTTTCTATTTATTTATAGTATTCTTTTTATGCTAGTTTTATATTAATGTTAGTATTATGAATGTATTTGAGTAGAGGCTCATAGATTTAAAATTAGAAATTTTAAATCAAATGTAGGTTTAAAATTAGAAATTTTAAACTGTTTCACTGCATTAGTCTATGAAATTTGGGAAAATTTTTTGCAATTTGTCCCAAGAAGCAAAATGCCAATCAGAACCAAACCACAAGGCAACCAGTGGCAAGACACCCCCTCTAAGCTTTCGAGGAGGGAAACGGTATAGTTCTTCCTCCAACCCACCAAGCATGGATGCTAACCCCCACCCCAACCTCCGAGGTGCACTTCTCAGTTTGAGGAGCGTATTCTCTGCTTAAGGAGGAAAACCAATAGTTTGTTAAATCTCATTCATAGCCTATTTCTAAGCTAGAGAACCAAGTAGGACAATTAGCCTAGAGAACTAAGTAGGACAGCTAGCTCCAACTTTGATAAGGAGAGAGGAAGGTGTTACGTTTGTGATTGAATCACAAACGTAAGATAGGATAAAGAGAGTATGAGATGAGAAAGAAGGGGAGGGGATGAGACATTAGGGAGAGTTAGATGAGAAAAAGAATGTAAATCTCAAAGAGATTGTTTGATTTCATTGAATGATTATTACAAGCTAAAAACCAGCTATTTAAAGAACAAAATAACAAACGGCATCAAAAGCAATCTCCTGCCAAAAGCTACCAGCCATCCTAACCGACTAGCTATTTCGGCACCCAAAACAATTCAAATAACAAACCTACTTATTACTAACGCTGCTACTTGAAAGTAACTAATAGCAGCATAGCAGCAGCAACCGAGCACAGCTCACATCCTCCACCCGCTCATGCGTTGGATTCTTGCATTCATATCATTCCCTTCCCCTTGAAAACATTCTTGTCCTCAAGAATGGAAGAGAGTTGAGACTTAGAGTTCACTTGTGGATGTAAAGTAGAAGCTGCTTGCGATGAATTTCTGTGCTGAAAAATCTGCAGCTGTAGTGAATAAAGAGCCACCAAATTCTGAACTGCAACTGACATATGAGCATGATGCTGGTTCGGCACAAGGTATTCGAATGGAGGTGTTGCACCCTTCTTGCGGTCTACACTGACAAAACCAGACCAGCCAAACCTCAACCACCAACCCATGGCACCACTTGTTGCAGCTAATAAAGCTCAAAGTACTATCGTGCTGCAGAAGACCCAAACGCGCAATTCTACTAAAATTCTCCTTATAGTATGCTGCACCACAGGATTTGAATTACTTAAGACCCAGTAAACTGCATATTAAGTCCTTTAACATCTCAGGAGGCCTTCCAAAGTCAACCCAGGAGAACCAAGGATCAAAATCAGCCTGAAGAAATGTCCAATTACAGCCCAAACGACCCCATATCTTGACCTTAGTGACAACACATGTTGAAATTCCATAAGAATGCAGCTGCAACTCCTTCATCTTGGATCTTATCCAAAATTTGTATTGCTTAAACATCCACTTACTAACCCATCTTAGACCAAGCTCAACAAACTTTTGATTGCTTTCCAAGTCCACCTGATAAGCTACAGAACTCAACCTTGCAGTAGAGATAAACAAATGTTTCACCTGGTGACGGATTTCAGCTCGAGTACTATCCATATGAAAGCTTCTCGATGCGAACCAGTCGTTACATCTCCCCAACGCCTCAATAACACCAACCACACTAAATTTGAACAACTCTTCCACTACTGATAGTGAAAGGATTGGAATTCCCCAAGAATTTTCAGCAGCCATCTTGCATTCTTGTTGTCCCAGTTTGATCAATTGAGCACTTGCGACTTTGGATTTAAATTCTGAACTTTTGCTCCACCAAATTAAGTACTCATGGGTCACAATGGAGTTCCTGTCATCAGACTTGAAGATGAACCACAGATCAGGACACAAATGACACCCCAATGTTACTGAGAATAATTTCAGAACCAAAGGAAATCAATCCTGATCTTCACTGCTAAAATGTAAAATATTTTCAGCTAGAATTGCTCCTGTTCTCTTGTTGTACTCCTTCATCCACACATTAAGAAAGTATTGAAGCTTGTGCATATTATTTTTCCATTCGGAACCACAACAGCAGATCACCCCAAAAGCACTCAGGTCCTGCTTCTGATAAAAAAGATCCAGTTGCTGCTCGTTCCCATTTTCAAATGCTATCAACTTTGTCTTTACTTGGCCTTGCACACTAAAATTTTCATCATCACAAAGCAGCGCTGGGTACCAAGCTCCTCCAATCACTTGTAATTCGTCCCTTCCTGGTTCAAAGGGACTGCCAACAACAATTACATCATTTAAAGCACCTATTGTGCTGATGTGCATCTGATCAGAAATCTGCCTCCCCACATAATATCCTTTGTACACACCCACCAGCTTCATATGGACTTGAGGGTCTTCTCCCGGATCAGGAGGCAACTCATCATAGGAGTGTGTATTGGAATACACCTTTTCTCTACTTGAAAAAGGAAGTAGACCATCTCAATCTTGCCGGTCGGCACACCAACAGTGCATTTCAGCCACTATACATTCATAATCATTCACGTAACACAAGGGACCTTGCAAAGCATCCACGATGATGTTGTTCTGGTCCTGAGTTAACACTCCAGCACGCCCAAAGATGAACTTAAGCATACCCTGATCTGTATTTGAGGCACTGCAGCAGCAACAAATGACTCCCCCACCGAATGACATTGCTCATCAGTGAAGGTGCTTTGATTCTACATATAAGCTTGCCCTGGAGTAGTACTTAACAGGTTTGGAGATGTTTTCAGTGATATCTCAGCAATGGTGATAAACTTAAATTTATATATATTTATCTATATCATTTTAATACATTTTTAAAAATTTTACTTCTAATTTTATCACTTTTGCTCTTTTTTGCTCAGTTTTGGCATTTTACTACTTTATTGCAAAAACTCCAATTTTGTAATAAATCTTGCTAGTTTTTTCATTAATATCAATAAATAAAAGCAAGATAAATCAAAAAAATTACAAAATAATAACAAAAATTGTACAAAATTACCAAGAATACCGAACTTACACCCTATTTTTCAAGTTTTGCATCAATTTTTACCTAAAATTCAAGTTTTTATCCTCATTATTCATCTTTTATGCCTTGTATAATATAATTATACATTACTTAAAGCTTGTTTAAGCATTCATTTACATAAAAAATCAGAAAAAATCGCTGCTGCAGCAAGCAAATTTACAGCCCAATATCTCTTGATTTTTCTACTAAATACATTAACCCAAAAGCTTAAATAAGATATCTAACATCAGATTAACATGTTATTGCAGCAATTGGGCGGTAGTATGAAGAGAAAAAGCAATATAATTGGTTGTGAAAGTGGCTGGGAGCACACATTCCAGCTGCTGCATAAATCATCCAATAAAAACGAAGTTTGAGCTAATTTTGGGCGGTGCAGCTGCAAGAAAGATATAAAATAACTTCATTGATGCATCAACCACAAGTTCAACCAATTCTGATCAAGATTTGGGCGGTGCTCGAGCTCAAAATAAAAAAAAAATTCAGAAAATCGCTGCTGACCTGCAAACTGCAGCTGCAAGCTCAAATGGAGGACGATTTTTGAGATTTTCTCTAAGTTTTGTATTCCAATATATGCTTGTGTAAATAGGGGAGGATGCAGGGGGTTGATTCATGAAGTTTTCAGCTCAAAAAACACAAAAAAATCGAGTGAAAGAAGGGTTCGAACAGGTCGGGTCTGTGCATGCGCAGACCTGTTCTGTTTTTGATATTTTTTGTTATTTTTGTTAGTTTTATCATTTTTCTTCATTAGTTCATGTATTTTGATGTTTGTAATGTTTAATATTAAGTTTGAAATGAACCAATTTTGTTAATCTAAGGCTACGATGTAGCCTAAGGAGTAAAATACGCTCATTTCTAATTCAAGGTATTCAATGTTTATGTTATTGCGCCATTGAAGTGTTCATCAGTGTTCTTAATGAGTTTTAAATACTTGATCACTATTTGAGGCCTGTAATGATTCATAATGAGACCGAAAGGAGATTTATGATGATTGCTGAGGTGATAAGCACCACAAATTGAGCGAATACTCGAAAGAGATTAATACAATTGGTGTGGTTTTTAAAGAAAATCATAGAGTTTTTATAACTCTTTTCTTATTTAAATTCATGCACGAAAGTGATGGGTTAATATGTTAAAGAGTACGTTAAATGTTGCTCCAGAGAGAATATTTAGTAAATTAGGATTTTCCACCATCAACAGGCAATAACAACATGAATATCGAGAATAGAAAAGCATATTGATGCAACTAAGGTGAAATCGGATGCCTTAGACTTTGTTTATCTAATAAAAATCCAAAAACTTTAATTAATTTTCTATCTGTATTTCTTTCTCTTTTGTTTTTATTTTTATTTTAACAAATCCCCTTAATTTTTAATCTTTACAATAGTATTAAAGTTTTTAATTTCAGTATTCACTCAGCAATCCTCGTGGGAACGATACTCTACTCACTCTGTATTACTTGAAGTGACTAGTGCACTTGCTAGTAAAAAATTGCACCAAGTTTTTGGCGCCGTTGCCGGGGATTGTCTATAATTGAGTGATATTGATACCAAATAATTTTGATACTAATTTGAAATTGTTAATAATTTGTAAATTTTGTTAAATTTGAAATAAAAATTTGTTTTCTTTCCTTCATATTATTTATAAGGATAATTCTAAAAAAATTCCAAATAAAAAAAATTGTATATAAAAAATAATTATCTTGTTTGTTTTTATAATTTGAAGTTGTTAATAGATTGTAAATTTTGTTAAAAATTTAAACATTAATCTTCGTTCATTTATTTATTTTATTTTATTTTATTGTAGATTGTTATTTTTTTAAAGTTTTTTTTCATTAATTTTAACTTTATCTTACCGTTTAAATCATTCCGGATAAATTTTTATAGTTAAATTTGTTATCTTTAAATTTTTCAAAACCTTTAGTATTAAACTTTTTCCTTAAAAAAAAAAAAAATATATATATATATATATATATATATAGTGATGGCTTGCTGCATCTCTATAAGATCTCAATACCAAGCTTTATCTAAATCATTATTTGCTCAACTTTTACTAATTGAAGACAGGCTTGCTGCTAGTACTCCTCAATATGAATTTTGTGCAGTTAACCATGCTAGTATGGAATGTCAATTGGATAATATCTTTTCTTCCTCTGGTTTCGAGCAACATAACTGTATAAGACCTCATTATCAAGCTGAACCAAGAAGAAAACTGAATATTTATGAAATTAGTACAATATCAGCCCAAAGTTCACAAATTCATGTATTAATAGATCAAATGAGTGCTATTGGTGCTCATAGATGTAGATTTTGTGGAAATAATTATGCTAGCAAGGAAGATCTTGTAGATAATAGCTTTTCCTCATGGGGTTTTAAACAAAGTAATTGCATGTCAAATTTTAGTCAACCCCAGAACAATCCCTACTCTAGCACTTATAATCAACAATGGATGGACCCTTTCTATAACCATCACGAAGCATCTTGGTCACCCACTTATCCGTCCCCCGAAAAGAGCTATAACTTAGAAGAAAAATATAGGGAATTCATGGAAACCGCGAGTGACTTAAAGAACCAAAGAGTCTCCGTCCAAAATCCCGAACCACAAGTAGGGACCATAATAGAGGAATATTTTAAGAGGTCTGAAAAATTCTTGCCTAGCGATACCATCACTAAATTAGGGGACGAAAGTAACACCACAACATTGAGAGACGAAGACACACTAGAAAAGTCACCTCAATGTGACACAATCCCCTTAGTCAACTCAGAACCACCAATGACCTACCCTATCTTTACCGAACCACCACCACCAGCCATTGAAGTAAAATGTAGAGCTTATCTAACATGGTCTGAAATTTTCGGAACTATGGAAGCCTCAGTGAAAAATAACAAAAGAAACCAGAAAAGGAAATTCAAAATGTGGCAGATCAAACTCAAGGAGCCAAAGATTAGAGAAAGTGGGGGAGGTCGTGTAAAGAAAAGGACGAGAAAGCTGCATGGAAGAAAATGGTCATTATGGATGGATGGTGGAAACTCTATTCTTCTTTAGGACACCGGATAGATCCACCCAGAAAGTCGTGCTACTGACTATAAACTAAGCGCTTCTTGGGAGGCAACCCAAGTGTTTTTATTTTTACTAATCTAATTTTATTTTCTTTTCGTTATTTTGTCTCATATTTATTTTTGTTTAAACAGGTATTTCATAAGAAATTTGGGGTGGCACGATATCCACATGCATCATCAAAGAGCAATCCTCAAATCGGGGAAGTACCTCTCTCCCACTTGTTCTTTATTTTTCTTTTAACATTAAAAACATTGTTAATTTTTAAATTTGGGGGTGGGAGAGTCAAGTTTAAAAATTTTAATGAATTTTTTTTAAAAACATTTTGACTGTCTGTTTAAGAGTTGGCTTAAGTGCCTCCCAGAGTTTGGAACTTTTGTATGGGGATGTAAATAGGGTCGGCCAACAAAAAGATTTTCTACGCTTTAAATTTTACCGCGTTTTGAGTAATAATAATACGATAACAACAATAGTTAAAAAAAAAAATCCCCTTGTAATTTGAAAACTTATCATCATGCTTTCTAGGCTATTTTTCTGCTCTTTCTTAGCTCGTTTACTGTAATTTAATTGGAATAACCTAAGAATAGATTGTTTTTGTGCTTTGATAGTGAAACAAAAATCTAAGGCATTATCTTGATATAACAATGGTATTTGAGTTCACTAGTTAGCATAGCTATTTTACCTTTCTTTCTTTTTAAAATATATTCAAATTTGAATTGATTACATTAAGGATTATCATTTTATAATGAGCTTTAAAGAGTTATGCCTGAATCTAAAAGAAAAATATGAAATATTAGATAAAATTGAATCTCTAGCACCACTATCTCGCATAACTAAAGATGTGTGCTACCCAATATTGAGGGCGTCTTAGTGGTGGCTTCTCTCACTTATGGTCATCGCCCAGGCGTCGAAGCTTGATTCTCACTGTAGATAAACTCAGGGAAGTCATAAAGAAAGAATCTCAGTGGTGGTTCTCTGATTTATGGGTCATCGCCCATGAGTCGGAGCTTGATTCTCGCTGAAGATATACTCACTCGGTAATATGGGGGACATCTCAGTGGTGGCTTCTCTTACTTATGGGTCATCGCCCAGGAGTCGGAGCTTGATTCTCGCTGAAGATAAACTAATGAGCCGAAAGTGACTTGAGTAAATAAGTTTCTCTAAAAAAAAAAAATAAAAAAAGAGGGTATTTTAGTTTTGGGCATACTTGATAAGATTTGTTATAAGTGGTATGAATTTTTGTCCTCTATACTGTTTGAATGTCTTGAGATTTGAAAGAACGGATAAACTTAATTTGCTTTCCGAACTTTTGAATCTTGGCTACCTAGGTGATTGATAGATTTTTCCTCAGATAGGATGATTTTGCCTTTAGAGCCTTAAACGTCAATTTTCGGTTATTCATTTCTGAATTAAAGTACACTTGTTTTAAGCAGTATAAAATTTTTTGAAAAAACATAAGATATGGTGCTGAAATATTCAGCCTTGCTCAGGGACGAGCAAGATTTAAGTTTGGGGGTATTTTGATGACCTTAAATTTGTATATATTTATCTATATCATTTTAATACATTTTTAAACATTTTACTTCTAATTTTATCACTTTTGCTCGTTTTTGCTCGGTTTTGGCTATTTTACTACTTTATTGCAAAAACTCCAATTTTGTATTAAATCTTGCTAGTTTTTTCATTAATATCAATAAATAAAAGCAAGATAAATCAAAACAATTACAAAATAATAACAAAAATTGTACAAAATTACCAAGAATACCTAACTTACACCCTATTTTACAAGTTTTGCATCAATTTTTAGCTGAAATTCAAGTTTTTATCCTCATTATTCATCTTTTATGTCTTGTATAATACAATTAGACATTACTTAAAGCTTGTTTAAGCATTCATTTACATAAAAAATCAGAAAAAATCGAAAAATATAAATAAAAAAAAAAAAAAAACAGGGAACAGGTCTGCTGCAGCAAGCAAATTTACAGCCCAATATCTCTTGATTTTTCTACTAAATACATTAACACAAAAGCTTAAATAAGATATCTAACATCAGATTAACATGTTATTTCAGCAATTGGGCGGTGGTATGAAGAGAAAAAGCAAGATGATTGGTTGTGAAAATTGCTGGGAGCACACATTGCAGCTGCTCCATAAATCATCCAATAAAAATGGAGTTTGAGCTAATTTTGGGCGTTGAAGCTAAAATAAAGATATAGAATAACTTCATTGATGCATAAACCACAAGTTCAACCAATTATGATCAAGATTTGGGCGGTGCTCGAGCTCAAAATCAAAAAAAAAAATCAGAAAATCGCTGCTGACCTGCAAACTGCCGCTGCAAGCTCCAATGGAGGACGATTTTTGAGATTTTCTCTAAGTTTTCTATTCCAAAATCTTCTTTTATAAATATGGGAAGAGTCAGGGGGTTGATTCCTGAATTTTTCAGATCAAAAAACACAAAAAAATTGAGTGAAAGAAGGGTTCGAACAGGTCGGGTTTGTGCATGCGCAGACCTGTTCTGTTTTTGATATTTTTTGTTATTTTTGTTAGTTTTATCATTTTTCTTCATTAGTTCATGTATTTTGATGTTTTTAATGTTTAATATTAAGTTTAACATAAACTAATTTTGTTAATCTAAGGCTATGATGCAGCCTAAGTTGTAAAATACACTCGTTTCTAATTCAAGGTATTCAATGTTTATGTTATTGCACCGTTGAAGTGTTTATCATTGTTCTTAATGAGTTTTAAATTCTTGATCACCACTTAAGGCCCGTAATGATTCATAATGAGACCGAAAGGAGATTTATGATGATTGCTGAGGTGATAAGCACCACAAATTGAGCGAATACTCGAAAGAGATTAACGCAATTTGTGTGATTTTTAAAGAAAATCACAGTGCTTTTATAACTCTTTTCTTATTTAAATTCATGCACGAAAGTGATGGGTTAATATGCTAAAGAGTATGCGAAATGTTGCTCGAGAGAGAATATTTAGTAAATTAGGATTTTCAACCATCAACAGGCAATAACAACATGAATATCGAGAATAGAAAAGCATATTGATGCAACTAACATGAAATCGGATGCCCTAGACTTTGTTTATCTAATAAAAACCCAAAAACTTTAATTAACTTTCTATCTGTATTTCTTTCTCTTTTGTTTTTATTTTTATTTTAACAAATCCCTTTAATTTTTAATCTTTCAAATAGTATTAAAGTTATTAATTTCAGTACTCACTCAGCAATCCTCGTGGGAACGATATTCTATTCACTCTGTATTACTTGAAGCGACTAGTGCACTTGCTAGTAAAAAATCGCACCAAGTGGCATCAAGTTTTTTAGTTAGAATCACAGATTATGTTGCAACCAATCCATGTATGCCAACATACATATCTGAATCTTGTATACCAGCATATACATCAGTAAGAGCAGCATCTTGAGTTAGCTCTTGTTGATCATCAAGCCTTCTGGGCTGAAACACAACTTTACGCTTCAATTTCTTCTTTGTAATCTTCTTTGTTTCCCAAAAATCTTTCAACGCGTCGTTAAGATGATTCCTCTTTACTTTACTCTTTGCATTCTTTATCGTTACCATGACATAAAAATTGTATTCCCATTCCTGAAGCATGTCATGCTGTAGCTCATCCCCTTCAAAACACTCTAACTCTAGCAAAGAGTCTTCATAATGATCATCTCGTTCAACCTCGGGTTCATCCAACTCGTGTTCATCAATTTCGGCATTACCTTAGACCAATTCCTCTTCAACTACATTAAGTGGTTCAACATTGTGCACTTCAACTACTGCGGTTTTATCAGCCTCAAAATGCACCTGATGATTCAATTCATCAAAAGGCTTCACTGGTTCAACAGCAGGAGAGTTTGGCCTTCTAAATTGTTCTCGAATCTCAACTAATTTCACTTCAAGTTGCTCCATATGCTGATCCTAATGCATGTTAAACCTATCCTCCAATTCTTGTGATTGAAGAACGACTTGATCAGATCTGTTTACTTCAATTGGTTGAACTTGCTGATTAACCCTACCCTTGATTTGTCCATTCATCTTTCGATCCTGTTCTTGCAATACTTCATACAATTGTTCCTCAGATCTTTGTTCCTTTTCTAGCTGATCTTGTGATTTCTCCACTGAACTCTGCGGTTCAGCAGTAAGAACTACTCGCGTGCACTTGGCTGGAGTGCTTACACCTTCATCTTGCATCAGACCATGAGTAGACTGCAGAGGAACACCACTCTTAGCCACAGATTCCACTTCTCTAAGCATTTGCTTAAACCGCATCATAAATTCTTTCAACTTAATGTCCAATTGATCACATGTAAGAAACTCCTGTTCTGCTGCGAAGCTCATACCATATGTCATGCTTAATTCCTTGAATCAATGATCTACAAATTCTGATTCTGCTAAAGTAATGGCCGCAGATTCCCAAACCCTAACTGACAAACTTCGAGCAGAGGAAACTCGATCTACACTCCTAAACGAAGCTCGACTCTAGCTCACAATCAAGTCCTCAACATAATACTTAAAGCGAACTTCATGAACGAAATTGAATTTTCAACACTTTTTTTTCTCAATTCATTGTCAAAGTTTCGCTTCGCTGTCAGGTTTTCGCCTAAGCAATTCTCCACTCAATAGCATATAATTCTTAAGAATCAAGCGCAGATTTTGATGAATTCTCACCACTTCTATGCTTAACAACACAATTTCATCACAATTCAGCAACAAGAGCAGAATCGGATCGAATATGAACTCAACTTCAAAAAGCAGTTACCTCAAGCTCAACTTCTGAATTGTAGAACATGAATAAACCTCAAATCAGCTTGTTAATGATCTTTTGGTGATGATCAAGTATAATGTGGATCACGTAGCTCACTTATAACTTCTTCTCCAACTGATCGACTCATTAATTGATCAAGAACAGTATAGCTCAGCCTTCAACTTCAGCAACCAATACTTGCTTCAGCACTTATCTTCTACAGCAAATGCTTGATCAATCCTATTGAATTCAATCTGAATCAGCTTTGATGTTGAATGTACTCAACAAATACTGATCAACTGAACTTTCTTCAATGTAATTCGATCACTTTAATCCCAACCGAAAGCAACTCCTAGGCACCTACTGATCACTAGTGCAGTAACCGCCACTCTTCACTTTCACAATTCAGAATTGAATTTTGATCCAAAATCTGAACTTGATTCGGAAGCCAAATCAAGGCTCTGATACCAATTGTTACGTTTGTGATTGAATCACAAACGTAAGATAGGATAAAGAGAGTATGAGATGAGAAAGAAGAGACGGGGATGAGAAATTAGAGAGAGTTAGATGAGAAAAGAATGTAAATCTCAAAGAGATTGTTTGATTTCATTGAATGATTATTACAAGCTAAAAACTAGGTATTTAAAGAACAAAATAATAAAAGGCATCAAAAGCAATCTCCCGCCAAAAGCTACCAGCCATCCTAACCGACTAGCAATTTTGGCACCCAAAACAATTCAAATAACAAACCTACTTATTACTAACGCTGCTATTTGAAAGTAACTAATAGCAGCATAGCAGCAGCAACCGAGCACAGCTCACATCCTCCACCCACTCATGCCTTGGATTCTCGCATTCCTAACAGACCGGAGGTTATGCTCCTAACGTCTTGTAAATCCATGAGGGTGTCATGAACCCAAGATTGGTGATGGGATATTCACAGAGCTAAGTTCGTGATGGTGAAATAGAGCGAGAAGAGAAATAGATAGAATTTAGATGAGTGAGAGAATTAGAATTAGAGTTTGAGATAAGAAAGAAATAAAAATATTAAGATGAGAAGAGAAGAAGAGTTTAAGATGAGAAAGATAGAGAATTCATTCATATAATTTTTTGGATTCTTCATTATAAGTACATAAGCTCCATATTTATTATTCTAAGGCACCAACTACTTGCATTAACTACAAACGCTAAGTTCATGAACAAATCTTAATGCATGCACATCCTTCTAAAGTCACGTGTGACTTCAAGGTAAAATGGAGGGGAACACTTTGAAAAAATGGAGGGAAAACTCTTGAAATTCCCTTTGAAAACTTGGGCATCATGGACAGGATGGGCCTAGAAAAGACATGGCCTAACTCAAGGACACATAGGCCAAGATGGGCCCAAACCAAAGCCCAAGGCATGCCAATACGAGGGACCTGCTGGGCCTAGGGCAGTGAATGGGCTGCACTTATGACAAGCTCATGACAACCCAAATAACTACTTAACTATTTTTACATAAAAAAGACCTATTCAAGAAGCCTTTAGAGCATTTGAAAATATTATGGGTAAAACTTAAGACATAAAAATATAATAAAAATACTAATAATTATGCGTCTTTCACAAGCCTCGGACAAGATCACGGTCAAGGATCATGACAAATCCTTCCTCTTGAAAGCATCCTTATCCTAAAGGATGTTTTTGATGCATCCTCCAGCTTTTGGTTCCTTTATCCCCCATCCCTAGGTCATAGGGACAATTCTTGTCCTCAAGGTTCACTTGCCACAATTGCGATCGGTGGGTTGATCTCCTTGTGCCAATTCTAGTTCTAGGAATGTGTTCCCTTGCCCGAGCCTTTCTCCTTTTCTTACCGTTTAGCCGGGCTTCCTTCTTCTTCATGGCCCGGTTTGACTTTGTCTGGGTTTGGGTGATGACATCCTTCCTACGCACCCTGTTGCTTCGTGGCTTACCATGATGCTGCCGTGCATCCCCTTTCCCCGTATCTTGTGAATCAAGACCTTGGTGCTGCGGTTCATACGGCATGATGGCATTGAGGACTTCTTAAGGTACCATTATTACGTTTGTCCTCTCTGGTCCTGATTTATGTAGTCTTTTAATGATGGGCATCTCAACACAGGGTGGCTCAACAAAAGGTGGCTCCCTCAGAGGTGGTTTAATCGGTTCCATGGTAGCAACCTCTTTCCTTGTATCTTGCTTCTCTTCACCTGATGGCCAAGATTTGCAAGTCACATTAGGGCATTCTTCAACTTCCATGGGTGCCTTTGCAGGTTTCGGCCTTCTGTCATGGTTGTTGGTTCCACTCTCATCACCTTGCGTGACATCATCTTAGACAACCTTAAGCGAAGACAATTGGTATCCCCTTTGGCAAGACTTCTGGTGTGGCCTTTGGTGAAACCTCTGGTACAACCTTTGGTAAAACCGTGGGCGTGACCTTCAGTAGGACCTTAGGTGAGACCTTTGGTACGACCTGGGGTAGCCCCTTCGGTTTCGTCTCTTTGCTTTCCACAAAGCGATTGATAGTCTCAGTTAGTGATCTGATGTTGGCCCTTGCTCCATCAATGCGGCTTATGACTTGGTCAATGCTAGCATTAACCTGGTCAAGGTTGACCGTTGGTAGGACCTCTAGTAGGCCCCTTGGTGCGTCTTGATTGGGTGGCATGGATATTAGGATGTCCACCCTACAACAATATGTGAAGAGGTTCCTTCTATCCAAGTGTCTACAAGCATTTTCTACATCTCTCCTCGAGGTGTGAGTTATTAAAAGTTCGACCCTTATGGAAGTCACTAATGTATACTTGATTTCCTTGATGCAACCACAGGGGAAGAAGGTTTTGTGGAGAAACGTCCTCGGTGATGGGATGGAAAGCTTTAGAGATCGTAACAAGGAGTGTGGCCATTAGGAATGACCTGAATTTTCTTTTTTTTCGGTTTTGAAAACTTAAAGGGATATATAAATTTGCAATGGAAGCTTTTTTTTTTTTCTTTTAGCAATAAGAACGCAGCAGATATTTTTTAAATAGAAATTGATAGCAGCAGAAATAACTTTTTTTTGATAGAACAAGCCTCTTGATCACAAGATGGCTCTGATATCACTTTGTCACGAACCCGAGAGTTGGTGACAGGATATTCACAAAGCTAAATTCGTAATGGTGAAATAGATTTTATGCAAGAAGAGAAATATATAAAATTTAGATGAGTGAGAGAATTAAAGTTTGAGATGAGAAAGAAATATAAATATAAAGATGAGAAGAGAAGAAGAGTTTAAGCTGAAAAAGATAGAGAATTTCATTCATGTAATTTTTTGGATGCTTCACTACGAGACATAAGCTTCATATTTATAGTGCTAAGGCACCAACTACTTGCATTAACTACAAAAGCTAAGTTCGTGAACTAATCCTAATGCATGCTCATCCTCCCAAAGTCACGTGTGACTTCAAGGTAAAATGAAGGGAAACACTTAGGAAAAATGAAGGGAAAACACTTGGAATTCCCTTTGAAAACTTGGGCATCAAGGACCAGTTGGGCCAAGACAAGACACAGCCCAATTCAAGGACACATGGGCCAAGACCGTCCCAAACCAAGGCCCAAGGAAAGCCGAGACATGGGACCTATTGGGCCTTGACAAGGCCTAGGCGTGGGCCTGGGACAATGAATGGGCTGCACTTATGACAAGCCCATCACAACCCAAGTAACTACTTAGCTATTTTTACTTAAAAGGACCTGTTCAAGAAGCCTCTAGGGCATTCTAGAATATTCCGGACAAGACTTAAGACATAAAAATATAATAAAAATACTAATAATTATGTGCCTTTGACAAGCCCTGGACAATGTCACGGTCAAGGATCACAATAATGAGTTGGTTAGTTCTAACCTTAGCCATGTCACTCAAGAGCAAGCTAAGTTTGTGCCGGTTTTGGATTACCAAAATTTGTGGGAGGTTGAGATAGAGATTGAGTAGGAAGGCATGAATCCATCTACCGCTTCTGATAAGGATGAAGCACAAACACCTTCATTGAGTTCACTGCTTGAACCAATTGTCCCTTTTCGTTTGTCCCTACTTGGACCAAAGGACAAGGATGACCCAAAAAGGGTTGTCCGCTTGGACTTATTTAAAGACATGAATATCAACTTGCCGTTATTTGACTCCATGAAACATGTTCCCATTTATGCAAAGCTCTGATAGGACATTTGTGTTATGGAAAAGAGAGCATAAGCACACGTCCCTAAGAAGGTCTAGCTCACATAGAAAGTGAGCAGTATGTTGGTATCCGGTATCCCTTATAACTGTCAAGATCTTGGGGAATTTACGGTCTTGTTGTTGGGAAAAATATGAATTTTGTTGGAAACATAAACTCTGATACCGATCGTTGGGTTCACAATTTTTCAACTATGGTCACAGCAAGGGGTATCAATTAGAGCATTTAAAGTAACAGACTCTTCTCTCTACCTAAGCCCCTGGTTGGAGAGTCACGCTTCGTGACATCTCACGTGTGAGAGTTCCCAAGAATAGATTTATCTCTACAAACTCTTTGCCTTAATACTGGTTGTTGGGATGAATTTCAAAAATTCTCCCCAAAGTTTACGCAGTGGAAAGGGTATAGAATTTATAATTCTACACCAAGACGGTTGATTTAAAATTCCTACTTTTAAATATACAAATTTAAATTCATAATTTAAATCTACAGATCTAAATTCTTAATTAAGATTGATAGGCCTTTTACTCTAATACATTTATAGCAATACATAAACTTAAACTAGTATAATAACAAATACCGTGAATAAATAGAAAAGCAAAAACTAAAGGTGAATGGAAGAAGACATAGCAAAAATTGCTCCAAAACTAGAATACTAAAAAGAAATAATAATCTTCAGAATAATACCAAGGTATCGAGACCCAACGATTATTTAGCACACCTCAAATTGCCAGGAGGGTGGACTCCGAAAAGTATTAAACTTTGAGGAAAAAAATTTGAAAATAAATTTTTATCTCCCACTAGGTCTTCGAAAATCAATGATCTCCGAAACCTTTTTAATTCTAAATTTTTAAATGCCAAACCTTTGGAATAGGTACGTCTATTTATAGTAGATTACTGGAGCGAAAATAAGTATAAAGGTTGATGTGGGATTTGGAATTAAAAGACCAAATGCAGCGTGTTAGTATAAAATGGGTAAAACGTCACATTTTTTTTGCCAGGAAAATCGCATCCCCTTTTTTAATTAAGTGTTCCATGTGGTAGCATTTGGGTAGCGATTTTTTTTATTTTTTCTTTTTAATTTTGTTTTGTTTTCCAATTGTAAAAATTCATCTTATTAATTCTAATTTCCAAAATTATTTTATTTTGTAATTTTTAACTTTTTTTCATCTTATGAATAATGTTTGGAAAAATTAATTTACCCATTTCATGGATAAATAATTCACCTCATGAATTCTTTAATATTTTTCCAATGGCATAAATACAGAGGCTTGCGCCGAAACCTTATGAACAATTTAAATCTATGTTCAAATGGGTTAAATTAATCATCTCGTGAAAAAAACTTAATTACCATTTAATGAGACTTATTTCCTCTAAATGCATCTCACTGCACTCCAGACTTAAACCATTTATTCGACATCTCCTGACTAGACTGTATTGTTGACAACGACCCCTCCACTAGATGTCCATGACAAAAAATAAATATAATTACTGCTATTATCTTTCTCACAGCTTCTCTATTAATTACCAACTCGCCCTTCACTGTAATTTAATTATAGTTGAACATATTCATAGTCTAAATTTTAAATGTCAAACACTTGGAATACTTTGCCCAAAGTTTTCAAACTATTCAAATATTTGCAAATCAATTCATAAGAGACTATAGATTCCCTAGTGAATACCTGATCCTTGTCACACTTTACGCCGCTACCTAGTGTATGTGTGAATTCAGTCATGCTTTTAGACCTTACTTATAGTACACCAATACAACTAACGCTCCATGTATAAGTCTAGAATACCTAAGGATTTAGAGTCGTCGCTCAAACAGTACAACGTGAATCACTCATATCCGATAGTAGTACAGAAATAAGTAGCCCACATGGTCTAACTCAGTGTGTCAATCTTATTAAACACACTAACCCAACAATTTCGGATCTCCATACACATGACGAAGACAAGTCATATAAAGTGTCACGTTATACTCTTAGCATAAAAGTGGCTCAAACTTGTCTTCGACTACAAGCCTTTCAAACAACAATCCATACCATGTGTACCCAAGTCTATATGTGGCTTAGTCTCATAAACAACTTAGAACAAACATGTAAATTATAGTACGAGGACTACACCCATCTCATGGATGTCTCCCAAAAGAAAATCATATGCAGTATAAATGCTAAATTTAACTTGAAAACGACTGGGACTTCAATTTTATTTAATAATCAAATAATTTATTCAAAATAAATCAAGTTTTTAAGACACTGTTCTTAACAATCTCCCACTTGACCTAAATCCAATTTATGACAAAGTCCATGCTCACCCCTTTTATGTTTGAATCAAAGGTCTATGGAGCCTAACACTTAGTGAGCTCAACTACTTTATTGCGAAGTTAGCAATACAATACTCCTATACATTCTTCTCACTAATGGCTCCCACTCCTAGGGTAAAGACATGCTTAGACATCAAACGTCTATCATTTTAACATGACTGGAAGTTTTAATTCAGCATAGCCAACTGGAACTAGCTCGTCACTTTTAAAGATCAGCTTAGGATCGCTAGTTCTTCTCAAGAACTAGAGAAAACAGTTCATTACCACCTAGTCCATTGGACCCAGGTTAGACAAAAACCTGCTTACTATACCATAGTATAGCAGACATCAAGTCTCGCGCACATCGTGGCGTACATGAGACTCCCACTGCCAAAGCATATGGAATGTTCCTCAATTGCTTCTCCTCTTGAGATGTCCTAGAACACTACTCAAAAGAAAGAAGGACTCCATGCTATACCTTGACAACATATTGTTAATATAAGTGGCTCGAGAGAGATCTAACATTCTACTCTTATGACCATGCAGTAGAGTTGGCTTCTCCTATGTCCTTCATGTTGAGCTTTCTTGACAATCAAATCTTTACAGCTAATGAAACCCTCACATCATTCCTAATGAGTGGTATATTGTTGACATACAATACCAAGAAAGTCACTACTTTCTCTCAATGTCGTTTGTACACGCATGGTTCATTTAACCAATTGCTCAAAACTATAAGACTTAATTACCTCATTGTGGCTAAAGGGATCAGATTCAATGCCATGGTCAACCACTAAGGCTCCCGCTATGAACATGTCAGGTGTCCTAACAATCCTCCCACCACACCTAAGCTCTCATGTACCTAGAACATTCTCATTCCTATCAGTAGGCGCATCTAATGCATCCACCATGTCTTAAGCAGTGTCTAGCTATTCTGAATTATTGTCATTTTCTTATTTAATGCTATTTTATTTTTGCTTTTGTAGTTTACTTTCAAAATTCTTCTCTAAGTATTTTATATTGCTCACGTATATAAGGAAAACAATATGAATAAATCATAAACACATGTTCCTTAGTAAATAAAAATTTTACTTCTTAAAATAAAGTGCACCACCATATTCAAACTGAATAACAATTATTCTTCAAACCACATAAATCAAATTCCTATCCAATGCAGATACAAATATATAAGAATGTTTAAGAAGCAAAAATAAAACTCTAACACCAAAATCTAAGCCATCTCTTCCTACTATTAAAACTGCTACTGTTGTACCGCTTTCAGCTGTCAGGTGCAGCTCCCATGGTGCAGCCTCTTGGTTGGCCTAAGCCCCTGTAACATATTACAGACTTGGTCAGTTGAACTTGAGCCCACACACCAGGATCCCGGTGGACTCTCAACTACACAAGACTCAAATTAGTGTGATATCAACACACCTTTACCAGATGGCTTAACAATCATTGCAGGAAGAGTAGCCATATACTTTACGCAGTTTCTCTTCTAGTGGCCCATCTTTCCACAAAGTGACACTTTCCTTTTGATGGCCTTTTTGTTAGGATTAGTCCCTAAACTAGCGACCTTGCCTTTTTCTTTCTTTCTAATTAGTCCTTTTTGAAACTTAACTCTAAAAAATTTCTTACTTAAACAATTGTTTTGCATGTCACGGGCTTGCATAAAAGTTTAGCTTCCAGTGCTTTATTGAAACAAGTGGGCCTTAAAAGTGATCTTTAAATTAGGTAAACTTATTATCACTTAAGACCACAAACTTCGTTAGGAAGGGTTCTTGTCATGGGGGTCAGTTTCTACGGGATGTTGAAATTGATGAGAATAAAATTGCATGTACTTTTCTCATATCATTGAATCTTTTGATTTGTTGCATGGTTAACAAACTTAAACAATTGAGTTTAGTATCTGATTGTGGCCTAATCAAACTTATAAATATGAAATATGTGTTACGACTAAGCATCTGAAAAACCATTTAACAAATTAGTAAAAAGAACATCTAGCCTACTCAAACTTTTTCAGAGTGATTTGAGTGACTTTAAAAGCACCATAAGTAGAGGTGGTAAGAAGTATTATCTTACTTTTGTTGATGTCCACTTAAGATTCGCCAAGAAAGGTCAAAAGATGAGGCCGATGAGATGTTCCTCATGTGTAAAGCGGAGGTTAAAAACCAATTACACCATAGAATCAAAAGGATTAAGTCAAATGAAGGAGATGATGTTAGGTTTAGTTTCTTAAAATCTAGATTTTTGCTGCAAATGTTATTCTATTAAACAATAAAATTGATGTCCCAGTCGTTTCCTTGATAAGTTTATGTAAGTGAACATATACACCGTAGGTAATTTTCCTTTTGGTAACACCCATGAGATGGATGTGTTCCTCAAACCACAATTTACATGTTTGTTCTAAGTGATTTATGAGATTAACCCATAGATAGACTTGGAGCAAATGGTATAGATTGTTATTCGAAAAACTTATAGTCAAAGACAAGTTTCGACCACTTATATGATGAGACTATAACTTGACACTTTGAATAATTTGTCAAGGTCAAGTGGATGGTGATCTAAAAGTGTTATGCTGGTGTGTTTAATAAGATTCACGCTGAGTTGCACCATGTGGATTGCTTGTCTCTAGACTAATATTGGAGATAAGTGATTCATGTTGTACTATTTGAACGAGAACTCTAAATCATGAGAGTATTCTGGACTTGTGCATGGAATGTTAGTTATTTTAGTGTACTATAAGTAAGATATAAACAAATGACCGAATTCCCACGTACACTGGGTAGCAGCCTCAAGTGTGACAAGTATCAGGTATTCAATAAGGAATCTATAGTCTCTTACAAGATACAGATGTCCCTATCGTTGATTAGCAAGCATTTGAATAGTTGAAAACTTTGGCCGAAGTGTTCCAGGTATTTGACATTTGGAGTTTTTACTATGAATTTGTTCAAGTATAAATGAATTATTCAGTAAAGGGCGAGTCGATAACTAATGGAGAAGCTGTGAGAAGGATAATGGTAGTAGTTATATTTATTTTCTGTCACAAACATCTAGTGCAAGGGTTGTTGTCCTCAATATAGCCTATTTGGAAATATTGAATAAATGATTTAGGTTTAGAGTACAATGTGATTTATTTAGTGGAATTAAGCCCTATTAAATAGTAATTAATTTTTATCATGAGATAATAATTAATTTAACCCATTTAGAGTTAGATTAAAATTGTCCTCGAGTCCTGCGCAAGCCTCTGAGTTTAAAATTGTCCTCGAGTCCTGCGCAACCCTCTGAGTTTATTGCCATCAAAAAAATATTAAATAATTCATGAAACGAAATATTTATTCAGGAGATGAGTAAATGTAATTCGCCAAGCATTATTTTTAAGATGAATAAAAATTAAAAATTACAAAATAAATGAGTTTTTAAAAGTAAAGTTATATGATGAATTTTAAATATGGGAAACAAAAAAAAAAAAAAAAAAAAAAAAAAAAAAGGAAAGAGAACAAAATGCAAAACCCATGCCGCTGTGTCTCGGTTTTCTCAGCTTTCTTAGAGTTCTTCATTATTCTTTCAGTAACTTTCATATTAGAGGCATTTCAGGTATTCTTCTTTCCTTCTCTTTTAGTTTTTCGCTTTTCTGTTTATTTACAGTTTTCTTATTATATTTGTTATAGTTCACGCGATTATTATGAATATGTTAGAGTAGAAGCCAGCAGATTTAAATAAGAAATTTAAATCTATAGATTTAAAATTAGAAATTTTAAGTCAACATTGGGTTTAAAATTAAGAATTATAAACCCTTCCCGCTACGTTAACTTTGTGAAGTTGGGTTAAAATTTTTGAAATTTGTCCCAACAATTGGTATCGAAGCCAATCTCTGATTACATTCATAATATACATGTGTTATGATTCAAGATCAAACTTGAATCGTAACCTAAGGATAAGAGAGTATGGGATGAAAAGTGAATTGAAGGAGATGAGAACTTGAGAGAAATTAGGGTTGAGAAAGAAAGAGATCAATTTTTATTCAATGAATCCCATTTACAAGTGAGTGCACTATTCAAAAAAATTGGAACCAATCGAAGCAAGGAGAACAAAAATATCAAAAAATTCAATGAATCTAGAAACAAGCTTAATCAACTTATTAACGAACAATCAAAATATGGAGCTAAACTAACAATTAAACCTCTACCGCTAACAATCCTACAAAATACAGAGTTCTGATGATCTTTAATACTCAAATGCAGCTTCAATCATAATAGTGCTTACTCGTGAAATCATTATTGTCTCATGAATGGAAGGAAGGAAACTAACTTTGATTGAACTTTAACTCTTCCCACGTAGAATCTTCTTCGGCCAAATTGTTCCATTGTACTAGAATTTCTTCAATTTGCCTTCCTAAATGTTGTTTCATCTGAGAGTCCAATATTATAACATGCACCTACAAAATAGCTCCACTAGAACCAGCATTTGGGGGGTTAGATGAGCAAGACTTCCCCTTTTCCACTTATTTCTTCAAAAGGGAAACATGAAACACCGAATGAAGATATGAATCAGGAGGTAGCTGCAACTCATAAGCAACCTTTCCTACCTTCTCAAGCACTCTATAAGAACCAAAATATCATGCACTGAGTTTCACATTCTTGTGTACTGCCACAAAGTTGTGGCTTCAAATAAACGAAGTGTCCAACTTCAAAAGCTTTGTCTGAACACTTTCTGTTAGCATAATATTTCATTCTTAACTGAGCCATGTGCAGATTATCCTTGAAAAGTTGTACTAACTGCCTTCTCTAATGCAGTAAATCTAATACTTCAGACATTAAAGTAGGGATCTTTGTAGTACCAAAGCAAAAGAAGGATCATATCCATAAAGTGCCTGAAAGGGAGTTGTGCCTAGAGATGAATGGGCATGTGTGTTGTACCAGAATTCTACCAAGGATAACCCCCTGCACCATTCCTTAGAATGGCAGAAAGTCATGCTCCTCAGATATTGCTCAATGCACTGATTAGCCCTCTCTATTTGTCCATCTATCTGGGGACGATAAGAAGAACTCAAAGCCAAGGTAATGCCCAAGGAAAGAAACAATTCAAACCAAAAGTGGATGGTAAATAATTTGTCACAATCAGAAATAATGGAGTGTGGTAGACCATGAAGCTTATAAATTCCATCCAAGAAAGCGTTGGCAAGGTTTCCAGCTAAGATTGGTTAGGCCAAAGCAACAAAATTGCCGAATTTGGTGAAACGATCCATAACCACGCAGATGTCTTCCTTCCTCTTAGATTTATGCAAGCCTTCATTAAAATTCATGCTTATATGCTGCCACACACAATCAGGAATTGGAAGGGGCTACAGCAACCCTTAATACTGCTTGTCATCTGATTTTGTCTGTTGACATAGTCCACATGATTGAACAAATTGCATCACATCCCTTACTCGTGCCAATCCAGCTGAAATAACTCTTGAGTCTTTGATAAGTCCCTTCTATGCTAGAATGCCCTCCCTAAGTAAAGTCATGAGAAGCCTTAATGATTTGTCTTCTCAAATTTGTTACGAATCTTATATAAAACTTCCCCTTCACTATGATGGTCCCCTTTATTACAAAAATATCGGCATTTGCTACAGCAGAGGAGGCCTTATTAATGCTAAAGGTTGTCACACATGCTTGAGCAAAGCTGTCTTCTTTATATGATTTATACACTTCTTCCATCCAAGCTGGTAATACAACTTGACACAGCCCCACAAAATCCAAATTCAGTCACTTCCATCCTGCGGGATAATGCATTTGTAGCAAGATTCTCCTTTCCCCTCAAGTACTCAATAGAATAGTGTAGTCCAAGCATCTTCATCAAGCCTCTGTGTTGAACTCTTGTTGCAATTTTCGGCTTTAAAAAGTATTTGAGATTTTGGTGATCCATTGTAATGATAAAATGGTGACCTTCCATACAATGTCTCCATTTCTTAACTACCGAAAGGATGGCCAGATACTCTTTCTCATATATAGACAGTCCAAATGCTTTAGACTGAGGGACTGGCTGAGATAGGCCACTAGTCTTCCTTTCTGAGCTAAAACTGCTACAATTCCTTTACCACAAGCATCAATCTCAAGAATAAAGTCCTCACTGAAGTCTGGCATAACCAACTTGGGTGCCGAACACATTGTTGCCTTCAAAGCTTCAAAGGAATCTTGAGCTACTTCTGACCACAGAAAAGCATCCTTCTTCAAGAGGTCAATTAGTGGTTTAGCAATTACTTCATACTCAGCTAAAAATTTCCTATAATATTCAGTCAAGCCTACGAATCCCCTCAATTTCTTCACGGTAATAGGTGTTGGCAATTCCTTCATAGCTTGAATCTTTGAAGGATTTGTGTATACTCCTTCATAGGAGATTATATGGCCTAAATACTCCATTTCAGAATGAGCAAAAGGGCACTTGGAAAGCTTAGTACAGAGCTTATGACTACACATAATACAAAACACCTGCCTTAGATGAGCCACATGATCCTCAAACGTTGCACTATAAATTAGAATGTCATTGAAGAAAACCAGTACAAATTTTCTAAAGAATTCCTTGAACACATATTCATTAAAGCCCAAAATGTAGCTGGAGTGTTTGTTAAACTAAATGGCATCACCACAAATTCATTGTGTCCATCATGAGTTCTAAAGGAAGTTTTGTATATGTCCTGCGCCAAGACTCTGAATTGATAATATCCTTATCGCAGATCCAACTTAGAGAAGTAATGTGAGCCATAAAGTTCATCCAAAAGATCATCAATAATTAGGATGGGAAACTTGTCCTTGATTGTAAGCGAATTGACCTGTCCATAATCAATGCACATTGTAGCAGTTCCATCCTTCATCTTGACTAACATAATTGGTGAGGCAAAAGGGCTGTGACTATGTTGAATAAAATTGGTCTTCAGCAGCTCCTCAACTTGCTTTTCTATCTCAGTCTTTTGCAAGTGAGGATATTTACATGGTCTCAAATTCATTGGATCTAGATTGGACTTCAAAGGTATTGCATGATCTAAAGTCCACTTAGGAGGTAAGGAAATTGGTTGCTCAAACAATTCCTTGCATTCATCAATCAGCTTGCCAATTGTGGGATGAGAATGTAACTAAGTCTTAGAATGTGTCATGGAGAGTAGTTGCCCGATCTGTTGATAATTTCCCTTCTTGACCACACTCTCCAACATCATTCCTATCATTACATGCAACTGAGCTTGCTCCACAATTCATTGCCACCTAACAGTACTCCCTTGCATCTTAAAAGAGAAAGTTAATTGATAGGAATCAAATATTAGTGGCTAAATGTTTTCGTCAAATAAACCCTAAGAACCATCTCATAACCTCCCAATTGCAGAATCTTGAAGTCATATACAAATTGATGATTTTACAATTGCCAACTAGGTCCTTGGCATTTGGTTTGAGTGAGTATCAAATTCTCATCTACCACAGTGACAGCTACAGAACTTGTCTTAATCAATTCAAGCCCCACTTTCCTCACATTGTTACGATCAACAAAGCTTTGGATACTCCCACTATCTATTAAAATTAGAATTGGCCTGCGTGCTGCCTCTCTGTTGATCCTTATAGTGTTAAGGGATCCATTCCCAGTTATAGCCTTAACCGAGATCTCCATTTCATCATCCACAAACTCTACATGAAACTCCTCTTTCTGTTCATCTAGTCTAGCTTCCATCTCTAACTCCTCTGTTTCCTCCTCTACCTCTGCTTCAGTTGCTGACATAAGGGGCTTGGGATTACACTTATGTCCAAAGAAGTATCGCTCATTACATTTAAAACACAATTTTTAGGCTTTCTTTTCCTCCAAACTTATAGTCTTAGGGTTAGCCGAAGCATTCTGTTGCTGAATGGGAGCTTGGCTACTTTGATTCCTATGGCCATTCGAGGTTGCAAAGACAGTGGCTTCAAACAATTTAGCTTTTGCATAAGCTTTAGACACTATTCTAGCACTCAAGGCTTTCACAAGGTTCTTAATTCTTGGCTTAAGACCATTGATAAAACTCGAAACATAATAAGCTTCCCCAGCACTAAGATTGATAGACATCATTCGTGCTCTGAAGTTATCAAACCTCATCATATACTCCCTCACTGTTGTACCTTGCACCACTTTATTTAAGTTATCCACAATGTCACTTGGATGTTCATCACCATATCTCTCACCCAACTCCTCCACAAATTCAATCCCAATCGCCATGGAGGTCAAGAGCGGCTAATTCCACCTTCTGTGCCTCATCTATACTCTAGAAATGAAAGTATCTCTCGCATCTTCTTATCCAAGACTGGGGCTACTTGCCATCAAATGGTTTAATTTCAACTCGAGGCTATTTGAATCCATTGCTTTTGCCTCCAACTATTCAATTTTCATTGGACCCTGATGCCTGAGGTTGTAGAGTATCCGGTGGACAATCATGATGACTAGCAGCTAACAATATTCCAGCTCCAATAGGTAAATTTGGTCTATTAATCTGCTGCAAGCCATGGAACTTTTCTTCAATTTGCTAAGAATGTTGTAAAAGAGAAGTTTAATTCATTAGAATAGTCCAATAAGTTCATTAACAGTTAATGAATAGGTGAGGAGAGGATTTCGGTTAGTATTGGAGGGATGGTTAGTTGGAGTTCTTGAAGTGTCTAGGTGAAGTGTTCTGTTAGATATTAGTGGTGTATGATTAATCATACACCGTGTATAATAGGTTTTAATAGTATAAAATCAACTTGTATAGGAGTGTTTCAAGTAATTAGAGGTGAATGATTAATCATACATCGTGTATGATAGGTTTTGATGGTGCAAAATCAACTTGTATAGGTGTGTTTCAAGTAACTAGAGGTGTATGATTAATCATACACCATGTATGATAGGTTTTAATAGTCTAAAATCAACTTGTATAGGTGTGTTTAAAGTAATTAGTGGTGTATGATCAATCATACACCACGTATGCTAGGTTTTAATGGTGTCAAATTAACTTGTATAGGTGTGTTTCAAGTAATTAGTGGTGTATGATCAATCATACATCGTGTATGATAGGTTTTTAATGCTGTAAAATCAACTTATATTGGTGTGTTTCAAGTAATTAGTGGTGTATGATTAATCATACACAGTGTATTATAGGTTTTAATGGTATAAAATCAACTTGTATAGGTGTGTTTCAAGTAATTAGTGGTGTATGATTAATCATACACCGTGTATGATAGGTTTTAATGGTGTGAAATCAACTTGTATTAGTGGTGTATGATCAATCATAAATCGTGTATGATAGGTTTTAATGCTATGAAATCAACTTGTATAGGAGTGAACCTTCTAATTAGTGGTGGATGATCAATCATACACAGTGTATGAATTGTTTTAATGGTGTAACATCAAAACTTGTATGGGTAAAGACTTCAAGATATGCCAATTAAACCATATAATCCTAAAAATCAATAGCATCACCAGCTAAGAAGAAACTTAATATGTCGAGATGTGCTTAGACAATTGATCAAATGCATTAGTTTTAGTTAGTGGTTTGCTGCGTGTATTGTAAAAAGCTGCATTTATATCTTGCGCTGTAAATAACCTGCAGTAAGCTTGTGTTCGGTTGGGGTGGTTGGCGCCTAGTTGTTCAAATGTTAGTTGTCTTAGCACCACGATATTTTAGATGTAGTTATTTAGAAGATATTTTTTAAATCTTCTTGATAGTTCCTAGGTTGGTTAGTAGTGTTTGTCTTGATTCAATGTATTTGCTTGCTTAGTTTGTCTATAAGTAGTAGTGGTGTAATAATTCATAAATCATTCAATGAAATTGACAACAAATATCTCTTTCTCTCTCTCTCATCTAACTCTCTCTATTTCTCATCCCTAATTCTGTAATTTCTCGTCTCAATTCCCTTCTTTCTCATCTCATACTCTCAATTGATCCAAATTTACTTAGCTTACGTTTGTGATTCAATCACAAACGTAACAAGTACATAAGATACAACAAACAAGGACAAACCCTAGCCATTACAACATCATAATGAATGAAGCTATTAGAGCTTAGCCTATTGTAGTTGGTACCAAAGGCACCCATTAATATACCCACGTTAAATATTAGTAGTAACAGGGCTATTTAGTTTGCTCTCAGGTCCTCGATTGTTGGGATGCCGCTTTGTATTGAGCTATGCTCTTCATTTATCAAAAAAAAAAAAAAGAAGCAATAGGCTAATGTTCACCAATTGAATTGTGTTAATAAAATGGAGAACATCAACTTTTATCTTATTTTGGTCTGCAACTAAGGAACTAATTTTATCATTAAATAAAGCGTTAAAAACTATTTTAAACAAAAGAAAACAAGGGGAACAAATTTGAACAAATTTACAAACATCTTGAACTGACAGTGTAAATAACTAAAAAAAAGACTAAATAAGCTCCGAAACATTTCGCACAGTCAAATCAACACATCACAAACCAGACGGAAGAAACTTAAAGAAACCACAACACGAAGATAGAGCGATCACCCTGAAAGAAACACTTCGTACTCAATAGCAGCTTCAACAGGAAGATTAGAGACAAAGAACATCACAGAAGCAACTAGGTTAAAGTGATAAGATCATTAAACAACTTCCCAAACTCAATTTACATACAACTTCAGTAGCGAGTAACCAATTGCCTACTGCATTGCCTACTAACATTACAATCGAACTTCAACATAAAAAAAAAAAATTCTCAAATCCTACAAAAAGAATGATCGACAATTTTCATATAAGAAATGGGGAAAAAAAACCCATATAAGCTCCATGTCAAAACGCTAAGCAATAGTCTCTACTGATTTTGGATAAAATTTCTAGCAGTCATGTATGTTTTTAGAGCTATATTGTTAATACGATAAATATCAAAGACAACCCCAAACTATTGATCAAAATAAAAGTGACCCCACAAACTTTTAATTTCACAAAGACATCCCAAAACTATTGTTCAAAACAAACGTGACCTTCCCTAAACTATGATTTAAAAACAGTGTGATCCTCTCAACTTTTAAGTTAATCAAAGAACCTCTAAATTGGTAAGAATCAGTATGACCCTCCAACCTTTTATTTCATCAAATACACTCTCCAAACAATTTAAAAAAAAAAAAGATTAAATGTACCTAAATTAGATATGCAATTTATGTACCTAATGTTATGATATAACTCATTTAATGGAAAACACTTTATGAATCAAATAACTAGATAATCAATTGGTAAAAACATCTTATGTCTTTTCTTTTTTTTGGTTTGGGGGGGGGGGGGGGGGGGGGGGGGGGGAACAAGAATTCCGAACACCCAAAAGAAGTAAAATGTGATTAAAAAAAAAAACCCAAGTGGAATCAAATACAAGATGCACTCTGTAATGATATTCATTGGCAAATCAACAAATACTTTACAGGCACAATCTAGAAGTCATGAATATGTTAAAATCATCAAAATTTGCCAATTAACGCCCTAAAAACATCACAATCAATAGCACCACCATCCAAGAAGAAACTTAATATGTCAAGATTTCATAACACAATCGATGTATGAAAGTGTAGGGTTTAAGCCAAGCTCTTTCACTGATGTAGCCTCAACATTCAAATGAAAATTCCATAAAAAGTTGGATTACTTGAAAGAATGATGAAAGATAATGAAAAAGCAACCAACAAGAGAAGTTTACTCAAAATCAAGTACATGACCATGAACAATAACCTAGGGCTCTAAATTCGAACTTCAATCATGCAATATCTAGAGCTCTAAAACACTAAAAAAAACACAAATTTATACACAATATAAGAGAAAGTGAACAAGAACATTATGAACTAAACAAAAAGAAGAGAGAGAGAGAAAATTTACTGTCAATAACCGGAGAGGAACGAGGCAGCGAGACGACCGGAGAGGAGCAAACGATGTGGTGAGACGACTGGACAGACCAGAGATGACGGGAGTAGACGAGACAGTACAGCTAAGCGACGACCGAAGATGGAGGAGCGTGCGAAAGAGAGGCTAGTAGCAGAGGAGGGAGACCTGCAAACACAATTCAACTTGCTTCTGGATCATCCAATCGCTAAAACAAGAGCAAATGCATTGCTCGAACAGCAGCAATTGAACCTTCAATATATCAAAACTGCACCTAAACTTCAGCAATCATAACACTTACCAACAACCTCAAAAACCCTAACTTACAGCAATTTCTTCTAAAATTTCTTTAGAAATTGTGCAAATTTCACTTACGATTTACTCCTCCACAAGTTTTAACACTAGATTGTCAACTCGAAGGCGGATCCATACAACAATTAACACCAATTATAGAGACAATCAAGCTGTAAACCTAGAACAAGTAGAGAGAGAAGATTACCAGAGTGTTTGTGCACGAATGTTGCTCGGCTAGAATGTGTTCAAAATGCGAAGAGACGGTGAGAGCCGGGGAGAGCCATACACGTGAGTGAATGCTCGGGAGGGGACGGCGGGGTTCATATATTCTCAATAAACCCCGTCTCCAGGACGCGGTTTACCTTAAAATAAAACGCATCTTTTTCATGCGGTTTATGTAACCGCGTCTTAAAGATGTGGTTTACCTAAATATAAAACGCATCTTTGTCACTCGGTTTATAGACATCGTCATATAGACCCGGTTTATCTTAATATAAACCGCATCTTCTTAATGCGGTTTCATATAACCTTTATAGACAGCGCCTTTAAGACGCGGTTAATTAAAAAAACACAACGCGGTTTACTATAACCGCATTTTCTCTCAAACCCAATAGTTGCAAAAAGAAAGCAGTAAATTACAAAAAATTCCCTGACTTTTGCTTCAAAAATAGAAAACGTCCTTTATAAATAAAACCACTCATTAAACCCCTCACAATTAAAAAATTATCACTTTGCCCCAAAACAACTTTTTTTTGACTATTTTGCCCCTCAAAATAAAATAATTACGCATTTAATTTTATTTTTAGGTATGATTTTATGTTTTGAGGAAAAATAAGAATTTTTTTTTCATATTTATAGAAAAAAGGAACTTTTTATATTTATAAAAATTATTATTCTAATTTAGGGTTCAAATTTCTTTTGTTGTACTTAAGTTTTTTTTAAGGGTTTTTTTGTATTTTATTACCCAGAATATTTTTTTTTTTTTTTTTTTTTGTATTTTATTACCTAGATTTTATGTCATCTTCCAATAAGGCCTCACTCATCTAAACCGTCGGGAGGAGATGGCCTTAGATAGGGCCCAATGGAGGGCTAGCGTTGGGGTAGTAGATGATCCGGTTAGAGTAGGATAGTCTTTACTTTTACCTTTTCTATCCCTTCCCTTTCCTTTTCTCTTTCTCGTTCTTTTTTCTTTTGGACGGCTATACTTATGCTTTTGTTGTTTCTCCTGTGCCAGGTCTTTGACTGATAGAGGCCGACTCTCTGCTTAGGCCGGGGTCCTAGGAAACAGCCTCTCTTCAGGGTAGCCCCTGAAGGGGGAAGGATGCGTAAATCTACCCTCCCCAGACCCTGCTTTTGGCAGGAGCCCTTTGAGGCACTTGGTTTGTTGTTGTTGTTGCTGTTGTTGTTGTTGTATTTTATGTCATCTAATTTTTAATCACCTAAATTTTTTTTACTTTTAACCCCGTAATTTTTTTTTTTTTAAACAAATGACCACCATATGGAATATTCATTAGAAAAAAATGAATAGTCCATCCAATTTTGAAATATTCCATGTTTATTATCAATTTTAGTAATCAAAAGTTATATATTAAAAAATACAGGTGATTAAAAGTTATATACCATAAAATATAGGTGGTTATTTGAAAAAAATACTAAAATTAGGAGAAACATTTAGTGTACTCTTTTACATATTAACTCTTTAATATCACTCAAAGAAGTGAGCTAAAAGCTATATATCATAAAATATTTCAAAATTGCATGGAATGTTATATTTTTTCTAACGTTATATTCCATTTGGTGGTCATTTCCAACTAAGAAAATTTTTTCGGTGGTTAAGAGCAAAAAAAAAAAAAAAAAAAGCTAGATGACATAAAACCTAGGTGATAAAATGCAAAAAATCCTTTTTTTAATTAAGAATTTTGAGACTAAATTTTTTGGCAGAAAAAATTCACTTAAAATTATTGATTTACCCAAATTTTGTAAACATTATCATCTTCCCACCAACTTTTCATCTTTGCAATGTAATTATGACTAAGCTTATGCAATGGTTCTAATGCAATGGTTTAAAACCGTTGCATAAAATGGTAAAAACCAGTGCACAATAGGGGCCTAATTCAACGGTTTATAAACAGCAGTATAAACCGCTGCATATATATCATGTAATGCAACGGTTTTATAAACGTTGCAAAACCGCTAAATAAAATAAATTTAAGCAACGGTTTCAGAACCGCTGCGAAAGAACCACTGCTTATGTGCAATTATGTAGTAGTGTATTCTAGTAGAATGTCATGAATAAGTCTTGTTTTGGCTCATTGGTTCGATTAGTAGGCTTGGTTAGGTGCTTGTATTAGCTTTAGTATAAATAGGTTATTCTTGGTTGTAAGATGACTATGTTGAATGATGAATGAAGTCTAATCTCTCTCTTTGAGTTTAAATGCTCTCTATCTCTTGATTTTCTCTTCTCAATCTCTACTTCTCATCTTGATAACTTCTATTGATATGTTCTTATGCTTCTTATCTCATCTATAATCAATAATTCTCAATTGAATTCTATTCTTATAATTCTTGATCTCATTTCTTCATGTAAATAACTATCAAAACCCTAGGTTTAGCTTATAATTCATCAAGAATCATAAAAGTGATATCAGAGCCTAATTTTTGCTTCCATTAGTGATTAAATGTTTGTATTCGTTGGAAACATAAGAAATAATTGGCAAAGATCTTAGGTGCTACTTACAGGTTATTTGTTCAAGAATTCAATTCAGAAGTACAAAATATCAGTTCGGTAGCATCTGATCTAGTTCAGTTAGTTGAATCCTTGATTTAGCTGGATGAATTGATCAATTGTGTTGCAATGTCAAGTAAGATCAAGCTGATTAAAAACTCTAAATCCTTGCTGCGCGTAAGCTTCCTGATAGATTGAACTAGGTTCTGCTATGATTGATTAAGATTGTGATTCTTAGACTTAATCTTGCTAAACCAAAATCAGAATCTAGTGATCATATTTGGTGCTGGAGTTGCTGCCGATTAGATTCGAACAATTAGAGTAAGAGAAGTACATTCAAGTCATCATGAGTTGATCAGGTGGCATGCTTAGATTGAGAAATCGAATTCTGGATTCTGTTCTTGGCCACGCAATTTGTTACTTTTGCTCAACATTAGTGATACCTCAATCAACTGCACAAGTTTTAGCTTAATTCTAGCTTAGTTGGCAATTACTTGCCTAGCTACACCAAAATTCAGTGTTAATCGGTTACTTCAATCGAGTTTTAGGTGATCAAGCTGTTGCACTAGCTTTGTGATTGTAGTGAAGTTATGGTTGGAGGAATGACCACTTGAACTGCTGCTGCCGCAGCTATAAATGCAGGACAACAGGCTGGAACAACCTCTGCAACTTATGCAGTGTGGCTACTGGTACAACATCTGCAGCGTATGCAGCTGTGGCTGCTGCAAACACTTCCAATGCTGATGTGAACATGGAAAATGCTACAGTTGACATTTTTGAGAGGATGACATGAATGAATCAGCAAACATTATAGAAAGTTGGAGATTTACAGCAGCAGGTACATGATTCTTAGCACCAAATGTGTGAATTGATGCTTGCATTTAAGCAATAGTATCAGGCACGTCATGATAAATATAAGCAAGATAGCTTCCTAAGGCATCAACAAGTTGAGCAAAGGATGGATCAGCATTTTAATGAAGTGCAAGATCGATTACAGAGACAAGATGCTTGCCTTGGGGTGGGAACCGGTAGCACCATATTAGGAACGAGCTCCGGTGCAAGTGAGAGGTGACAATGCACCTATTGTTCCTACTCATGCTACACCCTTGGATCCTCCATTACCGAGATAGGTGGGAGTGCACGGTACTCCTATGGTTGTGGAAAGTCGTACGGGTTTTCGGCAGCACAGAGTTGAGTTGGAAATTTTTGATGGCACTCATCCTCAGTCGTGGATATGAAGATGTGAGTGATACTTCCGATTCTATGCTATTTTAGAAGCAGAAAAGGTTGAATTAGCTGTGGTGTACTTGCATAAGGAACACAAAGAGTGGTTCTATAGGCTACTTTTGGGAAATCCAACTCTCACATGGCAAGAATTTGTGATAGAGCTTTGCGCATGTTATGCAGATGAAGACTCGGGGGACGTTGTGGACAAGTTCAATAAGCTAGCTCAAGTAGGCAGTATGAAGGAGCATATGACTCGTTTCGAGAATTTGAGAGCTCAAATGATGACCATCACTCCCATTGTAGGCGAGGCTTTCTATGTTTTGAGCTTTATTAGTGGGCTTAAGCCCATGATTAAGAATTTGGTCAAGGCTCTTAGTCCTCTTGCACTATCCAAAGCTTATACAAAGGCGAGATTGTTTAAGTCTACAATTTTAGCAATGCCGGGAGAAGTTCCAAGAAGTCAATTGCCGCAAGCTACTTAAGATGATTCAAGAACATTCAGTTTGGAAGAGAAGAAGGCACAAAATTTATGCTTCAAGTGTAATCGCAAATACTCCTTCGGACATAAGTGTAATCCTTAACACTTAATGGCTGTTATGGTGACTGAAACTGAAGGGGACCATGAGGGTGACTTAAAGTATGGTGATCCGGGATTTGAAGCTACTGGGTGTGGATGAATTAAAGGAGCTTAACAAGCAGGTCTGCTGGCAACAAGACCTAAACCAGTATCTGAAGTTCCGATACAAATTTTACTACATTTGGTAGTTGTTTCTTGCAGTTCTGTATCATTTGGTCGCTGTCCTACAGAACACCATCTGATTTGCACTGAATCACCTGAATTCCAGCTGCAAATTTAAGCATTCCAACCTACAAAAATCAAGAATCCTACTGTAGAATTAGATTCTTCAATTTTGCTGCAATTTCAATGTTTTTTCTTAGCTTAATAAGAGTGTTTCAAGTATCCTTTTCCTTAATAATATTCTTGAGGACAAGAATCTCTTAAGGGTGAGGTATTGTCATGATCGTAGTTAGGATATTTTAGTAGTATTAGTCTTAGATAATATTCTAGTAGAATGTCATGAACAAGTCTTGTTTTGACTCATTAGTTAGGTTAGTAGGCTTGGTTAAGTGCTTGTATTAGCTTTGGCATAAATAGGTTGTTCTTGGTTGTAAGATGATTATGTTAAATGATGAATGAAGTTTAATTTCTCTCTTTGAGCTTGAATACTATCTCTCTCTTGATTTTCTCTTCTCAATCTGTACTTCACATGTTGATATCTTCTATTGATCTCTTCTTATCCTTCTTATCTCATCTATAATCAATAATTCTCAATTGAATTCTATTCTTATAATTCTTGATCTCATTTCTTCATGTAAATAACTATCACAAAGCTAGGTTTAGCTTATGATTCATTAAGAATCATAACATTATGCTTCCCTGCTGCCCTGCTTCCATGTTGTCGTGCTTCTTAGGTTGAGGGTCCTCGGACATAGCCTCCCTTCAGGTTAGTACCCTGAAGGGGGAAGGCTGCGTACATCCACCATCCCTAGACCCTGCTCATGCGGGAGCCCTTGAGGCACTGAGACTATTGTTATTGTTGTGGTTGTTCTATTTTATTGTCTGAACATCGTAATTTTGATAAGCATGCGGTTAGTGCATTCATGTCAGAGGAAGATCACAAAACCTATAATGAGCTTGACTCTATGATGAGTAATAACCACGGTGTTAGTGGACCTTCATAGGGAATGCAAAGACATAGGGTGCAAATGGGTTTTTAGAAATAAACTAAAAATCAATGGGTGCATTGAATTATTTAAAGCCGCATTAATGGCTACCAGGCACATTACAAAATAAGGCATTAACTTCTTTGATATATATTCATCCGTAACTAAGAATACCGCTGTAAGACCACTGACAATTAGTGTCTATTCATAACATTAGCGTCCATACATATTCATCTTTCAATGGTAACTTCAAAGATGAAATTTATGTGGAATAATTCTATGAACATGTGAAGTACTTACATGGTCTTAAACAAGCTCCCAAACAATGGCATTAGAAATTTTATTACACCTTAGTTATGCATGGTTTTGTTGTGAACAATGGTGATGTATGTGTGTGCTCTAATCATGATGATTATCTATGTCATTATCTTCTTGTATGTTGATGACATGCTTATCTTTGATATAAGTGCAAATGTTGTGAATACGATAAAGTTTTTCTTGAGCTCATATTCTAATATGAAAGAATTAGGCAAAGCCGATGTGATATTTGATTAAAGATAATTAGATCACCTACGAGTTTGATACTTAGTCAATCCCATTAGTTGGAGAAAATATTGAGAAAGTTTGGTCATTACGATGACACTACTGCAAAGACTACGTATGGTTCCAATGTTTGCTTGACAAGAAGCATAGCCTTTATTGTGTCCCAAACCATACACCAAAATAATTTGCAGCATAATGTTTTTTGATTATTCACTCATCCTAATATTGTCTATGTTGTTAGAAGATTGATTCATTACACACATAATCCGAGCGGTGAGCACTAGGTTGCTCTAATTAGATTGCTGAGGTATCTTCAAGGTGGTATGGACTGAGGCATACATTATTAAAGACTCCTTATTGTGTTAGAGAGATACTATGATGTCAATTGGAAATTTGACAGTGATAAAATTAATTCTAATAGTGGCTTTGCTTTTAATATTACGAATAGTGTTGGGTCTCGAAAATCTTATAATAGACCGCATATTTAAATCCACAATGGAATCTGCATTTATTGCTCTAGAGGTGGCAGATTTGGGAGCTAAATGGCTAAGGAATGTGCTGGGAGACATTTAACTATGGAGGAATCCCACGCCGTCAATATCGCTGCATTATGACTCGCATGTGACCATTGTAATTGCACAAAGTGTGTTGTATAATGGCAAGCATGGGCATATTCACTTGTGCATGGTCTAGTGAGACACATGACTGAGAATAATGTGGTCTCACTCGAGTTTGTAAGGAGTGAGATAAATTTGACAAATCTCCTTACTAAAGGCATTTCTAAGAGAGTGCTATGTGATACAACAGAGGAAATGGGGCTTAAGCCTACTTGTGGGTCTTGATTATGGTGGACACGTACCTCAAAAGTAATGATCAATAATACATGGATCAAACAAAGCCAAGGCTGTGATCAAATAAACAAAGCCAAGGTCCGAAAATTATAATCAAGTCTCCCTAGCCCCTTCCAATAATGTCATTTTGTGGCTTGTGGATATGTCAAATCTGACATGATGTTGAGGTTAAACTTGATGCTCTTAATGATGTCTATAATATACTACGATGGCATTAGACAACACACTTGATGGACTCACTTGTGGGAATGAGGAGATGCTAGTCATCCTTTGTTGAGTGTAAGGGCTTACTCTCTAAAGGGTTCTTGAGTACCCTAGCATTGACTTTGTTGTGCTAACAAGAACCTAGTATGTTTGTATTATGGAGTGTATTTCAACCATGAGACCCACATCAACAGGGTGTGTGTACTCTTCACAGTGACTACTCAAGTTCAAGACTATTCATCTAGGGTGTTTGTGGGAGATGCATATTCGCCAGGCATTAATTTCAAGTCCAAAAAACATTGACCTCATCAAATGTGGGTCTTTTTCCATATTAACATCCTTCTTTCCTTTTCTTAACATTGAATCGCGTGGGAGATTGTTGGAATTTTGAGGTAGGTGTGCTTCGATTTTGTTTAGTTTCTCCAAGTTAAACCACATGGACACTCTGGAGGTGGGAAATTCACTTTATACATCCCCCTTCTCCTTTGAATTCATCAAGCCTTGTAGGCCTAGAGTTGGGCATGGTAGGCCACATGCGCGTGTGTGCCCCTCACCACCAAGTCAGCTGCCGACACATCATAGTGTGGCATGAACTTTTCTCGACCCTGTTTTTTGTTTTTATGACCATTGTGTTTTAAGTGGATGCGTTAGAATTGAACTCAAGGCAAGTTCTATCATTGGCTAAGCTTAAGGCTGCAAGCTTAAGATACAGTTGTTCATCCTTAGCTAATCTCAAGGCTGCAAGCTCAAGTCGAGGTCATTGCTCTAATGCCATCATTTCAAGTTTAAGTTTGAGCTCGAGCTCAAGAGAAGTGGCCAGACTGTTTCAGTGCTGACTATTTCCATATTAGCTGTGTCCTTAACTAATGTTAGATTGTTTGCTCAATGTGTGCCTTTGTGCCTATAAATAAAGTAGTCTAATCTTTTTACACACTAAAAAACACATAAAACATATGCTCATCCCTTCTTTTCTTAGTTCATTCCGAGCTCTGTTATTAAGCAAGTTGGAGTGTATTCCAACCAATCACCGAGACACTCAAGTACTGTGACATGCCTATGTCAATCCTGAGAGTTGGAATGTCTGATGATCCCATTTGTACCTATGTGAGGGCATAAATAACATATGGAAATGGTGAACTCTGCAAAGCGATAGCTTCCTTTCATTTGATCTTCCATCTCTAAATCACTGTTGTTCGATCGTTTAATGATCGTATCTCAGGTCCTTTGCCTAAGTTGAAGGTCCATAGTATTTAGTTAGAGTCTTCTTGTTGAAGTACCTCCGTCTGTCAATTTAAGTTTTGTTGTCCATCTTAAGTTAGCCTTTGATGTCCCAAGGTTGCTTTTCTGGTTACCCATTTAAGCTATTCTTCTAACAACTACCAGCTAGATGTAGTGTGGAGAAGGAGAAGGGAGGGATCTCTTGAACGAACAAAATCGCCCAAGTGACTTTTCCATTTATATGCAGGCAACAACTCAACAAAGGATAATTTTTATTGACAGGATAGAGGACATTTTTGGTTACTGTATGTCTTGTGGTTTCAAAATTGTTAAATAGAGGGAACGACTCAAAATTTTGTAACTACTATAGCCATGTTAGATATTGTATTTTGTAAATTTTTTGTTTAATTTTTTACTTCCAATTTTATTGTTAGTCAACATGAATAAAGAAAAACCAAAAAACAAAAAGTAAGATAAAGACATTTTCAAACCTATTTTTTATGCTTTATGTTAAATTTCACCAGTCGGACTTATGGAATTGGCACAATTGAAATCCAGATATAAGCCCAAGTCAGGTTCCATCTTAAAACTAATTGACATTAAGTAGAGTAACCCACTAAGCTTATATGCTGATCTCTTCTCTCTCACGACTCCAATATGGGATTCAACTATGTTCACATTTGGAGTTGCAAAAGGGAAACTTGGACTGCTCCAAACCCAAAATCAGCACCATTCTCTCTAAATCCTAAATGTGGAGGAACAATCACTCTCCTTTTGCCCTCGGCTTTAATACTCCTTAACGCATATTCTATCCCTTGCACATTCCCCTTGTGTGTGACCTTGACCTCATCAATAATGCCAAAGGCTTCTTATCGCCACCAAATGTGTCAATAAACAGATGTCCGTTGTCTTTGATGCTTCCTTTCAAGTCAATCATCACCAAGTCCCCTGGCTTTGGAGTTTCTCCTTCCCAAACTCTTAAATCATAGTGCGTTCACATATAAATTTAACCGGACAAAAGGGTCATTTCAAAGACATGAAGCTTGCTAAGCCATCTCATTTAGCTAAATGAGCTGAGATCAAGGGTGGTTAAGCTCGAGCATGGACGCTCGTGAAACTAAACAAGACTGAATAAACTAACTACAATATAAATTACGAACATTCATATGCCCAATGGAGCTAAATTTGAGCCTAAATGAGTAGAATTTGAGCAAATACATCTCTAATGTGCTATATCTAACTTAAATGCTCATATCCAACAGGTCTCCAATATGTTGTTTGCATTTCTGATTAATTAAACTGGATAATATACATTTTTTTATTTTTAAATTAACTAAATATAAATTGGAGTGTGTATGGCAAGTGTGGACAAGCATGGCGCACATGCGGCAAGGTGGAGCATCATAAAGTTACACCCTGACCTACCCTATGACGGGTATTACCATGTGCACCTTATCTGTACCCCCTACCCATCTCACTCACACTCAAACTTGCCCCAAACAGGACATATAACTACCAATAATGAATTTACATGCCTCATTGTCATCCATAAATTCAATAATCAATAAACCAGCGACCAAGCTACCAACATAAGTGTATCCAATTTCATGAAATGAGATTAGCGATGATAATAAATACCTTATCCCATTTGGTAACAACACTTCTTTCTCCTCCCCTACATCCCTACAAAGGAAAACTCGGGGTTACTGATATTGAATAAACAGTATGAACAAATAACTTCATCTTCATAAAATATCAGATCCCATTAAGATATTTATTCAAGCAGTTGGTAAAATGACATTAGAACATAGCAAACAAGACAAAATGGAATATATATATATATATATATATATATATATCAGAACTACCAGTGAAATCAACATAAACAGATCCAAAACAAAGGATAAAGGAAAATGGAAACTCAATTAGGACAACGATAAATGAGCAGTGTTGAGCCCGAGGGCATTAGGTCTATCGGAATCAAGGTTTGACTTGCCAACATTTCTTTTGGCTTAAATATGGCTCAAAACTTGCTAAGCCTAGAGACTTTGAGTTGTAACTCATGCTCAATTTTATTGAACTTGAACTTGGCTTGGTGAGTTTCAAGCCTAACTCAAATAGTTTTTGCCTCATTTATGTTTGACTAGGATTGTTGGAAAAAAATTAAGCTCGAGCTCAACTAATTGATGCTCGAACATAGTTCATAGGAGCACATTATATTCTTAATTTAGCTTGAAATCAATTGATTTAAACCTTTAAGCCGCCGAGCTAGTGCTTTAATCTATCAGGAATCATATTGAGCTTTCTTAGTTGAAGGAATTGCTTTAAAACATCTAGAGGACGAAAAAAGTCAACGCTCTTGCAAGTAGGCTAGACTCCTCTGTGCATACGAAGCTCATATATTAAGATGTGAGAGATCTATCGCAATTATTTCGTAAACTGGTAAAACAAGTTTGATGTCAAACTGGTAAAGCCAATTGACAAAATGATCCTGAAAGTATGAGTCTAGACTCGCCCCAACTTATTATATGATTAATAATGTTAATATGTATGGTATGGGCTTAATTAAAAGCATGCTTTAACGGAGAGCACATATATTTTACTCACTAGGCATGCTCCTCTCTCTCCACCTAAAATCCTAATTACAAAAGGTAGTTAAAGGAATGGCGTACCCTATTAGTAATCATCATAAAGAATTCAAGAGTTGGAAGGCAGACTAAGCTCTAAACCTGATCGAAGTGGCGCATTCTTTCTTGTAATTGCCTTGCAAATTGAACCGGTATCCAATAGACTAGAACAATTGAGTACCATGTATTTGCCTCTTGCTATGACACTTCAAGGCGGGTCTTAATTTGTTCAGAGCGAACCCCTACAGCAAGGAACCCAGCCCATGCCAGCCCCGTACCAAGCCCGAACCGCTGTGTCAGGCTCGATGCTAACCAGTCAGTAGATTCAGCCCTTGTACTTGCCCCACCAGGTTTGCTGCGCTTCCTGGTTTCTACTAACTTGGGTGTAGGCTGCTGCGGCGGCTTAGCAGGCGGCAGCCACTGTGAACATGACGAGACATGGTGGGTTCTTACTCGTGGGTAAGGGAGGAATGGAGGTGAGTGTTATGAATGCGAGAATCCGGGTTGTAATTCAAAGGCAGGTAGCTTAATTGTTTGAATTGGTTTTGGCGGGAATATAGTACGTGTGGTCCCATGTTAGTTGTTCTTGTTATTTCTCCTTAAATAGAGGTTGATTAGCTTGTAATAAGGCATTCAATGAAAATACTAAACCATCTCTTTGAGATAAACTTCTTTCTCTCATCTTAACTCTTCTATTTTCTCATCTCCTTCACTTCTTCCTCATCCCAAATTCTATTAATTCTTATGTTAAGTTCAAGATTTAATCAAGAACTTAACAATTGGTATCAGAGCCTCATTTGGCTTCCAAAAAATCCAACGTGATTTGATATCAAATATCCCTTGATTGTATTGCAATTTGTATAAGAATTCAGTTCTGAATTCAATTGTGAATTGCAGAGAAAAGTGCTTGTAAAAACATATAAAAAGAGGTTCAATTGTTGATCGGTGGTAAAGTAAAAATTCAAGCTTGTGTCGATCACATTGTTGAAATTTAAACAGTAGAATTCAGTGATTGAAGAGTAAGTTCGTTTTGATCATAACTGTGATCAGAATGGAGAGTTTATTGCAGCACATTGATCACTTTCAGCTGAAGCAGAGCTGTTGCCTTGAAGTTTGAGCGAGAAGCTTAATTGTTCTTGATCAGATCTTCATTGTTCAGCTGAAGAAGGAGTTAAGAGTGAGCTAATTGATCCACATTACACTTGGTCGGAATCAAAAAGAATCAAAAGATAAGCGGCATTGAGGTTAATTCGGATTCGAAATTCAGAACTTGAGTGAGGTAACTGCTTTCTGAGGTTGAGTTCATATTCAATCCGATGCTGCTCTTGTGATGAATTGTGATGAATATTGTGTTGTTAAGCATAGAAGTGGTAAGAACTCATCAGAATCTGTGTTGATTCTTAAGAATTATCTGTCATTGAGTGGAGAATTGCTTAGGCAAAAATCTATCAGCGAAGGTGATACTCTGACAGCATAGGCGAAAGTCTGATAGTAGAGCGAAAGTGTTGAAATCCGATTTCGTTCGTAAGATCGTCTGAGAATCGCGTTGAGGTCTTGATTGCGAGTTATAGGTTAGCTTAATTCAATGGTGTAAGTCGAATTACTCGACTAACTTTGCGGGTAGGGTTTGTTCGCGTTTCCTCTGTTCGAGTTCGACAGTTAGGGTTTGGAATCTGTGTGATTCTTAAATCCGATCTTGAAATTTCAGAAAATTGTTGGTAACAGGTGATTGTGCTGCTTTAAATTCGAAGATCATTAAGATTAATTCATAGTGTGAAGTTCAGGAGCGAAATATGGATGGTAGTGATGCAATAGGTCAGGATCGGCTTATGAATGCATACTTTGACCGCAGAATGAAGCAATTTTGCAATGAATTATTACAACAGGTGATGCAGCAAGTCTTTGGCAAGGTTGATCAGCAAGTTCAACCGCTTGAATCAGACAAATCTGATCAAGTCATTTTTCAATCACAAAAATTGGAGGATAGGGTTAACAAGCGTTGGGATCAGTGTAAGGAGGAACTTGAAGTGAAATTAGCTGAGATTCAAGAACAATGTCAAAGGCCAAACTCTAACAAGAGTTGGGATCAGTGTAAGGAGGAACTTGGAGTGAAATTAGCTGAGATTCAAGAACAATGTCAAAGGCCAAACTCTTCCGCAGTAGCTGAAGTGCACATTGTCGAGCCACTTAATGTAGTTGAAGAAGAATTGGGTCAAGGTAATGCCATAGTTGATGAAAACAAGTTGGATGAACCTGAGGTTGAACGTGATGATCTTTATGAAGACTCTTTGCTAGAATTAGAGTATTTTGATGAGGATGAGCTACAGTACGACATGCTTCAAGAATGGGAATACGATCTTCATGTCATGAGAATGTTGAAGAATGCAAAGAGTAAAGTGAAGAAGAATCATCTTAACAACGCAATGAAAGATTTTTGGGAAACAAAGAAGATCACAAAGAAGAAATCGAGGCATAAGGTTGTGTTGTAGCACATGAGGTGTGATGATCAAAATGCTGATCTTACTGCTGTACATGCTAGTATACAAGACTCAGCTCACATGCAGAATCGAAGCAATTTCATTACTGAGCAATGTTATTCTGCTGGAGAACCAGTTGTTGCTGCAGTACCTTCAGATACAATTCAAGGTATGCTTAAGTTCTTGGGCTTGCTGTGGTGCTAACTCAGATCCAAAACGACATTATATTGAGGGCCTTGCAAGGTCTCTTGTGTTGGAAGGATGTTTATGAACCGAGAGCAGCTGAAATGCATTATCAGTATGGCGATCGGCAAGTTCGCAATGGTCTATTTCTTCATTTGAATAGAGTTGTGACTTATCCGAGTGCAAGTTCTTATGATAGGTTGCCTCCTGATCCGGGAGAAGACTCTCAAGACTATATGAAGCTGAGAGGAGTCGATTTTTTGCTAAAAAGATGCACTCGAGCTGCGAGAGTGCGTTTCAAGTTCCACAACACAAAAAGCTGGGTTCCCTTGCAAACATTGGAGCTGAAGGTTGTGTACCAAGGTTGTAATGTGGGAAGATATAACTCTGATCAGATCCACATCAGTACCATAGGAGCTTTAAATGGTTTAATAGATGATGACGAGGTCCTTGAACCGGGAGGGGATGAATCACAAGTGATTGGAGAAGCTTGGCGACAGGTGCTGCTGTGTGTTGATGAAAAGTTCAGTGTCGGTGCAAGTGTTAGTGGACAAATGGTTGTGGCTGTGAGTCATGGTGAGGTTAGCACTGCACGAAGCCAAGGGCCGAGGACGATAGCTCCTGTAAATTGCAACAATCCGTAGATGGGAATTAGTATATGGAGGGAGAAGATTAGTGCAACATCAAGATCAACTCCATCTGAAATGGGAGTGAAAATCAGCAAGGGAAGACTTGAGAGCAAGCAGGAATGTGTGAACTGTAGCAAGGGCGATGTAGATTGGAATGGTTTGGGTGTCCAAGCTATGACATTGTGGAAGTGACATTCAACAATGGTTTATGAACCCTTAGTTTGTGTGGTTTATGCAAGATCAAGAAGCTGTCAGATGAAGCATGAGGAGACGTTGGTTGAAGAAGGATCTCAAGTTGCTAATGTAAATGTTAGTCCTCAAGTTCATCTTCAATTAGATGAAGATAGGCCTCAAAATCATGTCCCTGAAGTTGAAAGAACTAACAGTCCACATGAACAATCACCTGATCAAGGGCATATTCAATCCGTTAGCATGCATTTTGTTCAGAAAGATTGTCCACGTCCTGTTTGTTTGAATGCTCAAACTCACAACATCCAAATGTTTGATAAAAACAATGTTGCAAGCTTTGTCATTGCTGCAGAGCACGTTGGTTCAGCCAGAAATCAGATTCCAGTAACAAATACGCAGTGTCGGCATGCCGATCGACAAGTTTGGCATGATTTAATTCTTTTCTGGAAAAGAGATTTGATTAATAAGGACCCTATCATGAAGATATGCTATTAGGAAGACATGTGCAAGATGTTTGTCACCGAGGTCTCAGCTGAGGACAAAGAAACCACTGTAATTTTGAAGTTACAGCTGCTGAAATTTTGGCCATTAGTGTACATCGACAAGAAATTGGGCTGTCTGAATTGCAATGGGAAACGCTTACAAGCAAATCTTGATGTTAGGTTCTCTTGGTTTGAGTTTGGGAGGCCTCCCGAGAAGTTAAAGACTTCATATGCATACCCATGGGGTTGATGACATTCAAACTCTATTGTACAGCATCTTACAAGCAGAATTACAGTGCTGCTGCTGTGGTTAATAATTCTCTGCAGCAATATCAGGTCCTGAGCTGTATTAACTGCATTAGGAAGTGTGTTAGAGGTGGTGTTAATGTATGGTTTGATCAGTGCAGACCCCCTGAGGAGGACTATATATTCAAGCACCAACATTTCGTAGCAGTAAGGGAAATACTGCAGCGTTTTGGAGTTAGTTCAGCATGGGTACATTTTAGTTGCAACAGAATTCAGCAGGTCCAATTGCAGTACCATTTGGTTCTAGGTTTGCATGGGTTACATACATGTTCTTGCTGTTATATGAGGTTGCGAGGCTGTGGGCACACTCAAGGTATCTCCTATTGCATAGCGAGTTCAAGTGCAGATAGAGTGCTTCAGTTGTAAGAATTCGGCAAGGAGTTCAATACTTCATAAGCAAGAAGTTCAGCTATCTTTTCATAAGCTACGTGATCTACATGGTTACAACTCTTTTCCATTCTTGAGGACAAGAATGCTTTCAAGGGGAAGGGAATGTTATGAATGTGAGAATTCGGGTTGTAATTCAAAGGCGGGTAGCTTAATGGTTTGAATTGGTTTTGGCGGGAATGTAGTATGTGTGGTCCCATGTTAGTTGTTCTTGTTATTTCTCCTTAAATAGTGGTTGATTAGCTTGTAATAAGGCATTCAATGAAAATACTAAACCATCTCTTTGAGATAGACTTCTTTCTCTCATCTTAACTCTTCTATTTTCTCATCTCCTTCACTTCTTCCTCATCCCAAATTTTATTGATTCTTAGGTTAAGCTCAAGATTTAATCAAGAACTTGACAGTGAGGCAAAGTAACTAGCCGTGGCTGCTGGCAACTGAAGCAACTAGCCACAATCTGAAGAAGATGTATTAGGAATTGCAAAATTTGGACCCACCTTGTTTTTTGGCTATGTTTGACAATGGTTTTTCATACCTTTTTTTAATCGTTTTTAGCTGTTTAAATAGTCAAACAACTCAAATTCATATCTCATAAATAAATTTAAACTAGCATTTTAAATAACTTTTACCATTTAAAAATTATTTTTTTGAAAAAATTGTTGTAGGTAGCTTTTTAAAAAATCATAAGTCTAACTTTGTACATATTATTTTCTAAATAGGTACTTGTATACACTTCTATTATTTCGTAAAAGAACACATTATAAATGAACTGTTTGTTTGTTTTTGTAATATACAACCTATTTACTTTATTTTTTTTATGTATTAAATTACTTTCATATAAGAAATTAAAACATAATTTTAAAAAAAATTAAAAAATAAGTTTAATTTAATTTAATTTAATTTAAACTTATTTTATGATTATCAATATTTTAATTGTTATGTTGATAAAAAAAATTACTTATCAGAATCACATAATCTATGTATACTAGTAAAAGTCCTTTCCCCCTCCAAAACATAGAAAGTTGCATTCTTGTAATTCTAGACATCTGGCAGTTACTAAATGAAACAAGATGTCCATGATAGATAAAACACAAATAAAAAATATGATAAAAAAAAATTCAATTGCAATTGGCAATTTTAGGCTGTTTCCTGTTCCTTTAGAGGGACTGCGTTTTAGTGGCACATTAGCTTATCAACTAATTCCATTTAGTGCTGGGAAGATATGGCAAGGCAATGCCAGGCCCATCTCCCAAGAATGAAATTAGGAACTTCCATATCCGACTTGGCTTAAATGAAACAGAAGCCAAGTGAATCTGTGAAAGACGACATTAACCGTTCAAGAGAGCCTGGTTGAAGTGCATAATAGCTCTTCTGAAAGTTGAATATGCAAGACTAGCTATAAATTGCTTGGATATTGAATTTAGGAAGAAGTTAGGGGGTTCAAACTTCACGACTCTTCTACAGTTGGCAAAATGTGCCGCTAGATCCAAGGCTGCCTCAAAAGAAGAAAGTCTCGGTAAAAAGAGTGTGTATGGCACCTACATCGGCGGCTTAATTGAAAAGGACGAAGATCCTCCATATGAAATTGACGTTGCTGAGTACGTCAAAAGGCCCCCTTGGGTTTGCAATCTTTTGCTTAAGGAGAATATCAAAGCTAGGAAGTTATACCAATCCCAAGACTTGAGGAAGTACTTATTGTACGTCTCAAAAGCCGATGTCATATTTGATCGGCTTGAGGTAAATAACAAACTCAACATTAAGGGTAAACACAGAAAACTTGACCTCAATTTGAGATAAGGGGAAAGTATACTATAAATGGCATGATTCATTGATTCGTTCGACGAAGAACTACTTGATTTTTAAAAACATGGTCCAAGATGCCATTGAGGCAAGGGAACTAATGTTCCCTAGAATAGGACATACGGATTTTGATAAAACCCCTTCCCTTGTCCTCTTCAAGTCAACGTTATTGATACCTTTGCTAAGAATAATTGATGTATTCAAACTAATCCTTTCCCCCTGTGTAAGAGAAAGATAGTTTTGAATGACACTCAATAGGCAAAGGTGGTGGACAACCTATTCAAAAGGTTGGTCATTGAGGGAATATTAAGGTTCCCAATGCTTGTGTATAAACTTGATGATGGAATTTTCCATTGGCACATTATTGAACTCCGTCCTACAAACAAATGTTCAACTTTCAAGAACCTGCTGATCATGCTTCGCAACAATTCAGCCATTACGCTAACAGTGGCTGAAGAGTTGTCTATGGAAATCACTAGTGGTTCACACACCGCCTCTTAACCTCCACCGGTCACCTTTGGGACTCATGTGTTTCAGATATCATTAAGGGTGATAAGTGGAAGTTTCTTCAAGATCAGCTTAAGCTGTGCCTGTTTGGGCATCTATTGATTTCATGCCTTAGCCGGGTATTGCAAATTATATCAGGTGGATGGGTGACCACTCAAGGGTCTTCAGCTTCATATCAGCATGGGAGATGATTCGTAGTAGGAGGGAGGAGGACTTTATCCACCATCTCCTTTGGTTCTCGTTGCACATTTTGAGGCATTCCCTTAATTTTTGGCTTGCCTCCTGTGGGGGACTTTGGACCCGTGATAGATTACTGAGACATAGGGTTCCAGGCGTCCAGTCTTCATGTGTGTTATGTGGTTCAGACATTGAGTTGCATAGCCATCTTTTCTTAGCCTACAACCTCTCTGCTTCTGTTTGGTCCCGGGTGTCATCGTGCACCCCCTTCACTTGGCCTACGCTTCCTTGGCATGAGCTAGTTCATTGGGCTTCCACTCAGCTCCGTGGCCGTGGGGTGGATTGCATCCTCGCCTGCTTTTGCTTCTCTACGACAGTTTACATCCTCTGGTTCGAGCGTAACTTGAGGATTCAGCATTCATAGTCCAAACCTTTTTCTACTATCACTGAGGAGATCACATGATTTGTCTGCAGCCGTCTCATTGCTGCGACGCTCCATGGTGCTCATCATCACACTTAGCTTCTGCATGAGTGGGGGATTTACAATTAGTTTTGTTGGCTTTCAGCTCTCTTTTTCTTTGTTTATGGTAACATTGACCTTTGATGCTTTTTCCTTTATTTTGATTCATTTATTTGATTCTTTGATGTAGGCCTTTCCGGCCATGACTTGGGGTATGCCCCTTGTAGACTTGTATATATATGTTTTCTCATATATGATATATCACACTGACTTACCCAAAAAAAAAGGAAATCACTAGTGGTCATGGACACACTCAAGGCCTTATAAACCAAGAGAGAATATCTTGAGATCTAGAGAAGGCATCCTACAAGCCATACCACTATTGTTGTGGGAAAATTAAAGGAGCAATGAGGAAACTCAAGCTACTTCCTCAGTACACTCCCCCTGCTGATCTTCTTTTGGAATTAAAGATGCCATTTGAGAAGTCCCGCATGTGCGAGCCTACTGAAGATTTCCCTTCAGAGGCTCAAATCGTCATGAGGACTAGGAATCCAAAGAGAAATTAAAAATGCTGCTTGCTTGATATGGACACCAATCAGGAACCACAGCCCTTAGGAAATGGGCCTTCTGGAGTTTGTTTTGGTAATGTTTGGACAAGGGATCATTAAAGAAATACGTGCCTTCAAATTGGGAATCCAATAAGTAATTAAGTTTATTCCTAGAGTTATGTGTTAATTCCATGAGGATCTATGTAATAACCCTTAGGATAAAAGAACTTTGTTTATTAAAGACATGTTGAAAACGCCAACATGTACTTTCATTCATATATAAATAAAGGGGTACATGAAGTTTGTACAAGATATAAGTTTTACAACTTGATGACCTTTTACAAGATCAAAAGAGGAGATTTGTAGCCCTAACTAAAATCTCCTTAACAGTTGTAAACATGCTTGAAGCTTGATTAAGTTGGCTATAAACTAAAACAACTTCTTCTTGGACGGCCTACTGCTCCTCTTAAACGTCTATCGCAACTTCCTCTAGCTAATGAATCCTTGAGTTCTATGTGGAATGTTGTTGCCTGAAGACTAAAAGTTTGCTTCCAAATTGGCTCAACTGTCCCTCTAGCAGTTGGACCTCATCTTTAGTAGCCTTAATCTCCTGAATTGCTAGCTTTGAGTTTCTTTAGCCACTTACAGTTCTTTATGTAAATGATGAAAACTCCTAGCGCCACCTGCAGTTCTTCAAGTAAATGATGTAGACCCCCAGCACCTGCAGAATGACTAAGCTCCTTGATGGTGGTTTGGCATTGACGCTTTTGATGAAGTAGTGAGGGAACCTCCTGGGAGACTTTGATGAGAACACCCTCGAGCATCTCGGGCTCCTTTGCAATGCACAGTGTCAAGTTCTTGCCTGGGGTCAGAGTTTCTTAGTTATTTATATTTGTGGCCAAGGTCAGGGTCGAGAGTTGAACCAGGGTCCCCAACTAGGGTTCCCAGCCTTTAAAAAGGTAAGGATAATTCTTGGTCCAAGTGTTGAAAGGCCAACATCCCACTTAGTCTAACCTATCCCATGGAGAGGTAATCCTTGGTGAAAAATGAGGATGGGTGGCCTAGATTAGCAAACAAAACATGTTATAGACCTATGAAACTTGACTTTGCAAAAAGTCAAAGTAAAGGGTTAAATCATCCCTTAGGTCTTCGAATGGGGTTGAAGGAGTAGCTGTTGCATGTTCTTCTGGGATTGCAATGTTTGCTTCAAGAGGTGTATTTGCAGAAGAGTTGTGGGTTAGGACCAACTTATGGCTCAAGTATATAAAACCCACAAGTTGAATGGAAATATTATTACATTTGTGAATTTCCTCAATCACAACTGGACGCCCCCATGGGAGTAAGAATGGAATCTAGATGAGTCCCGCCTCAAAGGAAGTCAAAAGAGGGGCTCTTCCAGTATGTCATTTTTCACAGCTTTAAGAATGAAGGAAATGAAACCTTTTGCTTCTTCCATAGTTGAACCAATCAGCTTGGTTCCACTTGGGGACTCTAGAGCATGGCTTTTGGTTGTTGAGTTTGGGATTGTTACAATGATGACAGTTGTTTGCAGAGCTACAATAACCTGAAATCACAAAGTGGGATAGAACAGCTAGAAAAAAAGGAAGTAAGAAGGAAAGCTAACTGAGAAAGGGGTCGATATCCCTTGTGGAGAGAATCTTTCTCTTCTCTTCCTCACTGGTTGAGATAGCAGTACTTCTTCTTCTTCTTCCTCCTCTTCTCTTCTACAATGTGAGCTATCTTTACTGACATGGATCTTTTTCTAATCCTTTTCTCAGAGCTACATGCTGCTAGCATGAATATTGTTGTCATAAGGGGAGACTGCTCCAACAGCAATCCGATAAAGCTCTTAGTGGCTCTAGGACATTTCATTATGATTCTTTGAGAAGTAAGGCTTACAAGAGAACAATCTTGAATTAGTCTATTAAATGACTTGAACTTCAAAGGTATTCAAGCACTAAGACAAGCGATTACCAGGCAATGTTTACTTGTAGGGAGTTTCCCTGAAACCTTATGTTTGAGCAATTCTCAAGCTAGTACCTACAAGCTCAAGAGAATTGATGAAATACTTCTTGGTGCCCCTAGCATCCTAGGAGCACCAGTAGGCTTGGTACCAAGCTATATAATGGTGGGTGGGTAATGGAGCATATTTGCAAGGTGCAGAATCCCCATTGACAGACCTAATGGCTACTTTGGTCACGTAACACTCCTCGAGTTGAGGAGGACATAGGGAGGCTCTTTTAGGGTATCAAAGGTTATTAGTCCAAACATTATGGGAAGGAATGTCTTGAGCCATTCAACATTGTTGGTATATAATATATGCCTATAGGATTCTATACCCAAATGAGTCTAGTGATAAAATGGGAGATCCTAAGGGCTTGGGATTACCTAGTACTGTTGAGAAATGATGTCTAGAGAGACATTCTAATCAAGGTTCAATTTTTTGAACCAAAGGGAACTAAGCTTCCTCTCCCTAAAGGGAGTCCTTTGGACTCCATACGTACCATAAGGAGTAAGAAGCTACTTGATGTAGTGCTTAAAAGACCACCCTGGAGGGAAAAGAACCTTTATACGCACAAGGTACTCCCTGTAATAGGTGACAATGTTATATGTAGGGACAAATGGGCCTCGACAATATAAGCGGGGGAAATAGGCTTAAGACCATAACTGGATATGCCGTGGGGGACCTCCTGTCTTGACAAAAAAACAAAAATAGACCTTGTTCAACCAGAACAAGAAGAAAGAACCCTCTTCCTCCCTTGAGCATTTCTCGTAAGCATGAGCTTCATTACAAAAAAACAAAACAAAAAAAAAAAAATTACAGAAGTCTCACAGCCTATGGGCAGGGAGGTAGCCAGGGGGTAAAAAAGAGGAGAAGGTCGCAAACCCTTTTGAGATGAAAGAGTATAATGGGAGATCAATGTCCTTAGGGAAACACTTGTTAGGGAAGTAGTGTCTTCTAAAGTAATCTAAAGAAAGTCCGAGTGAATGTCAAAAGCATTGTAACAAGTATATTCTAAAAGCATGTGACGGCTGTTATGGCAAGAAAGTCATACTTCAGTGAGACTTTAGTTAGTATGGTGGCCTCAAATATTTGAACATACTTCCCTTTTGCTCTTGCAAATGCATAAACTGGTTAACCCAGTCGTAACAATGCCTCATCAAGAACGTCCACCCCTTGAAGAGGGTTAATTCGTTACAAATTCCCTCAAGACTTGGCACCTCTTAGTTATGCTCGAGCTCGAACCATGAACGTAAACTATTATAAAATGCAGATAGATTGAGAATTTGAGATGACAAAGAAGTGAATTTGAGATGAGAGAGTAGAGATTTAGAGTTAGATGAGATAAAAAGGGAAAGGAGATGAGAAATAGAGAGAGTTAGATGACAGAGAGAATATTAATCCCAAGATGAGACTTGTGTTTGTTATATTGATTGAATGAATGCTGAACATTACACTTCTCAGCTACTTATAGGCAAGGTCAAGCTTGCTAATACATTGCATCTCAGACTTACTAGCTTAACCGACTAAAGAACTATCTTGAACACTTAGAAAATATCTAATAACTAACATAATACCTAAATTTAATGGCGCTAAGACCACGCAGCAGCAGCATGCCTACTGCAGGCTTACAATGCAGAACACTTCCAGCTTATTACAATGTAGTTAACTAAGACTACTAACCACACACACAACACTTATTAACTAAAGCTATTACAACTAATTAGCTAACAAACATGCCTACAGCCTTAAGAACACCACTCTAAGGGCAGTAGCAGCAGCACACCAGTAATAGTACCAGAACAGAACAACCTTAACTGATTTTAACAACCAATTTCCATTCCTGCCATTTCCATCAATTTAAATTCAAGCCTCGGATTTTCGGTTTGTAACATTCCCTTCCCCTTGAAAACATTCTTGTCCTTAAGAATGAAAGAGGATGAGACTTTGAAGATCAATTATTTAGGCTGAAGGTTGCATTGTCTTGGCCAGTGTCTGTGAACATTGAGTTGTTGCTGTAAGGACTAAGAAATAGAGTGGGTGAGAGCTTCTTGCTGCAGTATAGCTTGGTGAACAACTCACAAATATCCTCCCAATTGCATAGCTTCTTCAAAGGGAACTTATTGATCACAACTCCACTCCAAAAACCATCCCGAACTTGCCGATCGGCATGCCGACAGCGCATAACAACTTCTGGAATTGAATCTTGAGGACTAACCCCAGCTGTTTGATGTTGAACTTGAGGATTAGCCAACACTTTAACAACTTGAGGTCCATCACAAGTCATTCCTTCAGCCACTGCAGGTCCCGCAGCCACGTTTAACATTGCAGCAACAATAACAATTGATTTGCACACAGAATGATATGGCTCAGCAGTGAAAGCACTTAGCTTTTGCATATAAGCTTGCCATGGGGTCATACTTAACCGATTTGGTAATATTCCAATAGATACATTGGTAAAATCAGTTTCTTGGGTTAGTTCTTGTTGATCAGCTTCTTCTTGTGGGTAATCCCGATGTCCTATAACTGAATCGGACTCAGTTAAAGCAACCACAGGCTGTTCATTGCGTTGTTCTTGCGAATTTAAAAGCTGCTTAGGCTGGCACACCCACCCACGATTCACTTTCGGCTTTGTCAACTTCTTTATACCCCCAACGTCTTTCAATGCTTCACTTAGATGGTTCCTCTTCGTCTTACTCTTCGCTTTCTTTAACACTCCTTCAACTTGAAAATCATATTCCCATTCCGAATGCATGTTAGACTATGCCTCATCATCAGCAAGAGACTCTAACTCTAGCCAAGAGTCTTCATAAGGATCATCAGGTTCAAACTCCGGTTCAAACATTGGTGTTTAACAATTTCGGCATTATCGGGGTCGAGTTCATCTCCAACAGCAACAGGTTCCACTTTTTTTCCATGCTCAACATTGAACTTCCATTGTCTAACGCTATCCCCTAGCTCCGGAAACTCATTTGCATCAAGAACACTGGTACCATCACAAATGATGTTAGGATAAGCTAAACATTGCCGAATCATGATTCGCTGCATCCTTTCGTCCCATTCCTGTCTCCTTTTCTGCTCACATTCTTGTTGTTTTTTGTGCCAATATTCCTTACGTCCTTGTCCAAATTTCTCAAAAAGCTCATCAAACTTTGATTGAAAAGAGCTCATATCAGCCGTAATGAAAAACTACTTTAATCTTGAACCAGTTCAAATCGCAGAAGAAAATCGCAGAAATGAGAAATTTATTCGAACCCTCCAATAATCGATTGTTTTCTGAAGTTGTACTCCTTTGATCGCACAACAATCACTTGCTACCGGTCCCGCAATCGTCACTGATTACAAACCCTAGCTTGCAGATTTCGCGCACAAAGTATTCGACAAACCCTAACCACGCACAAATTCTAACAGCAACGATTTGTCGAGCAATTCGACTTACTCTTTTGATTCAGGCTCGATCCTGACTCAAAATCAAGTACTCAATACAACACTCAAGCAATCATAACGAACGAGGTTGGATTTTGGCACTTTCGCTCCTCCGGTTCACTGTCAAACTTTTGGCCTCTGCTGATAAATTTAAGCCTGAATTGTTCTTATGATATTTTTTTTATAATTTTTTTTTTCATTATGCACTCGATCGGAAGCCGAATGAGGCTCTGATACCAATTGTTACACTCGGGCTTGAGCCACCAATGTAAACTAATATAAAATGCGGATAGATTGAGAATTTGAGATGGGAAAGAAGTGAATTTAAGATGAGGGAGTAGAGATTTAGAGTTAGATGAGATAAGAAGGGAAAGGAGATGAGAAATAGAGAGAGTTAGATGAGAGAGAGAATATTAATCCCAAAATGAGACTTGTGTTTGTTATATTGATTGAATGAATGCTGAGCATTACACTTCTCAGCTACTTATAGGCAAGGTCAAGCTTGCTAATACATTGCATCTTAGACTTACTTGCTTAACTGACTAAAGAACAATCTACAACACTTAGAAAATATCTAGTAACTAACATAATACCTAAATCTAATGGCGCCAAGACCACACAGCAGTAGCATGCCTACTGCAGGCTTACAATGTAGAACACTTTCATCTTATTACAATGTAATTAACTAAGACTACTAACCACACACACAACACTCATTAACTAAAGCTATTACAACTTATTAGCTAACAAACACGCCCACAGCCGTACGAACACCACTCCAACAGCAGTAGCAGTAGCACACCAGCAGCAGTACCCGCAGCACACTAGATGCTGTACCAGAACAGAACCACCTTAACAGATTTTAACTACCAACTTCCATTCCGGCCATTTCCATCAATTTAAATTCAAGCCTCGGATTTTTGGTTTGTAACATTCCCTTCCCCCTGAAAACATTCTTGTCCTCACGACTGAAAGAGGATGAGACTTTGAAGATCAATTATTTAGGCCGAAGGTTGCATCGTCTTGGCCAGTGTCTGTGAACATTGAGTTGTTGCTGTAAGGATTAAGAAATACAGTGGGTGAGAGCTTCTTGCTGCGGTATAGCTTGGTGAACAACTCACAAATATCCTCCCAATTGCATAGCTTCTTGAAAGGGACCCTATTGATCACAACTCCACTCAAAAAATAATCCCGAACTTGCCGATCGGCACGCCGACAGTGCATAACAGCTTTTGGAATTGGATCTTGAGGACTAACACCAGCTGTTTGAGGTTGAACTTGAGGATTGGACAGCCCTTTCATACCTTGAGGCCCATCACAAGTCATTCCTTCAGCCACGGCAGGTCCCGCAGCCACGTTTAACATTGCAGCAACAACAACAATTGATTTCCACACAGAATGATATGGCTCAGCAGTGAAAGCATTTAGGTTCTGCATATAAGCTTGCCATGGGGTCATACTTAACCGATTTGGTAATATTCCAATAGATACATTGGTAAAATCAGTTTCTTGGGTTAGTTGTTGTTGGTCAGCTTCTTCTTGCGGGTTATCCCGATGTCCTATAACTGAATCGGACTCAGTTAAAGCAACCACAGGATGTTCATTGCGTTGTTCTTGCGAATTTAAAAGCTGCTTAGGCTGACACACCCACTCACGATTCACTTTCGGCTTTGTCAACTTCTTAATACCCCCAACGTCTTTCAATGCTTCACTTATATGGTTCCTCTTCGTCTTACTCTTCGCTTTCTTTTACATTCCTTTAACATGAAAATCATATTCCCATTCCGAATGCATCTTATACTGTGCCTCATCATCAGCAAGAGACTCTAACTCTAGCAAAGAGTCTTCATAAGGATCATCAGGTTCAAACTCCGGTTCTTCACATTGGTGTTTAACAATTTCGGCATTATCGGGGTCGAGGTCATCTCCAACAGCAACAGGTTCCACTTTCTTTCCATGCTCAACATTGAACTTCCATTGTCTAACGCTATCCGCTAGCTTCGGAAACTCATTTGCATCAAGAACACTAGCACCATCACAACTGATGTTAGGATAAGCTATATAATGCCGAATCATGATTCGCTGCATACTTTCGTCGCATTCCTGTCTCCTTTTCTGCTCACATTCTTCTTGTTTTTTCTGCTAATATTCCTGACGTTCTAGTCTAAATTTCTCAAAAAGCTCATCAAACTTTGATTGAAAAGAGCCCATATCAGCCGTAATGAGCAACAACTTCAATCTTGAACCAGTTCAAATCGCAGAAATGAGAAATTTGTTCGCACTCTCCAACAATCGATTATTTTTTGAAGTTGTACTCCTTCGATCGCAGAACAATCACTTGCTACCGGTTTGACAATCGTCACTGATTATAAACCCCAGCTCGCAGATTTCATGCACAAAGTATTCGACAAACCCTAACCGTGCACGAATTCTGACAGCAATGATTAGTCGAGCAATTCGGCTTACTCTTTTGATTTAGGCTCGATCCTGACTCAAAATCAAGTATTCAACACAACAATCAAGCAATCATAACGAACGAGGTCGGATTTTGACACTTTCACTCCTCCTGTTCAATGTTTGACTTTTCGCCACTGCGGACAAATTTTCGCCTGAATTGTTCTTCGGAAAAAGTTTTTATAATTTTTTTTTTTATTAAGCACTCGATCGGAAGCCGAACGAGGCTCTGATACCAATTGTCGGGCCTGAACCATGAACGTAAACTAGTGTAAAATGCGGATAGATTGAGAATTTGAGATGGGAAAGAAGTGAATTTGAGATGAGAGAGTAGAGATTTAGAGTTAGATGAGATAAGAAAGGAAATGAGATGAGAAATAGAGAGAGTTAGATGAGAGAGAGAATATTAATCCTAAAATGAGACTTGTGTTTGTTATATTGATTGAATGAATGCTGAACATTACACTTCTCAGCTACTTATAGGCAAGGTCAAGCTTGCTAATACATTGCATCTTAGACTTACTAGCTTAAACAACTAAAGAACTATCTTGAACACTTAGAAAATATCTAATAACCAACATAATACCTAAATCTAATGGCGCCAAGACCACACAGCAGCAGCATGCCTACTGCAGGCTTACAATGCAGAACACTTTCAGCTTATTACAATGTAGTTAACCAAGACTACTAACCACAGACACAACACTTATAAACTAAAGCTATTACAACTTATTAGCTAACAAACATGCCTACAGCCTTAAGAACACCACTCTAACAGCAGTAGCAGCAGCACACCTGCAACAGTACCAGAACAGAACAACCTTAACAGATTTTAACTACCAATTTCCATTCCTGCCATTTCCATCATTTTAAATTCAAGCCTCGAATCTTCCCCTTGAAAAAATTCTTGTCCTCAAGACTGAAAAAGGATGAGACTTTGAAGATCAATTATCTAGGCCAAAGGTTGCATTGTCTTGGCCAGTGTCTGTGAACATTGAGTTATTACTGTAAGGACTAAGAAATACAGTGGGTGAGAGCTTCTTGCTACGTATAGCTTGGTGAACAACTCACAAATATCCTCCCAATCGCATAGCTTCTTGAAAGGGACCCTATTGATCACAACTCCACTCAAAAAATCATCCTGAACTTGCCGATCAGCATGCCGACAGTGCATAACAGCTTCTGGAATTGGATCTTGAGGACTAACACCAGCTGTTTGAGGTTGAACTTGAGGATTAGCCAACACTTTCACAACTTGAGGTCCATCACAAGTCATTCCTTTAGCCACTGCAGGTCCCGCAGCCACGTTTAACATTGCAGCAACAGCAACAATTGATTTCCACACAGAATGATATGGCTCAGCAGTGAAGGCACTTAGGCTCTGCATATAAGCTTGCCATGGGCTCATACTTAACTGATTTGGTAATATTCCAACTGATACATTGGTAAAATTAGTTTCTTGGGTTAGTTCTTGTTGATCAGCTTCTTCTTGTGGGTTATCCCGATGTCCTATAACAGAATCGGACTCAGTTAAAGCAACCACAGGCTGTTCATTGCGTTGTTCTTGCGAATTTAAAAGCTGCTTAGGCTGACAAACCCACTCACGATTCACTTTCGGCTTTGTCAACTTCTTTATACCCCCAACGTCTTTCGATGCCTCACTTAGATGGCTCCTCTTCGTCTTACTCTTCGCTTTCTTTAACATTCCTTTAACATGAAAATCATATTCCCATTCCAAATGCCTGTTATACGGTGCCTCATCATCAGTAAGAGACTCTAACTCTAGCAAAGAGTGTTCATAAAGGTCATCAGGTTCAAACTCCGGTTCTTCACATTGGTGTTTAACATTTTCGGCATTATCGGGGTCGAGTTCATCTCCAACAGCAACAGGTTCCACTTTCTTTCCGTGTTCAACATTGAACTTCCGTTGTCTAACGCTATCCGCTAGCTTTGGAAACTCATTTGCATCAAGAACACTAGCACCATCACAACAGATGTTAGGATAAGCTAAATATTGCCGAATCATGATTCGCTGCATCCTTTCGTCGCATTCCTGTCTCCTTTTCTGCTCACATTCTTATTGTTTTTTCTGCCAATATTCCTCACGTTCTTCTCTAAATTTCTCAAAGACCTCATCAAACTTTGATTGAAAAGTGCTCATATCAGCCGTAATGAGCAACAACTTCAATCTTGAACCAGTTCAAATCGCAGAAGAAAATCGCAGAAATAAGAAATTTGTTCGCACTCTCCAACAATCAATTGTTTTACGAAGTTGTACTCCTTCGATCGCACAACAATCACTTGCTACCGGTTCGACAATTGTCACTAACTACAAAACCTAGCTAGCATATTTCGCGCACAAAGTACTCGACAAACCCTAACCACGCACGAATTCTGACAGCAACGATTAGTCGAGCTATTCGACTTACTCTTCTGATATAGGCTCGATCCTGACTCAAAATCAAGTACTCAACCCAACACTCAAGCAATCATAACGAACAAGGTCGGATTTCGCCACTTTCGCTCCTCCCGTTCACTATCAGACTTTTCGCCTCTGCTGACAAAATTTCGCCTGAATTGTTCTTCTGAAAATTTTTTTTATATTAAGCACTCGATCGGAAGCCGAACGAGGCTCTGATACCAATTATTACGCTCGGACTTGAACCATGAACATAAACTAATGTAAAATGCGGATATATTGAGAATTTGAGATGGGAAAGAAGTGAATTTGAGATGAGAGAGTAGAGATTTAGAGTTAGATGAGATAAGAAGGGAAAGGAGATGAGAAATAGAGAGAGTTGGATGCGAGAGAGAATATTAATCCCAAAATGTGACTTGTGTTTGTTATATTGATTGAATGAATGCTGAACATTACATTTCTCAGCTACTTATAGGCAAGGTCACGCTTCCTAATAAATTGCATCTTAGACTTACTGGCTTAACCGACTAAAGAAATATCTAAAACACTTAGAAAATATCTTGTAACTAACACAATACCTAAATCTAATGGCTCCAAGACCACACAGCAGCAGCATGCCTACTGCAGGCTTACAATGCAGAACACTTTCAGCTTATTACAATGTAGTTAACTAAGACTACTAACCACACGCACAACACTTATTAACTAAAGCTATTACAACTTATTAGCTAACAAACACGCCTATAGCCTTAAGAACCGCACTCTAACCGCAGTAGCAGTAGCACACTAGCAGCAGTACCAGCAGCACACCAGCGGTAGTACCAGAAAAGAATAACCCTAGAAGATTTTAACTACCAACTTCCATTCCCGCCATTACCATCAATTTAAATTCAAGCCTCGGATTTTCGGTTTGTAGCATTTCCTTCCCCTTGAAAACATTCTTGTCCTCGAGACTGAAAGAGGATGAGACTTTGAAGATCAATTATTTAGGCTAAAGGTTGCATTGTCTTGGCCAGTGTTTGTGAACATTGAGTTGTTGCTGTAAGGACTAAGAAATACAGTGGGTGAGAGCTTCTTGCTGCGGTATAGCTTGGTGAACAACTCACAAATATCCTCCCAATCGTATAGCTTTTTGAAAGGGACCCTATTGATCATAACTCCACTCAAAAATCATCCCGAACTTGCCGATCGGCATGCCGACAGTGCATAACAGCTTCTGGAATTGGATCTTGAGGACTAACACTAGATGTTTGAGGTTGAACTTGAGGATTATCCAACACTTTCACAACTTGAGGTCCATCACAAGTCATTCCTTCAGCCACTGCAGGTCTCGCAGCCACGTTTAACATTGCAGCAACAACAACAATTGATTTCCACACAGAATGACACGGCTCAGCAGTGAAAGCACTTAGGTTCTACATATAAGCTTGCCATGGGGTCATACTTAACCGATTTGGTAATATTCCAGCAGATACATTGGTAAAATCAGTTTCTTGGGTTAGTTCTTGTTGATCAGCTTCTTCTTGTGGGTTATCCCGATGTCCTATAACTGAATCGGACTCAATTAAAGCAACCACAGGCTATTCATTGCGCTGTTCTTTCGAATTTAAAAGCTGCTTAGGCTGACACACCCACTCACGATTCACTTTCGGCTTTGTCAACTTCTTTATACCCCCAACGTCTTTCAATGCTTCACTTAGATGGTTCCTCTTCGTCTTACTCTTCGCTTTCTTTAACATTCCTTTAACATGAAAATCGTATTTCCATTCCGAATGCATGTTATACTGTGCCTCATCATCAGCAAGAGACTCTAACTCTAGCAAAGAGTCTTCATAAGGATCATTAGGTTCAAACTCCGGTTCTTCACATTGGTGTTTAACAATTTCTGCATTATCGGGGTCGAGTTCATCTCCAACAGCAACAGGTTCCACTTTCTTTCCATGCTCAACATTGAACTTCCGTTGTCTAACGCTATCCGGTAGCTCCGGAAACTCATTTGCATCCAGAACACTAGCACCATCACACTTGATGTTAGGGTAAGCTAAACATTGCTGAATCATGATTCGCTGCATCCTTTCGTCCCATTCCTGTCTCCTTTTCTGCTCACATTCTTGTTGTTTTTTCTGCCAATATTCCTTACGTTCTTGTCTAAATTTCTCAAAAGGCTCATCAAACTTTGATTGAAAAGTGCTCATATCAACCGTAATGAGCAGCAACTTCCATCTTGAACCAGTTCAAATTGCAGAAGAAAATCGCCGAAATAAAAAATTTGTTCGCACTCTCCAACAATCGATTGTTTTATGAAGTTGTACTCCTTCGATCGCACAGCAATCACTTGCTACCGGTTCGACAATCGTCACTGATTACAAACCCTAGCTTGCAGATTTCGCGCCCAAAGTATTCGACAAACCCTAACCACGCATGAATTCTGACAGCAACGATTAGTCGAGCAATTCGACATACTCTTCTGATTTAGGCTCGATCCTGACTCAAAATCAAGTACTCAACACAACAATCAAGCAATCATAACGAACGAGGTCGGATTTCGACACTTTTGCTCCTTCTGTTCACTGTCAGACTTTTCGCCTCTGCTGACAAATTTTCGCCTGAATTGTTCTTCTGAAAATTTTTTATAATTTTTTTTTTGATTAAGCACTCGATCGGAAGCCAAACGAGACTCTGATACCAATTGTTACGCTCGGGCCTGAGCCACAAACGTAAACTAATATATAATGCAGATAGATTGAGAATTTGAGATGGGAAAGAAGTGAATTTGAGATGAGAGAGTGGAGGTTTAGAGTTAGATGAGATAAGAAGGGAAAGGAGATGAGAAATAGAGAGAGTTAGATGCGAGAGAGAATATTAATTCCAAAATGAGACTTGTGTTTTTTATATTGATTGAATGAATGCTGAACATTACATTTCTCGGCTACTTATAGGCAAGGTCAAGCTTGCTAGCACATTGCATCTTAGAATTTCCAGCTTAACCGACTAAAGAACTATCTAGAACACTTAGAAAATATCTAGTAACTAACATAATACCTAAATCTAATGGCGCCAAGACCATACAGCAGCAGCACGCCCACTGCAGGCTTACAATGCTGAACACTTTCAGCTTATTACAATGTAGTTAACTAAGACTACTAACCACACACACAACACTTATTAACTAAAGCTATTACAACTTATCAGCTAAGAAACATGCCTACAGCCTTAAGAACACCACTCTAACGGCAGTAGCAGCAGCACACCAGCAATAGTACTAGAACAGAACAACCTTAACAGATTTTAACAACCAATTTCCATTCCCGCCATTTCCATCAATTTAAATTCAAGCCTCGGATTTTCAGTTTGGAACATTCCCTTCCCCTTGAAAACGTTCTTGTCCTCAAGACTGAAAGAGGATGAGACTTTGAAGATCAATTATTTAGGCTGAGGGTTGCATTGTCTTGGCCAGTGTCTGTGAACATTGAGTTGTTGCTGTAAGGACTAAAGAATATAGTGGGTGAGAGCATCTTGCTACGGTATAGCTTGGTGAACAACTCACAAATATCCTCCCAATTGCATAGCTTCTTGAAAGGGACCCCATTGATCACAACTCCACTCAAAAAATCATCCCGAACTTGCCTATCGGCATGCCGACAGTGCATAACAGCTTCAGGAATTGGATCTTGAGGACTAACACCAGCTGTTTGAGGTTGAACTTGAGGATTAGCCAACACTTTCACAGCTTGAGGTCCATCACAAGTCATTCCTCAGCCACTGCAGGTCCCGCAGCCATGTTTAACATTGCAGCAACAACAACAATTGATTTCCACACAGAATGATATGGCTCAGTAGGGAAAGCACTTAGGTTCTACATATAAGCTTGCCGTGGGGTCATACTTAACCGATTTGGTAATATTCCAACCGACACATTTGTAAAATCAGTTTCTTAGGTTAGTTCATGTTGATCAGCTTCTTCTTGTGGGTTATCCCGATGCCCTATAACTGAATTGGACTCAGTTAAGGAAACCACAGGCTGTTCATTGCGTTGTTCTTATGAATTTAAAAGCTACTTAGGCTGACACACCCACTCATGATTCACTTTCGGCTTCGTCAACTTCTTTATACCCCCAACGTGTTTCAATGCTTCACTTAGATGGTTCCCTTTCGTCTTACTCTGTGCTTTCTTTAACATTCCTTTAACATGAAAATCATATTCCCATTCCGAATGCATGTTATACTGTGCCTCATCATCAGCAAGAGACTCTAACTCTAGCAAAGAGTCTTCATAAGGATCATCCGGTTCAAACTCGGGTTCTTCGCATTGGTGTTTAACAATTTCAGCCTTATCGGGGTCGAGTTCATCTCCAACAGCAACAGGTTCCACTTTCTTTCCATGCTCAACATTGAACTTCCGTTGTCCAACGTTATACGCTAGCTCCGGAAACTCATTTGCATCAAGAACACTAGCACCATCACAACCGATGTTAGGATAAGCTAAACACTGCCGAATCATGATTCGCTGCATCCTTTCGTCCTATTCCTGTCTCCTTTTCAGCTCACATTCTTGTTGTTTTTTCTGCTAATATTCCTTACGTTCTTGTCTAAATTTCTCAAAAAGGTCAGCAAACTTTGATTGAAAAGGGCTCATATCCGCCGTAATGAACAACAACTTCAATCTTGAACCAATTCAAATCGCAGAAGAAAATCACAGAAATGAGAAATTTGTTCGCACTCTCCAATAATCGATTGTTTTATGAACTCGTACTCCTTTGATCACACAACAATCACTTGCTACCGGTTCGACAATCCTCACTGATTACAAACCCTAGCTTGCAGATTTCGCGCACAAAGTATTCGACAAACCCTAACAACCCACGAATTCTGACAGCAACGATTAGTCGAGCAATTCGACTTACTCTTCTGATTTAGGCTCGATCCTGATTCAAAATCAAGTACTCAACACAACACTCGAGCAATCATAACGAACGAGGTCGGAGTTCGACACTTTCGCTCCCCCTATTCACTGTCAGACTTTTTGCCTCTACGGACAATTTTTCGCCTGAATTGTCCTTCTAAAATTTTTTTATAATTTTTTTTTTTTATTGTGCCCTTGATCGGAAGCCGAACGAGGCTGTGATACCCATTGTTATGCTTGTGCTTGAACCCCAAACGTGAACTAATATAAAATGCGGATAGATTGAGAATTTGAGATGAGAAAGAAGTGAATTTGAGATGAGAGAGTAGAGATTTTGAGTTAGATGAGATAAGAAGGGAAATGAGATGAGAAATAGTGAGTGCCAGATGAGAGAGAGAATTTTAATCCCAAAATGAGACTTGTGTTTGTTATATTGATTGAATGAATGCTGAACATTACACTTCTCAGCTACTTAAAGGCAAGGTCAAGCTTGCTAATACATTGCATTTTAGACTTACTAGCTTAACCAACTAAAGAACTATCTTGAACACTTAGAAAATATCTAATAACCAACATAATACCTAAATCTAATGGCGCCAAGACCACACAGCAGCAACATGCCTACTGCAGGCTTACAATGCAGAACACTTTCAGCTTATTACAATGTAGTTAACTGAGACTACTAACCACACACACAACACTTATTAACTAAAGCTATTACAACTTATTAGCTAACAAACACGCCTACAGCCTTAAGAACACCACTCTAACAGCAGCAGCAGCAGCAGACCAGCAGCAGCAGCAGCAGCACACTCGCTGCAGTACCAGAACAGAACAACATTGACAGATTTTAACTACCAACTTCCATTCCTGCCATTTCCATCAATTTAAATTCAAGCCTCGGATTTTTGGTTTGTAACACTCTTCCATGGGGTTAAAGATAGGTCTGAAATTGAGGGGTTCATAAGAGGAAGAAGACCCTTTCAGAGACACAAAGAGGGATACTCCTCAACGGGGATGGAGTCTACTAGACTTGGAGCCTTTTACGAACTATGGCTTTGTTTGATGGAACTAGATGGGTCAACAACTCTATAGGGATATTTGACTTAGGGACATCGATAAAGACATAGTGAGCGATTTGGAGCATCACTAAGGTTAAGAGTTACACTTCTAAAGAAAAAGTACGTGTTTGAGCAAGAACGACTAGGAAACTGAGAACGTGACAACAACTTCAAGCACTAAAGTTTGTAGGGTGTTTGAGAGCAGTGCATAAAGTGAGGAGCTTAAATGATTTGGATGTTTATAGACATGCGAGAACGAAGATAACTCGAGCATCAACAGTGACATCTCATGTTCTCTGTAGCCATCAAGGGTTAAGAAGGCAGATTCTTTTACATGTTGGGAATCATACATTACCAATTGATAAAGAGGGGCAGGGGGCATTTGTTTATACCCTGAACTTGAGGGAGTTGGAACGACGCCATTTGGTGATAAAAAGGCATGTGCACAACACGCGGCATCATGCCAAAATTGCCTTTGGAAAGAGAAATAACAGCATCTTGAGTCCACTTGTTTACTTCAATCCTTTCAATAACAACATCTCGAGATGACAGGGAATGCGAAAGAGGCTCAAGCTTGAGGCAATTACCTTTGTTTTGGAAAGGTGATGGCCAAACTCGATGGGGTTATTTAAAGTGCACGTCAGGGAATATAGGCCTCAAGTACATCTAGAAAAGAGTGCATGAATGTGGGAGATTAAAGGGCCTCAAGCACATCTGTTAATACACGTTTAACATCACTCAATGCTATAAAGGGAATTGAGGCTGAACATGGGACACATATGCTATATTTTTAAGGCGCAATAGTTAGAACAGTGAATGATAAATAAAGAGCACTATTCATGTTGTAAAGGATCTAGCACCAATCACGAGAATTCTTCAAGTTTTTTAACAATATACTTATGCTTTATTTAACTTTTATTTTCTAGGAGTAGCGTAACTTGTAGCTTCTTGTTTTGCTTTCTGCAATGTAAAACAACTTTTGGGTTTCAGGTATGGTATCCTTGTTTAAAATTGATTCCCATAATGATGTGATAAGATTAGTGTCATTGGTTTAAGGCTTGGACGACCAAGCCTCAAGCTTTTTATTGCATTGTTCGTATCACTGGTGTCTTTACAAGTAAGGTGAAGTGAGGTTTGAGTCACCGTTGCAAGGCTTTGACGACCAAGACTTGACCTTGATTGCTGTTGTCCTAATCTCGTGACCCCAATATGATTTGCTCCACCTTAATCTTGTCAAGCTTTAACTCATTCGTGTTATCACTAGTCAAGAGTGTCATGCCCAAAGAGCTGTAGATGATGCTTGGTGTTTTGCTTAGCAAGTGCACTAAGTCGTATTAAGTAATATAGAGTGAATCGAATATCATTTCCACGACGATTGTTTATTGAATGAGTATTGAAATTAGTAGTTTTTGTGTTATTTGAAAAGCCAAAAGTTGCAGTTTTTGATATGTAACAAACAAATGAAAAGAAGTAAATATGGTTACTAAATTTTTTGAGAGTTTTCGGATTTTTATAAGATCCAAAGCATCCGATTTCATCTAGTTGTATTAATATGCCTTTCTATTCTTGATATTGAAGTTGTTATTACATATTGATGGTTGGGAACCCTAATTTACTAAATGTTCTCTCTTTTGAGAAACATTTAGCATACTCTTTTACATATTAAATCGTCAATCTCTTGTCTGAATTTAAATAAGAAAAGAGTTTTTAAGATTCATAGTTTTCACTTAAGACCACACAAATCGCTTTGATCTATCTCTAGCATTCGTTCAATTTGTGGTGTTTATTACTTTAGCAATCATCATAAATCTTCTCTCAGACTCATTATGAAACATTACAGGCTTTGAATGGTGATCAATCATTCAAAATTTATGAAGAACAGTAATAAATACTTCAACAATGCCATAAATAAACTTTGAATACGTTGAATTAGAAAAGAGTGTATATTACAACATAGGCTACATCGTAGCCTTAGAAAAACAAAATGTTGAGGATAGACATAACATAAGGCAAAACTAAGACAAAGTCCATGAACTTAAAGAAGAAAATGATAGAAAAGAACTTGAAAGTGACAAAATTACAACCCAAACTTTCCTTCTTCTCTTCTTCTCTCTTCCTCACGGTTTCAACCTAAGTTTTTTTACTTTGAACTTTGTTGGAATGATCCCTAAACACGACCCTAACATCCATATTTATAGTACATGAGTTTGGGAACTCATGAAATAAGAAATTTCAAGCACTTCATCCTCATTTGCCTTCAATGCCACCCATTGCTACAAGTTGCCACCCTTTGCTAATTTTGTTTTTTTTTTTTTTTCATTTTTCTCTTTTTCCACCACCCAAATGATGCAACTTCGTCAAGTTGCACTTCATCTTGAATAATTCAATTGGTGGCATCTCTTACCCATGCGGTCACCATCCAGGGGAAAGGAGTTCGATTTAAAGACTGAGAAAAATGATGCAAATAATCCAAACTGATCTCATGTGTGCTTGCATCTCCTACCCGAATGATGTGGTCATCGTCCAGTTGGTCTCACGTTTGCTTGCTTATTTTTCTTCTTGATCTTGAATCTCACTTCATCTTTACCAAAAATATCACCTGCCCAATCACCTTCATCATGAGCACCAAATAATCCAAACCCCCATTGGAGCACTTTAGCCTAACTGACATTGGGACCTTTTAATGTTCCACGAAGTCATCTTCACCCACCAACGAGATTAACGAGTCAAATTCGAGGACGATTTTGGGTCAAACAGATAAGAATGATGCAAATACGGATGAAAATAACCCAATCGACACATGAAAAGGAGAAGCTTGACCTGAGGGCCATGAGGACCCGAATTCGAGTACAACAACTAAAAAGGTTTTCGTTCGAGTTTTCTAATTTAGTTAGGATCAAATATATTTTTTTAACTTTTAACTAGGGTTTTAACTAAGGTTTCTTTGTTGAATTATATAATTAGGTTCAAGGTTTTAGATTTAGATTATTGTTATGAGTAAGGTTAGTTTATGCCTATAAATACGCCACTAGTGTATAGTTTTAGGAAGGTTTTGATTATTTAAAAAATTGGATGATTTGTTTTGTTTTGAGTGACCTGTGTAATTTTTATTTTGAAAGAGCTTAATGAAAATTACATATCTCCTTTTTGGGATTGTTGCTCGAGTATTCGCAGAATCGACAAGTTTTAGCCAAATCCTCTAAGTTCAGCATCGTCGGGTACAATCTGCGGGTTAGAGGTGCCTGTCATTTTCACCACGCGTTATTAACGTTCGAGGCTCTCGGTCGGATCTTTAGACTGATTTGCATCATTAACTCCCTCACCTCTATGGCATCTTAGACCACATTTCTAAATATTAAGTAGTTCTTTGTTAAATGAGTCAACAAATCATGCTATTTTACAATATACCCTTCCCTTTGCTGAATTGAGGTCAGGTTTTCTATATTTACCCCCAATCCTGAGTTTATCATTTGCCACAATCCAATCAAATATGACATTTGCCCTTGAGAGGTCAACTGAGTATTTTCTTAAGTCTTGGGATTGATATGACTTCGTGGATATGATATCCTTCTTGACCAAAGGACTACAAACCATAGGAGATCCGTTAACGTACTAAGCTATGTCAATTTCATATGGAGGATCCTTATCATCATCAGTCGTGTATGTAAGTTTTATAAACATTATTTTGCTTTATGTTCTCTTCTTTTAGAGCAACCTCATACCCAGCAGCACACTCTACTAGTTGTAGAAGCATTGTGACATTTGAACCTTCAAACTTCTTCTTAAATTCAATATCCAAGCTATTTAAGGCTAGCTTGGCATATTAAACTTTAGGAAGAGCTATTATGGAATTTAACCTAGCTCTCTTAAACCGACTAATGTAATATACCACAAATTTATTTGGCTTTTATCTCATTTGAGGCAAGTCAGACATGGAAGTTTCCAGTTCCATCCTCGAGAGCTCAGCCTATAATTGCCTGGCCATGTCATCTCAATAGTAGATGGAATTAGATCATAGGCTAATGTATCATTGAAAGGCAGTCGCTGTCAAGGAACTAGGGAATAACCCAAGTTTGAGGTACTAATTGTCAACCACTTCCATGCATTAGCAGTTGAACATTGCCAAATGCTCAACAACAGACACTTCCTTCTCCTGAGAAAAGGGAAAAATCGGGGATTTTGTATCTTTGAGGAAAAAGGTAATTCCAATCAACATAGTCAAGGAATGGTCTACTATACAAGGGTCTATTCACTCCTGTGAGGCATCGATTACACCATAATTTCAAAAGTGCTGGGACAATGCCATTTTTAGAAAAGTGCCACATGCTTAACGTGTGAGTCCTTCCTCAAGATGTTCACCATAAGAAGGGTATCAACCACTTTAGGACTCGAGATGATTGATGGGTAAAAGGGGCTCGAGCTCAAGGGACAGCCAAGAAGGCTAGAAAATAGGTGGTTTCTAAGCTCGAGATGGTTACTTTGAGCGCAATCACAGATGCTTGGGCACTAAGCCTAATCCAAAAGGATGTAGGGTTTCTAAAAGGGATTTTTGCTAGGATTATGGACGTGGGAACCATGGATTTCCCTTCAATATTGAATTCAGGACATGTTCATTACAGATTTATGCGCACAAAGACTAAGCTTTTAGACCAAACATGGGTGAAGTGTCCGAAGAAATAGGAGCAGCCTTTATTTTTCATTTTCTATAAATAAATGACTACGTGTTAATCCAAAGTAGTTCACACAATCAATTCAGAACTTCGCCAAGTTTTCTTTACAGCACACTTGTGTTTTTGCCTTATAAGTAGTGTAAGGTAGCCTCGCTTAGATTAATGCAAACCTTGTTGTACTTGCTTCATCAGTAATATAGTTTCTCAAGTTCAAGGTATGACTTTTGATGCTTACTTTACGTGTGCGTTAGCAAGTGCACTAGTCGTATCAAATAATATTGAGTGAGTAGAGTATCATTCCCATGAGAATTGTGTTTGAGTAAGTAATATAGAGTGAACAGAGTATCATTCCCACGAGGATTGCGTTTGACTGAATACTGAAATTAGTAGTTTTAACACTATTTAAGGGACCGAAAATTGAAGTTTTGATTATGTAGCAAATAAAATGAAAAGTGATGAAAATTTTTTTACTGAATTTTCATCCAAAATTTACTGATTTTTGTTGGGTTTCATCAATTAATAAGATCCATGGCATCCGATTTCACCCAGTTGCAGCAATACGCTTTCTATTCCCGATATTCAAGTTGTTATTATGTGTTGATGGTTGAAAATCCTAATTTACAAAATTTTTTTCTCTCGATCAACATTTGGCTTGCTCTTTTACATGTTAACCTATCACTCTTGTGCATGAATTAAAATAAGAAAATAGTTTTTAAAGATCTGTGATTTTCGCTTAAAACCACAAAAATCGTGTTAATCTCTCTCAAGTATCTGCTTAATTTGTGGTGCTTATCACCTTAGCAATCATCATAAATCTACTCTTGGACTCATTATGAATCATTATAGGCCTTGAATGGTGATAAAGAATTTAAAACTCATGAAGAATAATGACAAACACTTCAACAACGCAAGAATAAAACATTGAATTCTTTGAATTAGAAATAAGCGTATATTACAGCTTAGGCTACATCGTAGCCTTGGAATAACAAAATTAGTTCATGATAAACTTAATATACCACAGATTTAACACAAAATTCGTAAACTAAATGAAAAGAAGGATAGAAAAGAACTTGAAAATGCAAAATTTTAAACCAAACTTCTTTTCTCCTCCTTCGTTCTTCCTACGAATTTCTACCCTATTTCTCTACTTTGTATTTGATTTTTCTGGACTTAATGATGAAAAAATGCCTTCTAATCATCCTATTTATAGTACAAAATGTTGGCATTAAAAACATACAAAAAATTGCAAGCTTAATGCTCATTGCACCACACATCTTTGGCCGCCCAAAATCAGCTGGTTTTACGTTTCTGCAACTTGCTATCCTTTGCTATTTTTCATTATTTCTTTTCAGCTTTGGCCGCCTGAAATCAGCTTTAACATAAATTATATCATTTTAGTGAAGTGAAAAAGAAGTTATTTCACCTTGTTTGTCCATTTTGCCACAAAAAATTTCAAATTGATGTGAATTGTGCAGGCCCATTGTTCATTCTCTGCACTTTGCTGTTCTTGGCTGTTTTTCTTTAGATTTTTGAGCTTTGCACCACTTAAATTTAGCGTCTATATCAACTTGGACAAGTTAATTATTGTTTAATGCATCCTTGCACTTAATTTGTGCATTTGGCCACCCTTTTTGCAAGTTGAAATAAATTGTGCATGAACTGGTTGTGCTCTTGCTTTTGCTCCTGTTTTTTATTTTTTTTTATTTTGGTGAATTTTGCATTCATTTATTGATTTTGGTGATAAAACCTAGCAAGATTTAGCACAAAATGAGTGTTTTTGGAAAGAAATGGCAATAGAAGTGGAAAAGAGCAAAAGCGAGCAATAGCGATAAAATTTAGAGATAAGATGGTTAGAAAATAAACCAAAATGAAATGAATAATTATATACTAAATTAGACTTATCAAAATACCCCCAAACTTAAATCATGCTTATCCTCGAGCAGGGCTAAACATTAAAGCACAGGATTTCATGCTTTTTAAGAAATCTACCACAATTCAAAGCAACTATACTCTTATTACATAAGAATAACTGAGGCTCAAAATTTAGGGGTTCTAAAGACAAAACCATCTTTTCAAGGAAAATCTATCAATTACCTAGGTAATCGAATTCAAAAGTTAGCTAAGTAAATTAAGTTTATCCGTTCTTTCTAATCTTAAAATATTTGAACCGAATAAAGGACAAAAATCATACCACTCATAACAAGATTTATCAAGTATGCCCAAAGCTAATTTTTTTGTGCCATTTTTTTTTCTTTGGAGGATTTTATTTACTCAATTCAATTTCGGCTCATGAGCATATCTACAGTGAGATTCAAGCTCCGACTCCTGGGCAATAACCCATAAGTAAGAGAAGCCACCACTGAGACACCACCAATTTTATCGTGTGAGTACATATTCAGCAAGAATCAAGCTTCGTCACTTGGGCGATGACCCATAAGTAAGTGAAGCCACCACTAAGATGCCTTCATTATGACTTCCCTCGCCTTTTTTTTTTTTTTTTTTGGATGCTTGTTTCCTTGTTAGCTTTCTAAGTACCCCTTGTAGCGAGCTTTCAATGCGGCCACTCCCATTCCAATTGGCCCAGGGTACCAGGTGTTGAGACACCCCTACGGATCTACTTGCTCGAGGTACCAAGGCACGAAACCGTCACACCGTAGCACATATCCAAATGATAGATCTTTTTAACAGGGTAGCGGTGCTTGGTGATTCTCTCCCTATATATATATATTGTTTAGACTTAAGCATAACTCTTTGAAATCTATTATGTAAATAATAATCTTAATACAATTTATTCAAATTTGAGCATCTTTTAATCCGAAAGAAAAGTAAAATAGCCATGCTAACTAGTAACGTCAAATACCATAGTTTTATCAAGATAGTACCTTAAAATAGATCGTGTTTCAAAACCAATTGATTATTAGTTTATTCAAATTTAATTAAAGTAAATAAGCTAAAAAGAGTAAAAAATTTGCCTAAAAAGTATAATGATAAGTTCTTTCTTTCTTTCTTTTATTTTTCTTTTTTATGAAATTCTTGAGAGACTAATGATTAAAACTATAGAAAATAGACAATCTTTTTGTTGGCTGACACTATTTACATCCCCATATGAAGGCTCCGAACTCTAGAAGGTACTGAAGTTGACCCTAAAAGACAAAATAGGAAAATTTTTCGAAATATTTTGTCTCAAAATTTAAAAAAATTGTTTTTCTCACCCCCCAAACTTGTGTTAAACATTATTCTTAATGTTAAAAGAACTAAAAAGATTAAGTGGGCGAGAGATACTTTCCAGGTTTCTGGATTATTTTTTTGATGGTGCATGTTGGCATCTTGCTAACCCCAAACTTACTGTAAAATGCCTGTTTAAATAAAATATACATAAACATGACAAAAAAAAAATAATGAAAGGAAAGCATAGATAAGTAAGGACACAAACACTTGGGTTACCTCCTAAGAAGCGGTTTAGTTATAGTCGTTAGCTCGACTCTTTTAATGGATCTCTCCCGTATCCTGAAGGAGAGTAGAGTTTCCACCATCTATCCATAACAACCATTTTCTTCCGTAGATCTTTTTTGTTCCCTTCTTTACACAACCACCTTCACCTTCTCTAATCTTGAGATCCTTGAGCCTGATTTGCCATAACTTGAATTTTTTTTTTCCTGATCTTTTCTGTAAATTTTGACTAAGGCATCCATGGTTCCGAAAATCTCTAATCATGTTAGACAAGCTCGACATTCTATTTCAATAAATGGTGGTGGCGGGCAGGTAAAAATAGGTTTGGTTATTATTAGCCTTGAGTTGACTAAGGGGATTATATCACATTGAGGTGGATCTTCTAATGTGTTCTCATTCCTAAATGTTATGGCATTAGTTTGTTCCCCTGAGTCGGTGATGGCATTGGTAGGAAAGGAATCTTTGGACCTCTCAAAAAGTTCCTCTAATATAGTCCCTACTTTAGTTTCTAAATTTTTGATGGATGATTCTTGATTTCAGATGGATGTTTTTGATTTATAAAGCTAGCCTTGGTTTTTTGTGTAAAAAGTGTCCATTCATGCATGGACTCCCTAAACATTTCTTCTAAGTTATATTTCTTTTCTTGATGTGGATGGATGGGTGGCCAAAGTTCTTCGTGATAGTTTCATCAAACATTGGAAGGGTTCATCCAACCTTGACTACAGGTGCTTGATTAGGGATTGTATTGAGGTTGGTTATAATTTGACATGTAGGTATCTTGTTCAAAATCCCATGAGGAAAAGCTATTACCCATTTGGCATTCCATACTAGCATGGTTACCTATACAAAATTCACATCTAGGAGCACGAGTAGCAATCATGTCATCTAATTGTTTTCGAATTAGTGTGAGTTGAGCAGCTATTGCACTAATTTCACAATTGTTCAATCGTCTCCCGGGTATAACTAGTTATTGAGGTCTCATAAAGTTGTAGCAATCCATTACTTTTAGCACTCATTTTTTTTTAAATAAATAAATAAATAAACTTAAAAGTTAGAGAAAAAATAAAATTAGTGAGAAAGATTGAGAATACAACCACCATTGAAAACCAAATTTTAAGAGAGGGGTGTCAGTAAGACTAAAGGTTTTGAAAAACTTAAAGAAAACAAACTTAATTTTGAATAACTTATATAGGTGAATTAAAAGTTGAAACAACGTTAAAATTAATCAGAAAACTTATAAATATAACAATTTTAAAATAAAAGTTGCGAAAAACATGGTTTAAGAAGGAAGAGGGGGGGGGGGGGGGGGGGGGGGGGGGGGGGGGGTTGGTTTGCGGGGTAGTAACACTAGTATTTTGAAAAAATTTAAAATAATAATTTTAACTCTTAAAATCCTAACAAAGTAAACTTATAATGAAAATAAAAATCAAAATAAAGACAAAATATAAGAAAAATAATAAAAAAACACAACACTAAAAAAAAACATTTTTAGGGGCGTATATACGAATTTATTTATTCATTTATTTATTTTTAGAATTATCTTCACAAATAAAATAAATGAATGAAAAGAGATTTATATTTCAAATTTTAAAAAATTTACAAATTATTAACAATTTCAAATTAGCGCAAAAACTAGTTGGTATTGATATTACTCAAATAGAGACAATCCCCAGCAACGACGCTAAAAACATGGCGCTTACTTTGAGTATGCGTTAGCAAGTGCACTATTCGTATCAAGTAATATAAAGTGACTATAGTAGCATTCCCACACGGATTGTATTTGAGTGAGTACCGAAGTTAGTAGTTTTAACACTATTTGACAGATCGAAAGTTGAAGTTTCGATTATGCAGCAAATAAAATGAAAAGAACTATAAAAATTTTTACTGAATTTTTATCTAAAATTTACTGAGTTTTGTTGGGTTTCATCAATTAATAAGATCCAACGCATCCGATTTCACCGAGTTGCCTCAATATACTTTTCTATCCTGGATATTCAAGTTGTTATTACTTGTTGATGATTAAAAACCCCAATTTACTAAATATTCTTTCTCGAGAAACATTTAGCGTGCCTGTTTACATATTAACCCATCACTCTCATGCATGAATTTAAATAAGAAAAGAATTTTTAAAGATCTATGATTTTCACTTAAAATCACACAAATCGCGTTAATTTCTCTCGAGCATTCGCTCAATTTGTGGTTCTTATCACGTTAGCAATTATCATAAATCTCCTCTTGGACTCTTTATGAATCATTATAGGCCTTAAATGGTGATCAAGTGCTTAAAACTTATGAAGAACAATGACAAACGCTTCAACAACGCAAGAACAAAACATTGAATACGTTGGATTAGAAATGAGCATATATTACAACTTAGGCTGCACCGTAGCCTTGGAATAACAAAATTAGTTTATGATAAACTTAATATAGGACATATTTAACACAAAATTTATGAACTTAATGAAGCAAAGCATAGAAAAAACTTGAAAATGCAAAATTTCAAACCAAATTTCTTCTTTTATCCTCCTTCTTTCTTCCTGCGAATTTCTACATTATTTCCCTACTTTGTAATTGATTTGTATAGATTGAATGATGAAAAAATACCTTCAAATAATCCCTATTTATAGTAAATAAGGTTGGAATTAAAAACATACAAAAAATTGCAAGCTTAATGCTCATTGCACCACACATCTGTAGTTGCTGCCAATTCTTCAAGTTTGCAGATTGTTGCTGATTTCTTCATTTTTCCTCAACTATGGCCCCAAAATCAATCTTGACATCAACTTGAGCATGTTATTTAATTGTACAAGAGGTACTTTCACTTGATTCGTCAATTTTGCCACCCAAAATTGCAAGTTAAAGTGAATTGTGCAGGCTGGTTTTACGTTTCTGCAACTTGCTATCCTTTGCTATTTTTCTTTATTTCTTTTCAGATTTGGCCGCCCAAAATCAGATTTAACATGAATTATATCATTTTAGTGAAGTGAAAAAGAAGTTATTTCACATTATTTGTCCATTTTGCCACAAAAAATTGCAAATTGATGTGAATTGTGCAGGCCCATTGTTCATTATCTGCACTTTGCTATTCTTGGCTGTTTTTCTTCAGATTTTTGAGCTTTGCACCAATTAAATTCAGAGTTTACATAAACTTGGAGATGTTAATGCATTTTTTAATCCATCCTTGCACCTGATTTGTGCATTTGGCCACCCTGTTTTGCAAGTTGAAATGAATTGTGCATGAAAATGATGTGTTCTTACTTTATCCATGTAAATTGTTATGTTTTCCCCCTCTTTTTGCTTTTTTTTGGTGAATCTTTCATTCACTTGTTGATGTTGATGATAAAACCTAGCATGATTTATCATAAAATGAGTGTTTTTGCAAAGAAATGGCAAAAGAAGCAAAAAAGAACAAAAGCGAGCACTAGCGATAAAATTTTAAGGTAAAATGGTTAGAAAATGAACCAAAATGAAATGAATAATTATATATTAAATTAGACTTATCAACTTTGCAATTTTACTATGTTCCAAAATTTCGAGGGTTTAAGAATTGAGGCTTTAGTTTAGGGCTTTGATGACCAATATTTGATCTTGATTGTATTGTTCTTAACCCTATTATCATTGCTAAAAGGTCAGATGAACTTGGGTTCATGCCATTGTTTAGGGATTTGATGTTCAAGGCTTGACCTTGATTATGTTGGTCCTAACTTAGTTACCTAAATGCGGTTTGCTCCACTTTAATCTCGTTAGACCTTAATTCATTCGAGTTATTATAAGTCCAGGGTGGCAGGCTTAAAAACTAAATGTAATCGGGCTTGTAAGTGGACTGATGAGCTCTTAGGTTTGGCTCCATCGTAGTTCCATACTTTTGAGTGTACAAGGAACGGTTTCTGTCGGCCATGCTTCATCATTTTAACTGCCATTTGAGTTAGGTCCATATCTTTTTATTTTCTATCAACATATATATAGAAATCCACGAAATATTACACAAAAGTATTCTTAATTGAAGCATAAACAAGACTCAAGGTATAATCAAAGTTCGGTACACCACCATATCAAAAACTTTTCGCTTAAGCCGGTGAGTAGTTTAGGTCAAATACGTGCGGCTTTAATTAGGCTCATTCCGTAATCATGGTGAGTTGCTTTTGCAAGTTTTTTCGTTAATCATTTTACAGAGACCATATCAGACTTAACTGCAAACAAAATAAAGCAAACACGTCTTTTGGCAACCACAACGGGAGGCTTAAATTGAAACTTCATCATCTGTATCCCACTTTGGATTACCAGAACTTAGTTTCTGACCATTCACTAATGGTCGAAACCAGGAGGTCAAGTGTTCTCGAGCATGAGGACCCAAAGGGCTTAGCTTGATTGGATCTCCACTTGAGCATCCTCTTGAGCAGAGCCCTACAATAAAAAGGGATGAACCGAATTGTAGCCACAGCAGTGTGAACCGTGGTGATGATGACATCCCAGGGGATGAATGAAAGGATATATAAGGCTTTTATTGTAAGACTTTCATGGCCATGCTTAAATTCCTTTCTGAAATTGTTTCCCAAAGGATTCAACAATCTTTGAAAGAGTCCTTTAAGAGACAGCATGCTGAAATATAGCACAATCTAGTGGCCTCGCATGAAAGCTCTGCCGCCATGAGAGCTGTAATAAACAATGTCGGAACCTCGACGTTGGACAAGCTTTAGAAAGAGACTAACATGGACGTAGTTGCATTTAACTCAATATTATCTTCTACCACTACTCTTATTGCAAATGACAAGGTAAGATAGATAGTATTTGAAGTGGAGCCAATTTTGGTGAGTTAGGTTGAGGTTCATGATGGCTAGGTTAGAGCCGTTAGAGAGGATGTCAGGCAACTTTGGCCTGCATCTCCTCTGTCCGTACTAACAACATATCCTCATAAGGCTCCCTCGAGCTCGTGATTCCCAGTGACTCAGGTTGACCATAATGTCCTTGAGAGAACAAAAATCCCAGTTATTGCTAACCCGAGTGACACTCTTGGAACCTAGCTATAGGAACAATGTACCTCTAAGGGTTGGTAGCCCTTTGAATCAAAGTTTTTCTCTGGTCTGAAGGGATCACAATGCAAATATGCCAATTTTACCTACCCTAAAGGCAGGGCCCAAAACCATTCATACCTTCCCCTACTAGTAAAGGTATCCTCGAGGACCACTCAAGGCCTTGAAGTAGGAATGCAAGGACAAGTACCCACTCCTGGGGACTAGCCTCTCCTTCCCTAGACCTCTTCATAGCTAATACATTGAGGGCCAAGTTAAGCACTCACTTCCTCAAAACCATGACATGGGGACTGATCAAGTGAGGGTGAACCAACAGCTTACTACTATGAATATGCTTCCAAGCATGCGATATAATCTAGGTCATGCTGGAACACAATTCGTGGCCAACCAAGTGCATGGCCTTACTGATCAGGGGGGTTACTATTATAATTCAAGATCAAACTTGAATCTTAAACTTGAGATAATAGAGTATTAGATGAGGAGAGAAGTGAAATAGATGAGAATTAGAGAGAAATTAGGGTTAAGAGAGGAAAGAGATCAAATTTGTATTCAACGAATTTTAATTACAAGATATTTTGCTTATTTATACACATCAAGAAAGACGGCTAAAAAAGCATCAAAAAAGCTTAAACTGACTTACAAACTTTCTCGCAAAAACCAAACCTTACTCACTGACTAACCCCAACCAATCTTCCTGCCAAAATATACTTGAACTAACAATGAGAATTTCACAACAAGAATCAGCTTAAATGCATAAAATCCTTCACGGTCATGACAATACCCCGTCCTCAAGAACATTATTGCCCAAGAATGAAGAAGAAGGAAATTGGCTTCTAATGAACTTCAAAAATTCCCAGGTAGCATCTATTGAATCTAAATTGACTCGTTGAATCAGAACTTCCTCCACTAACTTGCCATTCTGTAGCACCAGACGAGATCTAAGCACTGCTGTATGAGCTTGCACCAGTGCTCCCCTGCTTGTTGTTTCCAGAGGCTTAGTTGAACAATATTTTCCTTCTGTCTTATGCTTTTTCAAAGAGAAACATGAAACACTGGGTGAATAGAAGAATCCAGAGGAAGCTCCAACGTATAAGCCACAATTCCCAATTTTTCTAATACCTTATAAGTACCAAAGTAGCGAGCACCCAACTTCACATTCTTGTGCATAGCTACTGAGGTCTGTTGGCAAGGCTAAAGCTTGAGATACACTAAGTCTCCAACTGTAAAGGACTTGTTAGTATGCTTCTTATTAGCATAATACTTCATTCTTGACTGAGCTAGATATAAATATTCATTTAATTGCGGAACTAATTGTCTCCTTTGTGACAGAAGATCATTAACCTTGGAAACATGAAAAGATACACCTTGAAGCACCATTGATCAAGGAGGATCATACCCATATAAAGCCTCAAAGGGAGTAGTCCCTATGGCATAATGAAAATGAGTCTTACACCAGAATTCTACCAAGAACAACCAACGTGATCAGTGCTTAGGATAGGTGAACGTCATGCTCCTCATATATTGCTCAACACACTGATTCACCCTTTCAGTTTTTCCATCTGACTGAGGGTGATATGATGAATTGAAAGCAAGAGTAGAGCCCAACAACAACAAAAACTCTTGCCAAAATTGACCGATGAACATCCTATCACGGTCTGAAACAATGGATTGAGGCAACCCAGGTAACTTATAGATGTTATCAAGGAACATTCTGGCTAATGTTTCTGCCGAAATAGGGTGACTCAAAGCAATGAAGCGGCTAAATTTTGTAAACCGATCCACAATGACCCGAATCACTTCCTTGCCATCAACTTTAGGTAATCTCTCTGCAAAATCCATGCTTATATGCTGCCAGGTTTAATCAGGAATCGACAATATTTGCAATAACCCTAGATATTGAACATGATCCGACTTAGCACTTTGGCAAACTGTTGGGAAAAGCACATGAATTTTGTTAGAAAATAAACTCTGATGCCGACTATTGGCTTCACAGTTCTCAACTATGATCACAACAATAAGCACCTATTAGAGCACTTAGAGGAGGAGACTATTCTCTTTACCTAAGCCCCCGGTCGGAGAGTCACACTTCATGACACCTCATGTGCAAGAGTTCCCGGGAATAGGTTTATCTCTATAAACCGTTTGCTCTAATACCGGTTGTTAGGGTGGATTTCAAAAATTCTCCCTTTAAGTTTGAACTAGAAATCTACTGAGCCTAACCCGTAGTGAGCACAATTACTCTATTGTGAAGTCAGCAATACAATACTGCTTGACATTCCCCTCACTAATAGCTCCCACTCCAAAGGTAAGGGCATATTTAGATGTCAAACGTCTATCATGTTAATCTAACCGGAAGTTTTAAATTAGTATAACCAGCTGGAACCAGCTCATCACCTTGAAAGACCAGCATAGGATCTCTAGTTCTTCTCAAGAACTAGAGATAACACTTCACTGCCACATAGTCCATCGGACCCAAATTAGACCAACACCTGCATACTATCCCATAGCATGGCAGACATCAAGTCTTGTGCAAAACATGGCATACCTGAGGCTCCCACTGCCAAAGCATATTGAATATTCGTCAATTGTTCCTCCTATTGAGGTGTCCTATAACACTACTCAAAAGAAATAGGGACTCTATGCTATACCTTGATGACATCTTGTCAATTTGAGTGGCTAAAGAAAGACCCAACATCCCACTCTTATGACCTCGCAAAAGCTTAATCCTAAGAGTAGAGTTGGCTTCTCCTATGTCTTTTATGTTGAGCTATTATGACAACCAAGTCTTTACAGCTAATGACACCCCCACATCATTCTCAATGAGTAGTATAACATTGACATACAATACCAAGAAATTCACTACTTTCCCTTAATATCATTTGTACACGCATGATGTGAGCAACCAATTACACAAAACTAGAACACTTTATTGCTTTATTGTGGCTAAAAGGATCAGATTCAATGCCATGGTCAAGCACTAAGGCTCCCGCTATGAACCTGTCAGGTATCCTGACAATCCTCCCACTGCACCTAAACTTTCGTGTACCTGGAACATTCTTGTTCCTATTAGTAGGCGCATCTGATGCTCCCACTATGATTTGAATTGTGTCTAGCTGTTTAGAATTAGTGTCATTTTTCTTTAATACTATTTTGTTTTTGTTTTGTAGCTTACTTGCAAAAAACTTTCTCTAAGTGTTTCACATTGTTCACATATGTAAGGAAAAATAATATGAATAAATCATAAACACAAGTTCCGTAGTCACTAAAAATTTCATTTCTTGAAATAAAGGTTCACAACCATAAAAAAAATGAATAACTATTATTCTTCAAGCACATAAATCAAATTCCTGTCCTAAATAGGTATAAACAAACAAAACTTTTTAAAGCCAAAAACTCTAACACTAAAGACTAAGCTAACGCATCCTACTACTAAGACTGCCACTCTTGTATCACCTTCAGCTGTCAGGTACAGCTCCCATCATGTAGCCTCCTGGCTAGCCTGAGCCCCTGTAACATATTACGGACTTGGTTAGTTGAACCTGATTCCACACACTAGAATTAGGTGAACTCATAACTACACAAGACTCAAAACAGTGAGATATCAACATACCTTCACCAGATGGTTTAGCAGCCTTAGCAGGAAGAGTAGCCAAGTACTTTATGCAGTTTCTCTTCCAGTGGCCCATCTTTCCGCAAATGTGACACTTTCCTTTTGCTGGCCTTTTGTCAGGATTAGTTGCTACACTAGCAACCTTGCCTTTACCTTTCTTTCCAGTTGGTCCCTTATTATGCTTGCTCCCACTAGTCCTCGATACCTGAATCAAGTGGACACTCCCCTTGGCTCGCATAACACCCTCTACTACTTGTATCTCCTTCATCATCTCAAGTAATGAATAATCCTTATTATTCATTGTGTGGCTCAGCCTGAACTGAGTAAAAGAGCTCGACAGAGAGCAGAGGATGATGTCCTGTAGAGACTGACTATCAATCTTAGCTCCCAGAATCTCCAACTCAGACAAGCACGCCATTATTTTCATGACGTGCTCCTGAACTAGGGACCCTTCTGACGTCCTCATGTTGAAGAGCTTCCTCATCAGCTCTTACCCAGCTGCCCTATCTTGACCACCGAACATTTCCTTTAAATGTTTGATCATTTCAATTGTTGTTTCCATCTCAAGCATCTGATGCTTTAGTACATTGGTCACAGAGGCCAAAATGTAGCATCTGGCTAACTCATTAGCCTTATTCCAGCGTTCATAACGCTCTTTAACAGCAACTGCAGAATTATTAGTGGGCACCGTAGGTCGAGCTTCAGTGAGAACAAACTTATGACCCTCATGTATTAATACTATATCCAGGTTCATTTTCCAGGTGAAGCAATTTAGTCCAGTCAAAGCATTGTCTTTCATAATTGAATAAAGTGCACCAGTCGCAGCCATTTCAAAATACTGTAAATGCAAACAATCATGTAACTATCTTACATGAGTCATATATAATGCAGTGATATATTTTTCTTTCAATTTAGCATGCACAATAAGTCAGATATCCACCAAACTGTACTATCATGCATACAATGATGACCCAAACACACCACTCCTTACTCCCCAGCAGCGGGGTTGCACGAAGCTAGTTCAGGTGAGAACTATTCTCAATTAGCCTGTTTTTCTTGTAACTCTTACTAAACATGATTAACTCACCACTTTACCTTAGTCTCTAACATGACACAACAGAGCTCCTTGGGGAGGCCAATGCATCATGCCAGTGAAATGTAAACCATTACCTAAACCTCCATACAAATACACAAAATACTCCACGGCAGCGTAGTCGCATCGCTTCTCTGCACTTTGGTTTATCCTAAAGAAGTCTAACCCTGTAATCTGCAAACCGACATCTTCCACAGAGAGGTCTATCGATCTACTACACTGTTAGACCGGTAATGGAGACCGTGAGGTTACAACAATTGAAAACTCGCTCCCACTTGATTTTTATAACTAGTGGTTTTTAATTAACTTAAATTTACAACCTGGATTATCTCATAATCCCCTTTATAATCTCATTCTTAAATAAACCAAAATTAGATAATTAATTTATTCAAAATACTATTGTTTTACAGTATTAATTATCACATAATCTTGCATTAGAATCTCATTCTAAAAACCAACCAATAAAATCAATTAATTAATTTTAACGAAAATAATACTAATAATTAATTTAGATTATCTCATAATCTACTTTTCAAAATCTAATTCCAAAATTAAATTAAGGTAATTTTATTTAAAATAGTAGCACTTTGTGCTCAGACTATCCCATAGTCTAGTTTAGCATCTTATTCTAAAATTTAATTTACAAAATCTATCTTTTGTTTAAAAAAAAATTAACATAGACTATCACATAATCTATCTCTGAATCTTATTCTAAATAATTTCTAATAACTTTTATTTAAAATAAACTAATTTACAACTTAAATTATCTCATAATTTAATTTAGAATCTTATTCTAAAACAAAAATTAATTAATAAAATAATTAATAAATAATTATTATGTAAATCAGCATGGATGTCTTTGCGTCCCAAAATAAATAAAATAAATTTTTTTTAAATATATGATGCTCACGTCAGTAGCTGACATCTTCATGACGTCAGTAGCTGACAACTGCGTCAGTTTTTTTTTTTTAAAATTAAAATATTTAATTTTAAAATAAATTGAATTTAATCTTATTAAATCAATTTTATCCGATTTCATATAGAATAATTAAATCTAATCCCATCAGATCACCTTTATCCAATATATAAAAAGGATTTAAATCTAATCCTATTAGATCAACTTTATCCAATATATAAAAAAAAAATATTTAGATCTAATCTGATTAGATCAATTTTATCTGATTTCGTAAATTGTGACTGAGAACATATAATCTTATTATATGAACAACACAATTGCAAATTTATAAGTTATATCAAATTAACGATTAATTCGTTAACGATTTAAACAATTTAAATCATCCCCATAAGCCATCTAGTTAACTATTAACCCTTTCAACTGATTTGAACAATTTAAATCAATACTTTAAAATAATCTAATTAACAATTAGCTATTTTAATGATTCAAACAATTTAAATCACAAATATAAACCTTAATCTGAATTAACGGTTAATTCTTTTAATAATTTAAACAATTTAAATCAAATCGACAAATTAAACTAATTTTCTTTCTTAATAAAATCTCTATTTTATTAAATTGTAAATCTATTTATTTTGATCTTATTATACCTAGTCATGTATATTATGAATGTAATCAGAGGCTGGTTCTAATACCAATTGTTGGGAAAAGCATATGAATTTTGTTGGAAAATAAACTCTGATGCCGACTGTTGGGTTCACAGTTCTCAACTATGGTCACAACAATAGGCACCTATTAGAGCACTTAGTGTAGGAGACTATTCTCTTTACCTAAGCCCCCGGTTGGAGAGTCACGCTTCGTGACACCTCACGTGCGAGAGTTCTCGGGAATAGGTTTATCTCTATAAACCGTTTGCACTAATACCGGTTGTTATGATAGATTTCAAAAATTCTCCCTAAAGATTACGCAGCGGAATAGGTTTAGAATTCATAACTCTAAACCTAGGGTTGATTTAAAATTCTTAATTTTAGATGTACTGACTTAAATTCATAATTTAAATCAACAGATCTAAATTCTTAATTTAGATCTACAAGCCTTTTACTCTATTACATTCATAACAATACATAAACTTAAACAGGCATAATAACGAATACTGTAATAAATAGAAAAATGAAACTAAAAGAAGAAAGAAAGAAAAACATACCTGGAATTGCTCCAATAATAAAGAAAACCAGAAAGATAATAAAATTCTTCAAAATCGAGACCTCGAGACGTTCTACGCAATGACCACGAACTGCCCGAAGGGTGGGCTCCAAAAAATATTAAACTGGATCTCCGAAACAATTTCAGAAACCCCAAAGAAATACTTTTACTCTGATAAATTTAATTGCCAAACCTCGGAATAAGCCCCTCTATTTATAGAAATATTCCGGAGCGAGAAAATATAATTAAAATCCAAAAAGGATTTGCAGTTTAAAACAAAACGCAGCACACTGATCCAAAACCAGCTAAAACGACGCATTTTGAATACTGTGCACTCGTCCTTTAGCTTTGTCACCATGTGCCACGTGGCACGCGGTGATTGGTCTGTGCCAAATGGCACGGATTGCCATCCGTTCTCCCAGCGCGAGACACGTGTCGCTCTCTGGTTGGTTGTTACGCGTGCACACAGATCGAACCTATTAAAAACGCGTTTTCCCCCTTTTTTTGTTTTTGCTTTGTTTCTCACATGTAAAAATTCATCTTATGAATTTTAATTTTCAAATTTATTTTATTTAATAATTTTTAATATTTATTCATCTCATGAATAATATTTGGCAAAATTAATTTACCCATCTTATGGATAAATAATTCATCTCATGAATTCTTTATTATTTTTCTAATGGCAATAAAATACAGAGGCTTGTGTAGGGACCCCGAGGACAATTTAAATTTAGCTCCAAACGGGTTAAATTAAATCATCTCATGATATTAATTTAATTACCATTTAATGAGCCTTAATTCCACTAAATAAATCTCACTGCACTCCAGACTTAAATTATTTATTTGATATCTCCCTAATACTGTATTGATGACAACAACCCCTCCACTAGATGTCCATGACAAAGGATAAATATAATCACTACCATTATCCTTCTCACAGCTTCTCCATGACCTACCGACTCGCCCTTCACTGAATAATTCACTTATACTTGAACATATTCACAGTATAAATTCTAAATGTCAAACACTTAGAATACTTTGGCCAAATGTTTCCAAACCATTCAAATATTTGTGAATCAACTAAGGGGACATCTATATCTCATAAAAGATTGTAGATTCCCTATTGAATACCCTGATCCTTGTCGCACTTCACGCCGCTACCTAGTGTGCGTGGGATTTCAGTCATTCATTTTAGACCTTACTTATAGTACACCAAAGTAACTAACATTCCATGCGCAAGTCCAGAATACCATCAGGATTTAGAGTCATCGTTCAAACAGTACAATGCGAATCACTCATCTCCGATAGCAGTCTAGAAATAAGTAACTCACATGGTCCAACTCAGTGTGTCAAACACACTAACTTAACACTTTTGGATCTCCATCCACATGACTAAGACAAGCCATCTAAAGTGTCTCGTTATGGCCTTAACATACAAGTGGTCCAGACTTGTCTTTGACTGCGAGTCTTTCAAACAACAATCCATATCATTTGTTCCAAGTCTATCTGTGGCTTAGTCTCATAAACCACTTAGAACAAACTTGTAAATTGTAGTATGAGGACTACACCCATCTCATGGATGCCTTCCGAAAGAAAATCACATGCAGTATAAATGCTCAAATACACAAATTTCACTATGAAATGACTGGAACTTTAATTTCATTTATTAATTAAAGTAATATATCCAGAATAAATCTGGATTTCAGAACACCGTTCCTCACACAAACATCACACCCTTGAACATACTCTTCAACACCCTTCTTAGTCCTAATCCAACAAAAGTACTGCTTAAGCCTCTTGTAACTTCCAATAGCTACGGGTGTAGACATGAATTATGTTGCCGCCCTTGCTGGTCCTGATGCTGATACATCAAGAAATCATCATCGGGTGCTTTATGACAGAATAGAACAGATTAGGCCTCTTGTAACTTCCAATAGCTATGGGTGTAGACATGAATTATGTTGCCGCCCTTGCTGGTCCTGAAGCTGATACAGGAAGAAATCATCATCAGGTGCTTTATGACAGAATTGAACAGATGAATGCTAAGATGGAGAAGCAACAAGATAGTATTGAGCAAATGTTAAAAATGTAGCAGCAAATTCTGAACCGAGATGCAAACAAGGAGGATCGTTTGCAACAAATTGAGAAAAAGCTTAAGCACTTGCAAGATCAAGTGAATAGCAAGGAGAATCAAGTGTCAATGCCATTTTGAAGCCTGCTAGCCAAATCCTTTCTCAAATGGAGCCCGACCAGCAGCATACCAGCACAGATAGACCTGATGGAGCTATGAGTACCCGAGGAAAATCACCCATGGTCCAACCAGATGTAGGACCATCAATCAACCTCAGATCTGCTGAATTTCAACCCTTGCAACCTGAATTTGAGGTGAAAAATCAAACTCGTGTCTCTGGACTTGAGCATTACAGATCAGGAGCAGCTCATTCAGAACTTAATAGCAGGCGACACAATCCTGTTATACACCAAAGTATAGCATCCAATGAAGTGGAGCATGTTGATCGACCACCGAAAAGATTTTTTCAGCAAAGAACCGAGACTAATGACAACACTCTTGGTGGTAGAAGTGGCACTTACAGGCAGCCAAGGGTAGAAATTGACCCTTTCAATGGAACGCAACCGGAGTCATGGCTAAGGAGGTGTGATCGGTTTTTCATGTACTACAACAAACCGAAGGAGGAGAAGCTCCAGCTTGTAGCAGTACGTCTACATGGTGATCATGAGGTTTGGTATTACAGTTTGTCGAAAAGCAAACCAAAACATTCTTAGGGCCAATTCGTAGAAGAAATGTGTGAACGTTATGGAGAAGGTGAATCAACCGTTGTTGTGGATAGCTTCAATAAGTTGGTCCAAACATCAACCGTGAGATAATATATGCTCAGATTTGAGAATTTGAGAGCCAATTTGATGTCCGTTATGTCCATTGCTTCCGAAGATGCCAAATCATATTATGTCTCTTGCTTTGTGAGTGGATTAAAGCCTATGATCAAGAATATGGTGAAAGCCATTGGTCCTAAGACTTTGTCAAGTGCTTATAACAAGACAAAGTTGATAGAGGCAACTCAAGTTCACTCAAATGACAAGCTGAAGCAACACGGCAGCAGGTTCAAAAATTTGCAGCACAACACTAATTCTGGTGGCAAGCGAGTTATTGACAAAAGTTCGGTAAGGCTTTGTTTTCGTTGCAACCAACCTTACCAACCTGGACATAGGTGCAAATCACAAGCACTTATGTATGCAAAAGGAGTCAGAGTCCCTGCTGATACCGACAGTACAACTTTTGATGCAGAGGAGGATGGAACCGATTGCATTTCAAAAGAAAACTCAAGCAATGACGAGGTTGAGATATCAATGAAGGCTCAAACCGGAAGTGGAGCTCATAACACTATCAAAATAAAAGGACAGGCTGGAAAACACACCATTATAATCCTTGTTGATAGTGGGAGCACTCACAGTTTCATTGATCCAAAGTTGATTAAAAAAGTCAAGCATGAAGTGACGAAAACGAATCCTTTGGCGGTAATGGTGGCTGATGGAAATTCTTTTACGACCTAAAACAAGTGCATAGCATTCCCATGGTCTATGCAAAATCATCAATTCACTTTTGACTTCAGAGTTATTCCCTTCGGTGTTTGCAATATGGTGCTCGGGGTAGATTGGATGAGAACCTTCAACCTGGCTGTGTTTGATTTTGACAAAATGACCGTGGCATTTGAGGTTCATGGCGCCAAAGTATCTTTGCAAGGCATGTCTGAGGAAGCTCAACTCAAATTGATCGAAGCTAAAGGTGTGCAAGGTGGAATTAAGAAGAAGGCAATCCAATGGATTGGGCAATTGTTTATGCTCAGTTCGGGAGTGGAGCAGCAAGACCTTCTACCAGATATGCTAGCTTTGATTAATGAATTTGGGGACATTTTTGAAGAGCCTAAAAGTCTTCCTCCTCAAAGGAGTGTGGACCATGCCATCCCCTTGCATGGTAGGGCTAAACCGTTCAAGATTAGGCCATACCGGTATCCACATGGCCAAAAGACCGAGATTGAATGGCAAGTGGAGGAACTTCTTCAGTTAAGCTTTATTAGACCGAGCCACAGTCCTTTTGCTTCACCTGTGATCCTCGTAAAGAAGAAAGATGGGATGGCCAGAATGTGTATAGACTACCGCCGATTGAATGCTTTAACCGTGAAAGACAAGTTCCCTATTCCGGTCATAGATGATTTGCTTGACGAGCTTCACGGAGCATGCTTCTTTTCGAAACTTGACTTAAGGCAAGGATATCATCAGATCCGAGTCCTCGAGTCAGATATCTACAAGACCGCATTTCAAACTCATCATGGCCATTTCGAGTGTGTTGTTATGCCCTTTGGTTTAACAAATGCTCCGGCCACCTTCCAAGCGGCTATGAATGGCGTCTTAAAGCCTTATCTGAGGAAGCCGGTGCTCATTTTCATTGATGACATACTGATTTATAGCTCCACATATGAAGCTCACCTCACACATCTCAGACAAGTGTTTGTTTTGATGCGACAACACAAGTTCTTTGCAAAATTGACCAAGTGTTTGTTTGCTCAAAAGAGGCTTGAGTATTTGGGTCATATCATCTCATCAGAGGGAGTAGCTACGGATCCTAATAAGATCCGTGCAATGCAAGAGTGGCCAATTCCGATCACCTTGAAGCAATTGCGAGGTTTTTTGGGATTGACCGGGTATTATAGAAAATTTATTAAGGGTTATGGCTCTATTGCCAAACCTTTAACGGAGCTCTTGAAGAAGGATGCTTTTGCATGGAATGAGAGGTCTCAAGCTGCATTTGAAGCCCTCAAAGCCGCTATGTGTGCAGCACCGGTGTTAGCAATGCCCAACTTCACCGAAAGCTTCGTTTTGGAGACCTATGCAAGTGGTATTGGTATTGGGGCTGTTCTCTCTCAAGGAGGAAGGCCTATTTCTTACTTGAGCAAAGCTCTAAGTCTCAAGCATCAGGCTATGTCAACTTATAAAAAGGAGTACCTTGCAATTCTCCTAGCCGTGGAGAAATGGAGGCATTATTTGGAGGGTCACAAGTTCATCATCCGAACGGATCACCAAAGCCTCAAGCATCTCCATGAACAAAAGATCGTGACGAGAATTCAAAAGAAAGGTCTCATGAAGATGCTAGGCCTTGATTATGACATAAAGTATCGAAGTGGCAAGGAAAACACTGCTGCGGATGCACTGTCAAGGCGATTTGAAGATGCTGAACAGGGAGCTTGCACTGCCATTACCATGGTGATACCTTCATGGGTGGAAGAGCTACATAAGTCCTATGAGGGAGATCCTTTTTCTCAACATAAAATGGCTGCTGTTGTGCTAAAACCAGAAGCAAACAACGCTGCTGCAACAGATGCCGAAATCATAGTGCAACAGGGTCTGATTGGAGTACAAGGCAAATTGTTCACGGGTTCAGCTACTGACTTAAGAAAACAGGTCATCCAAGCCTCACATGATACTGCTTGGGGAGGTCACGAGGGTGTAGAAGGCACCTATCAAAGAATTAAAGCATACTTTACGTGGCCGAGCATGCAAAAAGACGTGAGTGATTATGTAAAGTCTTGTGAAGTATGCCAACAAACGAAGTTGGGAGATCCTTGATACAAGGGACTCCTTCTACCTCTTCCTATTCTGGATGGAGCTTGGGTCCACATTAGCATGGATTTCATTGAAGGATTGCCGAGTCCGAAGGCAAGGAGGTCATATGGGTAGTGGTGGATCGTTTCACCAAATATAGCCATTTCATTGCTCTGGCTCGACCCGTTACTGCTGCAAAGTTGGCAAGGATCTTCCTTGACAACATTTACAAGTTACATGGGTTGCCTCAATCCATTGCGTCGGACCGGGACAAAATTTTTACAAGCGCCTTTTGGAGAGAGTTGTTCAAATTGATGGGAACCACATTGGCACTTAGTTCTTCCTATCATCCTCAAACAGATGGCCAAACCAAACGAGTCAACCAATGTGTGGAGCAATATCTTTGGAGTATGGTCATCTTAAGGCCCAAAGAGTGGAATCATTGGCTTTCCTTGGCGGAATTTTGGTTCAACACTAACTTTCATACATCGATTTGCACTTCACCATTTCAAGCTTTTTATGGATACCCCCCTCCTTCACCCATGATGCTTCAACAACCGAAGGACACTGGATCTGCAACAACTGAACTTGTGCAGCAGAGGAGATACTTTATGCAAGCACTTAAGGACAATCTTCAACAAGCTCGAACTCGAATGAAGTATTATGCTGATAAGAAAAGGGCAGACAAGAACTATGATGTTAGGGACATGGTCTACCTTAAATTACAACCATATAGACAATCATCTGTGGCTGTTAGACGCAATGTCAAGCTGTGTGCTCGTTACTTTGGCCCATACAAAATCTTGGAGAAAATTGGCAACGTTGCATATAAGCTTGACTTACCCTCGCATTCTTACATTCACCCCGTGTTTCATGTGTCCCACCTTAAAAAACAGGTCAAGAGAAATGATGACATTACACAAAACCCACTTGCCGCTGAAGCAAACAAGATGATGTTGCTGCAATCGAGCGCTGTTAGATCAAAAAGGAGGCTGCAGATTAACAACAAGACGGTGCAAAAAGTACTAGTGACTTGCAGAAACTTAAACGAGAACTTTACAACTTGGGAAGATTACAATTTCTTGAAGAGTCAACTCCGGGGCTTCACTTCTTGAGGACAAGAAGTTTCTCAAGAGGGAGGGAATGTTATGAATTAATATATTTTAATTGTAATAAATTTTAATTTTTAAGTAGTAAGTCTTGATTAGTGTTTCCTTATTGGTATATTGCATTTTAATTTTTGGTTAAGAAAGGTTTTAGGCGCCAAAAGTTGGACAGGGGTCATACGGTTGGCATGTTATGGCTGTTGCTGAACTGGCGCGGGAAAAGTAGTTGCAGGTTCAAAATGCAGGTAGATTAGGCGGGAAAAATTGTTAGTAATTGTGACTTGATGCAATGTATTGGATTGTGTATAAATCTGAAGCCTAAGCTTGTATTTGATCATCCAAAGAAATAAAATCTGAATTCCATTTGGAAAAACTCTCTAATTCTCATCCCTTTCTCTATTTTTCTCATCCCTTTCACTTCTCTTCTCATCTTTAACTCTTCTTCCACAAGGTTAGCCTTTCAATTTTTAGTTGGAAGCTAACAGGTTTCAATGGGCAAACCTTGGTACAGATGGTGCTAGATGGAAAAGTTGGAAGTTTCTCAAGTCTCAATTCCTTTCTTTTCATTCTTGAGGCAAGAATGTGCTAGAGAGGAGGGCATTGTAATGATCGAGGCTAGTTTTGTCCTAGCTGCAGGCTGTTTTATGTTCGAATTCTAATTCTTGTGGTTTGGCGCCAAAAGCAGTTGATAGTTGGCATTGTTGAGTTCCCTTTGTTTTGTTGGTTGTAATAAGTCGGTTAAGGTCTAGATATTTTGTCTTCTTGTTTTGGTTATAAGTAAGGATTGTCTTGTAAGTGTTTGGCATTCAATGAAGAAAAACATATATCTTTTCCTTCTTCATCTCTAATTTCGTTCAATTTCTCTTTCGTTCAATCTAGGTTAAGCTCAAGAAATACCTTGAGCTTAACAAAAAACACTCGTTTTATGATGAATCTTGCTAAGTTTTATAACATCAACAAGTAAAAGAAAGATATACCAAACCAAAGCAAAAAATGGGCAAAACATAATAATTCACATGGCTAAAGTAAGAAACCACCAAGTTCATGCCCAATTCAATTCAACTTGTAATAATGGGTAACAAAATGCACAAATCAAGTGCAAGGATTAATTAAATAATGCATTAACATGTCAAAATTAATGTAAACTCTAAATTTAGGTGGGTCTAGGCAAAAAAATTTGAAGAAATTAAGCAAAGAATAGCAAGAACAGAGAAAATGCACCAAGCTCAACCAATCCATTTCAAGTTGCAATTTGGGTGGCAAAATGGACAAATAACATGAAGTAACTTCTTGAACACTTCATTAACATGTCCAAGTTGATTTAAAGCTAATTTTGGGCTCTGCAAAGCAGTAAAAAAAATGAAAAAAATGTGAGTTGAATCCCCAATTGTAAAATCTGGATAGTAAGGGTGCAAGTGGTGGTGCAATCAGCTTCAACTTGAATTTTGGGACTAAAAACTTAGTGGTTTTTACCCAAATTCATTTTACAAACATACATTAACATGTCTTAACTCATCTTTTGCAAGTTTTGGGTGGTGGTATTCAGAAAAAATGCAAAAAAAAAGGATGAACAAGCAACATTGCTGTAGCCGCAGGAATTGACAGATTTTGCACAACTTGCTTATTTTCTCCACTTTGGGCAGCTAGATTATGCAATATTTTAGCTCAAATTCATTATACACACCTTATAAAACATGCACATGATGCGTTTGTGCAGGCTTTGGGCAGTGGAATGTAAAAACAAATTGAAGGAAAAGGAGGCAGAACAAGGCCTCGAAAAACAGCTGCAGCCGCCTCAAGTTTCAGCCAATGAGGATGAAATTTAAAGATTTTTTTTCAATTTTTTTTATCCTAACTCACTTACTATAAATAGAGGATGGTGTGGAGGTATTTAAGCATCAGATTTCAAAACAAAAATCACAAGATTTGAGTGAGAAAAGAGAGAAAAATTGTGAGAAAGAGGAAAGGAGAAGGAATGAAGAATGTTTTGTTTGTAATTTTATATTTTTAGTTCTTTCTATCCTTTTGTCTTTGCTAAGTTCATGAATTTTTTTTAAAGATTTATAGATGAAATTTAAAGATTTTTTTTCAATTTTTTTTATCCTAACTCACTTACTATAAATAGAGGATGGTGTGGAGGTATTTAAGCATCAGATTTCAAAACAAAAATCACAAGATTTGAGTGAGAAAAGAGAGAAAAATTGTGAGAAAGAGGAAAGGAGAAGGAATGAAGAATGTTTTGTTTGTAATTTTATATTTTTAGTTCTTTCTATCCTTTTGTCTTTGCTAAGTTCATGAATTTTGTGTTTATAATGTTTAATATTAAGTTTTTCATGAACTAATTTTGTTATTCTAAGGCTATGATATAGCCTAAGTTGTAATATACACTTATTTCTAATTCAAAGTGTTCAGTATTTATGTTATTATGTTGTTGAAGTATTTACCCTTGTTCTTCATGAGTTTTAAATGCTTGATCACTATTTAAAGCCCATAATGATTCATAATAAGTCTGAGAGGAGATTTATGATAATTGCTGAGGTGATAAGCACCATAAATAAGGCAAATGCTCGAGAGAGATTAACGCGATTTGTGCAGTTTTCAAAAAAGAAAATCATAGAGCTTTAAAAACTCTTTTCTTATTTAAATTTATGCACGAGAGTGATGGGTTAATATGTTAAAGAGTATGCTAAATGTTGCTCGAGAGAGAATATTTAGTAAATTTGGATTTTCAACCATCAACGCACAATAACAATTTGAATATCGAGAATAGAAAAGGGCGAATTGATGCAACTAAGGTGAAATCGGATGCCTTAGACATTACAAACAAATAAAAACCAACAAAAAATTAGCACGTTCTAATCTCATTTCAACTTTTATTTTTTTATTTTTATTTTACTTATTTCATATCAAAATCATAAATTTTTCGGTCTTTCAAATAGTATTGAAGCTGCTAATTTTGGTATTCGCTCAATACAATTCTCGTGGGAATGATACTCTACTCACTTCTATATTACTTGGTATGACTAGTGCCCTTGCTAATGCATACGCAAAGTCTGCATCAAGTTTTTGGCGCCGTTGCCAGGGATTGTGAATAATTTTTTTAATTAACTATTATTATTATTGTTATTAACAGACATGAAAAATGACCTTTCATGATGTCGGTGGCAAGACCATGGGAGTCCATATAGATGACATTGTGATCAAATCAAAACCACAGGTTAAACACTTGGAAGACTTGAGGAGTGCATTCCCTATAATGAGGGCCCATAACCTCATGATGAATCTATTAAAGTGTGCTTTTAGCATGCAAGCTGGAAATTTCCTCAGTTTTCTAGTGCACCAAAATGGCATCGAAGTAGATATTAATAATACTAAGGCCATTCAATAGGCCAAACCGCCAGCCGATAAAAGGAGCTTTAATGCTTCCTTACGTAGTTTAATTTCCTAAGATGTTTTATCTCAAATGTTGCTGGAAAAATGTAAGTCTTCTTTGCACTACTAAGTCTCAAATCTAAGAAGGACTTCAAGTAGAAGGAGCCACATCAAGCTGCCTTCAAGGCCATTAAAGAGTACTTGACCAGGCCTATAGTGCTTATTCAACCAAAGCAGGGCAAACCTTTCAAGATCTATGCCTCTACTTTTGAGGAATCTATTGGTTGTTTGCTTATACACGACAATGTGCAAGGGTTTGATTAGGCTATGTTCTACCTTAGATGTTGCTTAAATTAATGTGACATAAAATACTCCTCAATTGAAAAATTGTGTCTTTCATTATTCTATACATTAGTAAAATTGAGACATTACTTCTGGGCATTTACTATATATGTAGTTACTTAGAGAGATGTCCTTAAATACATGCTATATAGACCATTTATAAGGGGAAGGTTGAACAAGTGGAGTATGGCTCGACTTGAATATGAGTTTGTTTATGTATCACAATAGCATGTAAAGGGCCAAGCCTAAGCAGACTTTTTAGCTAACCGCCCAGACATTAATAACGGCATGGATTGTGAACTTGACCAACTCTTGGTAGTGGAAATGGTCCCTTAGAAGTTGTTCTTTGCTGGATGAAAGACCAATTCAAGTGCTTGAGTTTGAATTGTGATAGAATCTCTTACTGGGATCATCACCAAATTGGCCATCACTTTAGTTGGCAAGTACTCCAACAACATGACAGAGTATGAGCCATTAATAATAGGCCTACAAACTCTATTGGAATTGCAAGTCCTCAATGTTGTCATCAAGGAGGATTCGCAACGAGTAATTTTCCAACTAAAAGAGGAATTTCAATATTTCATTGTTACCTCGAATCAATACTTATTCATAGCACAAAAGCTATTGAGTAAATTCGATTGTGTGCAGTTTGAACATATTTCTAGGGTGGTAGCCAATGAGTTGGCTCAGTTAGCATCAAGGTATAAATTTCTCAAGCACTACGTGAGAAGAAACCATGGTCATTAAAATGAAAGTTTTGGACCATGACAATGAGTCTTTCAGCCTTGAGAGTGAAGCAATGCAAGTTAACACTTTGAACTCTTTGAAACCCCACCAAACTGTCCTAAGTCAATGTGAGGACTAGAGGAAGCCTGTAAATGGATTACTTCAAGAACCCTCAAGACTGCATTAAAGATAGAAAGATGAAGATGAGGGCTCATGAATTCCATCTTGATGATTAATCTGGAGACTTATATGAAGCGGACACTAGTGAAATACAGGAGACTTATATGAAGCGGACGCTAGTGAAATACATCTCAAGTGCCTTGACTTGGACAAAGCAAAGCCAATAATCATAGGAGCCCATGAGGGTATCTGTGGATCCAATCTAGACGGCAACAAAATGCACATACTCATCCGATGTTATGGCTATTATTGGTTATCAATGATGGATGACTGCATAAAGTATGCCAAGGGGTACAGAGCATGCCAAAGACATGGCCATGTGCCAAGGGTCCCTACGGCTGAAGTGCATGCCATATTCAAATCCTAGCCATTTAGAGGTTCGACAATGGACATTATAAGAGAAATCATTCATCTTTCTAGTAAACAACACTTTTACATCCTTATAGCTGTAGACTATTTCACAAAGTTGGTGGAGGCCAAGCCATATATGAACAAAAATTAGCAAGGTGTGATTGATTTTATCAAAGAATACATCCTACGTAGGTTTGGTATCCCAAAAACCATTACTGTGGACCAAACTAGAGTATTCAATGGGACTTAAGATAAGCAGTTTACCAAGAGTTTTAATATAGAAATCTTGAACTCAACCCTTTACCATGCTTAAGTAAATGGCAAGGCAAAGTCGACTAATAAGATTTTGAAGGCCAATATTGAAAAGAATCAAGAGGCAAAACCTCTCCTCCTTGCGAAAGACTCGTTAAGGCAGCTATATCCTCCAAGTTAATGCCAAGAAATCCCTTGGGGAGGACAAAAGATTGTAACAGGCGTTCCAGCAACAAGTGGGCACCATCATGATTGGGTTATCATACCTGAGAGTGATGGTGGAGGCTTGATGGCTTCATAAATTCTAAGGTTCTTCCATTTCTCTTCATGGGTCATCATGAGAGTGTCCACCCACTTGGGGTACTACTTTGTCAAGAAATTCCATTCTTTGAAGGATGGTGCTTCCTTTAAGATGCGTCTTTCACACTACGAAAAACCTGCAAAAACTGTGCGAAGTAGGGGAGATTCATTAGTATCTTGAAAAAGCCCCGTAAGGCTTAGAACGTCTTTGGATGGGTCAAAGATAGGCCCTAGGGCATAAGATGGGAAGGAAGGTAAGGGATCATTCTCTGATAACTAGGAAAGATCCTCATTAAAGATGTTAAGATCGATTGGGCTCGAAAGCACATTAGAGACTATCGAAATGTCTGATTGAAGTAGACACATCAATTGCTCAATTGGGCTATCAGCCTAAGCAACGGGGGTAGAGACTACAAATGAAATATAAGCCATCGTCAGATTGGAAGGAGCGAAGGATGGAAAGTAGATTGAATCGAGATTCATAGATTCAAAGAGCAAAAGCAAAAATTTGCAAGAAGCACTTAAAAGAGAACATGGCAGAAAAAGTGAAAATTTCAAGACCCAACTGCCACTACTTATGGACACATGGGAAGGAAGATCAAGCATCGCATAATATTCTCCCAATCTCCCTGCAGCCACCGAGGGTCAAATTTGGCATACTTTTTAGCCTTCATAATTTTTAATTTACCAATGGCTAAAAGTGGACATTTGTTTACGCCCTAATTTCGAAATGGCTGGGACGATGCCATTTTGAGCAAAGTGCCACATTCTTAACATGTGAGGCATCCCTCAAGGAGAATCAAGCCTTTAGGTGCTAATGTAAGGGCGTCCCGACCCAACATCCTGAAGAGATGATCACCTTGACAAGGGTATCAACTACTCTAGGACTCAAGATGGTTGAAGGGTAAAAGGAGCTCAAATTCAAGGGACTGCTATGAAGAATGCAAGATAGGTGGTTTTGAGGCTCGCCGAGGTCAGTTGGAGCGCTACCTAAGATACTTGGGCACTAAGCTTAATCAAAGAAGATTTGGTGTTTCTAGAAGGGATTTTTGCCATGATTATGAACATAGGCACCAAGGATTTCCCTCAAATATAGAAATTAGGACATGTTCATTGAAGATTTGCACGTGCAGGAGCTTAGTGGCCAAAGATGGGTGAAGTTGCCGCAAAAATATGAGTAGCTAAATAACGGACTCTGCATCAGTCTAAAGTAGTATACACACTCAATATAGAACTTCTTCAAGTTTTCTTTACAGCACACTTGTGCTTTTTTCATATGAGTAGCATAACATAGCCAAGCTCAGATTGACATAGAACTCGTTCTACTTGCTTTATTGGTAATACAGTTTCTCAGGTTTAAGGTATGACTTTTTAGCCTTAATGTTCTTGAAATTTCAATGAGTTGAAAATTGAGGCTTTGCTTTAGTGCTTTAATGGCCAAGACTTGACCTTGATTTAGTTGGTCCTGATACTACTGTCATTGCTTAATAAATTAGGTGAACTTTGGTTTATACCAATGTTTGGGGTTTTAATGACCAAGGATTGACCTTGATTGCGCTGGTCCTAACTCTATAACCTGAATATGGTTTGCTTCACATTAATCTTGTCAGACCTTAACACGTTTGAGTTATTATAAGTCAAGGGTGACCAGGCTTAAAAACCTGATTGTCTTAGGTGTGCATTACTAAGCTCTTATGTTTGTCTCCAAAACAACTTCTGATTCCAAGTGTACAAGGAAGGTGTCTATGGGCCCTACTTCATCACTATAACTGCCACAAAAATATTAGACAAAAGTCTTCTAAAACAAACTCACAGTATAATTGAAGTTAGATACACCAACATATCACAACCTTTTGTCCGGAAACGGTGGATGGTTGAGGTCAAAGATATGTGGTTTGTAATTAGGCTCACTCTCTGCTAGCAGTGAGCCCCTTTTGCACATTTGTTTTTCTTTTTTTTTTTTTTTTCATTTTACGGTGGCCACATCACATTTTATAGCACACAAAATACAGCAGACAGGGTCGTACATCTTCTCGATAAGGGCAACCAATTTGTCTTAGAAAGGTAGGTTTGGCCTATGGTTATACACCTTCCACTGCTCTCAAAGTGGCTAATGGTCTCGAGGGGAATTTGCGGGATACTCTAAGCTCTTATTACAATTAGGTGTGGGAATAATTGTTGCCCCACTTGCATAGGGTAGCCCCCTTGATCATTTTAGCCAGGTGTTTGATTGGCCACAAAGTATGTTCTAACAGATCCTTGGTTATGTGGCCTGAGGGCACACCTACATTGGATGGCTTTTGGTGTGTCCTTATCAGATCAAATCCCAATTTTTATTCTTGAAGATGTTGGTTGTTAATTGTGCCCCTAGTTTCACAAGTACGAAGAAGTCTTGGATGGAGAGCTTGGCCCCCAGAACTACATAGCTATCCCTGTGCGCATTTCTCAAGGCCTTAAGTGTTGCTCAAGGCAACCTCTCCAATACAATGAGGGTGAGAACGGTTATGCCCCCTATCTCGAGGATAGATGACATTTGCATGTTGGCTTTAAGATCCCTCGAAGCTAGAGAAAATCCTTGATTCAAGGGTCCTACAAACCCCAAGGGGCACATTGTCGATCCTGTGGCTAGGATTCGAGTGTGTAATAGTTATGTTAGCCACAGTTGGATTTCCCACTCTTGCAGAGACGTGTGGTCAACTTGAGCAATTAGCAATCGTGAGCTTGAAGGATCATCACAAGGATATCCAATTGGAACTAAAGGAGGAGGAATCGACCTAAGTTGCCTAATATTCTCTCTAACAGTTTGGGCTAAGCCATTATGAGTCTCAACGTACCTAACTAAGATAGGCTTGGCTTCAGCTGCTGTCTACACTACCATGTCCTTTACTATAAGCATAATAGTGGAAGGGAGTTCATCCTAATTAAGAATCTATTAGCTTCTCTATGAAGCCTTTCATTCACTAAGGCTCCAACATTATTGATTACGGCTCTTACGGTGGAAGGGTTTCCCATTGAGCGACTAGAGTGTGTTCGATTTCTATTCGCTTTAATTGATTTGTAATTAAGTGTGATATGGTCACCATAAAATAAAAACAAAACAAATGTGCAAAAGGGACTCACTATGACTAGGGAGTGAGCCTAAATTTGAAATACACGTCTTTAACCTCAACCACTCACCGTTTTAGGAGAAACGTTTTTGATATTTTGGTGTATTTGACTTTAAGTATACCATGAGTTTAGCTTATGCTTTAATTAAGAAGACTTGGTTAAATTTTGTTTTGGATTTTTATGTATATATTGACAGAAAAAGAACAGGAGATGGACCTAACTCAAGTAGTAGTTACAGTGATGGAATAAGTCCCATAGACACATTTCCTCGTACGCTTAAAGTTAGGAAATGTGGTGGAGACAAACCTAAGAGCTTAGTAGTAATTCCGAGTTAATTAGATTTATTAGCCTAGCACCCTTGACTTATAATAACTCGAGCGAGTTTAGGTCTGACAAGATTAACGTGGAGCAAACTGTATTCAGGTCACTAGACTAGGACCAACACAATCAAAGTCAAGCCTTGGCCATTAATGCCCTAATCAATGGCACGAGCCTAAGCTCACCTGACTTATCAAGTAGTGGAACAAGTGTTAACACGAACGCAATCAAACTCAAGCCTTGGCTGCCAAAGCCTTCAATGAAGACCTCAATTCTTGACTCGTTAAAATTTTTTAGCAGATTAAAATACAAAGTTCATGCTTGAAGCCCAAAAGACTGTATTGTTCAAGGAGAAATTAAGAACAAGTTCTATGATAAGCTAAACTACATTAAGTTACACTATTCCCAAGAAAAGAGCACAAGTGTGATGTAAAGAGGACTAGAAGAAGTTTTGTGTTCAGTGGGTGTGTGTGTTTTGGGCTCTCAAATTGTTTATATAAAACTAAATAACAGCAACCCCATATTCATGGCACTTTTTCGCCACATCAGGCCAGTATGCTCTTTCTTGCGCGCGAATGGTCAATGAACATATCTATGATTTAATTTTGGAGGGAATTTCATAGATGCAACATCCGAATTTCTAGCTGATGTCTCCTTTAAAAGCCCCAGGTTCTCTTGGATTATGCTTAATGTCCATGTGTCTAAGATTGTTCTCTAAGTAACTGTATCGAGCCTAGAAACCACCTCTCTTATAGCCTTCTTGGCAGTCCCTCAATTCTCCTCAAGTGGTTGATACCATCGTTAGAGCGATAATCTTCACAGCACCAGGCTTGAGATACCGTTAATTTAGCACCCAAAGGCCTAATTCTACTTGAGGAAGACCTCACGTGTTAAGCACGTGGCACTTCGCTCATAATGGTGTCATCCCAAATCCCTCGAGTTTAAGGCGTGAAAAAATGCCCCTCTTTTTACCTTTACAAATTCAAATTTACAACGGGCAAAAATTATGCCTGATTTGACCCTCAATGGCTACATAGAATTAGAGAACACTATACTTTGTTTACTCTTCTTTCCAACGTGTTTAAAGTTTGATAGTTAGGAATTGAAATTTTGACTTTTCTGCTCTATGCTCTCTCTCTTTGCTGTAATCATGCACTCTTGAAACACTTGCTCTCTGTTGTTCCTGAATCTTGAATCCTTGATTTAATATGCTCCAACTCCTTTGCACCTTCTTGAAATAGATTTGACAATGGCCCTAATTTCTCTCCCATCTCTGCTTTGAGTCCAATTGATCTTTGCATCATTGAAGAGGATCTTTCTTAAATGCCAGAAAATGATCTCCACTTTTGTATCATGTGCCTTGTAGCCTACTTTTGAACTTGGTCTTTAGGGCATATGTCAAGATAATGATGAATCGCCTTTACTTTGCACAACTATTGCAAGTCAATCTTGGGGAGGAAGAAGCATTTACAAAGAAGTAGTGCCTTTTAAGGGATGGGTATTCTTAACAAAGCGGTACACTAAATGGGTAGACTTATTGATGTTGACCCAGAAATGAAAATGGAAGAACCTTCGCCCTTCACAGCCATCAGGCTTTCCATATTTTCCCACAAGTATGACCATGCCAACATAACAATGCTAACCCGCTATTAAAACTTATGTTATAACACTTTTGTCCTCCCAGAGGGTTTTTTAGTATTACCTTGGAGGACAAATGTTACAAACCGAGAATGCGAGGCTTGAGTTTAAATTGGCATTTGGCGAGAAAATCTGTTAGTAATTCAAAATCTGTTAAATTCAATTTACTACGGGGCTATAGTTACTGCTATTCTGCATAACGTGCTGCTGTCTGCTTACCACCTGCTGCTGCTGCGTGTGCTGCTGAACAACTTGTTGCTGTTAGTTACTTTTGGCGCCAACAACAATAATAATAAACATTCAAATATTAGTTAGTTAGCTAGTTCTAGAGTCTTCTAAATGATTCTAGATATTTCTATGTTGGTTAGGACTAGTTGTCTTGATTCAATGTCTCTAATCTTGTATAAATAAAGCTCTCAGCTGCAATGTTGAATCATTCAAGCAAATATCTGAAAAATATCTCATTTGAGATCAAATATTCTCTCTCTCATCTAACTCTCGCTATTTCTCATCTCCTTTCCCTTCTTATCTCATATTCTCAATCTACCCGCATTTTACTTAGTTTACATTCGGTGTTTAAGCCCGAGCATAACAATTGGTATCAGAGCCTTCCTTCTTCCAATCGAGCGTGTAAACAAAAGAAAATTTTTTTTAAAAAAATTTTGATTCAGGACTGAATTTAGTTTAGTTCGACCAGTCAAAATTCAGATTTGTGATTTTCAAAATTGATCTTGAAAATTTAGAAAAAAAAAAAAAAAAAAAAAAACTTGCAGTGAAGTTAGGTGCAAGCAAAATTATTTGATCTGTTGTGATGAAGTTTAAGTGAAGCTAATTGATTCACATTACACCTGATCATCATCAAAAGATCAGAAATTAGTTGCGTTGAAGTGATTCAGATGCCAAAATTCAGAAACTGAGGTTGAGGCGAAAATCTGTCAGCACGCGAAATCTGACAGGAGAAGCGAAGGTGTTGAAATCTGATTTCGTTCGTTGAGATCGCTTGAGTGTTGTGTTAAGAACTTAATTTTGAGTTAGAGTCGAGCCTAACTCAGAAGTGTAAGTCGAATTGCTCGACTAATCGTTGCTGTCAGAATTCGTGCGTGGTTAGGGTTTGTTCGGTGTTCTGTTCGAAATTTACAAATTAGGGTTTATAATCAGTGACGATCGTGGAACCGATAGCACGGGATTGTTGTGCGATCGAAGGAGTACAACTTCATAAAACAATTGATTGTTGAAGAGTTGCGAAACAAGTTTTACATTTCCGCGATTTTCGAACTTGTATTCTGCGAACTGAGCTTGTTCAAGATTGAAGTTGTTGTTCATTCTCGATATGGCCAAGTTGAAAGAGCAGTTGGAGAATTTAACAAAACAGAGACAAGAATGGATTCAAGCACGTGAAGAATGGATACAAGAATGGAGACAAGCATTTCAAGAATGGAGACAAGAATGTAAGCAGCTAATGGAAAAACGGCAATATACAGCTCAACCGGTTGCTAACCTCAGTGGTGATTGTACTGCAGCTCTTGATCCAAATGAGTTTTCGGAGCTTACGGATAGCGTTGGACAACCAAAGTTCAATGTGGAGTAAGGAAAGAAAGTGGAATGTGCTGCTGATGGAGATGAATTCGACCACACCAATGCCAAAATTGATGAACACAAGTTAGAAGCACCTGAGTTTGAATAAGATAATCATTATGAAGACTCCTTAGAATTACAGTATTTTGATGACGATGAGCTACAGCACGACATGCTTCCGGAATGGGAATACGATTTTCATGTCAAGGGAATGTTAAAGAATGCAAGGAGTAAAGCCAAAAGAAGCCAACTCAGTGATGCATTGAACGATTTTTGGGAAGCAAAGAAGATTACAAAGAAGAAATTGAAGGAGAATGTTCAGGTGCAGCCTATTCAAGTATTGACACAAGACCACGTTAGGAGCGCTCAAACAATGTGCACAGATGGAGTTCTTGCTGTGAAAGGGCAGATTCCAGTGGGAAAATTCCATGATCAACCAGAAAATTTACAAAACCTGATCACATGGCAGTATGAGGAAGCATTAGAACCTTCAAAAGTGCAAGATCAACTTTCCAAATTGAAGGTAGCAGCTTCAGTTCGAGATCTTGTTGCAGATTTACAGCCTGAGGTTGATTCACGGTCACAAGACTTGAGTGTCCTTGAGGAGAATCATCACAAATCAATGCAGCAGCAAATTGTGGAAATGCAAGACAAGAATGAAGCTGCATCAGTCCAAAGTTTTGTTATAGATTTCCAACCAGATCCTGATGATTGGATATATGATAAGGTTGAAGAAAAATCAATGTGTTATGACTTGATGATAGTTCACTGCCAAATTGTTGCTTTGCCAGATCAAGATCTGAAAGTGAGATATGGAGGAGCTGATGTTTATGCAACAAAGAACATGAAGTATGCAAATTGGGAGTTTGTGCAACAATTGTTTCTAATCTTCTTCCTAGGCTTCAAGAGACCTCAAGTTCAAACTCAAACAGCTGGTTTTAGCCTTCAATATCCAATTCCAGACGCTGTAATGCACAATCGGCATGCCAATCAGCAAGTTCAGCATGATCTATTTCTTTTCCAGAAAAGAGTTTTGATTAATAGGGTCCCCATCATGAAGCTATGCTATTGGGAGGATATTTGTGAATTGTTCATCATGATGTACCGCAGTAACAAGTGCTCATCAGCTGCTTTTTTCGGTCCAGCCACAAGTTACTGCAAGCAAGGAAATTCTTTCAGTTGCAGTTCAGTTGGAAGTTCACCACCTTCAACTCCTACCTCGACATCAATAAGTGATTTCCAATTCTCATTCTCTTTCATTCTTGAGGACATGAATGTTTTCAAGGGGAAGGGAATGTTACAAACCGAGAATCTGAGGCTTGAGTTTAAATTGGCACTTGGCTGGAAAATCTGTTAGTAATTGAAAATCTGTTAAATTCTGTTTACTGCTGGGCTGTTGTTACTGCTATTCTGCATAACGTGCTGCTGTCTACTTACCGCTTGCTTCTATTACGTGTGCTGCTGAACTACTTGCTGTTGTTAGTTACTTTTGGCGCCAACAACAATAATAATAAACATTCAAATATTAGTTAGTTAGCTAGTTCTAGAGTCTTCTAAATGATTCTAGATATTTCTAAGTTGGTTAGGACTAGTTGTCTTGATTCAATGTCTCTAATCTTGTATAAATAAAGCTCTCAGCTGTAATGTTGAATCGTTCAATCAAATATATGAAAATAATCTCATTTGAGATCAAATATTCTCTCTCTCATCTAACTCTCTCTATTTCTCATCTCCTTTCCCTTCTTATCTCATATTCTCAATCTATCCGCATTTTACTTAGTTTACGTTCGTGGTTCAAGCCCGAGCGTAACAATTGGTATCAGTGCCTCGTTTGGCTTCCAATCGAGTGCGTAAACAAAAGAACATTTAAAAAAAAAAATCAGATTTGGGACTAAATTTAGTTCAGTTCGACCGATCAAAATTCAGATTTGTGATTTTCAAAATTGATCTTGAAAATTCTGAAAGAAAAAAAAAATTTGCAGTGAAGTTAGGTGCAAGCAAAATTATTTGATCTGTTGTGATAAAGTTTAAGTGAAGCTAATTGATTCACATTACACCTGATCATCATCAAATGATTAGAAATTAGTTGCGTTGAAGAGATTCAGATGCTAAAATTCAGAAATTGAGGTTGAGGAGAAAATCTGTCAGCAGGCAAAATCTGACAGTAGAAGCGAAGGTGTTGAAATCTGATTTCGTTCATTGAGATTGCTTGAGTGTTGCGTTAAGAACTTGATTTTGAGTTAGAGTCGAGCCTAACTCAGAAGTGTAAGTCAAATTGCTAGACTAATCGTTGCTGTCAGAGTTCGTGCGTGGTTAGGGTTTGTTCGGTGTTCTGTTTGAAATTTGTGAATTAGGGTTTATAATCAGTGACGATCGTGGAACCGACAGCACTGGATTGTTGTGCGATCGAAGGAGTACAACTTCATAAAACAATTGATTGTTGAAGAGTTGCGAAACAAGTTTTACATTTCCTCGATTTTCGAACTTGTATTTTGCGAACTGAGCTTGTTCAAGATTGAAGTTGTTGTTCATTCTCGATATGGCTGAGTGGAAAGAGCAGTTGGAGAATTTAATAAAATAGAGACAAGAATGGATTCAAGCAAGTGAAGAATGGATACAAGAATGGAGACAAGCATTTCAAGAATGGAGACAAGAATGTAAGCAGCTAATGGAGAAACAGCAATATACAGCTCAACCAGCTGCTAACATCAGTGGTGATTGTGCTGCTGGTCTTGATGCAAATGAGTTTCCGGAACTTACGGATAGCGTTGGACAATCGAAGTTCAATGTGGGGCAAGGAAAGAAAGTGGAACGTGTGTTATGAACCGTGAATTCCGAGCTTCGGCTTTAGTAGTCTGCTGCTGTGCTGCAAGATGTTAGTTGCTGTTGGCTGTGCTGTTACTAAACTGCTGCTGCATTGAGGTTGTTACATTGCTTATGTTAGTTGTATTAGTTAGTTGGCATTGTAATAAGTGAGCTCTAGTGATATGTGCTTAGAAGGTCAATGCCCGATCATTGTTGGCGGCTAATTAGTTGTTGATGGTTAAAATCGGTTAATCTTAGTGGTTAGATGCAATGTATTAGGCTCATGTCATGTAAGTAGCATAAATAAGGGGTATTAGCTTGTAATCCATAACTTTGATAATGAATTGATCTCATTTGGTTACTTTCTCTACTCTCTCATCTCTTTTCCCTTCTTATCTCATCTCAATTCTATATTCTCTTCTCATCTCATACTCTTTGTATCCCAACCAAGGTTGAGGTTCAAGATCAAATCTTCGAAACCTTAACAATTGGTATCAGAGCCTTGATTTGGCTTCCGAATCAAGCTCATATCTGAAAAAATTTTCTAAATTTGATTGATTGCATTGCGATTAATCAACAAAAATAATTGTGATACAATTTAATTCTGAATTCCTGATCAGAAATTCAAATCTGCATTTGGAAGATTTTTTGGCAGTTTACTGCATCAAGCCTAGGAATATCACTTGCGGTAGGGATTAAGGTGATCAATTGCATTGAAGAAGGTTGATTTGATCCACATTATACTTGATCTTCATCAAAATAGTAGAAAACCACCTGAATTGAGGTTTAATCAGGTTCTGCAATTCAGAAGTGGTAGATTGAGGTAATGCTTTGTGATCTTCAAGTTGCAATTCATTGAGAAATTCATGTTGTTGATTGGATGATGTCAAATTTGTGTTGCTGAGCTTAGAAGTAGTGAGAATTTATCAGAATCTACGATGGTCTCTGAGAATTACGTTTTGTCAGCAGTAGGCGAAATCTGACAGGCGAAGTGAGAGTGTTGAAATCCGATTTTGTTCGTTGAGATCGCTTAAGTGTTGTGTTAAGAACTTGATTTTAGGTTAGAGTCGAGCCTAATTCAGTAAGTATAAGTCGAATTAGTCGACTAAACTTTCCTGTCAGAGGTCGTTCGCGGTTAGGGTTTGTCAGTGTTCTGTTCGAAGTTTATCAGTTTGGGATTACAATCATTGACGATCATAGAACCGATAGCAAGTGCTTGTTGGTGTGAACGAAGGAGTAGAACTTCGTTAAGCAATCGATTGTTAAAGAATTACGAAACAAGTTTTACATTTCTGCGATTTTCAAACCTGCATTTTTCCTGTCCAGATCGATTTTGCTGTTTAGTACAAATATGGTTGATGATAGCTCTTGTCAATCAGTGATGAGTGGTTATTTTGCGGAAATGAAGCTAATATTCAGAGAGGAACGTGAGAGGTTGTTGCAGGAAATTAAGCTGGCATTCAATCAAGAGTGTCAACAAAATGCAAATCAGCCTTGTTCAGCTCATCAGTCTGATTGTGCGGGTGTTCTTGATACAAACGAGTTTTCGGAGCTAGTGGATAGCGTTACACAGCAAAAGTTGAATGTCGAGCAAAAGCAGGAAGTGGAATCTGTTGTTGTTGAAGATGAATTCGACCACGACAATGCCGAATTTGATGAACACAAGTTAGACGAATCTGAGTCTGAACAGGATGACCCTTATGAAGACTCTTCGCTAGAATTAGAGTACCTTGATGATGTTGAGGCACAATTTGACATGCATCCGGATTGGGAATATGATTCACATGTCAAAAGAATGATTAAGGAAGCAAAGTGTAAATCGAAGAGGAGTCTTCTGAGCATAGCGTTGAAGGAATTTGAGGGTAAAAAGAAGTTGTCCAAGCCAAAATTGAAGAGTGTGGCTATGTTTCAGCATGACTTGCCTTATGATCAGCAAAAACTAAGTCGAGAGGCTGACCTTACCGAGGTATATGCTGGCACACAAGCTACAGATGGCACACAAGGAGTTAAGACTCGAATGGCCGCTGATGGAGGCAATGTAGCTACAGCCGTTCAACCAGAAGCATCTTATGATGCTGTGGCTGGGGCACAGGAGTTTGTCATACTTGATCAGGTGAAGGAATTGCTCAATCCTTTACAAATACGATCAGACGAACACTGGGTCTCGAGGTTCCAGCAAATGCTCTTCGAAAATCAGAAATTGTTTGGGGTTGGTAGTGAAGTAATTGATGCTTCGCAAGGGTCTGGGAATAGAGAAATGGAGTGTTCAAATGTACACTCATGTGACCACTTGCCTCCTGATCTGGGAGAATATTTGCAAGTTTATACGAAGCCGAAAAGGGTTGATTCTCTGTTGAAAAGAGTTAATCAAGCTGCACAAGTACGTTTTAAGGTTCAACAAAGGCGAAGCAAGGTTGTTGAACAAGCAATTGAGTTGTTACAAGTGTATAACTGCTGTAACATGCTGAAACCGATTTCAGATCAGTCCAGAAGTTGTCCAGCAGATGTTTTAACTGATGTGTTGGATGTTGGAAGCTTCCTTGATCCGGGAAGGACTGATTTACAAGAGTTTGGAGGAGCTAAGCATTCATTGCTGCTGTGTGATGTTGATGAATGCAACAACATTGCAAACATTGGTGGAAAAATGTTAGAGGTCGTGAGTTATTGCGAAGTTAAAGTCCAAGCTGCTGGTGATGATAGGAATTATACATGTTACAAGCTAAATGATCTGGATAAACTGGGACTGAATGGACCTGATCTGGTGCATAAACCGTGTGTGTTGAGGGTGCTCAGCAGTGGTGTTTCGGAATGGAAAAATCATATGCATAAGCTTCAATACCTTCTCAATGTTTGGATAGAAAAGATTAATGCGACACCAAGGATAAATCTAGCTGAAATTGGAGTGTATATCAGCAGCCCAATGGGGAGCAGAACATCTCAGATTTTGAAGGAGTTGTCAGCTGAAATCTGTCCAAAAGACTTGCATCGGGTTTCCATTACATAGCTTCTGAGTTCTGCAGCAAACCAACAGGTGTATTAGAAGCAATCAAGTTTTGGCTGAGTTGGGTCTGAGATGGTATTGTAAATGGATGTTTAAGCAATAAAAATTTTGGATTAAATCTAAGATGAAGGGATGGCTACTGCATTGTCACGTATTTGTATTGTGTTTGGCCACCTTAATCAACAATTGGGTTTATTCTGCTGAGCTTGTGGATCCTGCAGCATTTTTGGTGCAATTGGGAAGCAAGCATGGATTTATTGAGCATGTCATGAGTTGGGCTAGTAGGTGGTTGAGTGAGTTGAAAAAGTTGGCAAACATTGCAGCAGAGCACGATAAATCAGCAAGGCATCAAGTTCCAGTGGCTAATATGCATTTTCGGCATGCCGATCGGCAAGTTCGGTAAGATTTATTACCTCATTTGAGTAGAGTTGTGAAGTATCCAAGTGCAAGTTCTTGTGATAAGCCTCCTACTGATCCGGGAAAGGTAGATCATGTTTATAACAAGCTGAAATTCGAGGCTGATCGGGAGAAAAGGGTAAACCGAGCTGCTATCTGTCATTATGAGTTGCATCTAGGTTGCATTGCTGCTTTTCTGAGTTCTGCAGACCAACGTGTGAAGTTGGGAAGTAATCAAGGGTTTGTTGAGTTTGATCTAAGCTGGTATTGTGAATGGATGTTTGATCAGTACAAATTTTGGATAAGATTCAAAATGAAAGAGTTGCAGCTGCAACTTAATGGGACTCCAATGTGTTGGGTTGCCTTGATTAAGAGTTTGGGCTGTTGGAGCTGCAATGGGAAATGTTTACAAGCCAAATTTGATGCGTGGTTCTCTTGGTTTGAGTTTGGAAGGCCTCCTGAGATGCTCAAGGACTTCAAATGCAATTTAATTGAGGCAAAGATACACGAACTCAGTAATGCAACTTACTACATGCATAAAAATAGAATTGTATCTGCAATTGGGGAATTTCAGCAGCAAATCTGGGTTTTGAGCCGTGTTAACTGCAACAAGAGAGGTTCGGAATGTGTTGGTGATGTTTGGTTCGAACAGGGCAGGCCTCTTGAAGAGCACTACTCATTCAAATGCAAGCACTGTGCCAAACAAGAATCACATTCACGTACCTGCTGCATTTCGGTCACTACATCATTAAAGCCGATACTCTTATCTGCAGAATGTCTTCATTGCAATTAGAGTCCTTCATTGTTATAACTCTCTTCTATTCTTGAGGACAAGAATGTTTTCTAGGGGAAGGGAATGTTATGAACCGTGAATTCCGAGCTTCGGCTTTAGTTGTCTGCTGCTGTGCTGCAAGATGTTAGTTGCTGTTGGCTGTGCGTTACTGAACTGCTGCTGCATTGAGGTTGTTACATTGCTTATGTTAGTTGTATTAGTTAGTTGGCATTGTAATAAGTGAGCTCTAGTGATATGTGCTTAGGAGGTCGCCCGATCGTTGTTGGCGGCAATTAGTTGTTGATGGTCAAAGTCGGTTAATCTTAGGGGTTAGATGCAATGTATTAGGCTCATGTCATGTAAGTAGTATAAATAAGGGGTATTAGCTTGTAATCCATAACTTTGATAATGAATTGATCTCATTTGGTTACTTTCTCTACTCTCTCATCTCTTTTCCCTTCTTATCTCATCTCAATTCTATATTCTCTTCTCATCACATACTCTTTCTATCCCAACCAAGGTTGAGATTCAAGACCAAATCTTCGAAACCTTAACAATGTGCTGCTGATGGAGATGAATTCGACCACAACAATGCCAAAATTGATGAACACAAGTTAGAAGTACCTGAGTTTGAACAAGATAATCATTACGAAGACTCCTTAGAATTAGAGTATTTTGATGACGATGAGCTACAGCACGACATGCTTCCGGAATGGGAATACGATTTTCATGTCAAGGGAATGTTAAAGAGTGCAAGGAGTAACGCCAAAAGAAGCCAACTCAGTGATGCATTGAACGATTTTTGGGAAGCAAAGAAGATTACAAAGAAGAAATTGTAGGAGAATGTTCAGGTGCAGATTATTCAAGTATTGAAACAAGACCACATTAGGAGCACTCAAACAATGTGCACGGATGGAGTTCTTGCTGTGACAGTGCAGATTCCAGTGGGAAAATTCCATGATCAACTAGAAAATTTGAAAAACCTTATCACATGGCAGTATGAGGAAGCATTAGAACCTTCAAAAGTGCAAAATCAGCTTTCCAAATTGAAGGTACCAGCTTTAGTTCGAGATCTTGTTGCAGATTTACAGCCTGAGGTTGATTCACAGTCACAACACTTGAGTGTCCTTGAGGGGAATCATCACAAATCAATGCAGTAGCAAATTGTGGAAATGCAAGACAAGAATGAAGCTACATCAGTCCAAAGTTTTGTTATAGATTTCCAACTAGATCCTGATGATTGGATATATGATAAGGTTGAAGAAAAATCAATGTGTTATGACTTGATGATAGTTCACTCCCAAATTGTTGCTTTGCCAGATCAAGATCTGAAAGTGAGATGTGGAGGAGCTGATGTTTATGCAACAAAGAACATGAAGTATGCAAATAGAGAGTTTGTGCTACAATTGTTTCTAATCTTCTTCCTAGGCTTCAAGAGACCTCAAGTTCAAACTCAAACAGCTGGTTTTAGCCTTCAAAATCCAATTCCAGACGCTGTAATGCACAATCAGCATGCCAATCGAAGTTCGGCATGATCTATTTCTTTTCTAGAAAAGAGTTTTGATTAATAGGGTCCCTATCATGAAGCTATGCTATTGGGAGGATATTTGTGAATTGTTCATCAAGATGTACTGTAGTAACAAGTGCTCATCAGCTGCTTTTTCCGGTCCAGCCACAAGTTACTGCAAGCAAGGAACTTCTTTCAGTTGCAGTTCAGTTGGAAGTTCACCACCTTCAACTCCTACCTCGACATCAATAAGTGATTTCCAAGTCTCGTTCGCTTTTATTCGTGAGGACTAGAATGTTTTCAAGGGGAAGGGAATGTTACAAACCGAGAATCCGAGGCTTGAGTTTAAATTGGCACTTGGCGGGAAAATCTGTTAGTAATTGAAAATCTGTTAAATTTAGTTTACTGTTAGGCTGTTGTTACTGCTGTTCTGCATAACGTGCTGCTGTCTGCTTACCGCTTGCTGCTGCTGCGTGTGCTGCTGAACTACTTGCTGCTGTTAGTTACTTTTGGCGCCAACAACAATCATAATAAACATTCAAATATTAGTTAGTTAGCTAGTTCTAGAGTGTTCTAAATGATTCTAGATATTTCTAAGTTGGTTAGGACTAGTTGTCTTGATTTAATGTCTCTAATCTTGTATAAATAAAGCTCTCAGCTGTAATGTTGAATCATTCAATCAAATATCTGAAAAATATCTCATTTGAGATCAAATATTCTCTCTCTCATCTAACTCTCTCTATTTCTCATCTCCTTTCCCTTCTTATCTCATCTAAGTCTGGAATCTCTACTCTCTCATCTCAATTTCACTTCTATCTCATCTCATATTCTCAATCTATCCGCATTTTACTTAGTTTAGGTTCGTGGTTCAAGCCCGAGCGTAACAACATAGCAGCCTTGATAGGTCTTTCGCCATGAGGAAACAATTACTTCTTAATTGATATATATCTATACAGACTGAAGCGATTGCCTCTTTTGTCTCTATAATCAATTTGCTCGGTGGTTATGAGCCCTTTGTCCAGATTTTTATCACACAGATGCATAACTTTGGGTGAGGTTCTAAAGAAAAAGAAGCATGTTTTTACTTGTTTTAGTTAAACAAGTTTTTTTTTGCTAATTGCTCCAACTCGATTATTTGTTTTAAACCCTGGCTATCAACCTGGTGTTTAGCATCGGTTAATTAGCCTTGGGACTATTATTTTTGGCCCAAGTGTATGCATGCCTCTGGGACATCATAGTTAAAAACTATGTTGTCTAAATAGCTAGATCCTTATGGCTGGTCTGGCTTTAGGCCTAAGCCTATTTTCCTAAGCTCTTTTCTAGAGGGCCATGTGCTCCCACAAGCGAGGGGGTCTCTTTCTTTGGAAAGAATTTTCCCATTGTGAGGACCTTTTACCCCTAATATGGTCTTTTGACGAATGCCTTGAGGGATTAATGTCTCCTCGAGGTAGCTGGGAGACTCAATGGACTCCTTTAAGGGAGAGAAATCTTAGTCTGCGTTGGTTAAGAAAGCTAGACCTTCATCATGATGTCTCTATAGACATCAATTCGTAGACCTGGTAGGCAATCTTGTGTCCTCAAGATCTAGTTTTCGATGAAGAGACTCATCTTGGTGTAAAAACGTACAAGCTTGGGGTGTTTGCCAAGTAATTTGGAATGTGTCCAAGATATTCCCTTTCCCATTTTGAGGAGAAAAAAGCTTTATACGGCTAAGAGGATTTCCATTCAACTCGTTCAATATTGAGAGCTTTGTGAGTTGAACCAAGAAGTCAAATCCTTCTATGGGTACCCTATAGTCTACAGGTGCATCCCATGTGCCACACCTTATTTTATAGCTTGGTACCAAGCCTATTGGTCCTCTTTGGAGGCCAAAGGCACCAACCAATATTTTAGACCTTCCTTTGAGCGCGCACGTTCTAGCTTGAGAGGAGGCCAATCAATCAGCATCAGGACAACTCCACAGAAGGCACAATTAAGTAAATAGCCACCCTTGAAGTGTGCTTTAGTTCTATTCTTGGGTGTTCTGAATGAAGACTATGCTTTGTTCTTTCTTTTTACAGCAGTAGCTATTCAAGGAACTCCTAGGAGTGCTAGGACTAGGTGTTTCATCTAAATGATGGCAGAGGAATCCCCTTTAAGAATTTATCCACCAGCCCTGAAGTTGGTGGCTCAAGGAAGAGGAAGAAGAAGGATGTTGCCCCAACTCTCCTCACTAAAGCCATTCACGCAGCAGAGGAGGAAGAAGATGAAGAGGTACCCATTTCACAATTAGTGAGGAAAAGAAGAGTCCGGCTCCCTGAACCAAGGGTATTGGCCTTTCTTAATTAGTGTCTCATCCATATTTGTCACAGAAGCTTCTAACATAGCCTTGTATAGCCACAGGAAGAGCCAGCTCTAGTTGTCATTGAGATACTAGATTCTCCACCACTCAAACTTGCAGCAAAGCTCTGTTAGGATGATGAATCATTGAGCTTAAGTGCTCAAGAAGGAGGTGACATGGTCACCTTTGTTCTGGAGCCAATTATAAGATGAAGATTACTCTAAACCAGGGCCTTATGCAGACTTCTTTCCTCCATCCAAGAGACTCAATGCCCATAGAAGAGATTTTTGAAGGTATGATTTTGTCATCTGGCTTCCTAACTCTTGATGTCTAGGTTGGGTTGTCTCCCAAGAGCACTAAGTTTAACGTCTTCAACCAGGCATAGTTTAGAGCACAAAGTCAACCAAAATCCGAGACAATGTCTGCCATAGAAATCAAGTTGAGCTAGTATGGTGATCCCTAAACCCAACAGTGTTTCTAGACATGTGACTATCAAGGAAGGAAACATTACCAGCATTAGGGTCACGAATCTTTATCCTACCGAGTGTGGGTGATGCTGCACAGCTATTGACACAGACAGAGAAACTATTACAATTAGCACATCTACTAGAATTGGGCTTATCCGGCTCTATCAAAGGGTTAATATCATAAACCCTATAGCATTCCAACTCATCCTCAACTTAGGGCGCCAAACAAAGTTTGAGACCTTTAATTTATCCTTAAGGTTTCCAAAAGAAACCTCTAACACTCCCGTCCTACAATGAATGACAGCATCGACCATGGCTAGGAGCGGTCGATCTAGAATAATGGGAGTATTGTGCTTTTGCCCAGGAATAGGTTCAATATCTAAGACAATAAACTCAACAGGGAAGATAAACTTGTCAACCTTGACGAGTACATCTTCCACTACCTCACGAGGTACCCAATCTATTCTATCAACCAATTGAAGTGTAATATTAGTTGGCTTAATATCTTCTTTCCCAATTTCTAAAAAACTGAGTGAGGGATGAGGTTTACACTTGCTCATAGATCTAGCAAGGCTTTGCTGGTATAACACTGTCCTAAGGCTCATGGAACTGTGAGAACCCCAGGGTCTCGAGCTGCCATCTTAAAAGGATTTTATGTAAGTTGCCCTCTAAAAAGGCCTTTAGAAGGAACATTCGTCAAGTAGTCTCACTCTTAACTTGAGCGAGATAAAGAGTGTCTCTCGACACCATAGCTAAGGCAACATGCTCTTAACTTGCCAAACCCATCAAGTATGCAGTGCGCACTCCATCCTACTCGGACTATGGGTAGATTGGCCTCAAGCTCAACCTTCACAATGGCATTATGTCATTATTCATAAAGCAAAGTGGTACTTAAGTTGGCCTCTACCACCACTGATCATTAGTTTCTCTTACCTCCATATTGAGGTGTCTATAACAAGCTGCTAAACAACCAACTCCATATCCTGCCAACTTCAACAAGAGTGAGCAAAACACAATAGCGGAATAAATATCATATCAATAAAATCATATCTCCACCCCGAAGTACTCAATACACACACAGTTCACAAGACAATTATATTTGCGAAATATCAATTTTACGTACTATCATAAATGTGGAACTTTATTATCTCAACTCAACTTGACCTCTACCAGTCAATTCACAAAAGGCTATAATTCACAAAGTGTCTTTTATCATTCAAACTAAGGCAGTCCAAGCCTTTGCAAGGCTTTCGAGTCTAAGTGCCAGCATTATCAAGTTGTTTTCACCGACTTTGGATAGTCACCAAAATAATATTCCCACCATAATCAATTTCATAAACAAGCCATAACCAGCAAACATAAGCTAAACCACAATAATCACAAAAGATTAAGGTCAGAGAACATATCTCATTGGCTCTTAGGTACTTACACTACCCCCCCAATAGGGAATGTCTTGTACTACATTCCTAAGCCATTCAAATTTTCTACCCGCCAACTTAAACTTGATGGTTAATTGAACAAAGCAAGTTTGAGAGGGGTATCCCTTGATACAGCTCACTAACAAGCCTAAACATACAATCATTATAGAATAGTTCTCCTCAATATTAGACACCCAACTGGAATCACCTTAACCCTCAAATAGAACAGGGATCTATTTCAGTGCAGACCCTAATGCATAGTGCTTCACTTATACCATAACAATTTGATTTGAGCACTTAAATACTCATTTGGATTAAGGTATGCAGACTAAATATAAGAATGACATTCTATATCGGAACATGTGTTACTCATTTGAACATAACACTATCAATCATCATGGCATATTCAGCCTGTGGCATAATATTATGTTTTTCTCCTCTTCAAGTGATACTAAGGTCATATAGCATGTCATCGGAATGACAAAACTCTCTAAGATTGTCCTCCACATAATCAAGAGTCAACACCCACACGTGTTCTAGTGATTTCCTCACTAAGTATCACTGCCTCACATAGGTCTTTCACATAAAATATTAACTCAAGAAAGACTTTATATTATTTACAGTATTTACACTCGTGCCAAAAAGGGGAACATAAACAAGGGTTTTCACATATAAAATAAGTACTCAAAAGTCACCACAAAAAAAAAAATATTCCAACGTGACTAAGGGCAGTCAAAACACAAGGAGATTCAGACATATAAACTTCATTTTTCATCCAAGAATTTCGAACCCCTTGCGTCGTTCTATAAGATTTCTCCCTTAATATCATAATGAAAGAATTAGATTTTTTTTGTCAATGACTAAGGCGACCCAATAGCACCCGATTATATTCAAGTTTGACTCATTATAAGTGAACTCTCTCAAAATATGTGCATTTATGGCTTCATAACAACGGCAAGGGTTTTAGGATTTTCCCATATTTGTTACAACAACAACATGTATAGCCCAAAAATAAATTGCTTGGCCAAAAATGAAAAGCACTATTAGGTAAAACCTACTTGAGCTAGACACCCCAACACTTACCGGTAGTTGATATTAGAAACATAACCCTTTCACATCAAGGTATATTATTTAACATTTAAATTGGATTATCAATAAAGTGAGTAGGAACCACAATAGGGCTTTCCCCCACAACTTATAGAGTAACTTAGTAACTTAGGGCCAAAGAACACCAGATTATCATATGTTATCAAACATTTTATTTTTCAAACAATCTTTCTCGACGAAGATGGTTTCGCATTCACCACCTCTGTTTGGCTTAAACCTTTTGATTTATGATGTATATAATTTTTAACTTCTACTTTATTTTCAAGGAACTTCACAACAGAACCTGTCTTTGAACTCAAAGAATATAACTCATTAAATCTTCATAATTATCTACAAACAAGATATAATACTGTTTTACTACCGATACTCATGGTATTCTAAAAGGTTACCCAAGTTATTAAGAATGAAATCAAGAGGGTCATCATTTTTCTCAACTACGATTAAGTACCCACATTCAAACCTGACAAGCCATGCATATAACAATTTCTCAATGTAAATAAAAGTTGAACTCATTTTACTCACTATACCACAATTTGATATAGAGAATGCCTTTTTCTCCACAAGTTCAAGTATCCTTTTTCAAAGTCCTTATTTGACCCTTCAAGCGTTTTATCATTTTTTAAGTGCATAATAGAATCAAAATTTCCTCGAAAGAATTTCACCTAGTCCAAATGTCAAAGCTCATTTTACTGTTATTTTTCATTATCGTTTTGAGCCACTTGTAGTGGATTGCTATACGTTATTAGGCCTATTTCTTGAGGTTAATATTTTCTATATTTAGATGTTCTTTGCTGTAACTTTTCTACATAGCAAAAATATCATAAGCCTCATAAGTTTGGAGCATTCAATCGTTTTTATCTCTCTTCTCTTGAACTACAGTTTTACTCTTTCAATCTACAATCTAGACCAAATTGATCTTGTTACCAATCACATGTTATAATTATTCATATTTCAAGGAGTCCTTTTATAAACACATTAAGGATAACGAGATCAGTAGTCACTCTTATATGATTACTCATTACATAAATGACTTAAATTATTGGAAACAATGAGGTTTAATGAGCAATCGAACACCAAATACAAATTAGACAAAGGAAATTCAAAATACTCAAGTCAAGTTTAGGAAAGAAACTTAATAACCTGGAATTGAAGTAACCTTAGCTGAATTGACCTTGACCTCAAGAATTAATCAAGAGCTTTTACATAACCAAGCTTATACGTGCAGAGGAGTAAATTTCTGCCCGAAGTTGTTTATGGCCCCTCACAAGTATAATCAGGATCTTTGACACTCCAAAGCTCAGGGTTAACACAGTACCCAACAAGAGTGTACTCTCGAGTGGTAGGTCAGAGTACGGCAGAATTTGCTCGGTAATGAAACCACAAAAAAGGAATGTGAAAAGGATGAATTGACAATTAAGTGTCTTGGAATACAAACCACCAGTTGATAGTGCAATGACCCCCATCTTGGCTTGCATGGATGAGCATCACCATATCAAGGATGCCTTGGTGTATATCTCCTCATTCTCGTTAATTAGAGGCTCAGAATTTGAGTACTGACTCTCTTATACGTATGCATCTGAAGAGAGGGAGGGTTCAAGAAGGTAATTGGCCTAGCTCCCATTTAAAGATGACGACAGAAGTTATAAAGAGTGGGGGAGAGGCGTTGAGATTTTTTAGAGAAAGTAAAATGAGGATACGGTTAGTGGGTGGAGATACCAAAGCTTTTTCACTTGTGTAATTACCCTTTATTTTTTATTTTTAACACAAGGATGTACAAATATAGATATATAGATGAGGTGTACAAAGTGGCTTTCCATGTTTTAGAACATCTGTGTGGGATACAAAACTTAGTGCTACTTGAACAAAATTAAAGCACACCACTTTTAAAACCCAACAGCTGATCATTTTGGATTATCTTGGGGGCATTATTGAACAACAATGTTTCCGAATAATTTCATACGTTGGGATCATTTAGCATGAGAAAGAGGCTGACATATTACATTGTGCTGCTGGGACTTTATTTTTTAGTAATTATGACGACTGGTATTTTATTATAGCTTTTCGTTTTATAATTGAAGTCGGCGCTCAACACTGGGATAAAATATATATGTGAGAAACATATAATGTCTGTAAAGCCCACCTGGAATATCCAAAAAGAAGACACAGAAAAACAGTGGGATGGGAGGTGAGGATTGAGCTTCAGGTACTTAAAAGCGACTAAATGCTGATACACCATATTAATAACTTCATCAATCTTTACTTTTGCATCATACATGCCTAATAAAAGAAACGATAAGCCACGCAACATAAACACCTTAATATATGTCCCTACTACCAATACAAAACATCCAAAAAAATTTCATCTTCACTTAAATACCAAAAGTCCGAAGCATCACCTCTTTGAATCTAATCTACGCTATCCCTCCAGCAACTCAAGCTTTTGGAACGAAAGGTTTCTTGTACAGTTTTAGTTAGATGAAATAGACAAGGTAATAGAGATTTAGAATGGTCCAGCCTTTGTGATATGAGAGGGCACCTTGATGGAAAATGTGTTTTTTCAAGAAAGAAAAAGGTGTATTATGAATTTCGTAACATTTGGGGCTACCTTTTTGAAAATTAGTTATGTTCGATTTGCTTCCGCTGCATATGGTCATTTATATTTAGAGAAATGGTGACTTATGTAACATGTTATAAACACACATGCCTAGATTTAATGTAAAGGATCCAATTATTAGTTGATGTGTAATATGACATCAGTTATTTGATGTATGCTTAAGTCAGCATGGAAATCTTGGTTACTAGAAAAGACCCATCGATCTAATAGGATCCAAGCTACTAAAATCTCTGGATTGGCCTTGTTTTAATTAGTAGATAATCTATAAGAGTATATTCGAGTTTGTCTTACACTGCTGTATTAAAATTATATTGTCGCTGGGATAATAATGCTTGTATTTTGAACCAAAGGATGGTCCAAATTTGTTTGCACCTTTTTTTTAGTTGCTTATCTCTTTGCATATATTCACAAGTCCCTTTACATCTATTACAAGAAAACCAAAGTTGACTAAATAAAAAGATACACAAAAAAGAAAAAAATATGAATAGAAAGATGAGAGAATTAGTGTGAAGAGTTGAATTTAAATCAACTGATTCTATTAATTTCGTATTAGATTCTTGAGGCATTTTGAGTCTTCAATTTTGTAAATGGACCACAGGATGTCATATGTGTTTGCTAAGAAAATGGCATCTCCAAACTCTTAAGAGAAAAACAAACAACAACGAATCCTTTAATGCCGAGGTTGAAAACAAACTGGACATTTGATAAAGTACCCATGTTTAAAATCAGTAAGACTCCATGTTTGATTGGAGGGCTTGATTAATAAATGAGTTGAATTTTAGTAGGTTTGATAAGTTTAATGAGGCATGTTTGAAAGGGTGCTTAGTTGGAGAATGACTTTATTTTAGCCGATGGTTTCGCATTATACTTGTTGAATTCCACTTTTGTTGAGTTTTTCTCCGTATCAACCTTGTTATTATATGCAAAAAATACCATAAAATAAGACAAATAAGTTTTGTGATATGGAAAAGTACTCGATTAGATATATCTTAAAATCTCTCTAACAACTCATACTACTCCATGAGTAATATGAGTAATAAGGTAATAGAGAGACATACTAGGCTATGATGGGCCAGACGCATTGGTGTGGTCAGACGAGGCTCAGCTCCCATATCGTGGCACCAGGTATAATATAATGCTTAAAATCACACATTATCTTGAGTAATTCAACATAAAATTAAAAGAAATAGTTGTAGCAAAACATACTAGACTATGATGGGCAAACCTCATAAGTGTGGTCGGAAGTGCTAAGACTTGCCACATAATTAAACACTACATTTTTTTATAGAAAATAACAATTTGAAGGAATTGAAATATTTAGATGGGCTCATCAATTAGGCATTATAACTATTGTGTAAGACCTTACGGAAGCCTATGGTTTTTTCATTTTCTTATGAGTAAAATTCAATTGTTGCATGGAGATTCCGCTTATTCTGTAGTGAGGAGGCAAAAGAATTTTGATATCATGCAATAATGCTCACAGGAGACCATGAAAACTAAAGTGGAACCTCTTAACCTACACTAAATTAAAATAAGACAAAATTGTAATTTAGAGAGAGGGGGGGGGGGGGGGGGGGGGGGGAACTTACGCAATCAACATAGGACACCACGAAAACTAAAGTAGAACCTCCAATTTTGACCTAGAATAAGCTAAAATAAGAGAAACTATGATGTAGAATGAAAACTTACAACATTAATACCAGAGACCTCGAAAATTGAAGTGGAGCCTCCAATTTTTACCTAGATTAAACTAAAATGACAGAAAATTGCGATTTACAATGTAAACCTACACAATCAACACTGGAGACCACGAAAACTGAAGTGGAACTTCCAATTTTGACCCAGATTAAGCTAAAATAAGAGAAAACTACAACTTAGAATAAAAACTTACACAATGAAACTGGAGACCATGAAATTGAAGTGGAATCTCAGATTTTGACATGGATTGCGGTAAAATAAGAGAAAATTATGATTTAGAACAAAAACTTACACAGTCAAGACTGGAGACCATGAAAACTGAAGTGGAAGCTCCGATTTTGACCTAGATCAAGGGAAAATAAGAGAAAACAATGATTTAGAACAACTTACCTAATCAACACCGGAGACCACAAAAATTGCAAGGGGACCTCCGATTTTGACCTACAATGGCAAAGATGAAGCTAAAATGAGATAAAATCACAATCTAGAAAAAACCTTATGCAGTGATGATGATGAAGCTCTCAAAGCGAAATGAATGCGAGAAATGAGAGGGAAGTGAAATCAAGCTTATCAAATCACTATGTTGAACAAAAACAGAAGCAAAGTGAAATGAGAGGGAAGTGAGATAAATGAATGGGAAGGCAAAATGTCTAGAAGAAACCCTAATAGGTGATGCAAGGAACATCTAATGCGGCAATATATTTTTCCTTATTACTTAAAATTTAGTAAAGGTCTATTAAGGGTATAAATTATGCCGTGTTGAACTGTTTAAACCTAGATGTAATATGGAAAAATGTATCGCTTTATTGGACTTACTATAAAACTAATATTATAAAGCTTTAATTGAGTGCATAATTTTGCCCTATTATATAAAATTACAATAAGGTCTATTAAAGTAAAAAATTATGCCATAATAAGCTTTTTTAAAATAGATTTAATATGAAAAAATATAGCACCTTATTAGACTTACTGTAAAACTAAAATTCTAAAGGTTTAATAAGGCGCATAATTTTCCTTTATTACTTAAAATCCTAGTAAGATTTAATAAGGCATTAAATTTTGCCATATTAAGCTTGTAAAACCTATAAATGGAGGTGACAATCGGTCATTTGGGTCAGGTTCGGATGAACCCATTCGGGTTTGGGTTATTTCGGCTTTGTAATAAACTCGGGTCAGTTAATGCTCGGGTCAAGTCATTCAGGTTCGGGTCACTTTTTAGTTTTATCTGTGCTTGGGTCAGGTTGGGTCTGGGTCCAGTTATTTTATGTTCGAGTCACATTAATTTTGAGTGGTCTTGGGTTCAGGTCAATCTTGGGTCAAGTTGTGCAGGTTTTTGGTTTTCAGAGTCCTATTATTTGGTGCCTTAGTGGCATAAACCTGCTACAAGCGTTTAATTTGTATTAAATAGTTTATATTGTTACCAATATATTTATTATATTACCAATATAGGTGCTCAATAATATGATATGAAGTTCAATTATGCTTTGATAGCGATAATTCTTACTGAATTTAAAGGCCTTGGTAAATTTAGCTTTCAGGTCAGGTTGGGCTTGGGTTCCAGTCAGGTTGGGTTGGGTTGGTTTAGGTCAATGGTGGGTCGGGTTAGGTCAAATTTGTATCAGGTTATTTCTAGGTCACGCAAAGAATGGGCCAAGTTAGTTGCAGGTCGGGTCAATTCAATTTCGGGTTCAATTATTTATGGCATATTTTCGATTCGGTTGGCCAATATTTTGTTACGAATAATTTTGACAACAGGTTAAGGGTTTTTCAAGTTGGGTTGAATTTGCCACCTCTACCAATATATAATATGGCAAAATGGAGCATCTTATGAGGCTTAAAATTATGAAGGCTTAATGAGGAGCATACTTTTGTCTTATTACTTAAATTCTAGTAAGATCAAATAACGCATTAAATAATGACGTATTAAACTTGCTAAACCGATATGTAATACGGCAAAATAGAGTGCATCATTAGGCTTACTATAAATCTAAAATTGTTAAGGCTAAGGTGCATAATTTTGCCTTATTACTTAAAATCCTAGTAAGATCTACTAAGGCATTAAATATTGCCCTATTGAGCTTGTAAAATCTATATATAATATGGCAATATGGAGCACCTTATTAGGCTTTAAATTATGAAGGCTTATTGAGGACCATACTTTTTGCCTTATTACATAAATTCTAGTAAGATCACATAAGACATTAAATAATGAAGTACCAAGCTTATTAAACCTATATGTAATACAGCAAAATAGAGCGTTTCCTTAGGCTTACTGTAAAACTAAAATTACGAAGGCTTAATAAGGAACATAATTTTGCCTTACTACTTGAAATTCTAATAAGATTTAATAAGGCATTAAATATTATGGTATTAAGCTTGAAAAATCTATATATAATACGGAAAATAGAGCACCTTACTTAAAATCATGAAGGCTTAATGAGGAGCACACTTTTGCCTTATTACTTAAATTCTAACAAGATCAAATAAGGCATTAAATAATGACATATTAAGCGCATGGTTCCTGCTGTAATGCAACAAAATTTAGTGTCTAACTAGACTTATAGTAGGGATTAATACGAAGCCTTATTGTGGCACATTACTTTGCCGTAAGAATGGAATTCCACTAAGGTCTAACACGGCATTAAAATAGCTATATTAGGTACTCCCCTGATAACATAATATGGCTTTAGGTTTATGCCTTAGTAGATACCCTTAGTATCCAATTAATACTGCACTTAGTTTTTGTGTTATTAATTTTGCTGCATTAAAGTCATTTTCTTGACTGGACAATTCCCACAACCTATTATATTATGTTCGCACGCTTACTTATGCTACACTGCAACTGCAACAATAGCCACAAACTTAAAGTGGCCTTAAACTTAAATTCGATGTAAGAATTTTGATATATATTTTGGCTTTTTTCTAATCTTACCCCTACAATTATTGAAAAATGTTTTTAAAATGTTTGTAACATGTCTTTCTACCAAGGTCCCGTAATGTTAAACCAAACTATTTGGCATTACAAGAAAACAAGATTTCTGCCTATTCCAAACTTACAATACTAAAGTTTAACTCTTACACCACTAAAGCTTTTGTAACGCTTTTGGTGAAGGGATGATAATATGCATAGGAAAGCACTACTAAACTACAAATATTATTTTCGCAACCTTTTTATTTCCCAGACTAGAAATTTAATTCTAAAATAGCCTTTTTTTTAAAGGTTATTCTAAAACATCTTTTACCATCTTTCTTTCGCATAAAGGAACAACTTGCACATTTCTAAACCATTTAGCATTTATCATTCATTTTTGCGAAATGCATACTTTTCATAAAATCCTATTCGTTGAATTTTCATTTAAAAAACCAAATAAATTTAACCATTAATAAATACATGAGAGAAAAATAGGTTTCAATGGATTGCTTAGAGACTTACCATTAATAAATCTTGAGGAGCCAAACTTCAGCACAACTTGGACAAGCTTCCTAGGACTCCTGGCTTACAAGATAGACATTGGGTCGACTACACTTAGGGATGACAGTCTCGGAGAGTATCTCAAATGTTTATGTTGGTATTGTCCTTAGAGAATATGATTGTAGAGAGAGAGAGAGAGAGAGAGAGAGAGAGAGAGAGAGAGAAAGAGGGAGAGAGAGGGAACCCTTGTATACCTGCTGTCAAATTCATATGCATCGATGTCGTGTGGGTGACAGGAATGGCATGTAAGATGTGTACCCACCTTGTCTAGGTATTGACACTGACCCTCCATCCAAAATGTAAGGAAATCTCGTAATGATTTAGAAACACTATTCAAGCCCTTTTACCATTTCGTGATTGTTGGATTATGGTTCCATGAAATTCGCATATCTACTATAGGATGTAACTTGGTTTTGTAAGTTCATCAGTAATAATAGATTGGAGCGCCTTGACTAAAATAAGAGGATAAATTGTCTAAGAATGTCTATTCAAGAAATTAGGATGTCGTTGCTAGTTTTAGCCACCTGCCTTGTTTAGGCTCGTTACAGGAAAACATGCATGATTATACTCTAGTTTGGGGAATAGAAATTGTAGATGATTTTATTGATTTTATAATTGGGTTTGTTTAAAATGGATAATAAGATTTGAAAATATCCGTTGGGCATTAGCTGTTACCCAGTTTCCTTTGTCCAGCTTTACTGCACTTCATGAAGCTTCCTTGAGAAGCTTTCTAGCAATTTGGAATTGGATTCTCGAGATCGTGCCATGTGTCTTGTTCAACTGCTTTTGGCTTTTTACTTGCTCTACTATATAAAACCCTTGCTTTAGGGTTTCATTCAGTAGCAAAGAGCAAAAATGTGAAATTAAAAACCCCCTTTTGAGGTTTCTGTAGTGAAACTCACAGAAGAGAGAGAGAGCATAGAGGAGAGAGAAACCTTGATCAATGGAGACGATGAGCTTGAACAAAAGAAGAAGGTGAACCGTTGGAGCTCGGGATACTCGGCTCAAGGCGGTGACTCGAAGGCATAATCCCAGATGATGGTCTTCTTAAAGGGTCCAGCTAGGGTTTTGAATCTCTAGGTTGTTCTTCACTCTTCCTTGTTCGGTTATGGTTTTCTCTTGTTCTTTCTTGGTTTCTTGATTTAATCTCGATTGTTTTTCATTTAGTGTTGATGCTTGTCTGTAATTGTAGTCCTAAGTTACTTATAGTGGATTCGACTCCTCTGAAAATGGAAGCCTGTTGATTAGGACCTTGTTTGGAAGTGCCGAATCGATTGTGGGTTTTTATTGCTCAATGCATGTACCAGATTTTGTTTTTCGAGATGGGTTCAGGAGGGATTTAGGGCCCAAATTTGCAACAAGTGGTATTGGAGCAAAAATAGTGATATACTTAATCATTTTGCTTGATGTTCCGTTTTTGTGTTTCAAGCTATCAAAACTAGCAAACTAAAGTGGGGGAACTAGGATGTTTTTGGAATTTTATGTTATTGTTTTCATTTAATCTAAAAAAATAGTATCGTCACTCCAAGGGCAATCTAGCATGGCTATGGAGTAGTCATAGTTTAATTATTTCCCCAAGTTTTTCAAATGTGTGGACTATCCATTATAAAATTATAGAAGTTATGATTGAGTAAGCCATTACCGATAGTCCTAAAATGATTTGTACCACCACTGAGGGAAAGATTAGCTCGCCATAAACTCATGGTTCATTTATGTTTTGCTAAGTTTAATTCATCTATGGAGACTAGTTTAAGAGGAAGGAAGAATAATCGATGTAAAGAGACGATGCAATTGCGTCATTCAACAGGTACATTGGGTGTGGTAGGATTTCTTCTCGCAAGTTAAATAGTGTAACATTGTGTGATAGGATTGCAGGTGCGGTGGCACATAGCTGATAGTTAGGATCTTATGTGGCATCTTAAGCTGGAATTTGATGAACAGTTTGTTTTGATGGTTTCCTTCTGCCTGTATAAGATAGGCAAGTAGGAGATTCACGGAATGGTTGAATCAACTATGAATGGAGTGACCTTACGAGAAGAGTCAAATGTTTTGTAGGCTTAAAGATTTTACAGGGCCCATTGCAAGTCCAAGCAAAGTCTTTAGAGCGAATCACTTAACTTCATCATCTGCTTATAAGTGCTTTCCCCGCTTTTGAATTCGGTGCTTATATATACCTTCTCACTTGCACTTGTGACTCGGTGTTGGATTGTGTATGTTTTGTATTCTAGATTAATAAAAGGTATGGTTGATGACTTTGTTCCTTTAATAATCCTAATTTAGAATTGTTGTGCTCAATTGCTAGCTCAATAATTTTTGGATAAGGATTTAGTGAAGTATGGTTCCTTTCGAAAGATGTGTTATAGTGAACTGGCCACTTGATATAGTGGCAAGCAAGCATAGACATGCTTTCCTACTAGCTAGCGAGTTAATGAATATAATTTGTCAGACTACCAGGGTTGGAATAGTTTAAGATTGTAACAAAAATTGATTCAATGACGGCTGAACAAAACTAAGCTCGTAACAAGAGTTAGTTTAAATAGGGTTGAATAAAATTGAAATTTTAATGAAAATTAATCCATTTAGGGCAGTTGGGGTTGAATGGAATTGAGATTGTAATGAAAATTAATCAAATTGGGTTAAATTAAACTAGGATTGTAATGGAAATTTGTTCAATCAAGGCTGACGAAAACTAAAATTGTAACAAATATTGGTTCAATTAGAGTTAACAAAACATAATCCTTTAAGTTAAACTAGATTAATACTGTAGTAGAAATTGAACCAAGTAAGTGTTGAATGGAGTAGAGATTGTGATAAAAATTGACCCTTGAGACTTAGGTTAACTGAGATTGTAATGAAAAATTGACCCTTTTTAGGGTTGAATTAAAAAAATATTATAACAAAAATTAACCAAGATTGTCACAAAAATTCACTCTTTTAGGGTTGAATTAAATGAAAATTATTAAAAAAAAATCGACCCTTTTATGGTTGAATTAAACTAAGATTGTAGCAAAAATTGACACTTCTAGGATTTATTGTAGGAGAGAGACCAGTAGTGGTTGGTATGGGTTGTTGGTGGCAATCGGCGGCACCAAAGCAAGGCGAACGACTAATCATGATGAGCCACTAGTTAAGTCGATCCAGCTATAGGCGAACCAAGGTCTGGACGAGGCAAGGGTCAGGCGAGCCAATCTGGAGCAAGCTAAGGTTTGGGCAAGCTGGGTTAGGTCAAGAAAGGCAAGCTTGGCCGGGCGAGCCATTGGTGTCTGCAAACCAGAGGTGGGGCGTTCAAGAGGAGGGCGAGGCAGCGGTGGGCAACCTAGGTTCTAAGGCTTGCCACATTCACGGTAAACAGCTAAGCATGGCAGGCGAGGTAGTGGCTGGTGGAGGGCCTCTTGTGGTGGGTGTGAATGTAGTAGATGGTGGTGAAGAGATGAAAATGACGGTCAATGTTTCAATGGGAGGCCAACAAACAATTTTTTTATTTTACTTTTTCTTTAAATATATAAAGTGCCATGTAACTTTAAATGGACATAACTTTTTATCTGTAAGGCGTTATAGAGCAAGTCATACAACAAAAAGAAGCTGTTGAAGAGCTCTACGTAGCCATTATAATATCTTATATTTTAATAAAATATAAAACGAGCATGGTGGGATTTTCTCCGACATAGTAGCAATTATCGGCTTATATAACTTCACCCTGAGACTTAGACAAACGTGGTTCTTAATCCTTGAGGACCTACGAGTTAAATCACCATAAAAAAAATGCTCTTGAAGATTTCTATATAATTAGAATAATTTCTCAAGCATTTGGATCAAAGAAAGCATATAAAAGGTGAACCAGGCTAACAAACCGCCTGTTTTGGTTGGGTAACTTACCATATAAATTAAAATTGGCGTACTTTCAATCCATGAAGAGTTATGGATTGAATTTTATATCAAAATGAAGCTCTTGATAAGCTCTAGGTTCCCATGGCAATTTCTCAAACTTTAGATCAAAAAAAATATATGAAAGGTGAAGTGGGTGCACTAGATGCAGGTAAGGAATATAACCTACCTCGCAATTTAAAACGAGTGCAACTTCCAATCCTTGTCGAGTTACAGATCGAATCTTGTATCAAGACAAAACTCTTAAAGAGTTATAGGCAGTCATAGAATGTTTTAGACCTTTTGATGAAAGGAAGTACATGAAAAGTGATCTGGCATGCTAGATGCAGGTAAGGTGTATAACTTACCTTATAACTTAAAAGGGGTGTAACTTTCAATCTGTGAAGAGTTACAGGTCCAATTTTATATCAAAATGAAGCTCTTGAAAGATTATAGGCAAACATAGAAAGTTTTCGTACTTTTGATGAAACAAATTATAGGAAACACGATCTGGGCATACGAGGCACAGGTAAGATGTATAACTTATCTTGCAGCTTAAAACGGCTGTAACTTTCAATCCGTGAATAGTTATGAATTGAATTTTATATCACAACAAAGCTCTTGATGAGTTTTAGGTTGCCATATAAATTTTTTTAACTTTTGATGAAACAATGTACATTAAACGTGATATGGGCATGCTAGACATAGGAAGGTATATAACTTACCTTATAACTTAAAACAGCATTAACTTTCAATCCGTGAAGAGTTACGAATCAAATTTTATAGCACTAGGTTTGTATGATGAATTTTAGATTTGTTTTTTCACAGAGAGAAAATAAAAAATGGGTATAAAAGATGTAGCCATACTTGACCTTATCAAATCATGTCTTTATCAATTTTGCTTGGATAGGCCTATTGTCATCATGGACAATGCCAAGGAATCTAAAGAAGATGTTAAAAGTAAACTTATTTGATACCTAGAGTGTTTGAGTCTTACAAAAAAAATCAATCTAGATGTGAGCTTAAGACCCTTCCCACATACAGCGCAAAATGTTCACGATGAATTTGGTTAGTGTGCTTATTCATCGTGTTGCAGTTTTGAATGGGATGATAAAGCCCTCGTGAATCATGTTATGAGTACTCATTATGCTAAACGACTTACATTATTGGTGTATTAGGTGAATGAGTGACCAAAATATAAGTCTCTTGTTATAAAATAGTTGATTATCACAGGAGAGACAAAAGAAATTACTTTTCCGAAAGAACAAAAGGGAAAGAATTGACCGAAGAAATTGCTACACCGTAGCGAATCTACTACTCCAAGCCATTTGTCCCCCACAGAGGTATAATGGGATGAATGAAACACCGACTCCCAAGGTTAGCACGGCACTTAACTTAGTAGTGTACTCTGGGGAAGTGGATTGGAGTATGCCCCAACTTACTCAGTAATGGAAGTGACAATATTGACAGAGAAAAGAAAGCCATGAAGGATTAGGAGAAATTATGTATTTTGGTACGTGAATTGTGTGCTTAACATAACCCTAAACGGCCGTATTTATAGAGTAAAATAATTGGAGGTTAAGTAAAAGATCATGGCAAAGAATCCGCCTCAAATGTAGAAAGTGGCAGATATAGGAGCACCTAAATATCTGGTCAGATATGGGGAAAATCCGTTATGGAAAGCGTGCGAAAAGACATGGTCAAAATGCGCACTCGAGCGTGAGCTTGAAACCTCGAGCCTCGAGACCCAGAGAATAGACGAAGCCTCAAGCTAACAGCATCGAGGTCCACTAGGAATGACATCTAGAGCTCGAATAACATCCTCGAGCACAACCCAACATCAAGAACTCACTACGGGTTAGTTTATGACAACTTAAACAAATATGAGGGTCATAAAAACAAAAGTCTGGTTTAGAAAAAGTCCACACCACACCACACCACACCACGGCGGGCCAGTCGGTTCCATGAGGCGGGTAGGTGTTTGTGCGTGTGTGTGGTTCACAAAGCCCACTCTAGTTCCCATAGTACTTTGCCAAGTGTAATAACAAGAGGGTATATAAACTAGACTCTCCTCCTCTAGATTTTCTATGTGGGATTGGGGTAAAAACATAAGACTTCAAAATTAAAGCACATTGCTCCCAAATTCCAACACTCTCCAAATTTCTTCTGAGCTTTGCTGCAGTGAAGGATTGTTTGCCTTAAACATTATGGGATAGTTGCATTAGATGATTCAAGTGAGTTTTACAAATCTAGTATAGGAGCTTGATAACCATGTAATGTGTAAAAAGAAGTACACTTGAGTGAGGTGTGGTAAGAGGGGTTATACCGATGCTCAGCCAAGTGCAATTAATCATACAAACTATTTGGCATAGAAGATGTCATAAACCTTAAGTATTGCTCAAGTTATTGGTTCAGGCTTTTAAATTGACCATCGGTTAGGGTTGATAGCTTGAACTCAAATCCAAGCTTATACCAAATAGGTGAAATAATTCTTTTCAAAATAAAGAGTTTTTTCCTATCTGATACAATGCTTTTTGGTATCCCAAGAATATTAAAATTTGCTTCAAATAAATTTAAGCACGCACAACAACAGTAAAAGGATGAATTAAGCTAATAAAATGGGCATATCTTGACAATCTATCTATCATCACCCAAACTAGATCCCCACCATTTGATTTGGGCAAGCCCTTTACAAAATCCATACAAATATGTGTCCGTGACTTTATACGAATTTGCAATGGCTGTAAGAGCCCAGGGGTGGGAACATGCTTAAACTTATTTGGTCGTCACGCATCAAATTCCTACCCCAAATTTTGCATAAATCATTTCAAGCCCTTCAAATAAAATGGCTTCTTGGCCCTTTTATAAGTGGCAGAAGCACAAATTGGCCACCTTAGGCATTTGTGTGCACATTTTCTAACAATTTCTTGAATAATTCACCATGATTTCGAAAAAATAGCTTTATGTTATAGCATCAAATGCCAATTTCTAGAGAGTAATTGGGACCCGATGATGCATCAATTATTAGTTTCCTAGGATGAATTGAGGGAACAGGAGCAGGTGGTGAGGCCATGGGTACTCATGGTGGCATCAAACATCATCAATGGATTACATGATTGGGGGACAACTGTGGAAGGCACACGGTTGATAGTAGAAGTAGGGTTAGGTTGGACGGCAGGTAGTGACGTCCTAACAAACCGAGACAAAGCAAGCTGTGATGAGAATGCTTGTTGAAAATGATGCATTGTAACCTCTAAAATAGCCCCCAACCAAGCAAATGGAAAATCTGTTTCCTCAAGAATGACATGTCTAGAAATGATCACTTTGTTAGTAGATAATTAAGACATTTGTAGCCCTTATCAAGTGGATATCCTAAGAAAAACACAGAAGCTGGATCAAGGAGCAAGTTTATGTGGTGCAGTGGCACTTAAATTTGGATAACAAACATATCCAAAAACCTGAAGATGATCACATGTATCCTTACTTTTATAACGACATTGAAATGGGATCTTCTTCTTAATGGAAGTAGAGGCAAGAAGATAAATAATGGGAGTAGCAACAAGCACTGCTTCGACCTAATACTCTAGAGGAGTACATGCCTGGAATATAAGAGATCTTATCATATTTCTGATTGTTCTATGCATACGCTCCACTTTACCATTTTGCTGTGAGATATGAGGACATGAAATTCGACTTAGAATCCCATGTCTTGCAAAAAGGCCATTGAAATCGCGTTTAATGTATTAAGTTTCATTATCACACTGAAGTTGCTTAATCTCAACACCAAACTTGTTTAAGATGAGATTGCGAAACTAAACAAATAAACCAAACACCTCAGATTTGGCATGCAGAATATAAATCCATACATAATGAGAATAATCATCCAAAAGAAGCAAATAATACTCATAACCAATGAAACTGAAACCAGGAGTTGTCCATATATCCAAATAAGCGATATCAAATGGCTGAGAAGTACTCGACGCTAATTTTTGAGAGGATAATTGACTGTGTTTGCCCAATTGATAAGTATGACAAAGACTAGACTTTAAGGTAGAACCTGAACAGAAAATGAATTTATGTTTGACTAATGGGGCTTGGACTGGCTAGTCGGAATTACCAAGTCGATGATGCTAGAGAGACTGTGTAATTTTAGAGGCAACTAATGAAATATGTACAGAGGATGACTTAGGAAAGGAGACAAGAGGCCCCAAGCTCGCACAACGAATTATAAGGGACTCGTTTTAGCATTTTTAATGAAAAAAACACCCGAGTCAAATTTTAAAAGGCAACAATTATCTTTACAAAATTGGCAAACGGATATGAAATTTGTGGAAAGACCAGGGACATAAAGGACATTATGCAAATCGAAACAACCAATAGGTGTACTAATAAAACTAGATCCAACTCTAGCAATTAGTAAAGAGGCACCATTGCTAACCAATATTTTTTTCACAGCCATGATAAGGACCACGAGACGTTAGCAAACTAGGGGCTATTAGTCATATGAGATGATACACTGCTATCCATTATTCAGGAAAAATCAATTATAGGAGTAGAATGAGCAGTAAGAGATTGAAAAATGTCTTAAGAGATGCAAACCTTGAATAGAAATTAGAACTAGTGGCATAAATGGTATTTGCGGGATGAAAGTGTGTAGTAGAGAACATATTCTCACCATACATAGGAGCACCAAAGAAAGGTAGCCCAGGTTGTGAAGCAAAACCAATCATCGGAGCAAGCCCAATCAACAGCAAAAGTAGGTGCGAGGTAGGCCGCTAGGTTTTGTTTGTGGTTTGTTTTGATTGGTGAGGCACGGCTAGGGTTTCGGTTCGAGGCGTGGTGGCTAAGGTTTGTGATGGGTGGCGTAGCGTGGTGGCTAGGGTTTTGAGCGGCGGTTAGGGTTGGTCTGTTTTTATTGGTAAGGCACGGCTAGGGTTAGCCAATATACGAGGGAGCAATATTGAGCTCTGATAGCATGAAAATAACAATGAGGAACCCACTGAATGATGGGAGCTCTCTCGTATATTTATAGCAGAGGAGTGCAACAGAAGTTTGTATAAGCCCTAAGCCTAGATTGCCTAATATACAAATATTAACAACTTATGCATTATATTCTAACACTTTCTTCCTTCCTTTTGGAGTGACAACTTAATATTAACAAAAGTATAATAGTATGGGATTGTGAGATCTCATCGAATCTACCCCTAACAATATATCACGGCCACTAATATAAGAACTCTGTGGATGAACTTGAAAGTTTCGTCTTGCGTCTTCCGTGAAAAGTTAGGGCAGTAAGTATGTGAAGCCATTTTATCCCCATTTGCAATGAAGGTGAGTGATGGCCATGTTTTGAACTTGAAACTACCAGCCTTAAACATTCTTTGATCAACAAAGATATGCATTGATTCACTATTAACTAATACTGGGATATTTACTTCTTAACCATGCCTTTAATTCTAAAAGTCCTATGGTCACTAGTTTCTTTGTGATTGGTGGTGGATATACACACGACAACATGTTCTTCCTCCACTAATACTTCAACATCAAATTTTGTAATTTGCTGCACAATTACGGTAGTTGGGAGTTAGTCTTTAATTGATTCATCAATAGTGATGGCATTTTACTATTTGAATCAACAAACATGCCCGGGGAAGTAGCAATAACCATATTTATAACAAACTGGTGGTGACCTCTTGGTATCAAAAACCTCTATAACCAACAAAATTGGTTGTTGAGGGATCGTTTAATGCCGTGACAAACTTTTGAATTGCACCCAAGCATTATTTTTGGTACTTATAGAATTTTTGTTGCAATTAACGTTACATACATTGTTTTGGGTGCTATCACCTTCACTATAAGTTGTTCTCCTTAATTGAGAAGTGGAACATTAGTTACTTTTGTTACAGTTGGGATTTGTGAACTCACAATGGTGTTGTAACTCAGAAGCATGCACTAAAATTGTGGGTTCAAACATCACAATAGAGTATAACATGAAAAAAATAATTCTCTTGTAAGTGAGGATCAACCTTAATCATGTAGGCATTAAGTTCTTCAATCTTGGTTTAATTTTCAAGAATCGAACTGCTTTGTTGCAGTTTATTAATTATTGAATCACATCATCAAATTCTTGTCTCAAAAACATTTGCAAAGGTCTTCAACAAATTAGTCCCGAGTTGGTTGTTCTTCAATAAGACTATAACTCTCAAACCAAGTGCTAATGTAACCATTAAGGTAGATACCCAAGTGTTTCTCATTCTTTTCATTCGACTTGTCAAAGTACTTGAGGTACCTATCACATCTACTAGCCCAACCATGTGGGTTTGAGAGGTCAATTGAGGGAAATTCTAATTTGGGAGTGTGTTTCTTGGGTCTATATGGTTAGATTGATCAATTTTAATATTTCTATGGTAAGTATGGTGATTCCTTCTTAGAGGAATGGGTAATCCTTCATCCATAGGATTAAGATCCACACCTCTATGTTGAGTCATACTAGTAGATGCAAGTAGGGGAGTCCATGGGATCGTGTTTCAATTGTTGGAACCTTTACTATTGGGATGTTATTTAATTGACCTGTTAGGATGCAATACCTTTGTTTTCTCTTATTGCAAGTATACTTTCCATTGGGATAGTTTGTTGAGTGTTAAATTTGCTACCTTCTCTTTGAAGACTTGCAACTTACGTTCTTGTTGTTTGGAGAGGGTTTTCACCTTTTGGAAGCTATCATAAGACTTTGTATTCAATTGTTGGATCATATTACAAACCTCGTTCTTTCCTTGCTTCGAACTCTTACATTTGTTTTCCCATTGACAATATTGTTTGGATCAAGAAATCAATTCGGTCTTCGACCCTCTCAAGTAATTGGGGATTCAAGCCTCCATCATGAGCAGCTGTAGCAGTGGGTTCCACATGGTCCTATTGCATTACTTTTTTGGATCAAATTGCGAGCTCTGATATGATAATTATTATGACGTAATTCAATCGCTAAGCACAACACACCATAACCATGTAAATAGAGTGTTATGTTTCTAATTCATTTGAGTTGTAATAAGGCGTGTGGTGCTTTGTATTTTTGAATTAGTGTTTTGGTGCCAAGAGTTAGTTGTTGTGATTGGTCTTGGCCTGTCAGCTTTGGCGGCTGTTTAGAGATTCGGTTGAGATAGTTAGTCTAAGTCCAATGTATCGAGATTCTTATAAGCAGCTAATCCTGTGTAATTGGAATTCATTCAATGAAATTCAACCAATCTCTATGAGATTAAACCTTTTGTCTCTCATCTAACTCTCTCTATTTTCTCATTTTTTTCACTTCTTTCTCATCCCATACTCTCTTTATCCTAGGTTAAAATCAAGATTTAATCTCGATTTTAACAATTGGTATCAGAGCATCATTTGGCTTCCAAATCAAACGTGATTTGATATCAAATATCCTTGGATTGCATCGTTTTACTTAAGAATTCAATTATGAATTCTAAGGATATTTGCTTGCAGTTTATCTGAAAATTGTTAAAAAAGGCCTGAAACATAGTGAAAACAAATGGACTCGAATGAGATCGCATTGATTGGTGGAGTTACCACTAGATCAGCAGTTGCTAAGGCAGCTGCCAAGTCTACATACGCTGAGGTGGTTAATAGCAGCAATGCAGCAGGTCAGGATTTGGTCATTAATGCTCAATTGGACCTTCAGTTGAAGGCATTAGTTGATCAAATTAATCAAGCAAATACAGGAACATTACTGCAAATGAATCAGCAACTCAATGATACAGTTGATCAGCGAGCTCAACAGATTGAGGAAATAATCTCTAATCAGGTCGTTCTTCAGTCACAGGAACTAGAAGAAAGGTTTTACATGTGGTTTGATCAGCAAATGCAGCAACATGAAGTGAAATTAGTTGAGATTCGAGAACAATTTGGGAGGCCAAATTCTCCCGCTGTTCCGAATCTTTTGTTACCTGCTAGCGTGTTACAACCTAATCAACCTGTGAGGTCTTCTGAAGAATTGAGACATCAAATACATGGTGAGGCTATTGGACATAGAGATCACACTCCAGTGGTTAATGCTAGTGTTGAAGCTAGGGCTCAAGATCGAGTTCACGATGTTGAGATAACTGATAGACAGGGTCGCAGTGAGCATGTGCAGTCATGACGATCAAACTGGAATGCAGGACCTGATGTTCGAGCTCCTAAAATTGAAGACACTCACAGAACCATGGAATTGAATGTGGAGCAATTGGATAGATCGCTTGATCATTAGAATCAGTAGCGTTCAGGTAGTAATGAGGAGTCATCCAATAGCAGAAATAGTGGTCATAGATAGCCTAGGGTGCAGATTGATCGCTTTGATGGAAGGCAACCTCATTCATGGCTGAGAAGGTGTGATCGTTATTTCCACTTCTACAATATTGAGGAAACAGAGAAGGTACAAAATGTTGCTATATACCTTCTTAATGATCACGAAGTGTGGCTTTATAGCTTGTTCAAAAGCAATCCTTCCCTCACGTAGGCTGAATTTGTGAAAGAACTACGTGACCAACATAATGATGAAGATTATAGTGACATTATGGATAAATTCAATAAGGTGAAACAGGAGACATTTTTGAGAGAGTATATGACAAGGTTTGAAAATCTTCGAGCAAGCATGATAACTGAAATTCCTCCGGCCCCTGAGTATATGACAAGATTTGAAAATCTTCGAGCAAGCATGATAACCGAAATTCCTCAGGCCCTTGAGTCGTATTATGTTTCAAGCTTTATAAGTGGATTGAAGCCCAAGGTGCAGAACCTAGTCAAAGCGGTTGGCCCTACAACCTTGTCTATGGCTTATGCTAAAGCGAAACTTTACGAAGCAACCACCTTAGCTTCAAGTGATGTTTCCGGACCTCATGGTGGCAGATAAAAGCCTCAAAAAGAATCTGTCAAATCCAGGACCTGCAGATCAGATGACAAGTAACAGCAAAGGCTGTGTTATAGATGCAATCAACCTTACCAATTTGGCCACAACTGTAATCCAAAGTTCCTTATGTCTGCTGAAGGGGTCAGTGCTAGTGAGATCTTAAATGGGGAGGAGATTGAGACTGAAGGAGATGACTCAAATCAGGACATCGAGGAAGACTTTGATGATGATGAAGTTGAAATTTCAATGAAGGCCTTGACTGGTAGTGGGACTCATAACACAATCCGAATCAAAGGGAAGGCAGGAAAGAGGTCTATCATCATTCTTATTGATAGTGGGAGCACCCATAGTTTTTTTGTTCCAAAAGTGGTCAAGAAAGTGGGCCATGTGATGATTAAAACTCATCCTCTAGCTGTTACAGTGGCTGATGGGAAGGCCGTAATGACTCAGAACAAATGCCAAGGATTCCATTGGTACATGCAAGATTGCAAGTTTAGTTATGATTTTAGAATCCTTCCATTGGGAGGGTGTGATATGGTGCTAGGGGTCAATTGGATGAGATCTTCAAGCCTAGTATTGTTTGATTTTGCTAAACTCACAATTTCCTTTGAAATACAAGGTTCTAAAGTTACCTTGCAAGGGATGGCAGAGCAAGCTCACTTGCAAGTGACGAAAGGGAGGAAGTTGGAAAAGAGATTCAAGAAATGTGCATTCCAACAGGTAGGTCAGCTGTTTGTTATAGCACCTACTAAAATGATGAGGATTACCGATCCTGAAGTGCAAGCAGTGATTGAGGACTTTGAGGATCTATTTGAGGTGCCCAAGTCTTGACCTCCCAAGAGGAGTTTAGATCGTGTTATTCCTCTCAAAATTGATGTAGAACCAATGAGACTTAGGCCGTACAAATATCCTCATGCTCAAAGGACATAAATTGAGAAGCAAGTGGATGATTTGCTCAAGACTAACTTCATAAGGCAAAGTCACAGCCCCTTTGCCTCTCTGGCTATTCTTGTCAAGAAAAAGGACGGCACTTCTTGAATGAGTATTGATTATAGACAACTCAACTCCATGATAGTCAAGGATAAGTTCCCTATACTAGTTATAGATGATTTGCTTGATGAGATGCATGGAGCTCAAGTTTTTTCAAAGCTTGATCTACGGCAAGGTTATCACAAAATTAGAGTGGTGGAGCAAGATGTGTATAAGACGGCTTTCCAAACATATCATGGACACTTTGAGTTTGTAGTTATGCCATTTGGCTTGTCAAACGCACCAACGACCTTCCAAGCTCTTATGAATGATGTCTTCAAACAATTTCTTAGGAAATTTGTGTTGGTGTACTTCGATGACATCCTGATTTACAGTGCATATTTTGGGGAGCATTTGACCCACTTGCGGGAAGTGTTCTTGGTCATGCGTGAGCATAAATTGTATGCTAAATTGGCCAAATGTTCCTTTGCTCAAACTCATTTGGAATACCTTAGCCATGTGATATCTTTTGAGGGAGTTTCTACTGATCCTACTAAGGTTCAAGCTATGAGAAAATGGCCTGTTCCGATAACATTGAAACAATTGCGAGGATTTTTGGGCCTACCTAGATATTACCGCAAGTTTGTTGCCAATTATGCAGCTATAGCCAAGCCCCTCACAGATTTATTGAAGAAAGATGCCTTCAAATGGTCGAATGGAGCTCAGGTGGCTTTTGAAGCTCTTAAAGCTGCAATGTGCAGAGCACCGGTGTTAGCCATGCCAGATTTCACTTCAAGCATGGTATTGGAGACTGATGCTTGTGGGAATGGTGTTGGGGCAGTGTTGTCACAAGGTGGAAGGCCTATAGCTTATCTCAGCCAAGCATTGAGTGCTAAACATCAAGCACTTTCCACATAGGAGAAAGAGTATTTCGCGATTGTGCTTACTGTGGAAAAATGGAGACACTACTTGGATGGACATCATTTTATCATCAAGACTGATCCCCAAAGTCTTAAGCATCTATTAGAGTAGAAAATTGTACAAGAATACAGAGGAAAGGGCTGATGAAGGTATTGGGCCTTGATTATGACATTGAGTATAAGAAGGGAAAGGAAAGTATTGCAGCTGATGCCTTGTCGCATAGGTTGGAAGACAATGAGCAGGGCTCTCTTTGGGTAATTTAGTAATCTCTCCTGCTTGGATAGAAGAAGTACATCAGTCCTATGAGAATGACCCTTTTGCACAAGAATGTATAGCAGCTTTCAGTGTGGGCAAGGCAAGTAGTTTGGCTGCTGGTGCAGATGTTTCTGCAACCCGGGGTATTATCAGAATTCAGGGAAATCTGTATATTGCCATTTCTACTGATCTTAGACATCAAGTTATTAGTGCTTCCTATGATTCTTCATGGGGAGGTCACTCAAGTGTGGAAGGAAAGCATCAAAGGCTAAAAGCTCGTTTCAGTTGGCCGAGAATGAAGAAAGCAGTGACTGGTTTTGTGCAAAGTTGTGGCATATGTCAACAAACTAAGCTTGGTGATCATAGTGTTATAAACCAAAAATTCGAGGCATGGGTTTGAAATGGTTAAAATGGCGGGAATAGTAGTTGATGGTTAAAATTCTGTTAAAAGTCTGTAATGCTGCTGCTATGCGTGTGAGCTGCTGCTGCTGCAATATTGTTGCTGTTATTTTCTGCTTGGCGCCAAAATTAGGATTTAAATGTTAGTTAGAAGATATTTTCTTGAGCCTTAGATATTTTGTAGTGTTCGTTAGGATTAGTTATCTTGATTCAATGTCTCTAATCTTGTATAAATAAGCTCTCAACTGTAATGTTCAAAGCATGGAATGAAATTGCAAACATTAATCTCATTTTGAGATCAAAGCTTCTCTCTCTCATCTAACTCTCTCTATTTTCTCATCACCAATTCTCTATTTCTCATCTAATTTCCCTTCTTTCTCATCTCATACTCTCAACCTATCCAAATTTTACTTAGTTTACACTTATGGTCCAATCCCGAGCGTAACAATTAGTATCAGAGCCTCGTTTGGCTTCCAATCGAGTACGTAATCAAAAGAAAAAAATTTTTAAAAAAAATTCAGAAAACTTAATTGAGTTCAGTTTTTAACCGATTGAAGTTCTATTGTTGCAATTGGATTATCTTGATCAAGCTCCGATCAGATTTTTGTAAAATCAGATCACTTTTGAGTTTCAAGGACAATTTGATCAATATCAGTTCATTGTTGGTGATTGTTCTGTTATCGATTCGAAAATCAGCAAGATCAGTTCAGAATTGCAGTCAATCAGGAAATTGTGATCGATTCAATGCTCATACGGTTGATCTACTGGTGTTAGATGGAGAATTGTGCTTGTGTTGTTTTGAAAATTAATTTGCGGCAGAAGCTAAAATTTGTCCATAACTGAAATCAGTGCACTTGAGCTGGTATCCTGAAGATAGCTACAGCAAAGACATAAGAAACAAGTAATCATCAATGGCAGGCCCTGCTTCGAATTTTGTTAAAAGGGTACAACTAGAACTAATAATGACTAAGTTGCATGAGGGGTTTGCAGCAATGTTTCGCTCTTTAGATGAGGAAAGGGAACGAAGATGGTGTGAATGGGATCAAAAATCAGATCAGCTTTAGCAACAACTGCAAAATCCTCAAGAGAAAGAAAAATGTACAGACATTGATGCAAGTGCGTTGCAGAAGGCCATCGCTAGCGATGAAGTGGTACATTCACAAAATATAGCAGCAAAGGAGAATGTTTGGGTGCGTATTCAAGTATTGACACAAGACCAAGTTAGGAGCACTCAGACAATGTGCACGTATGAAGTTCTTGCTGCAGAATCGCAGATTCCAGTGGCAAAATTTCATGATCGACCAGAGAATTTGCAAAATCTGATCATGTGGCAGTATAAGGAAGTGTTGGAACCTTCAAAAGTGCAAGATCAACTTCCCAAATTGGAGGTAGCAGCTTCAGTTCAAGAACTTATTGCTGATTTGCAACCTGAGCAACACAACTTGATACAAATGCAAGCTGCCAATTCATTTCAGTTTGGAGGGTTGCACAACTCTATCAAAGAGCAAGATCAAATGAGTGAAGTGGAGGTTTATGCAGCAAAGAACACTAGCAATAGGTCCCTTGATCAAAAGGAATTGGACAAGTTGGCATTAGAGTTAGCTGTTCAGTTCAACAAAAAGGAGTTCAGCAATGACTTGGACACACTAGAAGCTTGTATTGGTCAAATTAAGGGCAATGGATATCTTCTCAAAGTACAAGCTAATGTTAGGCCTCCCGAATATGTTGTGAAATGCAGAAAACAACAAGGAAACCATACTGGAATTGGAGGTTTGAGGAGGAATTGAAGTTCATGTGCTGTAATCTGAACAATTCAATTAGTTGGGTTCTTGTAAGAGATCAAAACTTGATTGAATTCCTTTGGAGTCTTGCTGGGACCATTGAAAGTTTTTCTTGGTTAAATAAGGTTCACAAACTTCGAGCCTTAAGTTCAATTGCTCTAGATTACATGCCGAATTGGTGCACACGAAAGAGAATAGCTACTGCTGAGAATGGGAGACATGTTCTGGATTCAAATCTTAGGATCTGTTGCGTAACCTTATTGCAGAATATTGTTTCGGATGGAACAAGTAGATGCAACAGCTCCATTGACAAAGAAAGATCTCCAGATGGACCTCAAGTTGTTAATGTGTTGGCTAATCCTCAAGTTCAACCCCAAACAGTTTGTGTTAGTCCTCAAGATCCAATTCCACTAGCTGACATACACTGTTGACATGCCGATCGGCAAGTTCGGGTTGATCCATTTCCTCTTTTCAATGGAGTTTTGATTAAGAAAGTCTCTATCATGAAGCTATGCTACTGCAGTAACAAGTGCTCATCAGCTGCAGTTCCCAGTCCAGCTGTAAGTTACTACAAAGTTCTTTAGTCTCAATTCAGCTAGGAATTTATCACCTTCAATTACAATCCCCACATCAATAAACATTCTTCAAAGTCTCATTCTCTTTCATTCTTGAGAACAAGAATGTTTTCAAGGGAAAGGGAATGTTATAAACCGAAAATCCGAGGCATGGGTTTGAAATGGTTAAAATGGCAGGAATAGTAGTTGATGGTTAAAATTATGTCCAAAGTCTGTTATGCTGCTGCTATGCGTGTGAGCTGCTGCTGCTGCTGCTGCAATATTGTTGCTGTTATTTTCTGCTTGGCGCCGAAATTAGGATTTAAATGTTAGGTAGAAGATATTTTCTTGAGCCTTAGATATTTGGTAGTGTTGGTTAGGATTAGTTGTCTTGATTCAATGTCTCTAATCTTGTATAAATAAGCTCTCAGCTGTAATGTTCAAAGCATGGAATGAAATTGCAAACATTAATCTCATTTTGAGATCAAAGCTTCTCTCTCTCATCTAACTCTCTCTATTTTCTCATCCCCAATTCTCTATTTCTCATCTAATTTCCCTTCTTTCTCATCTTATACTCTCAACCTATCCAAATTTTACTTAGTTTACGCTTGGGGTCCAATCCCGAGCGTAACACATAGATATCAAGGACTTCTCCAACCCTTACCTGTTCCAGAGGGGATATGGCAGAACATAAGCATGGATTTCATTTAGGGATTGCCTAAATCTGAAGGGAAAGAAGTGATATGGGTAGTAGTTGATCAGTTCACCAAATTTAGTCACTTCATTGCTTTAGCTCGACCTATGACTGCTGAGAAATTGGCTTATGTGTTCCTTGATATATCTACAAGCTCCATGGGTTGCCGCAATCCATAGTCTCTGATAGAGACAAGCTCTTTACAAGTTGCTTTTGGAAGGAATTGTTTGGTCTCTTGGGAACGACTTTGGCCCTTAGCTCATCTTATCATCCTCAAGCCGACGGTAAAACTGAGAGGGTCAATCAATGCATTGAGCAATACCTTAGAAGCATGGTGTTTAGCCATCCTAAGGTGTAGGGTAGGTGGCTATCACTGGTGGAGTTTTGGTACAACACACATTTCCATGCTTCTTTAGGTACCACGCCTTTTAAAGCATTGTATGGGTATGATCCACCAACTCCATTGATGTCGCAAGCAGTTGAGTCACCTGTGGCTGAGGTCACTGAGCTGATTCAGTAGAGGAGGCATCTTATGTAGCTTTTGAAGGATAATCTCATACAATCACAAGCTCGAATGAAATTGTATGCAGATCGCAAAAGAGTAGATAGAAATTTTGAGGCGGGCGACATGGTGTACTTGAAATTGCAGCCTTGTAGGAAGTCCAAAGCGGCTGTAAGGAAGAATGTTAAGCATTGTGCAAGGTTCTTTGGACCTTACAAAGTTTTGGAAAAAATTGGCAAGGTGGCATACAAGCTGGAGCTCCCACCTAACTCTCATATTCACTCTGTCTTTCATGTTTCACTTCTTAAAAAACAGGTAAAAGAAGGCCAAAGCTCTTCTCCAATCCTTCTGGAGGTTGATTCTAGTGGATCCTTGGTCCTGCAACCTGCAGCTGTAGTGGAAGTCAGGCAAGAGCGTGCAAACAGTCCCAGGAGGCAGAAGGTTCGTGTGTGCTGGAGCAATTTGGATGAATCTTTTACCACTTGGGAAGAGAAACATTTTTTGTTGAGCCAATTTCCTTCTTTCCATTCTTAAGGGCAACAATGTTTTAAGGGAAGGGGATTGTGATGTTTCTAATTCATTTGAGTTGTAATAAGGCGTGAGGTGCTTTAAAATTTTCAATTAGTGTTTTGGCGCAAAGAGTTTGTTGCTGTGGTTGGTCTTGGCCGGGCAGCTTTGGCGCTGTTTAGAGAGTCGGTTGAGATAGTTATGTTAGCTTCCAATCAAAAATTGAAAGGCTAACCTTGTAGAAGAAGAGTTTAAGATGAGGAGAGAAGTGAAGGGGATGAGAAAATAGAGAAAGGGGATCAGAATTAGAGAGTTTTCCAAATGGAATCAGATATTTATTTCTTGGATGATTCAATTACATGCTTAGGCTCCAAATTTATGCACAATTTAGTACAAAGCATCAATACACAAACACTAACAACAATTCCCCCCTAAACCACCAACAATTTGAACTGGCCTAACTACTATTCCCGCTAAGAACCTGCAGCAGCAACTGCATAACCCGTTTAATAGCTTTTGGCACCTAAAACTCAACCCAGCTGAGATTTAAAATGTAACACATCAAAATTAAAATGTATTACAATTAAAATGTATCAATTCATAACATTCCCTCCCTCTTGAGAAACTTCATGCCCTCAAGAAGTGAAGCCCGGGAATTGACTCTTCAAGAAATTGTAATCTTCCCAAGTCGTAAAGCTCTTGTTTAAGTTGCTCCAAGTCACTAATACTTCTTGCACAGCCCCATTTTTGGTATGCAATACCCTTTCAGCACGAACAACCTCCGGTTGCAGCAACAGCAGCCCATTTGATTCGGCAGTAGGTGGTTCTCGAACAATTTCAGCACCTATCTTAACCTGTTTTTTAAGGAGGGACATATGAAACACGGGGTGAATGTAAGAATGCGAGGGTAAGTCAAGCTTATATGCGACATTGCCAACTTTCTCCAAGATTTTGTACGGGCCGAAGAAACGAGCACATTGCTTGACATTGCGTCTGACAGCCACGAATGACTGTCTATACGGTTGTAATTTTAAGTAGACCATGTCCCCAGCATTATAATTTTTATCTACCCTTTTCTTATCTGCATAATACTTCATTCAAGCTCGAGCTTGTTGGAGATTGTCCTTAAGCGCTTGCATAAAATGCCTCCTCTGCTGCACCAGATCGGTTGCTGCAGACTCAGTAACTTTCGGTTGTTGCAGTAGCATAGGTGAAGGAGGAGGATGACCATACAAAGCTTGGAAGGGTGAAATGCCAATTGATATATGGAAGTGAGCGTTGAACCAAAACTCTGCCAAGGAAAGCCAATGACTCCACTCTTTGGCCTTAAGAAAACCATACTCCGAAGGTATTGTTCCACACATTGGTTGACTTGTTCGGTTTGGCCATCCATTTGAGGATGATAAGAGGAACTAAGTGCCCATGTGGTTCCCATCAATTTGAACAACTCTCTCCAAAAGGCGCTTGTGAAAATTTTGTCCCGATCTGACAAAATTGATTGAGGCAATCCATGTAATTTGTAAATGCTGTCAAGGAAGATCCTTGCCAACTTTTTAGCAGTAACGGGTCGAGCAAGAGCAATGAAATGGCTATATTTGGTGAAACGATCCACCACTACCCATATGATCTCCTTGCCTTCGGATTTTGGCAATCCCTCAATGAAATCCATGCTAATGTGGATCCAAGCTCCATCCAGAATGGGAAGAGGTTGAAGGATTCCCTTGTATCGATGATCTCCCAACTTCGTTTGTTGGCATACTTCACAAGACTTTACATAATCACTCACATCTTTTTTCATGCTCGGCCATGTAAAGTATGCTTTAATTCTTTGATAAGTGCCTTCTACACCAGCCTGACCTCCCCAAGCAGCATCGTGTGAGGCTTGGATGACCTGTTCCCTCAAATCAGTAGAAGAACCCACATACAATCTCCCATTGACTCTGATCACACCTTTCTGCACGGTAATGACAGGTTCTACAGCAGCGACATTGGCCTCGGGTTTAAGGACAGAAGTAGCAATTTTCTCCTGGGAAAAAAGATCTCCCTCATAGGACTTATGTAGCTCTTCCAACCATGAAGTTACCACCATGGTAACAGCAGTGCAAGTACCCTGATCAGCGTCTTCAAATCGCCTAGACGGTGCATCCGTAACCACGTTTTCCTTGCCACTTCTATACTCGATGTCATAATCAAGGCCTAGCATCTTCATGAGACCTTTCTTTTGAATTATCATCATGATCTTTTGTTCAAGGAGATGCTTGAGGCTTTGGTGATCCGTTCGAATGATGAACTTGTGACCCTCCAAATAATGCCTCCATTTCTCTATGGCTAAGAGAATTGCAAGGTTCTCTTTCTCATAGGTCGACATGGATTGATCCTTGGGACTTAGAGCTTGGCTCAAGTAAGCAATAGGCCTTCCTCCTTGAGAGAGAACAGCCCCAACACCAGGACCACTTGCATCGGTCTCCAAAACAAAGCTTTCGGTGAAGTTTAGCATTGCTAATACCGGTGCTGCACACATAGCAGCTTTGAGGGCTTCAAATGCAGCTTGAGACCTCTCATTCCATGCAAATGAATCCTTTTTCAAGAGCTCCGTTAAAGGTTTGGCAATAGAACCATAACCCTTAATAAATTTTCTATAATACCCGGTCAATCCCAAAAAACCTCTCAATTGCTTCAAGGTGATCGGAATTGGCCATTCTTGCATTGCATGGATCTTATTAGGATCAGTGGCTACTCCCTCTGATGAGATAATATGACCCAAATACTCAAGCGTCCTTTGAGCAAACGAACATTTGGTCAATTTTGCAAAGAACTTGTGTTATCGCATCAAATCAAACACTTGTCTGAGATGTGTGAGGTGAGCTTCATATGTTGAGCTATAAATTAGTATGTCATTGAAACAAGCACTGACTTCCTCAGAAAAGGCTTGAAAACGTCATTCATGGTTGCTGGAAGGTGGCCGGAGCATTTGTTAAACCGAAAGGCATAACAACAAACTCGAAATGGCCATGATGATTTTGAAGAGCTGTCTTGTAGATATCTGACTCAAGGACTCTAATCTGATGATATCCTTGCCTCAAGTCAAGCTTTGAAAAGAAGCTTGCTTCATGTAGCTCGTCAAGCAAATCATCTATGACCAGAATGGGGAACGTGTCTTTCACGGTTAAGGCATTCAACCGACGGTAGTCTACACACATTCTTGCCGGACCATCCTTCTTTTTTATGAGGATCACAGGTGAAGCAAAAGGGCTACGGCTTGGTCTAATGAAGCTCAAGTGAAGAAGCTCCTCCACCTGCCGTTCAATCTCTATCTTTTGGCCATGTGGATACCGGTATGGCTTAATCTTGAATGGTTCAGCATTACCACGCAAGGGAATGGCATGGTCTGCACTCCTTTGAGGAGGAAGACTCTTAGGCTCTTCAAAAATGTCCCCAAATTCATTAATCAAAGCTTGCACATCTGGTAGAAGGTCCTGCTACTCCATTACCGAACTATGCATGAACAATTGCCCAATCCATTGGATCGCCTTCTTCTTAATTCCACCTTGCACACCTTTAGCTTCGATCAATTTGAGTTGAGCTTCCTCGGACATGCCTTGCAAAGATACTTTGGCACCATGAACCTCAAATGCCATGGTCATTTTGTCAAAATCAAAAACAACCGGGTTGAAAGTTCTCATCCAATCTACCCTGAGCACCATATCGCAACCACCCAAGGGAATAACTCTAAAGTCAAAAATGAATTGATAGTTTTGCATAGACCATGGGAATGCTATGCACTTGTTTTGAGTTGTTAAGGAATTACCACCAGCCACCATTACTGCCAAGGGATGCGTTTTTGTCACTTCATGCTTGACCTTCTTAATCAACTTTGGATCAACGAAACTGTGAGTGCTTCCGCTGTCAATAAGGATAATAATGGAGTGTTTTCTAGCCTGACCATTGATTTTGATGGTGTTATGAGCTCCAATACCGGTTAGAGCCTTCATTGATATCTCAACTTCATCGTCGCTTGAATTTTCTTGTGAAATGCAATCGGTACCATCTTCCTCTGCATCAGATGCCTCACTGTTTGTATCAGCAGTGACTCGGACCCCTTTTGCATACATAAGTGCTTGTGATTTGTACCTATGTCCAGGCTGGTATGGTTGGTTACAACGGAAACAAAGCCTTACCGAACTCTTGTCAACCGCTCGCTTGCCACTAGAACAGGAATTGTGTTGATGAACCCTGATCTTGCTGCCGTGCTGCTTCAACTTGTCACTTGAGTGAATTTGAGTTGCCTCTATCAACTTTGCCTTGTTATAAGCACTTGACAAAGTCTTAGGACCAATGGCTTTCACCATATTCTTGATCCTTGGCTTCAATCCACTCACAAAGCATGAAACGTAATATGATTCGGCATCGTCGGGAGCAATGGACAAAACTGACATCAAATTGGCTCTCAAATTCTCAAATTTGAGCAAATATTCTCTCATGGTTGATGTTTGGACCAACTTATTGAAGCTATCCGCAACATCCGTTGATTCATCTTCTCCATAACGTTCACACATTTCTTCTACGAATTGGCCCCAAGAAAGATTTGGTTTGCTTTTCAACAAACTATAATACCAAACCTCATGGTCACCATGTAGATGCACCACTGCAAGCTGCAGCTTCTCCTCCTACGGTATGTTGTAGTATAAAAAGAACCGATCACATCTTCTTAGCCATGACTCCGGTTGCTTTCCATCGAAAGGGTTGATTTCCACCCTTGGCTGCCTGTAAGTGCCACTTGTACCACCAAATGTGTTGTCATTAGTCTCAACTCTATGCTGCAAAAATCTTTCAGGTGGTCGATTAAAATGCTCCACTTCATCTATACTTTGGTGCGTAACAGAACCAAATCACCTGTCGTTGTGGTCTGAATTCACAGCGTTTGGCCTGCAATGATTAGGTCTAGAGACACGCTCTTGATTCTCCATATCTTCTTCAAGTTGAATAGGTTGCTGTTCAGCTGATCTACGGTTAATTGAAGGCCCTGGCTCCCGCTGAGCCATTGGAGATTTTCCTCGGTTGCACATCATTGCATCAGACCGGACTACATTAGCTTGCTGCTAATCAGTCTCCATTTGATGAAGAATCTGGCTAGCTGGTTTGAGAATTGCATTCACGCTTGATTCTCCTTGTTTATTAACTTGATCTGACAAATGCTCAGGCTTCTTCTCAATTTGTTGCAACCGATCCTCCTTGCTTTCATCCTTTTCCTCGAGTAACTGCAATATCTGCTGAATGCTATCAGATTGATGCCTGAGTTCGACATTCTGCTGCCTAAGTTCGCTAAATTGTTGATCAAACTTAGCATTCAGTTGCTCCATTTCGTTATTTTGCTCCTGATGCTTATCAATTGATGCATCAGCACCAGGTACATTGATTCCTCCAGCACCCGACCTGGTTCTTACACCTTCAGCCATGTGATTTTGAGATTTAGCCAGCCTTAATCAATTAATTGATTGTTAAAACTAGCTCTGATACCAATTGTTAGCTTCCAATCTGAAATTGAAAGGCTAACCTGGTAGAAGAAGAGTTTAAGATGAGGAAAGAAGTGAAGGAGATGAGAAAATAGAGAAAGGGGACGAGAATTAGAGAGTTTTCCAAAAATAATCAGATTTTTATTTCTTGGATGATTCAATTACATGCTTAGGCTCCAAATTTATACACAATTCAGTACAAAGCATCAAGACACAAACACTAACAACAATTCCCGTCTAAACCACCAGCAATTTGAACTGGCCTAACTGCTATTCCCGCTAAGAACCTGCAGCAGCAACTGCATGACCCGTTTAACAGCTTTTGGAGCCTAAAACTCAACACAACCGAGATTTAAAATGTAACACATCAACAAAGAGACACTAATCAAGAATTACAACTAAAAAATTAAAATGTATTACAATTAAAAGGTATCAATTCGTAACAAGTTAGTCTAAGTCCAATGTATCTAGATTCTTATAAGTAGCGAATCTTGTGTAATTGGAATTCATTCAATGAAATTCAATCAATCTCTATGAGATTAAACCTTCTCTTTCACATCTAACTCTCTCTATTTTCTCATCTCCTTCACTTCTTTCTCATCCCATACTCTCTTTATCCTAGGTTAAGATTAAGATTTAATGTGGATCTTAATATAGAGTAACTGGAGAAGAGAGAAGAGAGGGAGAATAGGGTCGATATTCTGTAGAATACAGGGCAGAATAGAAGAAGAATGACGAGGAAGAGTAAGACTGAAAGATTAAGGTAGATTAAGAGAGAAAATCAATTGCAGATTTTATTCATGAGGGGAAATAATGAGTATAATGATTCTTACTATATCCTTTGTATAGAATAAGAGGGAAAGGAGAAGAGAAAATCTAGAATACAAAAAAATTTAATAAATGAATAAAATAGAAAATAAGAAAGAAAAACAAAATTCGACGCCACCTGCCTAACGGCCGTAATGGCCATTCCCGCCATTTTTACATTTTAAGTTAGTTTATAATTTAGGTTTATTTTGAAGTGTGAATGTTATTATTCTAGGCTCAATTTGGAAGGTTTGAATTATATTTTTGTAGAATTTGGACCCTAAATATGAATATCATAACAATCATTTGTAATAATATCATAGTTTTATCATCCATTGAATGACTCGTTGAAGATAGAAAGCATGCGTTGAAGTTTTTACTAAATAACTCCACAACAACAAAGAATCAGTCTGAGGAGTAGTGTCGATCCTATTTTAATGATATGACAAAATGCTCTAGAGCACAAATTCTTTGTGTTGAGGATATACCTCGAGCACTAGAATCAACACTAATAACCTAGGTGCCCTAAACATTTTGTCCTTGCACCAACATTGAATGAACCCAATCCTCGTGAACTGAGGTGCGATCATTCATAAGGACGCATCTTGCATATGTTGCAATTCAAGCGTTAATATGCAGATGTAACTAGTAATACGTTCTATCAATGGCTTATATTCCATGTATTTAAGTTAAGTTGTGATGATTGGCACAACCAAATATAGGACACTGTTCCAGTGAAAAACAGATGGTTTTAATAGCGGCTTATTTTGTCTCTTATCAATGCTAGGTGGGACCACCATACATTTGGCAGCTCTTGAGACAAGGGAATAAGGGCCTCTCTAATAAGCAGCACGCTACTAGCATCCCAAATACTAGAGGACATTATCCCAGTCTATAGTGGCGTATTGTTTATGTTATTTATGCTAGGAAGGACCACCTTACACTTTGTAGATTTCGGGACAAGTGTTGCAAATGCTAAAAAGCAAATAAAGGCCTCCCTAATAACCAGCACACATTTTGCAGTGTGATGGACATTATCCCCGTGAAATGTCTATGCTAGGTGGGACCACTACATAGTATATAGCTTTTAGGTAAGTATTAAAAATGTTACAAAGTGAATAAGGGCCTGCTAAATAACAAACACATTGCTGACATCCCCATGACTTAAGAACATTAGGTGACCCACAAAGCTAAGAGGGGTAAGGCTTGTTTAGTCACAACTCTAATGGCATTGAAACCTTATGTCCTTAGCAATCGTCTTGTGTGTTTCCGCCTAAGAGGAAATCCCAACATATTGCATCAAAAGCTTTATACATATCCACCTTAAGTTAATTGGAGTAGCACTGTGATTGGACTATGAATAAAAGCTCCTAGATCAATATAATGCTGCAATCGATTTTGTTCCCCAACGTGAATCCTTAGTTGGCACTGCCAAGAAAACTAGGTAAAACCCCTTCCAGCTTGTTTGCAATACTCTTAGTGATATGAATATGGATAATATGGAACATGAGATGGTTCCAAATTAGCAAAAGTAGAAGGGCTTTGCACCTAGTACCAGACTAATCCAAAACATGTTTTAAGCTCCCGCCATCGACCCCAATACGAAGAAAGATCATGAAAATCCTTGAAACACCATAACTCATCACCTCTCATGCCTCTTGCTTACACCCAAATCCGAGGGAGATACAATGACTCCATTTGTAGATAGAAGGGCACGCGTACAACACGTGGAGTCATGCTCGAGGCATAATTGGCTCTGGAAAAAGAAATAACAATGTCTTGGTTTACTACTTGATAACTTCAAGCAGATAATACAATATCAAGAGATGACAAGAAAGGGTAAAGGGGCTCGAGCTTGAGCTAGTTACCAGGAATGCTGTAAAAAAAGGTGATGATCAAGCTTGAGATGGTTATTTAGAGTGGATATCAAGGAACGTGGGCCTCAAGTGCATCCATAGAGGAGAGGATGAACGTGGAAGACCAAAGAAGCCTCGAGCACATGAGTCAATGCATGTTCAAAACCAATTGAGCATAGTAAAAAGCATTGAGCCTGAATGTTGGACAAATAGACCATATATTTTAGGGTGCATCATTAGAATTCTAGGCTATAAATAAAGGGAACAATTTATGCTGTAATCGGTCCAACATCAACTATAAAACTTCTTTAAGTTTTTCTACGGCACGCTTGTGTGTTATTTGTTTTCCTTTTCCTAGGAGTAGCGCAACTTGTAGCATCTTGTTTTGCTTTCTTCAAGGCAATATAACTTTTAGGTTTTAAGTATGCCAATTTTGTTTGAAATCTGTTCCCACGACCTATGAGTAAGATTAGTGTCATTGGTTTACAGCTTGGACGGCCAAGCCTCGAGTTTTATTGCAATGGTCTTAACTATAGTGTTTCTGCTTAGTGAGTCATGCAATTTAGGTTTGCATCATCGCTTCATGGATTTGATGTCCAAGGTAGAGATGGCAATGCAGCGGGTAAAACTCGTTACCTACGAGTATCGGCCCAGTTTGGGGCGCGTACAGCTATAAGTGAGGTGGATAGCAGGCATGAGTCACGTATAAATTGCAATACTCACATTGATATGGGGCTGGTATGGGTATGATGTTGTATCCACCCTATCCCACCCCATCCTATACTTGCCAAACCCACCCTAATTTGTATTTTAGTTATTTAAAATAAAAAAATGCACAATTAGTTTAATTATTCAATGTTATGTCAAATATTAGATCAAATTATCATTAGTAACTAAAATATAATATTAAATAACTAAAATGGCTGAGTATGGATAATCCTTTGGTTCCTATATTAGGACAGTTACAAGGTCAGTAATGAATACTCATTAGACACCTGTGTGTAATGGCGAGTATGGATATGGGTTACAAGGCGAGTATAGTGCGACTTCATACCGGTGGTGGGAAATGGAGCAAGTATGCATACGAATTTGGGTGGCGGATATGCATATGGAGGAAGCATCCCCCATACCCACCTTGCCTAAGTGCCATCCCTAAGCCAAGGCTTAACCTTGATTGCATGAGTCCTAATCTAGTGACTGATTATGATTCTCTCTGCATTAATCTTATCAAGCTTTAACTCATTCGAGTTATCACAAGTCAAGGATACCATGCCTAAAAATTTGTAAACTCGAGCTTGTCAATGGACTATTGAGCTCTTGAGCTTTTTTCCACCTAGTTCCTAGCTTTTTAAGTGTTAGAGGTGAGGTGTCTGTGGGATCCACTATGTCACCCTAATTTCCATGTGGGCCAGGTCCATGTTCCTTTTAATTTACTGCAAATTATTTAAATAAAAAATCCACAAAAACACATGATTAAAGTCTTTCAATTGGAGTAAGTGCAGAATCCCACATATCAATTACAAACAGAAGTCGGATTCACCAAAAGCAAGAATCCTCTTCAGAGGTGATTAATTAAGGTCAAACAGGTTCAATTCAATAATTAGGCTCGTTCTTCAGTTGAGGCAAGTTCCTTTTTGCATGTTTTTTAAATTCTGTATTCACGGTAACCACACATATGCTAAAAGTAAATTAAAGGATGCTCCTTTTGGCTACTACAGTGGGAGACACAACATTAGACTCGGCAGTCCCTAATCCCATCATGGGTTTTAATAATATAATCTCCTACCATTCTACAATTACTCAAATAAAAAGAGGTAGCGCTCTCGACAATAAAGAACCTAAAGGGTGAAGCTTAATTGGGCGCCCACATGAGCATCCTTTAGCTCAAACTCCCATCTCAAAACAGGGTGCAACTAGTCGTAACCACGATGATGAAAGCAAGGGTGATGATGACATCCTAGAGGACGAAGGCATTGGCTTGATGGCTATTCTGGAAAGAGTTATATGGTCTTGCTTAAGCAAAGAATGAAACCCGTGGATGAATGACTTGAGCAGTCTCTGGAGAAGTTCAAGAAAAACACCATTCAAGGACAGAACATACTCTAGCTAGCTAACATGAAAACATAGTCACTCTGAGGAATACTGTCAATGATGTTTGGACTTCAATGAATGCGGGACAACATAAAGAGACCAATAGGGTCTTGGTTGAAATAAATGCCACCTTATCTTCTACTGGTAGCTTTACAGCCAGAGACGTGGAAGGAAAACAAAGGTGGAAGTTGAACTATCTTGGCAAGGCTAGCTGAGACACACAATGGCCTTGTTTAATTAGCTTTGGAGGGCCTTAGACAATTAACGCAAGTCCTTTCTTCCTTCACCCCTATTGGTTATCCTCAAGATGTTCCCCATGCTTACAAGAACCTGTAAGTGGTGATGTAATTACCACCTCGAAGGAAGGAGGAAAAACATGTCAATAGTCCAGACATTATATGGTTGGACCCAAAGCTTATGGATTGAAAATATAGCATGTAGAGTTCCTAGACCCTCGAATCAAGAGCCCACCTTGACTTCAAGGGACCTAAACACCAATACCTGAGTGATGCCTTCCCTTGAAACTAGGGGATAGGGCCGCACTTATCCTCCCTATGTACGTGAGGCCATCTCAAGGCCTGAACAGAGCTTCGAGAATAATAGTAGATCAATAAGGGACCAATACCTTCCTTCTAGGCCCAATATAATGTATAAGACTAGGGGGCACTAGAATGTACCATGTCCCTAAGAATATTCTTTGGTAGTATATCAATTCAAGGGTTGCTCATGAACCCTTGAACACGAGGATGCCTTCTAACATGGCTCAAACCCAAGCCTCCGTTTGTCCTTATGTGTTACCCAATCAACCAATTTTCCATGTGGACCATGGAGGGTAAAATCCAGCTACTATAAGCCAACTCATGCTTCCTCACCTAGTGGTCATAGGTGCTCAAGGGTATCCTACTGATCCTACCAATGGAGACAATGCAAGTGCCCAACCACATACTAAACCTGCCTCTCTAAGACCACTCTTAGTGAGGAGACATAGGGGTCAGTCATTTGTTATAGGATGTTGTACCCTGATTATGTTGATAGGGATTACCCATTCCCTCGAGGTTATAAGATAGCTGAGTTTACCCTTTTCTTAGGAGAAAGGAACGTATGTGCTCTCAAGCATTTGGCAAGGTTAAATTCCTAGGGTAGAGAAGTAGCTGATAATCCTAATTTACAATAAAGATTATTTCACAATTCTTTGATAGGGACCACATTTCAGTGGTATGTAAGCTTGCAATCTAACTCCATCTATAATTGGGATGATATGGCCAAAGAATTTCAGGCCCAGTTCGCCAAAATGGGACTAGGAACCTGTATGTCAGACTTGGCTCAAATGAAACAAAACCCAGGAGAATTCGTAGAGGATTATATTAATTGATTCAAGGGAGCCAGTTTAAAATGTGCAGTGGCTCTCCTCAAGCTCAAGTATGCTAAGGCAGCCCTAAATGGCTTGTATATTAAGTTTAGAAAGAAAATTTCAGGGATTAAATTTCGGTCATGTACTTTAATTAGCACAATGCTCTGCTAGATAAGAGGTTGTGCGAAAAGAAGAAATCCTCTAAAAATGTAGTGTGTATAGAGCCTACATACACAAAGTCATAGACAAAGAAGAGATCCTTCTCATGATATTGATGCCACAGAACCTCCTACAATCTGCAATCCTTCAGCAAAAAAGAATGTCAGGGCTAGTAAGTTTAACCAGCATTGGGATTTAAAAAAATATTCATTTGAGCTATCAAGGGCTAGCATAATATTTGATTTGCTTGAGGCGAACAAAAACCTTAAAATCAAAAGAAAACATAAAGAACTTAATCTTAATTCCATGAGAGGGAAGGTCTATTGTAAGTGGCATGATTCTTTCACCCACTCGACAAAGAACTATGTCATCCTTAGAAACTAGTCTACGACTCCATTGAAGCAAGGGAGCTTATTTTCCCTAAAGAGAGACAAATGGGTTTTCATAAGAATCTTTTCCCTAGTCCTATTCAAGTTAACATAATTGAAGCTATAAGCAGTATAGGACAGAACCCTACCCCCTCTAATGACGCATGTTGTGATAGGAAAATGATGGTAGAAAACAACATTTAGAAGGTAATGGTTGCTAATAGCCTATTTTCTAGGTTGGTTGCAAATGGAACAATAAAATTCTTAAATCCCTTACACAGGCTTGAGGGTGAAATATGCTATTGGCACATTACAAATCTCCATCCGACCAACAAGTCTACAATTCTCAAAAACCTAGGTCTGAATCTCCCTAGTAAGTCAGCTATTACACTATATGTGGCTGAGGAATTGGCTATAGAGGCAGGCTATACTACGGGCAAGGTTGCTAGTCCACAAGGCAAGGAAAAGAAGGTCTCCAATGAGGTATTTCATGACAGTTGGGGTATGCTCCAAAGGTGATGAGGAAACTTAAGCTTCTTCCAGATTACGTCCTACCCATGGATGGAGATTAAGATTCAATATGAGAAGTCTCAGTTCTTGAGAAAATAAGGGATTTGTTCCCAAAAGCTCAACTACCATGATGAAGAGACACCCCAAAAGGAATCCAAAGTAGCTCTTGGTTGAATTAGAAACAAATCATGACCCATAAGTAGTGGGATATGTTAGCTTCCAATCAGAAATTGAAAGGCTAACCTTGTAGAAGAAGAGTTTAAGATGAGAAGAGAAGTGAAAGGGGATGAGAAAATAGAGAAGGGGATGAGAATTAGAGAATTTTCCAAAAGAAAATCTGATTTTTATTTTTTGGATGATTCAGCTACATGCTTAGGCTCCAAATTTATACACAATTCAGTACAAAGCATCAAGACACAATCACTAACAACAATTCCTGCCTAAACAGCCAGCAATTTGAACCCAAGTGTAAACGAAGTATATTTTGGATAGGATGAGAGTATGAGATAAGAAAGAAGGGAAATTAGATGAGAAATAGAGAATTAGGGATGAGAAAATATAGAGATTTAGATGAGAGAGAGAATTGATCTCAAAATGAGATTAAGGTTTGTAGTTTTCATTGATTTTTTTGAAAATTACAGCCATTACTTATTTATAAGCTAGCTTAAACAAGCAATACAATGTATCAAGACTTAATTGGCTAACCAACTTAAGCTAGGAAACAACTAGAAGTTTCTAGAATACAACTAACTAATATTTGACCTTATTATTATTGGCGCCAAAAGCAAAGAAGCAGTAGCAACAAATCAGCAGCAGCAGTAACACGCACAGCAGTAGTAGCAGAACCAGCATAACATAATTTTAACCATCAACTATTATTCCCGCCATTTTCAACAATTTAAACCCATGCCTCTGATTTTCGGTTTATGACATTCCCTTCCCCTTGAGAACATTCTTGTCCTCAAGAATGGGAACTAACAATCGACTATTCCCTGCAAGGTAACTCTGGACCCGTGACATTCGAATGACAGCACGTGCTTAACGTAATCAAAAGATACTGGGTTCTAACCAAGCATCCAATCAACACCGAGCACTATGTTGCATCCGCCCAATGGAAGGACTCTAAAATCATGTGTAAACTTATGTTCGTGCATGGACCACTGGAAGGCTCGGCATGTATCTTGAGTAAGAATTGAATTCCCATCTGCCACAGTCACTGCCAAAGGATTAGTCTTTATCACCTCATGACCTACTTTCTTCACCAATTTCGGATCAACAAAACTTTGGGTGCTCCCACTATCTATTAAAATGACAATCGATCTCGTGCCAGTTCTACCTTTAATCCTGATTGTCTTATGCATTCCTTTCCCGGTCAATGTTGTCAATGAAATCTCCATTTCGTCCTCAATGAAGATTTCTTGGTCGGAATCCGCATATTCAACATCAACCCATTCTCCATCGGACTGTCCCTCAATATTAACCCCACTTACAGCCATGACGAATTTAGGGTTGCATTTATGGCCTATCTCATAAGGTTGACGACACTTAAAGCAAAGTCTTTGAGGCCTCTTCTCAGGAGCATTTTTGTCCAAGGGTCGGGGCATTTTGGTTTCATCTCTTTCCCTCAGATGTTGTTGCGGACCTTCACCTCAATGTTTAGGCCCATCATTGGTTGGTAGAAACGTAGCTTCAAACAACCTTGCCTTTTCATAGGCTTGAGACAAGGAGGTAGGATCAAGTGCCTTCACCATATTCTTGATTTTAGGCTTTAATTCACTGATGAAGCTCGAGACATAAAAGGACTCCGGGGCTTGAGGGGTAACGGTTATCATACTAGCTCGGAGGTTCTCAAACTTTGTCATATACTCCTTCACGGTGGTAACTTGAGTCAACTTGTTGAAATTATCGACTATATCACTCAAATCGTCATCACCATAGCGTTCACAAAATTCGATCATAAACTCAGCCCAAAAGTGCGAAATTGCTCTTTAATAGACTATAGAACCAAACTTCATGGTCTCCTTGGAGGTACACCACCGCTAATTCCACCTTTTGCTCATCCGGGACGGTGTAAAAATGGAAGTAATGCTCACATCGTCTTAGCCAAGAGCGTGGATGCTTCCCATCGAAATTTTTGAGTTGAACTCTCGGTTATCTAAACCCATTGTTTCTACTACAATAAGTGCCTTTGTTGCTAAGGTTTGGAACCAATTCAGCTGCATACAGTCCATGTTGAGGCTGCTGACCAATCTTGCACCCTGAACACAATGCTCGGCATACGATCCAATAGGCAGAATCTGATCTGGACCATTACGCACTGAATCTGCAGGTCTAGCTCCATTGAGTACAACAGCTTCTAGTGGACGATAGGGTGGATCTGGAGGGTGATCTTTTTTTCCAAAAATCATACTTTCAGCTCAGCTGGACCTCTGATCAGTCTCCCTCTGATCAGTCCCTTGCTCTTGAGTGCTATTAATGTTAACAGCATCAGCCACCAGATTTTTGGTTTGGTTAACATCTGCTTGTTCAGTACCTGCATCAATTCTGCGAGGTTCAACTTGTTGATGGACTCCAACACTTGGTGTTTGAGTTTGAGGCAAATTCGAGGCTCTAAAAATCTAACTCAAAGGCAACAAACCTCCTCCATTTGCACCTACATTCATCTTTTGCACCTGATTTTGCAACATTGTCGAACAACCATCCATTGTACCCTCAATTCCTTGCAATTGCTCATTTACTCTAGCATCGATTGCTTGTCTGTTAATCTCAATAAATCTCTCTTCAAAATTTTGCAATTGTTGATTTAGATGTGCATCAATCTTTCCATCAATTCCCTGAATTTTATGTTGCACATTATCACTAATCTTTTCTTCCAAATCTTGCAATTGTTGTGACACAAGATTCTCACTGCCTTGATCATTATCTCCTCGTTCATTAACTTGATCTTGCAAATGTACAATCTTCTCTTCCATTTGCTGCAACCTATCACTCACCTTTGCATCTTTTTCATCTTTTTCCAACAGCAAGGACAAAACTCTATCCATCTTATGCAAGTTCTTCAGTTGATCTTACTCCAGCCGCATGATCATTGCTTCCAAGCGTGCGATCGGTTGATCTTGAGTCACAAAATCTTGTTCAACTGCAGTACTACCACCAGCCACCTCTGCATATGTCGGTTGCACCATTGCTTTTACAGCACCGGATCTAGTTATCACTCCACTTGTCATTGTCGAGTAATGCACGAAATGCTCAGCACTGAATTGCTCTTCTTCAATCTGAATAATGCTTGTACTGATTCCTCTAAGCTTCGAATTTACTGCAGCACCAAATTTGATCAGAAATTGTCTGAAGTCTTCAAGGTTAATGTATGAATCAAGTCCTGAACTGATCTAGATCAATTAGTAGTCGAGCTGATGGTCCTGAGTGCTGAAATATTGGTCTAATTCTGCAGTTAAGAACCTGAATGTTGTTCACCACTTATGTGCACTACCACTTGTTCTCTGAAACCACCAGAATTTAACCAAAATCTGAATTTATTCAGCACTTTCGGCACTGAATTTTGAGTTTCAGAATTTTCTTTTTTTTTTTTTTTATTACGCACTTGATTGGAAGTTGAACGAGGCTCTGATACCAATTGTTACGCTCGGGATTGAACCACAAGCGTAAACGAAGTATAATTTGGATAGGTTGAGAGTATGAGATGAGAAAGAAGGGAAATTAGATGAGAAATAGAGAATTAGGGATGAGAAAATAAAGAGAGTTAGATGAGAGAGAGAATTGATCCCAAAATGAGATTAAGGTTTGTAATTTTCATTGATTTTTTTTGAACATTACAGCCATTACTTATTTATAAGCTAGCTTAAGCAAGCAATACAATGTATCAAGACTTAATTGGCTAACCAACTCAAGCTAGGAAACAACTAGAAGTTTCTACAATGCAACTAACTAATATTTGAACTTGTTATTATTGGGGCCAAAAGCAAAGAAGCAGTAGCAACAGATCAACAGCAGTAGTAACACGCACAGCAGCAGTAGCTGAACCAGCATAACAGAATTTTAACCATCAACTATTATTCTCGCCAATTTCAACAATTTAAACCCATGTCTCGAATTTTTGGTTTATAATAGGTATGTTAGCTTCCAATAAGAAATTGAAAGGCTAACCTTGTAGAAGAAGAGTTTAAGATGAGGAGAGAAGTGAAAGGGGATGAGAAAATAGAGAAGGCGAAGAGAATTAGAGAATTTGCCAAAACGAAATCTGATTTTTATTTCTTGGATGATTCAATTACATGCTTAGGCTCCAAATTTACACACAATTCAGTACAAAGCATCAAGACACAATCACTAACAAGAATTCCTGTCTAAACAACCAGCAATTTGAACCCAGCAACTGATTTTCCCGCTAAAACCTGCACATCCCAACCGTATGACCTTAAGAACAGCTTTTGGCACCTAATACTCTACCCAACCGAGATTTAAAATGTAAGACTATAACAAGGAAACTCTAATCAAGTATTACAGTGTTATTAACCAAGAATCCGAGGCATGGATTTAAATAGGCTTAATGGCGGGAAAGTTAGTTAGGATGGTCAAAATCTGATGCTGGTGTTCTGCTACTGCTATCCTGCTGTTCTGTTGCTGCTGTTGGCTACGGTTTGTGGCTGTCATGCTGCGTGCTGATGTTAGTTTGTTGTTTGGCAGTTAAGTCATGATGTATTAGCTTGGCATTAGTGTTTGCAAGGTATTGTAAAGGAGCTGTTAGTTGTTGCTGCTGCAGGTATCGATTAGAAGCAGGTACTTGTCTGTTAGTTTGGTCTTGGTGCCAAATATGGTATAAAAGTTAGTTAAGCTTTAGTTCTAGATAATTCCTAAGTTGGTTAGTGCTTGTGTGGCTAGATACAATGTATTAGGTTCATGTCATGTAAGTAGTATAAATAAGGGGCATTAGCATGTAATCCACAACTTTGATAATGAATTGACCTCATTCGGTTACTTTCTCTATTCTCTCATCTCTTTTCCCTTCTTTCTCATCTAAAATCTATTTTCTTTCTCATCTCATACTCTCTCTATCCCAACCAAGGTTAAGGCTCAAGAGAAATCTTCGAAACCTTAACAATTGGTATCAGAGCCTTGATTTGGCTTCCGAATCAAGCTCATATCCAAAAAAATTATAAAAAGCCTTATTAATTGTGTTGTAATTAATCAACAAAAAAAGATTTGATACTGATTTAATACAGATTTGGTGATAAGAATTCAAATCTGTATTTTTGAAGTGGTTTTTGGCAGTTTATGCATCAATTTTCTGTAAGCCTGGGAAGATCGCTTCGGTTGGGAGTTAAAGTGATCAAATTACATTGGAGTAGGTTCAATTGATCAGTATTGGTGGAGTAAAATCAACATTTAAGCTGATTCATAGTGAATTCAGTACAATCAATCCAGCATTAGCGGTGGAGTGTCAATGCAGAAGCAAAATATCATTGCTGAACTTGTGTGCCGAGCTATCTGTACTTGATCGATCATCCATCTGATCGGCTGAAAAAGAAGTTAAAATTGAGCTAATTGATCCACATTACACTTGATCATCATTAAGAGATCCGGAACAAGCTGAATTGAGGTGATTACAAGTTCTACAATTCAAAAATTGTGGTGGAGGTAACTGTTTTCTAAACTACAAGTTCATATTCGATTCAAATCTGCATTTTATTGTTGGATTGTGGTGAAATTGTGTTGATAAGCATATAAATGGTGAGAATTTGTCAGAATCTGCATGAAATTGAGTCGAGATTCGCTTAGGTGAAATTCTGACAAAGAAGGCGAAGTTCTGACAACGAACTTAGCACTGAAGGTGTTGAATTCCGCTATTGTTCTTGAAGATTGTTGTGTATCGTGTGTTAAAATCATCATTACAGGCAAAAAATCAAACCAATTTCAGATTCTTAGTCTGAATTATTCACGTAGCTTCTCTGTCGAAGATCATCGCAGTTAGGGTTTTGTTCGCAACTCTGCATATTAAGATTCGTGATCAGTGATGATTGTGGAACCAATAGTAGGGGATTGTTTGTGTGACCAAAGGAGTACAACTTCATTAAGCAATCGATTGTTGAAGAACTGCAAAATAAGTTTTACATTTCTGCGATTTTCGAACCTGCATTTGTGCGAGCCGAGCTGTCCAGATCGAATTTTTTTGTCCATTACAAATATGGCTGGTGTGGTTGATGATAGCCCTTGTCAATCAGTGACGAGTGATTATTTGGAGAAAATAAAGCTAATATTCAGAGAGGAACGTGAGAGGTTGTTGCTGGAAGTGGAGCTGGCCTTCAACCGAATGCGTCAACAAAATGTGAATCAGCAATGTTCAACTCATCAGCCTGATTGTGCTGGTGTTCTTGATACAAATGAGTTTCCAGAGTTAGTGATAGCGTTATACAACAAAAACTCAATGTTGAGCAAAAAGAGGAAGTGGAATCCGTTGTTGTTGAAGATGAATTCGACCACGACAATGCCGAAATTGATGAACACAAGTTAGAAGAACCTGAGTTTGAACAAGATGATTCTTATGAAGACTCTATACGAGAGTTAGAGTCTCTTGATGATGTAGAGATACAATATGACGTGCATCCGGATTGGGAATATGATTCACATGTCCGAGGAATGATTAAGAAAGCAAAGAGTAAGTCAAAGAGAAATTGTCTAAGTGAAGCATTGGGAGATGTTGTGGGTAAAAAGAAGTTGTCCAGGCCAAAATTGAAGCGTGTGGTTGTGTTTTAGCATGGCTTGCTTGATGATCAGCAAAAACTAACTCGAGATGCTGACCTTACCGAGGTATATGCTGGTACACAAGCTGCAGATGGCACACAAGGAGTTAAGACTCGATTGGAAGCTGGTGAAGGCAATGTAGCTATAGCCGTTCAACCAGAAGTGTCCTATGATGCTGTGGTTGGTGCAAAGGGGTTGGTCACGCTTGATCAGGTGAAGGAATTGATCGCACAATCAGAGGAACGCTGGATCTCGAGATTCCAGCAAAGGCACTTGGAAAATCAGAAATTGTTTGGCGTTGGTAGTGACGTAATTGATGCTTTCCAAGGTTCTTGGAGTAGAGGAATGGAGTATCCACATGTACACTCATATGACGACTTGCATCCTGATCCTGGAGAAGATTTTCAAGTTTATATGAAGCCGAAAAGGTTTGATTTTCTGCTGAAAAGAACTAATCAAGCTGCAAGGGGGCGTTTCAAAGTCCAACGAAGGAGAAGCAATGTGGTTGAACAAGCAATTGAGTTGTTAGATGTGTATAACTGCTGTAACACGATGAAACCGATTTCAGATCCGTCCAGAAGCTTTCCAGAAGATGTTTTAACGGATGTGTTGGGTGTTGGAAGCTTCCTTGGTCTGGGAAAGGATGAATTACAAGTAATTGGAGGAGCTACAGATCCGGTGCTGCTGTTTGATGTTGAAGATGGCGATGTCAGCACACACATTGGTGGAAAAATGACCAAGGTGATAGCGCTTGAAGATTGGGATAAATTGCAACAGAATGGTCCTGATCTGGTGCAGAGTTCGAGTGTGTTTTGGGTGATCTGCAATGGTGTTTCGGAGTGGAAAAATCATATGCACAAGCTTCAATATCTTCTCAAGGTGTGGATGAAAATGGTCAATGTAACACCAAGTATAATTCTAGCTGAAATGGGCGTACATATCAACAACAAAGTTGGGAGCAGAATTTCTCAGAATTTGAAGAAGTTTAGAGCTGCTCAAGAATTCTGTTGGTACCTTCACTTGCTATATTTGTTACTTATGCTTGAGAAGGTTGACAAAGAAGCAAATCTTGAACATTTGGGGTATATTTGGTGGTTAAATGAGCTTTCTATACAGGAAATATTCGAGAATAGGCAGGATTGTGTGATTTGCAGCAAGGACAGTATCGATTGGGATGTTTTGGGTGTTCAGGTTATGTCATTGTGCATTTGGCATTCAAGATTGGTTTATGAGCTCTTAATTCGTGTGTTTTATGCAAGAGTTCGGGAAGAAGTGCCTGAAATTTTGAGATCTCGCAAGTTTACTCTCAATATTCCATCAAGGGAAGTTTTGGAGGTTGCAGAAACATCTTGGAAAGTTTCTTCACTGTCCGTTATGAATGAGCTGTTCAGATTGAGTTTGGATGGTGTTATTATGTCTTTTAGAAGGTGTAATAACTTGTTCACTTCTAGTAGCTTCCATATGGACATAAACCGAGCTGCAATATATCATTATGATCTACATCGAGTTCACAATGCTGGATTACTGGACTCTGCAGCAGCTTGGGTGAAATTGGGAAGCCATATAGGATTTATTGAACATGTCATGAGTTGGGTTAGTAGGTGGTTGTGTGAGCTGAATAAGTTGGGCATCTTTGCGGCAGAGTACCTTAACTCAGCAAGGAATCAGGATCCAGTAGCAATTATGCACTTTCGGCATGCCGATCGGCAAGTTCGGGATGATATAATTCTGTTTTTGAATGGAGTTTTGATCAATAGGGTCTCTACCATAAAGCTATGCTATGGGGAAGACGTTTGCAAGTCATTTGTCTCCAAGGTTTCAGTTGAGGACAAAGAAATCACTGAAGTTTTGGAGTTACAGCTGCATCCTTATGGACCTACAACGTGTTGGGTTGCCATGGTCAAGAATTGGAGCTGTTCGAACTGCATTTGGGAATGCTTACAAGCAGAATTTAATGTTTGGTTCTCTTGGTTTGAGTTTGGAAGGCCTCCCGGGGTGTTAAAGGACTTCAAATGCATTTTTGTGTGGTTAATGACATACAAAACCTGTAGTGCAGCCTTGGCTCGTTTCATTTGCAATAAGTTTCAGCTAGCATTCATCATTTCAGTCACCTTTTCCTATGCAATTAGAGTTCTTCATTGTGACAACTCTCTTCTATTCTTGAGGACAAGAATGTTTTCAATGGGAAGGGAATGTTATAAACCAAGAATCCGAGGCATGGATTTAAATTGGCTTAATGGCGGGAAAGTTAGTTAGGATGGTTAAAATCTGATGTTGTTGTTCTACTACTGCTATCCTGCTGTTCTGTTGCTGCTGTTGGCTATGATTTGCTGCTGTCATGCTGCGTACTGATCTTAGTTTGTTGTTTGGTAGTTAAGTCATGATGTATTAGCTTGGCATTAGTGTTTGCAAGGTATTGTAAAGGAGCTGTTAGCTGTTGCTGCTGCAGGTATCGGTTAGAAGCAGGTACTTGTCTGTTAGTTTGGTCTTGGCGCCAAATATGGTATAAAAGTTAGTTAAGCTTTAGTTCTAGATAATTCCTAATTTGGTTAGTGCTTGTGTGGCTAGATGCAATGTATTAGGCTCATGTCATGTAAGTAGTATAAATGAGGGATATTAGCATGTAATCCACAACTTTGATAATGAATTGATCTCATTTGGTTACTTTCTCTATTCTCTCATCTCTTTTCCCTTCTTTCTCATCTAAACTCTATTTTCTTTCTCATCTCATACTCTCTCTATCCCAACCAAGGTTAAGGCTCAAGAGAAATCTTCGAAACCTTAACATACAACTAAGAAATTACAATTAAAATGTATCAATTCGTAACATTCCCTCCCTTTTGAGAAACTTCTTGTCCTCATGAAGTAAAGCTCGGGAATTGACTCTTCAAGAAATTGTAATTTTCCCAAGTCATAAAGCTCTTGTTTAAGTTGCTCCAGGTCACTAACACTTCTTGCACAACCCCATTGTTGGTCTGCAATTTTCTTTTAGCTCGAACAGCATCCGGTTTCAGCAACAGCAGCCCATTTGATTAGGTAATAGGTGGTTCTCGAACAATTTCAGCACCTCTCGTGACCTGTTTTTTAAGCAAGGACACATGAAACATGGGGTGAATGTAAGAATGCTAGGGTAAGCCAAGCTTATATGCGACATTTTTTTGATAGGTGGACAGTTCATAATGTTTAGGACTTAGAGCTTGGCTAATGTAGGCTATTGGCCTTCCTTTTTGAGATAAAACTACTCCAATTCCATTACCTTATGCATCAGTTTCCAAACCAAACTCCACAATAAAATTTGGCATTACCAGCACTGGTGCTTCACACATATTAGTTTTCAAAACTTTAAAGGCTCGTTGAGCTTTGTCTAACCACTGGACTGCATGTTTCTTTAATAAATCAATTAGAGGCTTGGCAATTGATCCATAACTAGCCACAAAGTTGCAGTAATATCCAGTCAATCCCAAAAAACCTCTTAACTGCTTCAATGTCATAGGTACAGACCATTCCTTCATTGCTTGCACCTTGGAAGGATCACTAGAGACTCCACTATAAGAGATCACATGGCCTAAATACTCTAGCTGAGCCTAAGCAAAAGAACATTTAGCCAATTTTGCAAACAACTTGTGATTATGCATGACCAAGAACGCCTCTCTTAAATGCTTCATATGATCCTCAAAAGAAGAGCTATATATTAGGATGTCATTGAAAAATAAAAGCACAAATTTTCTTCATAAATGGCTTAAACACTTCATTCATTAGTGCTTGAAACGTGGCTGAAGCATTGATCAAGTCAATAGGCATAACCACAAATTCGATGTGTCCATGATGTGTCCTGAAGGCAATCTTGTACACATCTTGCTCCGACACCCTGATCTGGTAGTAGCCTTGCCTTAGATCCAACTTGGAAAAGACTTGAGCACCATGTAACTCATCCAAAAGGTCATCTGTGAAAGGAATGGGAAACTTATCCCTCACAGTCACTGCATTGACCTGTCTATAGTCTGTACACATCCTTGTCGAGCCATCTTTCTTCTTCACCAGTATGACAGGGTAGGAAAAAGGGCTCTGACTTTACTTTACGAAGCTTGTCTTGAGCAATTCATCAACCTACCTTTAAGTTTCTGATTTTTGCACATGTGGACACTTGTAAGGCCTATATTTCACTAGCCTTGAGTAAGGCTCAAAAGGAATTGCTTGATCTAAACTTCTCTTGGGAGGTAATGCTTTGGGCTGTTCATCCAAGCCTTCAAATTCCTCAATCAAAGCTCTCGTCTTAGGTTGACAAATATTGTCCACTTCAGTAGGTGATATTGCAAACAATTGTCCTACCCATTGAAAAGCACACTTCTTGAATCCCTTTTGCAGCTTACTACCCTTCATTAGTTGCAATTGAGCTTGATATGCGATGCCTTGCAAGGTAACTTTGGATCCATGTATCACATATGACACTGTGAACTTAGCAAAGTCGACGAGCACTAGATTGAAAGATCTCATTCAATCAACTCCAAGGACCATATCACATCGTCCCAAGGGTAAGATTCTAAAGTCATACTCAAATTTGCAATATTGCATAAACCACTGCAACCCCTAGCACTTGTTCTGAGTTAGAACTGGATTACCATCAGCAACAGTCACTGCTAATGGATGTGTCTTAATCACATCACGCCTCACTTTCTTTACCACTTTTAGATTAATAAAGCTATGGGTGCTTCTATTTTTGATTAGATCAATAATTGACCTCGTATCTGCCTTCCCATTGATTATTACTATGTTATGAGCTCCATTTCAAGTTATGGAGATTCCAACCTCATTGTCAAATAGCTCTGCTTGCAACTCCTGATCTGAACTGTCCTTTTCATAATCAGACTGCTCACAATCAAAATTTTCACTTACAGATTGCTCTTTAGCAAAATTTGGGTTGCACTTATGCCCAAACTGATAAGGCTAATTACACTTGAAACAAAGCCTTTGCACTCTCTTCTCCATTGATTGAGAGCCTGAAAGTTTAACAGATGCCTTCTGCTGCTTGGAACCACTTCCTCGATAGTTTAGTCCATCATTTGAAGTATGAACCATTGCCTCAAAGAGCTTAGCCTTAGAATAAGCCTTGGACAATGTCTTAGGATCAACTGCTTTCACATGATTCTTAATTTTGGGCTTCAAGCTACTTATGAAGCTTAAGACATAATAGGACTCAGTGGCTTGAGCATATGTAGCTATCATACTTGCTTTAAGGTTCTCAAACCTTGTCATATATTCCTTCGAGGATGTTTCTTGTATCACTTTGTTGAAATTATCAGCAATGTCAGTACAGTCTTCATCGCTATATCTCTCACATAGTTCTTTCACAAATTCTGCCCAAGAAAGTGTGGAATTACTCTTAAGAAACTATAAAGCTATACCTCATGGTCTCTATGAAGATATACAGCTGCAATCTCAAGCTGTTCTACCTTATTAATATGATAAAAGTGAAAGTACCTATCGCATCTTCTCAGCCATGATTGTTGTTGCTTTCCATCAAATGGCTCAGTCTGAACTCTTGGCTTTCTATATCCAATGCTTCTGTTACCGGATGACACTTCATCACTTTTGGAGCGCTGCTGATGCCCCTGATTAGGTGGACGATCTTGTTGTCCTACTTTGACATTGGTATATCATGACCTCACATGAGCAAGTGAAGGATCAAGTGTCTTAGTGCCCATATCAGCTTCTACATTTCGATCTTGAGGTCTATCTTCAGTTGCTTGAGTTCGTTCTCGAGGTCTAGCTGCAACATTTTGCACCTGAGGATTCACTTCATCTTGAAACCTCATCTGTTGACGCATGAGCAACTGACTAGCTGGTAGCAATGGTTCTGGAACCAGAGGAATATTCTTTCCCCTAAATTGATTGCTTATCTTAGCAAATGTCTCTCTAAACCTCTGCATTTGTTGACTCAATCAATCAGCAATCTTTTCTTCAAACTCTTGTGCTTGCTGATTAACTCGATTAGCAATCTTTTCCTCAAATTGCTAAGAATATTGAGCAAATTGTTCTTCACACTTTTGATTCAGTTCTCATACCAATTCACTTTGTGACAGCTGCCGTTGCATGAAAATTTCTTTCAATTTCACCTTCAATTGGCTTGTTCTAACAAATTCCTAATATTTTGCAATGTTCGCACTAATAACCTTAGCATAGAATGGATTTTATGCAGTCTTTGCAGCACGTAACCTTGTTGTAACGCCACCTACCATAATTCTCAATTCTTGCAATTGCAGTGAAGAGAATCTAATATTAAAACAACTTGATCAAAGTGTACACAATCAAATTAAAGCAATTCAAATTAATTGATAGCCTATAGCAAGGCTCTGATGCCAATTGTTAAGCGTCAAGATCAATTTGAGCTTAACCTTGTGAAAGAGCAGGATAGTGAGAGAACCAAGATCAGAAGAGAAGTGAAAGAGATAAGAATTAGAGAAAGTATCACATAAAGATGTTTATATATCTTTCATTAAATGAATGATGATTACACTTAAACTCACTCTTAAATTAGATCTAGATACAAAGTAATTGGACAAGCTAAACCAACTTACTAGATCTTTAGCCGCTACAATTGACCCTTACCTGACCCCATCAACTGACTTCACTAACCACCTAGGCCCTTTGGTGCCAAATAACGAGCAATAATATTCAAACATTACTTGATACCTACGGATGCAACTTATTAAAACATAACAGCTTAATGCTCTTCATAACTCATGGCTCATAATAAGAAGGTCAAACTAAGATTCTTTGACTTGGAAGACTTGGTCTGGAAAGTGGTATTCCTTGTTGGCCCAGAAGACCGTGTCTTTGGCAAATGGTCCCCAAATTGGGAAAGGATATTAAGAATTATTGAAGTGGTATTACTTGTTAGCCCAACCGCTCATCACCACCATCACTACCGCCAACAACCCAAAACCAGCAGCCCACGGCCGACAAGCAGGAGCGGGCTTAGGTAAGTTTTAGCTGGGTCAGAGTACCAACAACGCACCCGCCCCAGGTTTGATCTATCCTTTATTACAGTAGGGTAGTGTTTTGATTTACCATTGTCGAGTATCTTCATTTGGTTTACTTGGTTTAGTTTCATTTCATTATTTCGAATTGTGTGATTCATATTGACTGTGGGTGGTGCTCTCGGGTGCTTATACTATATTCAGCTTCTCGTCTTGTTGTTCACTTTCTCACGTTAGGTATAGCTAGTTGATGAGCGCGACCAGCTATGGAACCCAGACAGTGAGGCCATTTTAAAGGGGTTGGTGAGGGGAAGGGGCAGAGAGAGGGCAGGCCAAAAGGGGACAGGGAACTTAAGACTAGGATCACTAAATGTCAGGACACTAACGAAGAAGAGTTTTGAGGTGGCTCATATGATGATGAGGAGGAACATCAACATCCTATGTTTGCAAGAGACTAAATGGGCTGGCACAAAAGCTAGGGAGGTGCTACGGCATAAGCTCTGGTATGCGGGCAAGGTCAGAGGCAGGAATGGAGTTGGGATCATTGTGGAGAGCAGCCTCAAGGATAAAGTAGTCGGAGTATCAAAAGCTAGCGATAGAATCATAAGTATCAAGTTGGTCTTAGACGGTGAAGTATTGAACGTAATCAGTTCCTATGCACCTCAAACAGAATTGTCTGAGCATGAGAAGGCAACATTCTGGGAGGACCTAGACACAATGATGCGAGGCATACCCCTAACCGAAAAAGTAATGATTGTCAAGGATTTTAATGGACATGTTGGCGCAACGGAGGACAATTATGCCCCGCACCACGAAGGACTCGATTTTGGAACTAGGAATGCAGAGGGCAAAGCCCTATTAGACTTCGCGGTTACCTACGACCTAACGGTGGCCAACACCTTCTTTAGAAAGGGCAAGCAACACATCATCACGCACCAAAGCGGCAGGACAAGAACTCAGATAGGCTACATACTACTAAGGAGAAGATTGCAAAGGGACTGCAGGGATTGCAAGGCTACCATAGGCGAAGACCTGTCTACGCAACATAGGGTGCTGTGGGCGGATATAAAGGCCAAGAAGAAGGCCAAAAGAATCTGTAAACCTACGTACACGTACACTTATTGGAGGGAGCTCAAGGGGGAGAAGTATAAGGTATACAAGGAAAGAGTGGAGGTCGAACTCAGGGAGGACTTTGAGGGAGATACCAACCAGATGTGGAACCATCTGGCCTAAAAGATGAGAGGACTGGCACTGAAAGTTCTTGGCACATCAAAGGGAAGGGCACCTAGCAACACAGAATCCTGGTGGTGGGGTGACAAGGTCCAAGAGAAGATTAAAGCAAAACGAGTTTGTTTAAGAGAGTGGGACCATAGTAGGGATGAAGATAAGCAACAGCAGTATATCCAAGCCAGGAGAAAAGCAAGCGAGCAGTCAGAGAAGCACAATCAAGAGCTTATGACGACTTCTGCAAAAGGATGGAGACCAAGGAGGGTGCGAGGGACTTATATAGAATCGCCAAAGCTAGAGAAAGGAAGACCAGAAACTTGGACAGAGTTCAATCCATAAAAGGGGAAGATAGACAGGTATTCATGGACAGACATCTAATCAAGGCGAGGTGGAAAATGTATTTCTAAGAGCTGTTCAACGAACAAGGAGGGACAAAGATATCCTTAGGTGATCTTCAAACATCCGCGGTGCATCAAAACCACTGTGACTGTAGGCAAATTAGCCTCGACAAAGTCATGGAAGCCTTGAGATCCATGGGAAGGGGTAAAGCAATTGGCCCCGATGACATACCCATAGAAGTATGGAAATGCCTTGGACAAAAGGGCGTCAGTTGGTGAACTAAACTATTTAACCAAGTCCTCCAGGGGGACAAGATGCCTGAGGAATGGAGGAAGAGCATATTGATTCCGATTTATAAGAACAAAGGCGACATTCAGAGTCGCGCCAACTATTGGGGTATCGAATTAATGTGCCACACTCTGAAGTTGTGGGAACGGGTCATAGAGAGGAGGTTAAGGCAACAGACTGAGGTGTCTGAGAATTAGTTCGGATTTATGCCTGGGAGATCAACAATAGAAGCCATCCACATCCTAAGGCGGATGATTGAGCAATATAGGAAGAGACAAAAGGACCTTCATATGGTTTTTATTGATTTAGAGAGGGCCTATAATAGAGTGCCGACGAAGGTCCTCTGGAGAGTTTTGGACAAGAGAGGCATCCCCGTACCATACATCCGAGCCATTAAAGACATGTATGAAGAGGCACAGACAATGGTGCGTACAATAGATGGGGAGACAGACGCTTTCGCGATAACAGTAGGGGTTCACCAAGCGTCTGCTTTGAACCCCTATCTGTTCATTTTGGTTATGGACGAGCTCACTAGGCACATCCAAGGATGTGTACCTTGGTGCATGCTTTTTGCAGATGACATAGTATTGGTGGGAGAGTCGCGGGAAGAGATAAATTGGAAGCTGGAACTGTGGAGAGGAGTTCTAGAGTCGAAGGGTTTACGACTAAGCAGAGACAAGACCGAGTACATGGAATACAAGTTCGATCCCTCTTCCACACCTAGCCAGGAAAAGGTCATGATTGAACATAAGGCCATATCGAAGAAGGAGAGATTCAGGTACTTGGAGTCTACGATACAGCACAATGGCGAAGTGGATGAGGATGTCAGCTATAGGATCAAAGCAGGATGGCATAAGTGGAGGATGGCCTCCCCGGTACTTTGTGGTAGGATGTTCCCCTTGAAGCTAAAGGGAAGATACTATAAGACGGTTGTGAGGCCAGCCATGGCATACGGGGCAGAGTGCAAGGTGATGAAACAACAGCACACACAGAAGATGAAAGTGGTGGAGATGCGAATGCTAAGGTGGATCTGTGGACACACAAGGAAGGATATGATCAGAAATGACTCCATAAGAAGGAAATTAGGCGTAGCCTCCATTGAAGATAAATTAAGGAAGCAATGTCTGAGATGGTTTGGACATGTCAAAGGGAGACCGAACAACACTCCAGTCAAGAGATGCAAACATCCCCTTACTACTCTAGGCAGAAGAGGCAGAGGCAGACCAAAGAAGAGATGGCTAGAGACGATCCGACAAGACCTCACCCACCTAAATCATCGGGAGGAGATGGCCTTAGATAGGGCCAATTGGAGGGCTTGCATTGGGGTATTTGGTCTAAGGTAGTCTTCGTCTCTACCTTATCTTTGTCTCTACCTTATCGATCCCTTCTTATTCTATTTCTTCATCTCGTCTACCTCTATTTCTAGCCTCTATCTTTATCCTGTTCTTTATATCCCTTTCTTTATCTCAGCTTACCTGTGTTGGGCCATACTCATACATTTGTTACTTCTCCTATTGCCAGGTCTTTGGCTGTTTGGTGCAGACTAACGTTTAGGCTGGGGGTCCTCGGAAATAGCCTCTCTTCAGGGTAGCCCCTTGAAAGGGAAGGCTGCGTACACCTACCCTCCCCAGACCTACATGTGCAAGAGCCCTTGGAGGCACTGGGTCTGTTGTTGTTGTTGTTGTATTGAAGTTTTTGGAGGAAATGCCTACTTACTTTAAGACATAGATGGAAGGACCCATATAAGGGTAAACATTTATCTTTTAGGATATGTGGTACCCATCATGAAGGAGTCTCAGTTTGTAGTGTCTCCTACCCATGCTGTCATCATCTAGGGGTCAGGAATTCGATTCTTGCTGAAGATATACTCATGTGGACGTCATGAGGGCTTCTTAGTTAGTGGCGTATCCTATCCACGCAGTCATCACTCAAGGGCTAGGAGTTCAATTCTCGCTGAAGATATACTCATGACTTACATGCTCATGGGGATTGTCAGCCTCTTCATGGGCCGGGATTGACTGGGGCAACCTAATCCCTCGTTACCAAAAAAAAAAAAAAAAAGAAGAGCAAGGAAAAAAAATTTGTGACGAATTTTTAGTCTTGAGCATACCTGAGAAGTCTTCTTACGAGTGGCATGATTTTTGTTATTTATTTGGTTTACATGTCTTGAGATTAAAAAGAATAGATAAGCTTAATTTGCTTAGCCAATTTTTGAATTCAATTACCTAGGTGATTGATGGGTTTTTTCTTTAAAAGTTATTTGTCCTTTAGGACAAGCAAGATTTAAGTTTAGGGGGTATTTTGATAAGTCCATTTTAGTATATAATTATTCACTCCTTTTAGGTTCAATTACTAGTCATTTTACATCTAATTTTTATCACTTATACTCTTTTTTGTTTCTTTTGTTGTTTTGTTACAAAAACACTTATTTTATGCTAATTCTTGCCAGGTTTTATCATTAATATCAACAAATTGAAGCAAGATACATAAGACAAAAGCAAAAATGGGCAAACAACTCCAAAACCACGCAGTTAAGGCAAAGAAAAGCAAGAGTTTGAACAAGTTGTGCAACTTGCAATGGGCGAAAAAAATCTAACAAATCAAGAAAAAAAATGCATTGAATTAGTCAAGATCAAGTGCAACTTGATGAAGTTGCATCATTTGGGTCTTGGATAGAGATAAATGAAAAAAAAAAAAGAAATTGCAAAGGTTGGCAACTTGTAGCAATGGGCGGCAATGAAAGCAAATGAAGATGAAGTGTTAGAATTTTTTTTTCCGTGAATTCCCAACCCCATGTACTATAAATATGGATGTTAGGGAAGTGTTTAGGGATCATTCAAACAAAGTTGAAAGTGAAAAAAAGTAGGTTGAAACCGTGAGGAAGAGAGAAGAACAGAAGAAGGAAAGTTTGGGTTGTAATTTTGTGATTTTCAAGTTCTTTTCTATCATTTTCTTCTTTATATTCATGGACTTTGTCTTAGTTTTGCTTTATATTATGCCTATCTTGAAGCAATTCTATTTTTCTAAGGCGACGATGTAGCCTAGGTTGTAATATACACCCTTTTTTAATTCAACATATTCCAAGTTTGTTTATTGCGTTCTTGAAGTGTTTATTATTGTTCTTCATGAGTTTTGAATGGTTGACCACCATTCAAAGCCTGTAATGATTCATAATGATTCCAGGAGGAGATTTATGATAATTGCTAAAGTAATAAACACCACAAATTGAACGAACACTAGAGATAGATTAACGCGATTTATGTGGTCTTAAGTGATAACCATGAATCTTCAAAACTATTTTCTTATTTGAATCCATGCAACAGATTGATGAGTTAATGTATAAATGAATATGCTAAATGTTTCATAAGAGAAATAATTCAGTAAATTAGGGTTTTCAACTATCAACATGTAATACAACTTGAATATCAAGAATAAAAAGGCGTAATAATACAACTACGTTTAATCGGATGCTTTAGATCTTATGAACATCATAAAACTTCCAAAGAATTCAATAATCATATTTGGTTCTTTTCATTTTGTTTGTTATATATAAAAAACTACAAATTTGGTTTTTCAAATAATGCTAAAACTACTAATTTCGATGCTCATTCAATAAACAATCCGCGAGGAAAAAATGCTCGCTTCACTTTGTATTACTTGATACGACTTAGTGCACTTGCTAAGCAAAACATCAAGCATCATCTAGAGCTCTTTAGGCATGACACTCTTGACTTGTGATAACACGAATGAGTTAAAGCTTGACAAGATTAAGGTGGAGCAAATCATATTGGGGTCATGAGATTAGGACAACAGCAATCAAGGTCAAGTCTTTGTCATCAAAGCCTTGAAATGGTGACTCAAACCTGAGTTCTCTTGACATGTAGAGACACCAATGTTATGGCCAATTCTATAAAGAGCTTGAGGCTTGGCCGTCAAAGCCTTAAACTAATGACACTAATCTTAACACACCATTTTGTGAATAAATTTTGAACAAGAATGTCACACCTGAAACCCAAAAATTGTATTGCATTGACGAAACCAAAACAAGAAGCTACAAGTTATGCTACTCCTGGGAAATAGAAAATAAATAAAGCATGAGTATATTGTTGAAAACCTTGAAGAAGTCTTACAATTGGTGATGGACACTTTACAACATAAATAATGCTCTTTCTTTATAATCCCCAATTATAACTACTGCCCCCTGAAAATATGGCATATGTGTCCCATGTTCAGCCTCAATTCCCTTTATTGCATTGAATGGTATTAAACGTGTATTAACAAATGTGCTCGAGGCCTTTGATCTCCCGCGTTCATGAACTATTTTCTAGGTGTACTTGAGTCCTATATTCCCTGACATGTTGTCACGTCCCGAGATCAATCTTGGATCATGAACTAGGATAAAAGAATATGAGATGAGAAAGAAGTGAATTGGAGATGAGAAATAGAGAGAGATTTAGATGAGAGAGAGTAATATCGAAAGAATGCATCAACAATTACACTTGAAATAAACTATTTACACTAAATCTAAGTACATTGATCTTAGACATTTCCCTTAACTGACTTCCAACCTTAGCCACCACCCTTGACTAAGCCTTGACCACTAAACCCACATTGGTGCCCATTTCCTCTCATGAACTAGCGGCTAACATATTACTAGCATATACTAAGCATAAAGCTAATACAAGAACATTTATTTGACTACTAATGACTTAAGCTAAACTATTGCACTCAACGAATTATTAATCCCTATATTCTACTATTCCCGATCATGACAATGCTTCCCCCTTAAGAGATTCTTGTCTTCAAGAATCTTGGAGAGAAATATAGCTTCAAGAACTTTTTGAATCTAGTGGCAACTTCAGCTTGGTCTTATTCTTGTCCTCATAGCTACTAATTTCAGTCTAAAACAGCAACTCTTCAACAAAACAAACCCAACATTAGTTCAGCTTAAATTGCAACATTGGAGTAACACCACTCTTAAAATATTGCAAATGTCTTCCCATTTAAGAAGTGGAGTTATGCAAATTCGAGCTTGAGCCATGCCAAGAAGAAATCTCTTGATCATCGCACAGTTGCTCCTATAACCTTGAAGATCACCATAACAATTCAACCACACTTGTAATGCCTTGTTTCTGCACTTGCTCACCCCATTTCGGTTGCTGCTGACTTCCATTTGTTGGTTCTAGTCCAACTTAGGTGGCCTTCCTCTATCACACATTGATGAGCTAACCCTAATTGTCCTTCTACTAACTTGTAATGTAACCCATTCTTGGAAACAACTCAGCTGATAATGAGCTATAGCATCCTGGCTGAGTGAATCCTCCAGTCCTGAATCAAAGGGCCTTAATAAAGGCTGCCATGGGACTTGATCTCACCCAGAACTCATCCGCAACAGAATAACCCTATGCACTAAAGCAACATCGGAACACAACTGAACTAGACTTGCCTGCACACCAGTGAGAACAGGCTGATTCCTTGCTGATGTTGCATTATTACAGACAGAATTCTTCCTCCTTCTTGTTCTTTTCAACATCCTTTTGATCCAAGATGATGCACCTAGTTTATCAAGTGACCACAACACCCTCCTTGGTTACATTAGTTTTAAGTTCTTGAGCATGAAAAGCTTGCCAAGAACATTTTTATTTGCCTTAAGACGTAGAAAATCTGGAGGTCTCCCATGACAATCCAAGATTGGCTTTTCCTTTACACTTAACCTCTTGCTTGAATAGCACCTTTTGTGACTTAAGTTTACTAGCAATTTGATCTTAACACCCTGCTGTAATGTGAACTTCAATAGCAACTTTCTAATGCTCAAGACTTCAATGTATGCTTGCAATTTCTTGACTGTAGCGCTCAAGGGTTCTCCAGCTTGCAAGAACTCCCTTTTGTGCTGAATTGGTTCTTATATTGTAGGTATAAGGTTAAATTGAATTGGTGCTAAATTAGTACTGAGCTAATGCTTCAAAAGTTCAGTAATACCAAGCTCATTTTGAGTCACAAAGCATGGTATGAAGTCAGTTGCACTTTGCTCCTTTCCTTGCTGCATTTGCCCAACTTCGTTCTTCACCGGATCAAATGGTCAAATTTGAACCTGATTTGCAACTAGAAAATCATCTTCTTGCAGCAAAGAAAGAACCTTAAACACACTTTTCTCTGCTGCAACATCAACGATATCAGCCAATGCAGGAACATCAACTTGCTGCTGTACCAAAGCTATCTGATCCAAGGACTATATTGCTGCATCTTAAATCTAATTCCCTGCATTACATTCCTGCTCATCTTGCTGCTGAACCACCTCAACTTGATTCAATGAGTACATTGATGCTTCATTCCATTGATGAGCTGATGCATTTATACACGGATTCAATGCTGAGTGTGGTCGGTAAGAAGCTTCCTGTGATACTTGATCAATGTCCTTACATGGCACTTCCCCTTAAGGACTCAATTCCACTCGAGTACTTTGTCCATTGAGCTGTTCAAATAAGCCATCGAGCTGCCGATGCATTCCTTTGAAGTGCCGATCCAACTTTTCCTCCAATGAACGTTGCATTGCAGCAAACATCTCCTGCATTCAAAGGCCAAATTGCTCAAATTGATTTGCTTCGATTGTAACTCCCACTTCAGCAATAGACCTTGCAGTAGCTCCAACAACAGACTTAACTACGACATGCTCTACACTTGAAAATTCTGCACTGTCATCTACATGGTTTAAGGCTGAATTTGTATCATGGCCGCCAAACTTAGATCCTGTCCTTGCCCTCTTAATTCTTCTTTGGATCCAAGAAACTGCTTCAAGCCTATCAATGGCCATCAATAACACCTTAGGCTACTTTAGTCCCAACCTAGTGTACTCATAAAGCCTTCCAAGAACTTGTTCATTTGCCTCAAGTTGTAAAAAATCTAGGGCAATGCCTTTACAGCTCAAAATTGGCCTCTCCAAGGCTCTTAACCTCTTACTTGAGTATCATTTCTTTTGGTTGCGGTGAAGGGTCAGGCTCATTTCAATATCTTGCTTTAATATGAGCTTATGTCTCAACTTTCATTGTACTCAATATTCCAATGTGAACTTGAGACTTAATTATAGCACCAAAATGTGGTTCCTTGTACTTCTGGCCGTATTGCTGCAATTTCATATTGTTTTGCATTAATTCGTGGTCCATATTCACCAAATACATCCTCACTTGAAGTAGAACTCGAATACGTGACCATCCAGCAGTAATTGGTTCGATTGTAGTCGGATTCTAGTTCAAACTCGATTGTGCTCGATCCATTTCAGACATAGCCACTTTACCTCCATAATTTCCAACCAATGCATCACACACAACTTGATTTACTGGTTTTACACAAAGCTGATTCACCTTTGCCACATTAAAGCTTGAGTAGAATTCATACCTAGTAGAATTAGTTGAATCTTGTGCTACTAAATTATGTTCCTTACCATATGGCAGCTCTGCGCATTGTATACTCCTTGCATTCCTCTTGTTTTGCTCCTGAATTTAGAGCTGCTTTTGCATAAATTGCTACTGTGATCTTGGCAAGGTCATCTTGAATTTTTCTGTGAGCTGCTGCTTCTGCTGCTGAATCCTTGTCCTTTGTTCCTGCTGAATAGAATTAACAGCAACCTCACCCACTCCAATTGCTAAGCTTCTTCCGTAAATCATGATTAATTCCACAACTCAACTTAATTAAAGGAAGTTCAATTAAATCGAATGCACATGCTCAAGTTTCAGTCAAGAAGTAGCTTGATCCAAGCGTATACAACAATTTGAAGAATTTCATATACTGAATGAATCAATTCTGCCTCTTTTTGTGCTATTTTAGTTGTAATTTTAGATATGTAACTACAGGCTTATTAATCAAGACTTCAAAATTGAACTCTTAATCAATTCGCAAAGCGATCAAGGATATTTGATATCAAATCACCTTGATCCTAAGCTTAGACAACCAAATTGAACTAAATCAACTTAATTGAAGCTTAAAACGAGGCTCTGATACCAATTGTCATGTCTCGAGATCAATCTCAGATCATGAACTAGGATAAAAGAATATGAGATGAGAAAGAAGTGAATTGGAGATGAGAAATAGAGAGAGATTTAGATGAGAGAGAATAATATCAAAAGATATTCGTATTAGATTAAATGCATCAGCAATTACACTTGAAACAAGCTATTTATACTAAATCTAAGTACATTGATCTTAGACATTTCCCTTAACCGACTTCCAGCCTCAGTCGCTACCCTTGACTAAGCCTTGACCACTAAACCAACATTGGTGCCCATTTCCTCTCATGAACTAATGGCTAACATGTTACTAACATATACTAAGCATAAAGCTAATACATGAACACTTATTTGACTACTAATGACTTAAGCTAAACTATTACAATCAATGAATTATTAATCCCTATATTCTACTATTTCTTGATCATGACACATGCACTTTAAATAACATCATCAAGCTTGGCCATTGTCATGATTGGATGAGAAATGTTAAGTAGTAATATGTCCTAAATAACACTCTAGTAGTATAAGTCAAATAAGGTCATGAATTAGCGAGCTATTTGTTGTTTAGCTGGTGTTTGGTTGCTATGTAGCTGCTGTTGGTCAAGCTAGCATTGTCAATTGGTCTTGTTTGGCAACTATGGATGAAGAGTCGGTTATGACTTGTGTCCAGATGCAATGTCTAAAGTCTTTAACTGCCATTAGAAGTGTTAGGCTATATAAGATGAGTCTTTCATTGTAATGTAATGATGATGAATGATATGAATTGATCTTTCTCTCTCTTTGAGCTTAAATGCTTTCTATCTCTTTTCTATTTCTCATCCCTAATTCTTCTTAAGTTCTTCTATATCTCATCTAATTCTCTTAGTTGTTATCTTGATTGCACTTTCTAAGTGTAAATCCTTATCTATGATTCAACTTGAGCTTAAATCATAACAATTTGTATCAGAGCCTCGTTTGGCTTCCAAATCAAGCTTAATTTGATATCAAGTAGCCTTGATCAAGGACATTGAGTAGAAAATTTGAAGTGGATTAAGCGCTGTAGAATAATCATGAACTAAGACCAGAATTGATCTGTTTTGTTGAGATTTCTACAGTTGCATTGGTTCTGATCGTGTGAAATCACTTTACAAGCAAATTCGATCCAGATCAAAGCTGGAATCTTCAAGATTCAGCTTAGTATCAGCACTGGACTAGGCTACATCAAGATCGGGAACTGAATTTTCAAGTTTAGTTTGAATTGTCAAGTTGAGGTCTAGAGCTACGAAGTAACAATTGTTGATCAGATGTTGTTATGTTTGTAATTCTTTAAGTTGTAATAAGGCGCGTGTGTCTTGTAATGTTTGAATTAGTGTTAAGATCAATATTTAATCTCTTTGAGATTAAACCTTCTCTCTCTCATCTAACTCTCTCTATTTTCTCATCTCCTTCACTTCTTTCTCATCCATTACTTTCTTTATCTTAAGTTAAGATCAATATTTAATCTCGATGTTAACAATTGGTATTAGAGCCTCATTGGCTTCCAAATCAAATGGATTCGAATGAAATTGCACTAATTAGTGGTGTTACCACCAGATTAACAACTGCTAAGTCTACATACGCTGATGTTGTTGGCAGCAGTGACGTAACAGGTCAGGATTTGGTTACGAATGCACAATTAGACAGTCAGTTGAAGACAATGCTTGCTCAAATCCAGCAAGCAAATGGTGAATCAATACAGCAAATGAATCAGCAGATCATGCATACGAATCAGCAAATCGATGAGAAGGTTGATCAGCGAGCTTGGCAGGTGGGGGTTAAGATCTCTGATCAGGTCACGAGTCAATCACAAGAATTAGAGGAGAGGTTTAACCTGCAGTTTGAGCAGCAAATGCAACTGCTAGAAGTGAAGTTAGCAGAGATTCAAGAGCAATTTAGGAGACTAAGTCCTCCTGTTGTTCGGGATCCATTATTGCCTGCTAGTGTGTTACAAGCTAATCAACCAGTGAGGTCTGAAGAATTGAATCATGGTGTTAATGCTGGAGCTCAAGATCGAGGTCAGGGAGTTGAGATGATTGATAGGCATGGTCACAGTGAGCATGTGCACTCTTGACCTTCAAACTAGAACGCAGGACTCGAGGTCCGAGCTCCTGAAATGGAGGACACTTACAGACCTAAGGGAGTGAATGTGGAACAATTGGATAGACCGCCTGATTATTGGAATCAGTAATGTTCAGGCAGCAATGAGGAGACATCTAATAGCAGACGTAATGGCCACAGACAGCCTCGGGTGCAGATTGATGCCTTTGATGGGAAGCGACCTCATTCATGGTTAAGGAGGTGTGAACGTTACTTCCACTTCTATCATATTGAAGAATCAAAAAAGGTATAAATTGCTGCTGTATACCTTCTTGGTGATCATGAAGTGTGGTTTTATAGTTTGATGAAAAGCAATCCTTCCCTCACATGGGCTGAGTTTGCAAAAGAATTGTGTGGCCAGTATAGTGATGAGGATGATAGTGACATTGTGGATAAATTCAATAAGGTGAAGCCGGAGACATCTCTGAGAGACTATATGACTAGCTTTGAAAACCTCCGAGCAAGCATCATAACTGAAATTCAAGCCTCTAAGTCGTATTATGTTTCAGCCTTTATAAGTGGATTGACGCCCAAGGTAACGAACTTAATTAAAGCCGTTGATCCTGCAACCTTGTCTATGGCTTATGCTAAAGCCAAGCTTTATGAATCAACAATGTTGCCTTCAAGTGATGTTACCAGTTCCCATGGAGACAACTCCAGACCATAGCAGGGTTCTGTCAGGTCTAGGACCAACAGATCAGAGGATAAGCAGTGGCAGAGGATGTGTTACCGATGTAATCAACCTTACTGAGGCCACAAGTGTAACCCAAAGTTTCAGATGTCTGCTAAAGGGGTTAGTGCTGGAGAACTCTATGATGGAGAGGAGATTGAGGTTGATGAGGATGACATAGACTAGGACGTCATGGAGAACTTGGATGATGCTCAAGTGGAAATCTCAATGAAAGCCTTGACTGGAAGTGGGACTCATATCACAATCCGGATCAAAGGGAAGGCTGGAAAAATGTCTATCATCATCCTCATTGATGGTGGGAGCACCCATAGTTTTGTTGATCCTAAAGTGGTCAAGAAAGTTGGTCATGAAGTGATTAAAACTCATCCTCTTACTGTTACCGTGGATGATGGGAAATCTGTGATTACTCAAAACAAATGCCAAGGGTTCTATTGGTATATGCAGGACCACAAGTTTAGTTATGATTTTAGAATCCTCCCCTTGGGAGGGTGTGATATGGTGCTTGGTGTTGATTAGATGAGATCTTACCGCCCAGTGTTGTTTGATTTTGCTAATCTCACGGTTTCCTTTGAAGTACAAGGCTCTAAAGTTACATTGCAAGGGATGGCAGAGCAAGCTCAATTGCAAGTAATGAAAGGAAGTAAGTTGAAGAAGGGAATCAAGAAATTTTCTTTTCAATGGGTAGGATAGCTGTTTACTATAGGTCTTACTGAAATGGTGAGTATTACCGAGCCTAAAGTGCAAGCAGTGATCAATGAATTTGAGGATCTGTTCGAGCTGCCCAAGTCCTTACCTCCCAAGAGGAGTTTAGACCATGTAATTCCTCTCAAAAGTGATGCAGATGTAGTGAGACTTAGCCCATATCGATATCCTCATGCTCAGAGGTCGCAAATTGTGAAGCAAGTGGATGATTTGCTTAAGACCAACTTCATACGGCAAAGTCACAGCCCCTTTGCCTCCCCAGTTATTCTTTTCAAGAAAAAGGCTGGCACTGTTCGAATGCGTATTGATTATAGGCAACTCAACTCTATGACAGTAAAGGACAAGTTCCCTATACCAGTTATAGATGATCTGCTTGATGAGTTTTGTGGAGCTCAAGTCTTCTCCAAGCTGGATCTATGGTAAGGCTATCATCAAATTAGAGTGGAAAAGCAAGATGTGCATAAGACAGCATTCCAGACACATCATGGACACTTTGAGTTTATAGTCATGCCTTTTTGCTTAACAAATGCCCCAGCAACATTCCAAGCTCCCATGAATGATGTCTTCAAGCAATTTCATAGGAAATTTGTGTTAGTCTTCTTTGATGACATCCTTGTTTACAGTGCATCTTTTAAGGAGCATTTGCAGCATTTAAGGGAAGTGTTCTTGGTCATGCGTGAGCACAAGTTGTATGCTAAATTGGCCAAATGTTCTTTTGCTCAAACTCATTTGGAATACCTTGGCCATGTGATTTCTTGTGAGGGGGTTTCCACTGATCCTTCAAAGGTCCAAGTCATAAGGGAATGGCCTGTTCTGGTAAATTTGAAACAAAGGGATTTTGGGCTTAACTGGGTATTACCGCAATTTTGTAGCAGGGTATGGAGCTTTAGCCAAGCCACTCACAGATTGTTGAAGAAAGACGCTTTCAAATGGTCGGATGAAGCTCAAATTTCTTTTAAGTCTCTTAAGGCTGCTATGTGCAGAGCACCTTTTTTGTCCATGCTCGATTTTACTTCAAGCTTTGTGTTGGAAACTAATGCTTGTGGAAGTGGTGTTGGGTTAGTGTTGTCACAAGGAGGAAGGCCCATAGCTTATCTCAGCTAGGCATGAAGTGCAAAACATCAGGCACTCTCCACATATGAGAAAGAGTATCTCACGATTCTGCTTGTTGTGGAAAAATGAAGGCATTACTTAGATGGGCATCATTTTATCATTAAGACTAATCATCAAAGTCTTACAATCTTTAACGGAAGCAGTTTTCACTAATTTATTGAAGTTATCAACGACTTCACTCACATCTTCATCACCATATCTTGAACACAATTCATTCAAGAATGTAGTTCAAGTAAGGTTAGGCCTAGTACCAATCAGACCATAGTACCAAGTCTTCATCTCTACACGCAAATAAACTGTTGCAAGTTCTACTCTCTCGTGATCCTCAATGCTATAGAGCTTGAAGTACCTCTAACATTTCCTAATCCATGATTGAGGCAAAGTACCATCAGATGGTTCCAAATCAACTCGAGGCTGTCTGTCTGCATAATTTCTGGCATGGGAGGCACTGTCACTCGAATCAGTAGCTGGAGGAGTGGGATCTAGTGGTCTAATTGGCTGTCGGAATGGTTGCTGACTATCTGGAAGGAGAATGCCACCACCTGGCTGCTGAGATTCACTTCTCTTTTTCCAATCAGAGAGATTTTGAGAAAATTGTTGTAATTGATTCTCAATTTTTTGATCCAACCTCTGAGTTTGATTATCTAACTTTTGATCCAGCTTGTGCTCCATATCCTGCCGGAAATTCCGCAGCATGTTCTGCATCATCTGCAGCACTTGATCCATCTGCATTCCTTGGACATTTCCTCCATCAGCTCCCGGAACAGTAGCATAAGTAGGAGCTCCACCAGCTGCACTACTAGGTGTAACATTAGGCACGGTATTAGTTGCATTGTTAGTTGCTTTGGAACGAGTAGTAGGAGCCGTATCCGATCTTCTTTTTCCTAGCCAGACATGAATCAAACTCAATTCAGCTCAATTCAACTTGAAGGCGAATCAAAAGTGCTCAATCAATCGAATTGGAGTGAAAACAATCCGATCAAAAGCCTAGCTCGAGGCTCTAACACCAATTTTTAAGTATCAAGAAGCATCTTGATCTTAACCTAGGGGAGAGAGTTGAGATGAGAGAAAGAAGGGAAGAAGATGAGAGAATAGAGGGAAAATATCCAAGATATATTGAGTTTATTATTGAATGAATGATTCTTACAACTCAACTAACCTCTTATAGCTAATACAAGACCCAAAACAAACAACCGGACATGCGTCTACACTTCAAATAACCTTCCTGCCTCAATACAATTTCGATTATTACATATTCCGAGACATGACAACGGATCACCAAAGTTTCAAATATTTGTTGGAGTAGAAGATTGCAACAAGAGTTCAATGCAAAGGCTTGATGAAGACGCTTGGACTAGACTATTCTATTGAGTACATGAGGGGAAAGGAGAATCTTATTATAGATGCATTATCTCGCAGGATGGAAGAGACTAAATCTGGGTTTTGTGTGGCTGTGTCAAGTTGTACTACCAGCTTGGATGGAAGAAGTATATAAATCATAGGAAGAAGACAGCTTGGCTCAAGAATGTGTGATAGACTTTAGCGTCAACAAGGCCTCCTTTGCTCTAACAGATGCTTATATTTCTGTAATAAAAGGGATCATCAAAGTGAAGGGGAAGTTGTATATAAGATTAGTAAAAAAAACTTGAGGAGACAGATTATTAAGGCTTCTCATGATTTTGCTTAGGGCGGTATCATAGCATAGAAGGGATTTATCAAAGACTCAAGATTTATTTCAGCTGCATTGGCATGAGAAGAGATGTGATGCAATTTGTTCAATCATATGAACTATGTCAATAGACAAAATCAAAATGGCAAGCAGTATCACAGGTTGCTCCAGCCCCTTCTAATTCCTGATTGTGTGCGCAGCATATAAGCATAGATTTTATTGAAGGCTTGCCTAAATCTGAGGGGAAGGAAGTCATCTAGGTGGTTGTGGATCATTTCACTAAATTTAGCCACTTTGTTGCTTTGGACTGACCAATCTCAACTAAAAAAAACTTGCCAAGGCTTTCTTGGACAGCATTTACAAGCTTCATGGTCTACCACACTCCATTATTTCTTATCGTGACAAATTATTTTCCAGCCACGTTTAGCATGAATTATTTCTTTTCTTGGGCACTACCTGGCCTCTGGGTTCATCTTATCGTCCCTACACAAATGGACAAACAGAGAGGGCTAATTAGTGCATTGAGCAATATCTGAGGAATATGACTTTCTGCCATCCTAAAGAATGGTGCAGGGGGTCGTCCTTGGCAGAATTCTGGTACAACACACATGCCCATTCATCTCTAGGCACCACTCCATTTCAGGCACTTTATGGATATGATTCTACTTCTCCTTTGGTACTGTAAAAGATCACTTCTTTGGTGCCTGAAGTATCTGATTTACTACTTCAGAGAAGGCATCTAGTACAACTTCTCAAGGATAATCTGCATATGGCTCAGGTGAGAATGAAATACTATGCTGATAGAAAGCGTTTAGACAAAGCTTTTGAAGTTGGAGACTTGGTTTATTTAAAGCAACAACCTTATAGACAATCCACTATGACAGTATGTAAGAATGTGAAACTCATGCATGATATTTTGGTCCTTATAAAGTGCTTGAGAAGCTGGGAAAGGTTGCTTATATGTTGCAGTTACCTCCTGATTCATATGTTCATCTTGTGTTTCACGTTTCCCTTTTGAAGAAATAAGTGGAAAAGGGCAAATCTTGTTCTTCTAACCCCCCAGACACTGGTTCTAGTGGAGCTCTTTTGCAGGTGCCTATTGTGGTATTGAACTCTCGGGTGATTCAACATTCAGGAAGGTAGATTGAAGAGATTCTGATGCTGTGGAGCAATTTGGCTGAAGAAGATTCTACGTGGGAAGAGTTGAAGTTCATTCAAATTCAGTTTCCTTCCTTCCATTCATGAGACAATAATGTTTTCAAGAGGAAGCACTACTATGATTCGAGCTGCGATTGAGTATTAAAGATCATCAGAACTCTGTGTTTTATTGGATTGTTAGCTGTATAGGTTTAATTGTTAGTTTGGCGCCATATTTTGATTGTTAGTTAATAAGTTGGTTAAGCTTGTATCTGAATGCATTGAATTTTTACATATTTTTGTTCTCTTTGCTCCGATTGGTTCTAATGTGTTTAAAAGTGAGCTCGCTTATGATTGGGATTCATTGAATAAAAATTAATCTCTTTCCTCTCTCAATCCTAATTTCTCTCCAGTTCTCATCTCCTTCACTTCTCTTCTCATCCCATAATCTCTTATCCTTAGGTTATGATTCAAGCTTAATCTTGAGTCACAACACATATATGTTATTAATGTAATTAGAGGTTGGCTCCGATACCAATTGTTGGAACGAATTTCAAAAATTTTACCCAAATTTAACAAAGTTAATGTAGCAAGAAGGGTTCAAAATTCTAAATTTTAAACGTAATGTTGATTTAAAATTTCTAATTTTAAATCTATAAATTTAAATTCCTAATTTAAATCTGCTGGCTTCTACTCTAACATATTCATAATAATTACATGAACTACAACAAGTATAATAAGAAAACTATAAATAAATGGAAAAGCGAAAAACTAAAAGAGAAGGAAAGAAGAACACTTAGAATTGCTCTAAAATAAAAAATACCGGAAGAGTAATAAAGAACTCCAAGAAAGCTAAACAAAACGAGACACAGCAGCATGGGTTTTGCATTTGTTTTCTTTTATTTATTTATTTATTTATTTTATTTTTTTGCTTTCTTTCCCACATTTAAATTTCATCGTACTAACTTTACTTTCAAAAAATTATTTATTTTATACTTTTTAATTTTTATTCATCTCAAAATATTTGGCAGATTAAATTTACTCATCTCCTGAATAAATAAATCATTTTATGAATTTTTTAATATTTTTTTGGTGGTAATAAATTCAGAGGCTTGCACAAGGACTTTAAGAATAATTTAAATCTAACTCTAAATGGGCTAAATTAATTATCGTCATATTATAAAATTTAATTACCATTTAATAGGACTTAATTCTACTAAATAAATCACACTGTACTCTAAACTTAAATCATTTATTCAATATTTCCAAATAGACTATATTGACGACAACAACCCTTCCACTAGATGTCTATGACGAAGAATAAACATAACTACTGCCATTATCCTTCTTACAGCTTCTCCATTAGTTATAGACTCGCCCTTTACTGAATAATTCATTTATACTTGAACATATTCATAGTTTAAACTCCAAATGTCAAAAACCTAGAACACTTTGGCCGAAGTTTCCAAACTATTCAAATGCATGCTAATCAATGAAAGGGACATCTGTATCTCATGAGTAACTATAGATTCCTTATTGAATATCTGATCCTTGTCACACTTCAGGCCGCTACCTAGTGTACGTGAAATTCAGTCACTTATTTATACCTTAATTATAGTACATCAAAGTAACTAACATTCCATGCATAAGTCTAGAATACTCTCATGATTTAGAGTCATCGTTCAAATAGTATAACATAAATCACTCATCTCCAATAGTAGTCTTAAAACAAACAATCCACATGGTGCAACTTAGCGTGAATCTTATTAAACACACCAGCATAACACTTTTGAATCACCATCCACATGACCAAGACAAGTTATGTAAAGTGCCAAGTTATAGTCTTAGCATATGAGTGGTCAAAACCTGTCTTTGACTACAAGTTTCTCAAATAACAATCTATACCATTTGTTCTAAGTCTATCTATGGGTTAATCTCATAAACCACTTAAAACAAATATGCAAATTGTAGTATGAGGAATGCATCCATCTCATGGATGTTACCAAAAAGAAAATCACATGCAGTATACATGTTCACTTACATAAATTTATCAAGGAAACGACTGGGACATTAATTTTATTCATTAATAAAATAACATTTGCAGCATAAATCTGGATTTCAAGACACTGATCCTAGCATCATCTCCTCTATCTGACTTAATACATTTGATTCTGCGATGTAATTGATTTTTAACCTCTAGTTTATACTTGAGGAACATCTCGTTGGCCTCATTTTTTAACCTCAGGAGATACAGCTTGGTAAATCTCAAGTGGACATCAACAAAAGTAATATAATACTTCGTGCCACCTCTGCTTATGGTGCCTTTAAAGTCACTCAAATCACTATGCATGAGTTTGAGTACGCCAGATGTTCTTTTTATTAATTCGTTAAAGGGTTTTTTAGATGCTTGGTCTTAACACATATTTCATATTTATGGGTTTAGTTAGGCCACAATCAGATATCAAATTCAACAAATCAAAAGATTCGACGATATGAGGAAAAGTACATGCAATTTTATTCAAATCAATTTTAACGTCCATTAGAAAGTGACCCCCATTATAGAAACCCTTCCCAATGAAGTTTGTGGTCTTAGTGATAATAAGTTTACTGGATTTAAAGATCAATTTTAAATCCCGCTTGTTTCAATAAAGCACTAGAAGTTAAACTCCTATGCAAGCCGGTGACATGCAAAACAATTGTTGAAGCAAGAAATTCTTTAGAGTTAAGTTTCAAAAGGACCTTTCCTTCTCAAGTATCGGATTGAGCTATTGCACATGAGCACAAACTCCCTCACATCAACTTTCTCATATTTAAGGAACAGGTATTTATTGGTGCAGATATGCCATGTAGTACTAATATCTAATACCCACTCGATCATGTTCTAAACCATACTCACCTCAGAGATCATGGCAACAAACACATCTCTGCCCCTCCATGAGGTTGGCCTGTGGTTTGTGATCTTTGGGCTTTCTCGGTCCAAATCCATTCTTCTAATCTCTTAAGGTATGGCTTTTCTCGCCATAGTCCAACATGCTTCCATGACTGATTTCAAGCTACCTTTAGGGCCATTTTAGGGCCCTTCCCCGTCCCATGGAATGGTTTTTTCTTGTGGACGGTGCTCAAACCATTCGTCTGACTAATTCCCTTTGTTACAAAACTCCTTAAATGTGTTACCTTTTTTGTATACCTCAATTCAACCAGGTTAACAAATAAGGTGAGTGCTCTGAGGACTTTGATTTCGCTTGCTTACTATTTTGGTCCTCTAAGGTTATGTGGGAAACTATCTCTTGCGTGGTTCTGGCTTTATTCTTATGTTTCAACTGAGCCTTATAGTTGTCCCACAAAGGAGGCAATGCTTCAATGAGATAGTTTTCTTCAAATGTCTTACACATTTTCACTCCCTTGCTAAGTATGTCAGCACACAAATTCTCATATTTATTTGGTCAAGGATTGGTTTATCGTCAGTTGTAGTGAAGGCCAACCACCTCGAGCAAACATATTTCTTCGCGATGCTATCATCCATCCCACACTTCTTACGCAAGCTCCCATATTTCCGTAGAAGTTTTCATTTTGCTATAAATTTGATATAGTGGGACGGTCATTTGATGCACAAACATTCCTCTACAAGTTCTATAATCTTTCTCGAAGTCAAAGCCTAATCTAGTAAGAGCCCTATCATTTGAGAGTGTATAATGGACCTCAATTTGCCCAAACAAACTCCATTTAATTAGAGCACATTTTATATTATTTGCGACTTAGAGGTTTAATTTCTTACATGTCTAAAATTATAAAACTAGCATTAGCCATTATCATATTACTCATTCTATATAAATGACTTCGATTATTATTAGAAAATGGCTCAAATGGGTACCTAGAAAAGCAACCTCAAGAAATTAAAGGCTGACTTGAGATGGGGATAAAACGGAACTCAAACTGGCAAACAGAGGAACTTCAACAAGAAGACATCCAACTTAGCACTAGGCAAATGGACTCATTACAAGATCATCAACGACTAAACAAAATAAATTAATAGAGGAAAAGATCGAACTGAGAGAAGTTAGTGCCCCATGGAGTTCACCGTTATCCTAATCCATTTTTGCCTTCGCGCAGATACAAACACGCCCATTAGATACTATGACTCCCAAGGTTAACACGACATGCAACATAGAAGTTTATTCTCGGGTGATGTGTTAGAGTATGCCAGAACTTGCTTAGTAACAAAGAATGGAATGAACTCATAAGGGAAGATAAGAGTATATGATTCTATAATTTCTACTGTATAAAAAGAATCCCCTTAACACTCTATTTATAGGCACAAAGGTATCCATTGGGGCAATCGTTGTTCTGAATAGGTGGTGCAAAACCCGGCCTAAATTTGGAGAGTGTGTTGATAACGAGGAGCTAGGAGTCCAACCTTAGTCAAGGAAATAACTTATATGCAAAGGTGAGTGTTGATGTGGCCAAGACATCTCTCTTGAGCTCAAGCTCGCAACCTCGAGTTCGAACCTGGAATAATGGCATAAAGACATCAACCTTGGCTTGAGCTTTCAGCCTCTAGGGTGGCCAAGGATTAAAAACTGGAGCTCAAACTTCCCTTGAGTTCAATTATGATGCAATGACTAAAACACAATGACCATTAAATAATAAGAATGGGATGGAAAAAGACAATCGGGCAAGGCCAGCCTGCATGTGCCCCACTATGTAAAGTGGCTTTCCCACCTCTAGAATTTCTATGTGGGACACAAAACTTGGAACAAATTAAGCAAAATTGAAGCATACTTACTCCCTAAATTTCAATAGTAGCAGAAAATTGTGGGATATAGAATTTCTATTCAGTATACTCACAAAGTAGCAAGTTTAAGGTTGACCTTTAATTTATGTGACATTCTTAACGTACTCAAAATGATGTTAGGTATCCACATGTGGAAGTTGCTAGATGTCCTAATTTAGTGGCTGAATAGGTTTATTTAATAGGGTTTTGTTATTTTTAAAGTAAGATTTATTGATGTTAGTGCATTTATATTGAAAAATAATGAACATTTTCTCTATTCAGCTATGGATTTAACACTCCCTTTTCATAGTGTAATACACTGTTAAGTTAATTCAACTATTTCTCATTAATCAACATTTATTATATCTATTAAATGGCGTGATTAACTAACTTCTGTATCACCTAATCATACTTTAATACTTTGGGCATGGATAAATTATTTTTAAATCCAATTCGCTTTCGAACTATTTTGTCTAGTAGTTAGGGTGAAATAATCTAGGGAAAGATTTAGCGCATGGCGCTGCCTTTCCAAGGACATGTGGATATGTAAAATAACAAAATTTCAATATATCCAAAATACTCTTCTCAAATGTGACTCTCTTAATCCTCCTCCTATCAAGGCTTCTGTCCACTAGCATCAACGCCTACTCTTGACCTAGCCCACACCCAGCATATTGGAAAATTGACCTTGTTTACACACCAAACTAGAAAGAGTTGGACGACGTTGTTTTAAGACTAAAGGACATGTGGCTTCCACGTGGGGCCATCCTCGAGAAATTTCTTACCTTTAATTATTAAGATAATGGCATCTCAAACCCAGTTGATTCAAGAGTTAAATACCTTATGGGATATCAACCTCTCAAGACAATTGATGGGAGCAAAAAAGGGCTCAAGCTTAGCACAGTTCTCAGAAGACCGCAAGAAGGATGCTTTTGAAACTGGAGGAGATTATTTAAAGCACATATCAACAGGCGTGGGCCTCAAGTGTATCCAAATGAACATCGGGCTTCTAGACAGAACATTAGCTAATTACAAGGATGTGAGGTTTCAGGAAAGACGCTCAAGCACACATTTTGAGGGCATGATCAACATCCATTTTGCGTGCCAAAAAACCGTTGAAGTAAGGATAAGCCAAGATTATGGGATGCAGTGGTTATTTTTTATTTCTATAAATAAGAGACGCTATTGTAGTTGTAAACTATCCGAGACCACCATATAAACTTCTTCAAGTTTTCCTTTTGCAGCACACTTGTACTTTTTTACCTATGGGTCACATATCTTGGCCTCGTTTAACGTAGAATAGCTTACTTTCTGCTTGCTTTCTTTCAAGGCGATAAAAAATTTCGGGTTTTAGATACGAACTCTACATTTTAATCTATTCCTAATAATCATCGAGTTAAGAATTGAGTCGTTGGTTTAAGGCTTTAATGACCAAGGCTTGACCTTGATTGCATTGGTCTTAACACTGATGTCACTGCTTGATAAGTAAGCTGAACTTAGGTTTGAGTTATTGTTTTAAGGGCTTTAACGGCCAAGACTTGACCTTGAATACGTCCAATAACCGAAACACGGTTTGCTCCATCTAAATCTTGTCAAACTCTAACTCATTCGAGTTATTATAAGTCAAAGACGGTGCATGAGCGAAGTAAGATCCTCTTTCCTTTACTAATAGAATATCAAGGTTAGGGGGCTGAGAAGCTGTTGCTTGCTGTCTACTTCGCGAGCCTTCATTGCCCTGTTCTTTAACTTCCCTTATTTCGTCCGTCCACGAGGTTCTGAAAGAAAGTTTCTATGCTTAAAAATCTGATTGACTCGGGCTCGTAAATGGATTGCTATGCTCTTGAGTTTGTCTCCACCCTAGTTCCAAGCTTTTAAGCGTTCGAAAAAAAGCGTTTGTGGGCTTAGCTTCATCACCCTAACTTCCACTTGAGCTGGGTTCATATCCCTTTGCGTTTTTGTCAAATGTTAATTCCAAAAATTCACAAAAATATATAAAATTCTCCTTAATTGGAGCAAGATTAGAATATTATGATTCAAGATGATTCTTAGACCATAAACAAGGATACAAGAATTTGAGATGAGAAAGCAGTGAAATCAAGATGAGAATTGGAAGAATATAGATGAGGCGTAGACAGAATTAGAGTTGAGAGAGAGAAATAGAATCAGTATCGTTTATCAATAAGTGATTGCTAGAGAATCACCTAATACTTATACAATACTCAAACTAGTGCCAGTTAACAAGATAAATTGCACATAGACACCTAAAGCTAACAGACTCAGGGCCTGGTCGCTAATCTTGACCAGCCTTGACTTCTCTTACTAACAACCACCGTACATGGTAACTAGACAGGACTAACAATAGCTAGGGAAGATGCTAATTATCTTAGATTATTACAACCTAAGGACTTATTACAACTTAAGGACTTACTAGTACTTAATCCATAAGCCCCTACTTTATAGAATCATGACAATACTCCCCCCTTTGAAAGATTCTTGACCCTAAGAATCTAAGTAGAGCAAGAAGATTCCCTGCTGATGTCGAAAATTGCCGCTGCATATTATCTTATTACTGTACACTTGAGCTATGTATACTGGAAATCGAGTTTTGTAAGCAATGGAGTTGATGATGCAGATTGAAGATGCTATTATAACCTAATGGCTTACCCCTTGATTAAGCATATGAACATCAATCAAGAAACTCTTTATATCTGCACCGTGTCCATGGCTGCAACAACAGGAGTAAATAACTTGCAAATATCCTCTAATTAGTAAGGTTTTAGAAACAAATCTCCAGCTTACTTAATGCCAACATGAAGTCCCATGATCAAGACATGAATACTATTCTTCATCTTCCACTTTAAATCTTTACAACTTGCTTCACCAATGTTTGAATTGATAGCAGATTGATCAACTTTGCTAGCTATCCCAAACCGGTTCTATCCCCGCATCTTGCCCTATTCTACTAGCTGAACAATAATTCACAGCTTCTTGTTTTAAGCTTTGAGCCCATTTCGCCACTGCAACCTCCATTTTACTCCTTACCAAACTCTTTAAACCGCCTTCCTCAACACCATAACAACAATTTCTCTTGAATAATTCAATTAGTGGCTTGAAATTGGAGATTTTTACCCCAACAAGATAATTCTTTAGATGTCATTGTTAGGCTCCAGCGTGAAGCATTCTTGTGTTGAACTCTAAAGGAAGCCAAACTAATTTTACGTAGCTTGCGAAACCTGAACTCTAGATCATTTACAAGGGCTACAGTTCCAATGTAATTCTTATGGCCCTCAAATGAATCTCTGCAGCCAAGTTGATTTAAGTGATTTTGTACTCCAAGTTCTTTAAGTAAACTTTCCCTTCTCAAGAGAGTCATTTTTGCTTCCTTATCAATAATCACAAATTTGAACTCGAAACACAATAGCCCTTGAAGTCTCTGAAACATCAAAATAGCTTGGAATACTCCTGAATCAAGAAATTATATGTTCTTGATTTTCTCACTGAACTTCACAATTATATTAGCTGGGATGATCTTGATCTCATGCTAAATTGCACAATAGTACCTTTTTGGTGATTGCTATCAGGCTGAGCAATTCCCTCAGCTTGTATGTAATCTTAAGCTACACTTAAGGAGCAATGCCCATCACAATCCTTTCCAAAATTGGTTGATTGCTTCCAAGGTAAACTTATCGCTCTGCCTTGAACATATTGTTGCAGTTAAAATATAGGCTCCAAGGATTTCGGTGGCCTTACATTGGCTTGTAATCTAGGAAGATTCCCTTGACTCATGGCATGACTAACACAAGCATCTAACACTTGTTTCAACTTCCTTGCCAATTCAACGGTAGAGGCCATCAAAATTAGCTTGGCCTCATCAAAAAATCCAAAGCTTTTCCCTTGATTGCTCCTATATCTAATCCTTTGGAACTTTCAGTTCTTATACTCCACCTTATGGCTAATTTTGCACTAAATTATTACACTCACTTGGCTCCAAAAGTGAGATTGCTCTGCAAACTTGTTTACCAACACACTTGTGCTGCTGAATTTGACAATTTCCTCCATTATCCTTGGATCATGTGGACTATTGCTAGTGTTCGTAGAAGAGTAAACACTAGCTCTACTTAATCGAGCCTACCATTGGACCTGATCTAGCCCAATTCTCAGCTAATTGGAGCATCTCCTTGCACTAGAACAAGATCAGACCACTTCTCGGTTGAGTTTGCTTGCACTGCTGCAGTATCAGCTTTACTTCTTACTGATTTTGTATCTTTGCTCAATGAATTCCACCTCTTCCTTGCTAATTTCATTGTCCTTTTGATTCATGCACAATCCCTAAGCCTATCAATTGAAAAAAACACCACCTTGGGCTGCTCCAACTTCATATTTTTAAACATGAAAAACTTTTCAAGAATCACTTTATTTGACTTAAGAAGAATAAAATCTAGAGGTCTTCTCTTGTATACCAAGATTGGATTGATCCATGCTCTTAATTTCTTACTTGAAAAGCACTTCTAGCGATGTAAGTGAAGGACCAAATGGATCTCAGAAAATTGCTGCAATGTAAGCTTTAAACGCAATTTCCTGATGCTTAAAACTTCAATGGACACTTGTACTTTCTCTGCTGCAACAACTAGAAGCTCTATCTTGACCATGTGCTGTTGATCTTGCCTTCTTAAAGGCTCAATCACTTCCTTGAGCTGAGTTTCCATATCAACTCTTGGGTACACCATAGCAACATTCAATTGCACCAAAGGAGATTCAAGTATAGCAGGTTGAAACATTGCTTGATCAAACTTATCTTGATTCTACAAGTCTTGCAGCTGAATTAGTGTTAATTCCACTACTGTGTCATTCTTTTTCCTTGGTTCTTCATTCCAAACCTTTCACAATTCTCAATCCAAGAATGAGGTTGTTGTTCATCAAAGAGCTCAATTTCCTCCTCAAATAGTCTTGTTTTCAAACAATTGACATTGCGCACCACTTTTCCTAGATCATGAGGTCTCAATTAAACCCGATTTATAACTGTGAAATCAACCTTAGATCTTACTATTAAATCATTTACTTGTAGCAATGAAGGATCAAGCACATGTTGTACTACTGCTACATCAATCTTATCTTGAATTTTCAAATCATGTTGTTGATGTACCACTTCAATCTATTCCAGAGTATAATGCTGCAACATTAATCTGATTTGCTACAGCAGATTCTAGATTCAAGCTAATTCCAACACTACCCGTTGTGTTTTGCCCAACTTCTTGCTCAAACTCCTTAACTACATCAACCTTTGATTCATTAACACTTGTGAACTTCGAAATGTCATTCTCTTTATGTTGATCTAATGACAAAGATCTTGACTTCTTAGCTTGACAATTAGTAGGTCCTATCACCTCCAGCTTTCCTTCCATATCATTACACATCTTGAGGTAGCTTATATCGAAAACACAACAATCATCATATATGTGTCTTCCATGTAATGAATTGCAGGCTAATTCAACACTCCTTCTCGTATAATAGCTAATATGAGTAGTAACCTCTATAATGGAATATGAGACGACTTTGATATTTTAAAGAGGACCATAAGGCCAAAATACTTGGTAAAGAATATCCTCATTTATAGGTAAAGAGGCTTCAAGACTTTGATCAAAAGTCTAGCATCAATAAAAGGTTAACTTGAACAGCATCCATTTCTGTTTAACACAATTCCACAACTTCAGGAACTTCACAAACAACGAAATAACTCCAAGACAATTAGCAATCTAACACAATTCAGCTCAATTCAGCTAAACCAAGAGCAAGTTCAGCTAGAGTGAAATTCTGAAGCTTGATTCGAGGTTAATCTTATCAAGTTCAAATATAAACTTGATTTGAGATTAATTGTTATGGTGCAGCTGGATCAAATGCAATTTTCCGTTGGATCAATGGGCCTTGTACCAGATCTTAAAAGTTTGGCTATAATATCGCAAAAACATCAAATTTTGAACTAAAAACTTGATCAAATGCATTGTGAACATCAAAACCTGATATCTAGACAGCACGATCTAAAAATTTGAACAAATTAGCATGATTTCCTGATCAAACAGAACCTGAACATGAGTTTGATATCAATAACTTACCCTGTCCAACATCAGATCACTGAGTATGTAACAACTGCGATAGAAGATGTACAACTCCGGCTAAGATGATGTACTGAAGCTTGATTAATGTGACTTCAGCTAGAACAGGTTCAAATTTCGGATAAAGAACTCAAGATCAATGGATTAAGAAACATCAATCACAAGATCAGCAATTTTAGGCCACAAAACTCAAAGACTTTAAAGCCTTGATCCAATGCTATCTAAGCAACTAAGCTAGACATTAATTAAGCTTGATCTAGTGCTAATTCAATCAAACTGAATGCAATTCAACTCAATCGGAAACAAAATCACAAGCTTTGATACCAATTGTTATGATTCAAGATGATTCTTGGATCATAAACTAGGATAGAAAAATTTGAGATGAGAAAGAAGTGAAATCAAGATGAGAATTAGAAGAATATAGATTGAGAAGTAGAGACAATTAGAGTTGAAAGAGAGAAATAACATCAATATCATTTATCAATGAGTAATTACAAGAGAATCATGTATTACTTACACAATACTCAAACTAATGGCGGTTAACTAGATACTAAAGCCAATCAACTTAGGGCCCAGCCGCCAATCTTGACTAGCCTTGACTCCTCTTACTAACAACCATAGTTCATATTAACTAGGGATGACTAACAATAGCTAGAGAAGATACTAATTGTCCTAGATTATTACAACTCAAGGACTTGTTACAACTAAAGGACTTATTAGTACTTAATCCATAAGCCCCTACTTTGAGAATCATGACATAGAATCCGTAGTAATTTTGAAAACTAAAGTTAGATTCACAAAGGCGCCAACCCTTTTCCCAAAAGGTGATTGGTTGAGGTCAAACACGTGCATTCTGGAATTTAAGCTTGCTCCTACATCGCTGTGACTCACATCTTACAAGTTTGTTTGATTTTCTAGTTATGGCAACCACGCATACACTAAATAAGCAAAAGAAGCAAACACGCCTTTTAGCAACCATAGTGGGAGACCCTATGCAAGACGCAACTGTTTTTAACCCCATCGTGGATTATCAAAATATAATCTTAGACCATTATTAACCAATGGTTAGAACTAGAAGAACTAGTGCTCTTGAGCACAAGGAGCCCGAAGGGTTAGCCTTGATTAGGCCACCATTTGAGCACCTCTCAGAATTCATGTGAGAAGGAAATGAGTCAAAGCCGTGATAATGAAAGTAGAGGTGATGAAGATATCCTAGAAGACATCCTAGGTTAGATTGGCCTATTATCCAGTCAATGGGGGTTTTCCCTCCGGCATGCCCAAGACATAAGGGTCTATTGGTCCATATGTCACGGCTAATTAACCCGTTGCCCACATGACGGCGGATATAATCCTGCATATGTAGAACAACATCCATTCCCCCATTCGATTGTCCCTGGGGCTCACGGATATCTCGCTGATCCCCCTCAAGATGTCCAACCTCTTGGGGGACAATGGAAGGTGCATAATCAAGCACGAAACCTGCCCCTCCCAGACCAATTAGCCGTCTTCATTGCGTAAATGTATAGTCCAGGCCTTAGAGGGTCAACAGATGCCTCTGCAATAAGATGCATCATACTTTATTGATAGGGATTACCCATTCCCGCAAGGGTATAAGATCCCTGAATTCACTCTCTTCTCAAGAGAGGGGAACCTATATCCATTCGAGCATCTGACAAGATTCAACTGCCAATGTAGAGAGGTAGCTAGCATCCTATATCTAAAATTTGGGTTGTTCCCTAGTTCTCTAATAGGTACCCCCTTCCAATGGTACATATGTTTACCATCTAACTCCATTTATAGTTGCGATGTCATGGCTAGAAACTTTCAAGCCCAATGCCTAAGAACGGAACTAGGAACAACTGTGTCAGACCTAGCTCAAATGAAACAAAGCAAGGAGAGATTGTACAGGATCATATTAACCAATTCAAGAGAACCATATTAAAGTATAAAGTGGCTCTCCTTAAAGTAGAATATGCCAAGTTGGCCATAAGAGGCTTAGATATCGAAATTCAAGAAGAAATTTAAGGGTTCAAATTTCACCTCTTCTTTAATTAGCAGAGTGTGGTGCTAGATATGAGGTTGTCTTGAAAGAATAAATACTCAAGAAAAATAGCGTGTACGAAACCTGCATGCATGAACGGATTGACGAGAAGAATTTCCTCCTTATGAAATTGATGCTACTGAGTACATCAAATGACCTCCTATGGCTTGTAGTCCTCCGGTAATAAAGGATATCAAAGCCAGGGCGTCAAACCAATCCCAAAAATTAAGGAAATACTTGTTCAACCTCTCAAAAGTTGACATTTGACTGGCATGAGGCAAAGAATAAACTTAAGGTAACAGGATACCACAGGAAACCTAATCCCAATTCACTAAAAGGGAAGGTATACTATGTATAGCATGATTCATTCACCCACTGAACTAAGAACTGTGTAATCTTTAAGAATTTAGACCAGGACACTATTAAGGCAAGGGAGCCTATCTTCTCTGAAGAAGGACAAATGGGCGTAGATAAGGATCCTTTCCCAAGTCCTGTCTAGGTTAACATGGTTGATAATATTGCATGGAATAAAAGCCTTGCTTATACTAATCACATGTTTTGTGACAGAAAAACAATGGTTTTGAATGCCATACAAAAGGCAAGGGTCATGAACCGCTTGTTTGGTAGGCTGGTTATGGATGGTTTTCGGGTCCTAGGAGTGCTATAGGGGATGAAATATACCATTGGCATATCACGGTACTTCATGCCACCAAGTCCTTGTTTTTTTTTTTTTTATTTAAAAAAACATGTTATTTTCTCTTCATAGTAACTCAACCATCTCGTTATCAGTGGTTGAAGAATTGGCCATGGAAATTAGCTACAGTTCTATAGAGGATGTAGGCTTTCCAAGTCATGAGAATGTATCTAGAGAGCTGGAGAGAGCCTTATATGAGGTTTGTCTACAATGCTATGGGAAAATATAAAGTAATGAGAAAACTCAAATTCCTCCTAAATTACATCTCACCTATGGATCCCCGTATGGAAACAAAGATGCCATTTATGAAGTCCTGTCTCCAAGAGCAAACTAAAGATATCTTCAAAAAGACTCTGTTAATCATGAGGACTGGGCATCCAAAGAAGAATCCAAAATACCACTTGGTTGAAGTGGATACCACCCAAGGACCATGACAACCAGGACAACAACCCTTGGGAGTTCGTTTTGGTAATGTTTGGAGAAGAAACCAGTTTGAGCAAAAAAATGCGGGCTCTTTCAAACTTACTCGGACTTAGAAGAGGAAGCTACTTCACAAGAAGAGGGGCAAAAAGAAAAGAAAAAAGAAAGGAAGAGCTCAACTTAACACTTAGATCGCCAACAATCCCACGAACGGGGGATACATGCCATGAAGACAAGACCGTGGAACCGATGGATCTCCAAGATCCAAAAGAGAAGGTAAAACCCATAGCCACTAAGGCTAAGAATGAGTCGCGTAAGAAGCTCGAGAGATGGGCTAGTCTCCCGTCTTTAGAAGGGAAAGAATCCTGGTGGGAGCAACTTGGCAAGGGTTGGTGGGCTCAAAAGACATTTGATGATGAGGAGGATTATGGTCCCCAAGCCAATGGAGGATTCTAAAACACCCCAAGTTGAATGCAAAGATCAACCTTAAGACCAAAACATGCAAATCGATAATAGTCTTGGAAAAGAGACAAATCATGAGATCAAAATCTAGTTAGATCACTCCTTAAACATGCTGACGTTAGGACTGCTTTTCTCCTACCTCTGGAGTTATAGAAATTGAGGTGTAGGGTAGCCTCAAAGGAGATGTATTAGCAGTAGACGAAGATTCCCAAGTGAAGCTCTTAGCTAAAATAGCATCCCATAAGAATTTTTTTGACCCCTTGTCTTATAAAATTAAGTCTCCAACATCCAAGTCAATTGACGACTTACCTGATGTAATGAAGATGATGTTTGATGGGCCTAGCGCAGCCAACGAAGACATTAAGTGGTTATTTACACCCCAAGCTTGCTAGAGTTGGGATGACGCCATTTTGAGACTAAAGGCCATGTGGGGCCATCCTCGAGGGATGATAGCCCTTTAAATACTACGAGAATGGATTCGTAATCCCAGTTGTTTAAAGAGTTAAATCCCTTATGGGATGTCAACCTCTTAAGATGGCTAGAGAACTTAAGGTTTTGGAGGAAGTGTTTTTTTTTTTAAAATGAATCATAAGGTCCCATTAGTTTTCTAGAAGAAACGGCACTGTCAAGATGCCATTAGGAACTTAGGGCATTTAGCCAGTCTAGGTGGCCTACAACTTTTTTTGAAGAACTCCAAATAGCTTATAAAGTTCAGAGCCAACAAGCTCAAACGATTAAAGGCCTAGAAGATGAGATTCATCACATGGAGGAGAGACTGAGTCATCACAAGGAAGAACCATTTTCCTACAGACAATAGCATATGTTTCAAGGCTCAATGGTTGAGGAACTCGAGAAAGCTACCATAGATGGCTAAAGGAACAATCAAGCTCTTCAAGAAGAGGCACTCTTCTTGGATTAAGAGCCAAATGAAACTACTAGCCAACTATCTACCATAGAGGAATCCTTAGTAAGAATTAGGACTTTATTCTTTTATTTCTCTTTTTTAAAGAAGTTTTGGCTATATAAGCTATTGGCTTGTGTCATTTCGTATGTAAACCATGAACTCCTCAACAATATTAATGAAATACGCAGTTTGTTAAATACATCTCTTAGTTTGGCAGTTCTTGTTTCTTCTATTTTTGTAACTTAAGGATCTTGGGATTGATCCTTAAGGCATTGATATTAAAACTGAGACTATAATTTAGTGAATCCAAATTTAAGTACTTCCCCGTTGGAATGCCAATTAATGGCATGTACTTCTATAGGAAAGTTCCCTTGATGGCCCTTGGGTGAATTCTTCTATCTAGGTCTTGGAGTAAGTAAGCATTGCCTCCAAATACCTATATGACTCTAAATGGGCCTTCCTAATTTGGAGACCAATTCCCAACGATACGATCTTTCTATCTAATGTGTAGAACCACTTTCCAAACTAATTCCCTAAGGCAGTAGACCTGGGTTTGATCTTTTTATTTTGGGCTTTGGCCACCCTCTTCTTTTGTTTTTCTAACTTGTGAAGAGTGTCAAGCCTAACCTGGTCCAAGTTAATTAGCTCGTCTTCCATGGCCTGCTAATACTCAAGTTCCAAAAACTTCCCTTGCTGAACCAGCCTAATAGACTCAACAATGACTTCCATTGGGAGCGTGGTGCCATGGCCATACATTAAATGCAAGGGAGTTATCCTCATTTCATCACATTTGGACATTTTGTAAGACCAAAGAGCATCTAGTAGCAATTCATGCCACTTCCTGGGATTGTTCTCAATCATTTTCTCAACACCCTCATAATCTTGTTTGTTGACTCTACCATGCCATTAGCTTGAGTGCAGTAGGGGGTTGAGTTTAAGATTTCTATATTGAAACTCATGGTGAATTCCTTTATCTCAGCCCCATTAAATACCTTAGATTGGTCCATAGTCATGGTTTCTTAGACCCCAAACCTACATAGGTTGTATTCTTTAATGAATTCAATCACATCTTGGTAATTGATATTCTTATATGATTTAGAATCCACCTATTTTGTGAAATAATCTGTGGCCACAATGATGCGAGGGTGATGCTTACTAGATGGGGGATTACTCTCCCCTGTGATGTCCACTGCCCAACCTCTAAAGGGACATGGCTTGGCAATAGCATGCATCTCAACTAGAGGGACTCTTGGCACATGACCATGTCTTTGGCATGCTTTGCACCCCCTTTGGCATACTTTATGTAATCATCTATCATTAATGGCCTATAATAGCCACATCTAATTAGCCAATGCATTTTGCTGCTAGCTAGATAGAGTCCACATACTATCGTGGGCTCCTACCAACACTAGCATTGCTTCATTCAAGTCGAAGCACTCCACTAGCGTCCCTCTTGAACAACTCTTAAGGTTTATCATCAAGATGGAATCTATGAGCTCTCATTTTCATCCTTCTGTCTTTAATGTAGTCTTGAGGGCTCTTGAAGTAATCTATTAAAGGTTTCCTCCAGTCCTCTCATTGACTTGTGACAGTTTGATGGGTTTTAAAGCAATCCAAGTGTTCACTTGGCATGACTTCATTTTCAACACTGAAAGACTCAGTGAATTCAAAGTCATGGTCTAAAACTTTAGTCTTAATGCCCATGGTTTCTTCACACCAAGTCGTAGGTAACTTATACCTTGAAGATAATTGAGCCAAGTCATTGGCTGCTTTGTTTTGTTCTCTGGGGATATGTTTAAACTGCACACCGTCAAATCTGTTCAACAATTTTTTTTTCCACTGCTGTGTTTTCCTACGTCTATCAAAATTTAATATTAAACCCTATCCACTAAACATATCTAAATTGAAGTCTAGGGGCAAGAAGGTGTCAAACCACAAGGACTAAAAGTTCATGAATTTAATCTATGACCAAAATTGATTTAAGAAAAATTATTGGATTTTGTCTTAATTAATCTAATGAAACAAAAATTAAATTAAGTATTATACTTCTAAGGGGCAAAAGTGTAGCAAATTGGAAACTTGGGTTTCGAATCCATTATTAGCCAATTATTCTTGTGTTAACTCTTAGATTGGGATTATCGATGGTCACATGGGTAGTTGTTTAGGCTCAAAGCTTCAACCTACTAAGGTGATGTTGTTAGTATCGCGCATTGACCCTATCTAACTAAAGCATAATAGGCTCAACCTAACATATTGTTAACTATCACATATTAACCCCATCTAACTAAAGCATGGGAAAGATAGGCTTTAATTAACAATTCAGTGAATACTATTGTTTGATTAATTAATTCTAAGGCTACATGCACAAAGAATTAATTAACAAATATCAACACCAATGATTAAAGGTTACAAACTCAATCATCATCTCAATTGAATAAATGATAAAAACATAATATGTCAAAGTATTTATTTCAATCAAGCAATTCATATAAACTGTCAAATTAAACCAAATTAAATGCAATTAAAGAATTAAAAGGCTAAGACTTCATCGAACCTTAGAGAGCAAGTTAACTTTCCATCAAGGATGAACCGATGAAGGAGGAGATGAATGAACCTATGTCTGTCTTCACGATAATTCCACTTTCGTTCCAATTTAATGAAAGAAAAACAAAAATAAAAGTGATTGAGAAAGAGAGAAAAGCTAAAGACGTAGTGCTGAAGCATTAACTCCTCAAAAACTGATAATATCCAATCCAAAACCAGAGCTTATATCATCTCCTTCCCAAGCCCTACCTGATCTAGGTGACAATGGGCTGCTGGGCTTCCGTGACGTGGACTAGTGAATGCAGGTGACAAGCTGGAAGCGGGTCTAGGTGAATGATTTTGCACTGGTCGTAGTTGAATTGATGGTGGCTTGTGGGTCGCCAACAGCCAAGCGTATATGTTCCTGTCCCGAATCTCGAATGGCTTGATTTAATTATTTATACATCGAATTTGTCTTATGTGCATTAAATTTGACAATTTCCGTGATTTTAATCTTCGAACCTATAAACATTAAAATTGTCAAAACGAGTATAAAACTATAGCTAATCATGTGCAAAATAATTAAAATAGCAGTTAAAATATGCATAAATATGAGATGCATCAACACCCCACACTTAATTTTTGCGACTTTTTGAGCAAAGCATACGATAAACTCAAATTCTCAAGCGATCAACCACACCAACCTTCACTAAGTCTTCCAGATTAACACATATTCGAATGCAAAATAAGATTCAGTCATCTAGAGCGTTCTGTAATTCCATGAATTCAGATGATTAAACTTTATATCTCATCATAGAATTCCATCTACCGTGTATCAACTAATAGAAACCACTCAAGCAATTTAAGCACACAAGTGAAAGTGAATGGGATTCATGCCATGGAATCTCCTCAAATTCTCACATCCAACCAAATATACCAAAGTTTTATGCATCCACACTATTGAATCACATACATTCCCATACATTGAGAATGTTAAGTGGCATATGAGTGGATTTTTACAACATTTTGACCTCAATAAAGCATAAAGAACAACTCTTTCACGGATGCACATCAATTTTTTGTTTCTTTTTTTTTTTTTGTTGCTTTTTTTTCTTTGGAGGAAACTTCTTCTTTATTTCTTTTCTTTTTTTTTCTCTTTATTTTTTTCTTTCGTTTCCTCATCTTCTTCTGTCCAATTTTTGGACTTTCGCACAACGAGTACCTCAAAATTACAATCGACATTAACCAACATGTACTTTATGTTGCATCAAGAGGCAAGGATTAGGATAAGCCTATAGGGCAAGCCTGTAAAACTCACGACATATAGGATTGTTTACTCAAAATTTTCAAAATTTCCACGGCACAAAAGTCCTGTGCATAGTGATTATGCGAGCGGCCTGAGTAGAACCCATTAATATCAACAATGATCCACAATTCTCACTAACAAGTATGGAGGAGAATCATTTAATTTCATTGAATCAAGAGAACAAAATAGACAATTAATCCTACCATCATCCTAAAATACGCATCAATTAAGGAAAAACTTGGTTAACGGTTATAATGCATGCTCAAAATGCACAAAAGATGTTCAAAATTTTAAAAAATTTGGCCAAAAAATGAGCACATGCAAATAAGCCTCACCCCCACACCTAAATCATGCATTGTCATGAATGTGACAACATAAATAATTAAAGCACAAGAAATACATGACATGGAGCGATACAACCTGAAAAGTGGTGTGAATAAGTATGTATGCCTTTTTCAGCACAAGACAAGAACCTGAAAAGAGAGAAACAAGACTCCAAACAAATAATTAGTTCAAAAGGAAAACTAAAAACAAGAAATAAAAAGAAAAAACTTAGGCTGCGTCCTAGTAGCGCTAAGTTCTATGCCTTTAGCCAGGTGCAATGGGTCTAGGGAAGATAAAGTAATGACATCAACCAAAAAAGCCACTTCAGTGAGCTCACATAAGACAATATATAGTAGAATTAAAAGTGTCACACATGATTTCAAAAGGGAGAGAATAGTCGGGTGGATGCCGAATGGGTGCGGCAACAAGCAGAGACTGAAGCTTTTGAAAAGCTTCTAACCATGACTCATCGAACTCAACTGACATGTCCTTAGATAGTAAACTAGTAATTGGTTTGGCTAACTTCCCACGGTCCTTAAGGAATCTCCTATAGAAACTTGCATGACCTAGAAAGTCTCCAACTTGCTTCACATTTGAGGTAGGGGGTGAGTTAGCATTCAAATCTATCTTAACCTTAACAACGTCAATACCCTCCTTAGACAACCTAAGACCTAGTACAATTCCTTCTTGTGTCATAAAGTGATTCTTCTACCAACCCAAAACTTCTTTCATGTTAGAGGTCAACCTTCATTGCATCTCTCTAGGAGGTTTCACATTCTCATCAAGGACGTCAATATCTGGGATAGAGGAGAGTGTTTGGTCAACCAATTATCAATAACATCCACACAGAAACACTTCGACTCATCCTAACTAATTGGTAATGATGAAGCCTTAAAAGTGTTTATCCTAATACCCGTGTTTGCAAAACTAACATTCACTACCCTAGATCTATAGTTAATAGTAGCACTGACGGTCACTAAGAAAGGTCGACCTAGAATGATAGGGATATGATTTTTTGAATGGCTAGAAGGTTCCATATCGAGCACAAGAAAATTAGCAGGAAACACGGTTTTGTCTACCTTCACCAGTATGTTAGTAAGCTCACCATGGGGGATCCTAGTTGATCTATATGCTAACTACAAGGTCACCGTGGTGGGTTGCTACTCTACCAAGCCTAACTTCTCATGAACAGAGTAAAGAATAATATTGACACTTGCTCTTAAGTCCAGTAAAGCCTTATCGACTGGGTAGTCTTCAAGTGAACAAGAGATGGCGGGGACATCAAGGTCTTAGTACTTAATTGGAGTTTCACACTTTAGAAGGGAGCTCACTTGCTCGGCTAAAAAACATTTTCTTAGGCAGATATGCTCTAGATTGCCTCTTTTAGTTCAACAGGTCCTTAATGAACTTCACATAGGCCAAAATCTATTTGATCGCATCAAAAAGGGGAATGTTTATCTCTACTTGCTTAAATATCTCCAAAATATCTTCCCACTTCTTGTCCTTTCCATTTGGATGTGGTACAACTAAAGCCTCTAGAAGGGCACTCTAGGTTCATATGAGGAAGGAAGATTAGAGGCTTTAGGAATAGGAGAGGGGTGCGTGACCTTATTGGCCTCCTTCTTGTTTTCCTCACTCTTCTCTCCTCCCTCAACACTTATGGGTACTTCACTCTCATCACTCACGCCATTGTTATCCTCCTTCTCACTTCTTAACACTTTAATGGACTTTGCATGTTCTAGATTGGGAGGACAGTTCTCTTGCCTCACACAGTTTCTAGGGTTCTCTATAACTTGGCTAGAGAGTCTTCCCTCATCTCTCCTACTCAAAGCATTAGCTAGGTGGCCTACTTGGTTTCTATCTTTGAGATTATGGGAGTAGAGGGGTTATCTTTGAGATTATGGGAGTAGAGGGGTTAGGAATTAGCTTCTAGACCTTTTAGAGCACTCAAAACCTTCACTGCAAAATTCAAATTACAGCTCAAATTCGAAGGCTCCGAGTAGTTAGAAGCATACCCTTGTGGTTGAAAATCAAGAGGTCCTAACATACCAGGTTGTTGAGGTCTTGGATTCGATTATTGCTGCATGAATTGTCCTTCTTCTCCTTGCCTCCAGGAGAAGTTTGGATGGTTTCTCGAGCTAGATTATATGTGTTTGAGTACAGATCGTTCCTTTAGAATCCTCGGGCTGCCTTTAACTGTTCCTATGAACAATCGACAAAGGGTGAAGCAAAGGGGCACTCAAATGTAGAATGAGAGACACTAGAACAGGAAGAATAAATGCTATGCATATTTTGCACAAGACACATTAGGCATAGTAGATGGAGTCAACGTCATCTTAATTAAGGAAGTCAACTACTCCGTAAAAGATACAAGAGAGTCTACTTTCCTATCTAAGATGGACGTGTGAGCAATTTCATGTACTCCTTCTCTATTTAACCCAGCAGCATTTAAATGTGCATGTGCGGTAGATTGTTATGAGCTCTCATTCAAATGTTATGAAAGTTCCCATGCCTCATCCTCATTCTTCCTATGGAATTGACCACCATAAGAGGCATCAACAGTTTGCTGACCCTTCTCATTCAACCCATAGTAAAATTTCTAGACCAGCTTCCATTTAGGAATAGCATGACGTGGACAAGCGTGCAAAAGTTCCCTAAATCTATCCCAACTCTCATGGAACTCTTCACTCGAAAGTTGAGCAACGGTGTTGATGGCTCTCCTAGCAGTGTTGGTCTTGCTAATGGGATAGGATTTCTTAAGAAATTTTTGTTGCATTTGAGTACTAATCATCCCACAAGTTAGGGTTTCTAACCAATACTTAGCCTTATCCTTCAATGAAAAGGAAAAAGGCAAAGTAGTATAATCTCATCACCAACATTAGAAATCCTGAAGGTTGAGTAAACCTCCATGAAACTGTCCATATAATTATACAGGTTCTCATCACTTAAGCCATGGAATGAAGGAAGCATCTATATGGTATGTGGCTTAAGCTCAAACTGATGGGCTATGGGTGCCAACGTAATGCAAGAAGGTGAGGTGTACATGGTGGGAGTAAAATACTCCATAAGTGGACGTGGTTGTTTTTCACAAGCCATCATTGTTTGTGTTCGATGTTGGACTCTAAAGTCTCTCAAGGTCCTTTCAATCTCAAGGTGGAATATGGTAAGGTCAAGAGACAAAAGGCGACGACCGTTCATTAGCAAACAACCACAAGAAGCAAGTAAAACTAAAAATTAAAACTCGCAAAACTAACAAAACAAACACTTAAAAAGAAAAACAAATAATAAGACATCCTAAAATCTACAAATGCACGAAAATCACAAGACAACTAATGCTTTGAAAAGACGGGGAAAAAAAAAAAAAAAAAAAAAACTTCGGCCTTCTTGGTCCTCAAAAAAAAAAAAAAGAAAAGAAGAAAAAAAGAAAATAACTTTTTTTCAAAGAAAAGTAAAGGGAATTTTTTTTTTTTTCCTTTTTTTAAAGAAAAGAGATAATAACAAAAAAATTGATTAAAAATCATAAGTTAAGAATTAAAGAAAAATCACAAAAATAGAATCACGAATGTTGCCTAGTCCCCGGCAACGGCGCCAAAATTTTGATGTGCTTTACGTCTGTCAAAATTTAATAATAAACTCTATCTACTAAACACATCTAAATTTAAGTCTAGGGCGAGAGGGTGTCAAACCATAGGGACTAAGAATGCGTAAATTTAATCTATGACCTAAACTGATTTGAGGAAAATTATTGGACTTTGTGTTGATTAATCTAAAGAAACAAAAATTAAACTATGTATTCTACTTCTAAAGGGGAAAATTGAATCAAATTGAAACCTAGGGTTTGGAATCCATCATTATCAAATTATTCTTGTGTTAACTCTTAAATTGGAATTATCGATTGTCATATGGGTAGTAGTTTAGGCGACAAACTTCAATCTACTAAGGTAATGTTGTTAGTATCGCATATTGACCTTATCTAACTAAAGCCTAAGAAAAAGAGGCTCAACCTAACATATTGTTAACTATAACGTATTGACCCTATCTAACTAAAGCATAGGGAAGACAGGTTTAATTTAACAATTCAATGATTACTATTGCTTGATTAATTAATCTTAAGGTTGTAAGCATGTTATGATTTAAGATCAAATTTGAATTATAACCTAAGGACAAAAGAGTACAGGATGAGAGAGAAGTGAAAGAGAAGATAATTAGAGAGAAATTAGGGTTGAGAGAGGAAAGAAATCGATTTTCTGTTCAATGAATGTCAATTACAAGAAAGCATACTCTTTATACACATTTGGAGACAAGTCGGTGCAAGGAGAGCAAAATATCTAGCTAATCAATGCATTTAGACTCAAGCTTAAGCCGACATCATTAACTAACAACCAAAAAGGCGCCAAACTAACAATTGAACCTCTAACAGATAACTACCATCAAATCGCATAGTTCTGATGAATTTAATACTCAAATGCAGCTCGATCATAGCAAAGCACAAAGAGTTAATTTAAAAATATCAATATCGACGATCAAATGTTAGAAACTCAATAATCATATCAATTAAATAAACGATAAAAATATAATACTTCAAAGTATTTATCTCAATCAAGCAATTCATGTAAACAATCAAATTAACCCAAATCAAAAGTAATAAAAGATTAAAAAGGCTAAGACTTAAGGTGCTTTCTTTTGCAGCTGCCTCCCCTTTTGAGTTCGAGTAAGACCGAAAGATTTGGGATCCTCTTGATCGAGGTGGCTCCTCCTCCAAACATTACCGAGATAGACCCTAAAAGGATGGTGTCCTAGTTGTCGTGGCCCTTGGCTAGCATCCACGTCCAGTAGGTGGTATTTCAAATTTCTCCTTTAATGCCTAGTTCTCATGATGATCTATCCTTTAGGAGGAGGATCGTTAGTAGGCTCGTATCCACGGGGACTTCTTAGATGGCATCCTTAGTTCCAAGAGAGGGTCAGCAAGGGAAATGAATTGTGGAAGCAATCTAAGTTTCCTCATTGCTTCTTTTAGTTTCCCGTAACATTGACGACATGCTCTATAGGATGCCCTTTCCTAATCTTAGGATATCCTCTCTCGGTTTGTAAGGCCGTGATCGCTATTGATTTCCATAGCTAAATGCTCAGCCACAATCAGTGTAATGGCTATGTTTTTGTGGAGCTTGATTAGCAAATTTCTGAAAACTGCACATATGTTCATGAGATGAAGTTTAGTAATATGCTAGTGGCAAATTCCATCATCCAATGTGCATGCCAGCCTCGGGTAGCCTAGTATTCCTTCAACAACCAACCGTTAAAATAGGTGGTTTTCGACCCTTACCTTCTGCATGTCATTTGGGGCCATTTTTTTCCTATTAAGGGGAAAAGGGTTAGTCTAGACAATATAAAGGTTATTTTCAGCAACAATATCAATAATATTGACTTGAAGAAAACTAGGGAAAGGGTCTTCGTCGATGCACATCTTTCCTTCTCTTGAGAAGATCAATTCCCTTGCCTCTATGGCACGTTAAACCACGTTTCTAAAGATCATGTAGTTGTTCGTTGAATGGGTCAACAAATCATACCATTGACAATATACCTTCCCCTTAGCAGAATTTGGGTCAGGCTTTCTATGTTTACCCATAATCTTTGAATTTGTTATTTGCCTCTAAAAAATCAAATATTACATCAGCTCTTGAGAGGTCATACGAGCATTTTCTCAAGTCGTGGGATTAATAAGACATCCAGGCTTTGACGCCCTTCTTGACTAAAGGATAGCAAATCATAGGTAGTCCCTTGTCGCATTCAGCGATGTCAATCTCATAAGGAGGATCCTCATCCTCTTCAATTCTTTCGGGTATACAAGTCCCGTATACGCTATTTTTTTTAAGGCTTTCTTCTTTTAAGACAACCTCATATATAGCGGCACATTCTGCCAGCTGAAAGGGCGTCGTAATGTTTAAGCCTTTGAACTTCTTCATAAATTCAATGTTCAAGCCACTCTAGGCTAGCTTGGTGTATTCAATCTCAAGAAGAACTACAATGCATTTTAACCTAGCTCTTTTGAACCGATTAATGTAATATTCTATCAATTCACCTGGCTTTTGTTTCACTCGAAGTCAGACACAGAAGTTCCTAGTTCCACTCTTGGGAATTGAGCTTGGAATTGCCTTGCCAAGTCATCCTAATAGTAAATGAAATTAGGAGGAAGGCTAATGTAACACTAAAAAGTGGTCCCTATTAAAGAACTAGGGAACAACGTAGCTCAATATATTAATTGTCAATTGTTTCTCTACACTAGCAATTAAACCATGCAAAGTGCTCGAGGGTATGCACAGTTACTTCTCTTGAAAAAAAGGGTAAACTTGGGGATATTGTATCGTTAAAAAAGGGTAATCCCTATCTATGTAGTCAGGGTAAGGTTTCTTGGGAATATATTTCAAAAGTTTTTTCAGAAATGATCGGAAGGAGCGTAACAAAATTTCAATTTAAAATTCTTAATTTTAAATCTAAAACATTGACCTAATTAAACTATTTAATTAGATCTAGATCTTACTCTAATATATTCATAATATGACAAAAAAAAACATCAAACAAAATAAGTTCCTTGCCATGGGAGTTGAGGTGTCCCCAAGCATGCATTGCACTCGCGAGGCTGTGCTGATTTTATTCTTTTCCTTTTTTTTTTGTTTATATTCTCACATGCATAAATTCATCTCATCAATATTATTTGGAAAAGTAATTTATTCATCACATGAATTATGTTTAGTAAAATTAATTTATTCATCTCATTAACAAATAATTCATCTCATGAATTTAATTTATATATTTTTAGAGGACTCCTAAGTTAAGGATTGCGAAAGGAATTTAGAAGCAATCTAACTTTAACTTCAAATGGGTTAAATCTGATTATCAGCTTATGATAATAATTAATTACTATTTAGTAACACTTAATTCCACTAAATTAGTTTTATTGCACTCAAGAATTTCCCAAATAACTGTTACTACGACAGTTAACCCCTCTAATATATATCTATGAGCAAAAGTAACATTAACTACTATCGTTATTTTTCTCACATCTCTTGCCATAGTTCCCAGCTTGCACTTCTCGAACATTTCAATAATACATAAATAATTTTTATATTAATTTCAAATGTCAAACATGTATTGGCCAAAAATTCTAAAATTTGTTTGTATATTTATGAATCAACTAAAGGGACATCTGTATCTTGTTAGCGACTATAGATTCCACATAAAACAAATATTCTCTCCACATTTCATATCATTACCCAATGCACGTAAGATTCAATTCAATGCTCTTTGACTAATCCTTTTGGCACATCAAAGCAAAGAACAATCCATATATGACATTAGACTATTTCCTGGATTTAGAGTTGTTGTCTCACAGAATTAATTAATTTTTATAGCAGTTAAGAAAAAAATAATTCTTCTGATCTTGCTCAGTATTCTTATTGAAAACGTCAACATAACACTCTTGGATCCCTATTCTCATGACCAAGCCAAGTCATTAAAGTTATCATATTATAGTATTATTGGACAAGTTGTCCAAACATATCACTGACTACGAACATACTTTGATAATTTATCACGAGTTTAATCTAAGAATATCTGTGGTTCTATCTCATTAAACACTTAAACTATATGTTAACTTCCAATTTGCAGATTGAAAACTAACCTTGTAGAAGGAAGAATTAAGATGAGAAGAGAAGTGAAGGGGATGAGAAATTAGATAAATAGATGAGAATTAGAGAGAGATTATCCAAAAGGAAATCAAGATTTTTATTGATTGAATGATGAGATTACAAGAATTAGATCTATTTATAATAGATCTTGTTACATTGTACTAGGACATCTCCTCTTCTAACCGAATAACAACTTTTGGCGCCAAAACATGAGAAAGCCGCCACATTTGACCAATGCTGACTCGTAACCGACTCTTAGTGCCAAATGGGCCTGCCAACTAACAAATGAATACAATGCTAATGCAACCCAAAGCAAGACACGAGATACAAGGTCAATTAAACTAAAGGATTTATAACATTCCCTTCCCCTTGAGAAGCTCTTTGTCCTCAAGGAGAAAAACCTAGAAATTGGTTCTTCAAGAATGTAGGATTCTCCCATGTTACCACACTCTTGTCCAGGTTCAGCCACTGCACCAAGATTTGCTGAAAAGCTCCCTTTGCACCCGCAATCATCCTTTGCTTCCGGACAGCAATAGGCCCAAGCAGCAACGCACCATTTGCTCCAACTTCTGGGGGAGTCCGTGTGCTTTTAACTCCTTTTCCCACTTGCTTTTTAAGTAATGATACATGGAACACCGGGCGAATGTATGAATGTGGAGGTAAATCAAGCTTGTATGCAACTTTGCCAATTTTCTCCAAAATTTTGTATGGGCCAAAGAAATGAGCAGCTTGACATTCCTCCTGACAGCCAAAGAAGACTATCTATACGATTGTAATTTGAGGTAGAAAATGTCTCCAACTTCATAGCTTTTGTCTACCTTCTTTTTATCTGCATAAAATTTCATTCGCACCCGAGCTTGATGAAGATTATCTTTGAGGACCTCCAACATCTGCTTCCTCTGCTCAACCAAGTCCCCTGCTGCAGAATCAGAAGTCCCCGGTTGCTGCAACATCAATGGAGAAGGAGGAGCATGCCCATACAAGGCTTGGAAAGGAGAAGTGCCAATAGATGCATGAATGTGAATGTTGAACCAATATTCAGCTAAGGATAGCCATTGATTCCACTCTCTAGGCTATGAAAAAACCATATTCTGAAGGTACTGCTTAATACATTGGTTGACATGCTCGGTTTGTCCATCCGTTTGGGGATGATAAAATGAACTAAGTGCCAACGTAGTACTCAACAATTTGAACAACTCCCTCCAAAAGGTGCTTGTAAAGATCTTATCCCGATCGAAATAAATGGATTAAGGCAGCCCATGTAACTTATATATGTTGTCTAAGAAGCTCTTAGCCAATTTCTCAGCTGTAACGGGTCGGATAAGAGATATAAAGTGACTATATTTGGTGAAACGATCCACCACTACCCAAATTACCTCCCTTCCATCAAACTTGGGAAGTCCTTCTATAAAATCCATGCTTATGTTGATCCACGCACCATTCGGAATGGGAAGTGGCTGCAAGAGTCCTTAGTATCTATGATCTCCCAACTTAGTTTGTTGACACACCTCACAAGACTTAACATGATCTGTCACTGCCTTCTTCAAACCGTGCCAACTGAAGTATGCCTTAACTCTCTGATAAGTGCCTTCAACCCCAGAATGTCCACCCCAAGCTGAGCCATGTGAAGCCTTCACAATCTAGTCTCTCAAATCAGTAAGGAACCAATGTACAGCTTGTTCTGCACACGGATGATACCCTTCTGCATAGATACTTCAGCCTTACTGTCAACGACATCTGCATTTTTGACCCAAGTTGCAGCCACACACTCTTGAGCAAAAGAGTCCCCTTCATAAGACTTGTATACTTCATCCATCTAAGATGGCAAAACAACAAACAATGCACCACAAGAACCTTAATCGTGGTCCTCAAAACTCCTTGACAAAGCATCCATAGCCAGATTTTCCTTCCCCCTTTTATACTTGATTGCATAATCAAGCCTAGCAACTTCATTAACCCCTTCTTTTGAATTCTTGTCACTATCTTTTGCTCTAAGAGGTGCCTAAGACTTTGATGATCTGTTCAAATGATGAACCTTTGACCATCCAAGTAATGCCTCCATTTCTCAATTGCTAGGAGAATTGCCAAGTACTCCTTCTCATAAGTGGACATGGCTTTATGTTTTGGACTAAGTGCTTAACTCAAATAAGCAATAGGTCTTCCATGTTGAGAGAGAACATCCCCACAACCAGTCCCACTCGCATCAGTCTCCAAGATGAAGTCCTCAACGAAATTTGGCATGGCTAATACTGCAGCCACACACATAGCTGACTTAGGAGCATCATGTTCTTGTCACTTTCTTTTGCTCTAAGAGGTGCCTAAGACTTTGATGATCTGTTCAAATGATGAACCTTTGACCATCCAAGTAATGCCTCCATTTCTCAATTGCTAGGAGAATTGCCAAGTACTCCTTCTCATAAGTGGACATGGCTTTATGTTTGGGACTAAGTGCTTAACTCAAATAAGCAATAGGTCTTCCATGTTGAGAGAGAACAACCCCACAACCAGTCCCACTCGCATCAGTCTCCAAGATGAAGTCCTCAACGAAATTTGGCATGGCTAATACTGCAGCCACACACATAGCTGACTTAGGAGCATCAAAAGCTGCCTGTGCCCTTTCAGTCCGCTTGAATGCACCCTTCTTAAGAAGCTCGGTTAAGCGCTTTGCAATGGACCTATAACCTTTAATGAACTTCCTATAATAACTGGTCAATCCCAAGAATCCTCGCAATTGCTTCAAGGTCATTGGAATAGGCCACTCTTGCATTGCTTGCACCTTGGAAGGATCGGTAGAGACTCCTTCACAAGAGATTACATGGCCCAAATACTCAAGTTTGGACTAAGCAAAAGAACACTTCGACAGCTTAACAAAAATTTATGTTGCCGCATCACCACAAGTACTTCTCTAAGGTGAATGAGGTGATCCTCATAGGAAGAACTATATATCAATATGTCATCGAAGAAAACCAACACTGATCTCCTCAAGTAAGGCTTGAAAATGTTGTTCATAGGAGCATTTGTTAAACCAAAAGGCATAACAACAAACTCAAAATGCCCATGATGTGTCTGAAAAGCAGTCTTGTATATATCCGGCTCAAGAACTCTGATTTGATGATATCCCTGTCTAAAATCAAGCTTAGAAAAGAAACAAGCTCCACATAACTCATCAAGCAAATCATCTATAACGAGAATTGGAAACTTATCTTTCACTGTCAAAGAATTCAACTGGCAATAATCGATGCACATCCTAGCTGTCCCATCCTTCTTCTTCACAAGGATCACAGGTGAGGCAAATCGACTATGGCATGGTCTAATGAAGCTCACGCGAAGTAACTCATTGACCTGTCTCTCAATTTCTGATTTTTGGGCATGAGCATAACGGTAAGGTCAGATTTTAACCGGATCAGCATTTGCTCAAAGTGGTATGGCATGGTCCACACTCTTTTGAGGAGGAAGGCTCTTTGGTTGCTCAAAAACATCTTCAAACTCTTCAACCAAAACCTAAACCTTAGGCTGAATATTCTGCTGCATTTCCAGAGATGAGATCAAAAATAATTGTCCAAACCATTGAATAGCCTTCTTCTTAAATCCTCCTTGTAATCATTTGCCATCAATCAACCGAAGCTAAACTTCTTCCGAAATTCCTTGCAAAGAGACCCTAGTGCCATGAACCTCAAATGCTACAGTCATTTTATCAAAATCAAACACCACCGAGTTAAAAGTTCTCATCTAATCTATGCCTAGCACCATATCGCAACCTCCCAAAGGAAAAACTCTAAAATCGAAGGCGAATTGGTGATCTTGCATAGACTATGGAAAAGCTTGGCACTTATTTTGAGTAGTTATGGAGTTGCCAGCCTTCACCATAACCGCTAATGGATGAGTTTTGGTCACTTCATGCTTCACTTTCTTAATCAATTTGGGATCTACAAAGTTATGCGTGCTTCCATTATCGATAAGAATAATCATGGAAGTTTTACCAACCTTTCCTTTGATACGAATGGTATTGTGAGCACCACTCTTGGTCAAAGCCTTCATGGAAATCTCAACTTCGTCCTCTAACAACTCATTTTGTGAAGAATGCTCATAACTGTCTTCCTCGGCATCTGAATCATCATTGTTAGAATCAACTCTTGCACATGATCCTCTTGCAGACATTAAAGCATGGGATTTACATCTATGTCCAGGTTGATAAGGCTGACTGCATCGGTAACATAGCCTCACTAAGCTCTTATCCACAGCACGGTTGAATCTGGAACCTGAAGCATCCTTCTACTGCGGTCTGAAGTTATTGCTTTTGAACTTATACTTGTCACTTGAACTTGCTAAAGTAGCTTCAATCAACTTAGCCTTGTTGTAAGCATTAGACAATGTCTAGGACCTATGGCTTTCACCATATTCTTGATCCTAGGCTTCAACCCACTAACGAAACAAGATACATCATATGCCTCTGAATCGTTCCGGAGAAAGGGATATTATTGACAACAGGTTCGCTCGTAGATTCTCAAATCTAATCATGTACTCCCTCATGGTAGAGGTTTGGTACACCTTATTAAAACTGTCCACTACATCACTTATCTCTTCATCTCCATATCGTTCACACATTTCTTCTACGAATTGGCCCCAAGAAAGTTTAGGTTTGCTCTTCAACAAACTATAGCACCACACCTCATGATCTCCATGTAAGTGTACTATAGCTAACTCAACTTTTTCAGCTTCACTTATGTTGTAATATTGAAAATACCGATCACACCTTCTCAACCATGGCTCCGGCTGTTTACCCTCAAAAGGTTCAATTTCCACTTTTGGATGTCTATGAGAGCCATTCTTGCCACCATATGAAATGTCATTGTTCACTAATCTTTGTTGAAAATGCTAATCAGGTGGCCTATCTTGATGTTCAAAGTCATCATCGACATTTCAGTGGTGAATTGCAGAATTCGGAAGCCTTGAATTCTGATCTGAATTCAAGCCATTCAGTCGGGAATGAACTTGTTCTGTGGCTCGATCCTAGTTCTCTACAGCAATGTCAGCCTCTGAAGGTCGAACATCAACTGATCTGATCTGAATTGAAGGTCCTGCCTCAGATTGAATCATTGGAGATTTTTCTCGATTCCTTGCTAAACCTTCAGTTCTGCTAATATTCACCTGCTGTTGAACCTCTTCAGTAGGTGGAAGAATCTGGCTAACAGGCTTAAGGATCGCATGAGTTGATCATTCTCCTTGCTTATAATCTGAAGTTGCAAGTCCACAAGCTTTGCCTCAATCTGCTGCATACAATCTTCATTTTTGGGGTCATGTTTTAGCAACAACTGCTGAAATTGATCAAACCGTTGTTCAAATTTTTTATCCACAGTTTGGTCTATCGTTTGCTTCTTTGACACCATAACACGGTCACAAATGACCGGAATGTGATTAGTAGTTAAGTACTGTGGACCAATTGTTGCATCAGCAATAGCAACAGCAGCGTAAGAAAGATCTGGATTCATAATCGTAGCTGTATTTACTCCACCAGCTCCCGATCGAGCCCTGACTCCTTCAGCCATAATTTGATTGTATCTCTTTAGTTTCGCTAGCTCCAATCAATCAGTTGATTGCTTGAACCAGCTCTAATACCAATTGTTAACTTTTAATTTGGAGATTGAAAGCTAAACTTGTAGAAGGAAGAATTAAGATGAGAAGAGAAGTGAAGGGGATGAGAAATTAGAGAAATAAATTACAATTAGAGAGAGATTATCCAAAAGGAAATTAGGATTTTTATTGATTGAATGATTTCATTACAAGAATTAGATCTATTTATAAAAGAACTTGTTACATTGTACTAGGACATCTCCTCTTCTAACCGAATAACAACTTTTGCCGCCAAAACATGAGAAAGCTGCCACATTTGACCAATGTTGACTCCTAACTGACTCTGGGCGCCAAATGGGCCTGCCAACTAACAAATGAATACACTGCTAATACAACTCAAAGCAACACACGAGATACAAGGTCAATTAAGCTAAAGGATTTATAACACTGTACCTGACATGTTATCCTGGAATACGTCCATCTTGTCAAACGTTTTAGAAAATAATCGCACGCACATTTAACTCGTAAGACGTAATCAAACAATCAATAAATAAAATAATTTTATTTATTTAATATTTAAAACTTACTAATTGGGCTTTTCTAGGACACCAATTCCAACAATCTCCCACTTATCCTGAGCCAAATTAGCCCTGCATTACACAACTATCGCTAAGGATTTGTCAACTCTTTGACTATAAACTTTAACCAATACTAATCTTTCATTGTCCCATTCTTTTGCTTACATGCTTTCATCTTTTAAGAATCTTCTGAGTCAAGTAGTCTACCAAAAAACTTCATAGTTATCAAGTGTCCGACTGCCATAGTGAAGTAAGCAATATAAGACTGCCTTCCATCGTCCCCATCTAATGACTCCCACTAAAAGGATAAACACAAATTTTAGTCCTCTGACATCTAATCTCCCTTCCCAAACAAATGACCCATGAAAAAATCATATTCTTTCTTTGAATTTCGCATAAGCTTGATCCTAATCTTTCACTTTTTAAACTGACTAGACAATTAAACCTTAACAACTCATAATAATTTTACACCATTCTGACTAAGTAGAATATTACCTATATACAACACTTAGAAAGTATGTATTTTCTTATTATGTCCCCCACACATTAATGGTTCACTAGTCATTGATTCAAAGCCCTGGGACCTGATTAGGCATAACCAAATCTACTATTCAAAGAATAAGGTGCTTAATTAAGTTTACAAAAGACTTTCTCAATTTGTATACTATATGCTACTGGCTCTTGGCAACAAACTTGTCTAATTGTGTCATATACATAGCCTTTCCTAGATGACTATTCAGAAAATGCCATTTTGACTTCCATTTCCTGCATCTTATCGTATAAAATATGATGAATGAGAATATCTTTATGGACTTAACCATGACATCTAGTTAGAAGGTTTCATCAAAGACGATTACTTCCTTAAGGATATAACCCATTGCCATCAATCTAGCATAGAAGGTCTCAACCTTCTCGTCCAATGAACGCTTTATACTTGTAGGTCCATTTAGATCCAATCTAATAGACTTAATGCCTTTTGATGCATCATCAAGTTCCCAAACTTAGTTAAAATAAAATTATTTTAACTTAAATTTTTATTGCCTTACCTATTGGTTTGCATCTTTACACTTAAAAGTTTCATTATAATCTAAAGGACCAAATTCATCATCACACTGAACCTTTAAGACTGAAGACATGCCTCCGTCAAGTGACCCTGACCATCCTCCCATTACACTAAAGCCCTCATGTATTTAGTGTGACAATAACAAAATTGAAGATATACACCATTAGTTGTATCAAGCTGTAGAGACATAGTATCGTATAATTTTAATCTATTCAACACAAGCTATTTGCTGCACTTTGAGAACAGTTTCTAAAACTTCTTGCATAACAAACCCATTGATATGTAGAGAATCATACCATTTAGTATTTCATAAAATGTTTATGAATGACTACACAAAAACGTTGATAACCTTAAATTAATATGTATTTATCTATATCATTTTAATACATTTTTAACCATTTTACTTCTAATTTTTATCTCTTTTGCTCGTTTTTGCTCGGTTTTGACTATTTCACCCATTTTCTTGCAAAAACACCAATTTTATATTAAATCTTGCTAGTTTTATCATTAATATCAATAATTAAAAGCAAGATAAATCAAAAAATTACAAAATAATAACAAAAATTGTACAAAATTACCAAGAATACCTAACTTACACCCTATTTCACAAGTTTTGCATCAATTTTTGGCTAAAATTCAAGCTTTTATCCTCATTTTTCATCTTTTATGTCTTGAATAATACAATTAAACAGTACTTAAAGCTATTTTAAGCATTATTTTACATAAAAATCAGAAAAAAATCGAAAAATATAAAAAAATCACAAGTTTTGAAGCAGCTTACATACCTGCTGCAACAAGCAATTTTACAGCCCAATATTTCTTGATTTTTCGACTAAATACATTAACCCAAAGCTTAATAAGTTATATAACATCATCTTAACATGTTATTGCAGTATTTGGGCGGTGGTATGAAGAGAAAAAGCAAGATAACTGGTTGTGAAAGTGGCTGGGAGCACACAATGCAGCTGCTGCAAAAATTATCCAATAAAGATGAAGTTTGAGCTAATTTTGGGCGGTTCAGCTAAAATAAAAATATGAAATAACTACATTTATGCATCAACCACAAGCTTAACCAATTAAGATCAAGATTTGGGCGGTGCTCGAGCTGAAAATCAAAAAAAAATTTGGAAGATCACAGCTGATCTGCAACTGCCGCAGGAAGCTCAAATGAGATCTGATTTTTGGGATTTTCTCTAAGTTTTTTATTTCAAGCTCTACTTGTATAAATAGGGGAGGATGCAAGGAGTTGATTCATCAAGTTTTTAGATCAAAAAAATCGAGTGAAAGAAGGTGTGAACAGGTCGGGTCTGTGCAACTGCAGCCCTGTTCTGTTTGTAATTTTTTTTTTTTTTGGGTTATTTTTGTTAGTTTTATGGTTTTTCTTCATTAGTTCATGTATTTTGATGTTTGTAGTGTTTAATATTAAGTTTAACATGAACTAATTTTTTTAATCTAAGGCTACGATGTAGCCTAAGTTGCATAATACGCTCGTTTCTAATTCAAGGTCTTCAATGTTTATGTTATTGCGTTGTTGAAGTGTTTATCATTGTTTTTCATGAGTTTTAAATGCTTGATCACCATTTAAGGCCTATAATGATTCATAATGAGACCGAAAGGAGGTTTATGATGATTGCTGAGGTGATAAGCACCACAAATTGAGCGAATGCTCGAAAGAGATTAACGCGATTTGTGTGGTTTTTAAAAGAAAATCATAGAGCTTTTATAATTCTTTTCCTATTTAAATTCATACTCGAAAGTGATGGGTTAATATGTTAAAGAGTACCATAAATGTTGCTCGAGAAAGAATATTTAGTAAATTAGGATTTTCAACCATCAACAGACAATAACAACTTGAATACCGAGAATAGAAAAGGCGTATTGATGCAACTAAGGTGAAATCAGATGCCTTAGACTTTATTAACTGATAAAAACAACTTAAATTGGCTCATTCTATTCTAGTTTTAACTTTTATTTCATTTTTTTTACTTTATTTCATATCAAAATCCCTAATTTTTCGATTTTTCAAATAGTACTAAAACTGCTAATTTTGGTAATCACTTAGCAATCCTCGTGGGACGATACGCTACTCACTCTGTATTACTTCAAGCGACTAATGCACTTGCTAGTAAAAAATTCGCATCAAGTTTTTGGCACTGTTGTCGGGAATTGTTTATATTTAAGTGATATCAATACCAACTAGTTTTTATACTAATTTGAAAATTGTTAATAATTTGTAAATTTTTTTAAATTCGAAATATAAATCTCTTTTCATTCATACATTTTATTTGTAAGGGAAATTCTAAAAAAATAATAATAATAATAATTTAAATAAAAATTCGTATATGAAAAAAAAGAAAATATTTTTTTTATTTTTGTGTCATTTTATTATTTTTCTTTTCCGTCTTTAAATTCATGTTAATTTTGATTTAGGTTTACTTTGTTAAAATTTCAAAAGTTAGATTAGATTTTTTTTTTTTCCAAACATTAGGGGGGCTAACCCTCTCTTTTCATAAAATTTGTGTTTTCGTAACTTTTATTTTAAATTATTATATTTTTATATTTTCTTGTTAATTTTAACTTTCTTTTAATTTTATTTTACCATCTACATCGGTTTTTCAAAGTTAGGGTTGCTATTCCTAAGTTTTCAAAACCTCTAGTAATACCTATTTTTCTTTTAGAATTTAGCTTCGTTAAATTTTGTATCATTTTTTTTTTCTTTGTTGTTATCTTTTTCCTTTAACTTTGTAGTTGTTTATTTTTACTTTTTATGCAACATTCAATTGAAAAAGAAATATCTCATTTTGACCCTGAGATCGAAAAAAACACTTCGATTAATCAGGAAAGAAAAAAGAGCAAAAAACATGGCTACTAATACTGAAAATGAAGACAAAAGGACTTTGAAAGACTTTGTTGTACCTACTGCTGGGGGACGCACCTCCAGTATCCAACGTCCACCTATACAGGCCAATAATTTTGAAATAAAACCTGCTATTATACAAATGATTCAACAAACAGTTCAATTTGGTGGTCTATCCAGTGAAGACCCAAACCTACCTATCTCTAACTTCTTAGAGATCTGTGATACCTTTAAGCATAATGGTGTCAGTGATGACACTGTGCGCTTAAGGCAGTTTCAGTTTTCACTGCGAGACAAAGCCAAAGCTTGGTCGATGTCATTACCTCCTGGAATTATCACTACTTGGGATAATTTGGCTGAAGATTTCTTGCAAAATACTTTCCACTAGCTAAATCTGCTAAAATGAGGAGTGACATCACCTCGTTTGTGCAATATGATTCTGAATCATTGTATGAAGCATGGGAGCGTTTTAAAGAACTTTTGCGTAGGTGCCCACATCACGGTTTGCCTACTTGGATGCAAGTCCAAACATTTTATGACGGTTTGGCACCTAATAACCAAATAATGGTAGACGCGGCGGCTAGAGGATCGCTAAACCTCAAAACTCCAGAAGATGCATATGAATTTCTAGAAGTAATGGCTAGCAATAATTATGCAAAAGCAATTGAGCAGAAAAAACCTATTGGGATGTACGAGCTTGATAAAATAACAAAGCTAAATGCCGAGATTGCAATGCTCAAGAAACAAGTAAGTAACACGAACGTAAATGCTATAAACTCTCCTGTACTAACATGTGAATTTTGTGCAGGGAATCATTCCTGCGTAGAGTGCCAAATAGGAAATCCTTTCGCCACATCAACCCATGAGCACGCCAATTTTATTTCAAATTTTCAAAAAAATAATCCCTATTCCAACACGTATAATCCTGGGTGAAGAAACCATCCAAATTTTTCATGGAATAACCAAGGGATTCAAAAACAACTTTTTCAGCCCCCCGAAAGAAAGACTAATCTCCAGGAATTGCCCAATAAGTTTATGCATGATACTAGAAGTTTCATGCAAAACACTGAAGCAACTCTTTGAAATCAAGAAGTGACGATTAGAAATCTTGAGACCGAAATTGGGAAAATTTCAAATTATTTTTCTGAAAGATCTCAAAGTTCCTTACCCAGTAACACCATCACTAACCCACGACAGCAAGTAAAAGCAATAGAATTACGAAGTGGGAAAGTTTTGAAAGAACCAACTCAAGAAGATCAATCGATGCCAGCTGAACAACCCATAATTGACCTGTCCACTGAAACAAATCAGGAAATAGAAAATGAGGAAGGGATAAAAACCCAGAACAAAAATGAACCAAAAAGGGCTGAACCTCAACCCTACAAACCAAAAGTCACATTCCCTCAACGCTTGAAAAAGACAAAAGCAGATGAACAATTTGCCAAGTTTTTGGAAACTTTCAAAAAGTTACACATCAATGTCCCTTTTGCTGACATGTTAGAACAGATGCCCAAATATGAAAAATTCATGAAAGAAATTCTGTCTAACAAAAGAAAGTTGGGAGAATTTGAAACGGTAGCACTTATTGAAGAATGTAGTGCCATATTACAAAAGAAGTTGCCGCCCAAGCTAAAAGACCCAGGGAGTTTTACGATACCTTGCACCATTGGTTCCATTAGTTTTGATAAAGTTTTATGTGATTTAGGTGCAAGTATAAATTTAATGCCTCACTTTGTTTTCAGGAAGCTTGGATTGGGAGAAGTAAAGCTGACCACCGTATCTCTCCAACTTGCGGATAGATCAATCAAGTATCCCAGAGGTGTGATTGAAAATGTCCTTGTGAAGGTAGATAAATTCATCTTTCCAGTTGACTTCATAGTACTTGACATGGAAGAGGATCGTGAGATACCTCTTATTTTAGGCCGACCCTTCCTTGCTTCTGGAAGGACCCTGATTGACGTACAACAAGGAAAGCTAATCCTAAGGGTACAAGATGAACAGGTAACTTTCAACGTCTTTAATGCCATTCAATTTCCCTCTAACATGGATTCTTGCTTTGAGGTTGATATTATAGATGAGTTGGTCACAGAGACATTCAGGGACACATTTCCCGAGTTGCCCTTTGAAGCGTGTCTAACAAAATAAGGGACCATAGACACGGAAGACGAGTTGATAAGGGAATGTGCCCAACACCTAGAAGGTTGCGAACCTCTTGATTTACACCGGGAAATTGGAGTGGAAGACATTCAAACAATTGAAATTCAGCAAGGAACAGAAGAAGACGAACCTCCAAATCTTGAGCTCAAGCCACTGCCACCACATCTCAAATATGCCTATTTTGGTAGCTCTAACTCTTATCCTGTTATTATTAATGCCTCATTAAGCAACATAGAACAGGAAAGGTTACTTAGAGTTTTAAGAGAGCATAAATCAGCAATAGGATGGACCCTTTCTAATATCAAGGGAATTGGCACTTCCATTTGCATGCACAAAATTCTCATGGAGGACAGCTTCAAACCTACTATTCAACCTTAAATGCGGTTAAACCTTGCCTTGAAAGAAGTAGTAAGAAAAGAAATTGTCAAACTATTAGATGCCGGGATAATTTATCCTATGTCTGATAGCCCATGGATTAGTGCAGTACATGTACTTCCAAAAAAAGGGGGAATAACTGTAACAGAAAATGGAAACAATGAGCTTATCCCCACTAGGACTGTCATCGGATGAAGGGTTTGCATAGATTATCGAAAGCTTAATGATGCCACTCGAAAGGACCATTTCCCCTTTCCATTCATTGACCAAATGTTGAAAAAATTGGCGGGCCATTCTTATTAATTTTTTCTTGGCGGATATTCTGGGTACAATCAAATTGCCATAGCACCTAAAGATCAGGAAAAAGACTACTTTTACTTGCCTTTATGGTACTTTTTCCTATAGGAGAATGCCTTTTGGGTTATGTAACGCTCCTGCTACTTTTCAACAATATATGATGGCAATCTTTAGTGATATGGTGGAAAATTTCATTGAAGTTTTTATGGATGATTTTTCAGTCTTTGGGGATTCATTTGATGACTGTTTAGCTAATCTTTCCATACAAATCTTGTTTTGAATTGGGAGAAATGTCATTTTATGGTACAAGAAGGAATTGTGTTAGGACACATGGTTTCAAAAAGAGGAATTGAGGTTGATAGAGCAAAAACTAAAGTGATTGAGCGATTACCACCCCCTGCTAACGTTAAAGGTATTTGAAGTTTCTGAGGACATGCTGGTTTCTACAGAAGGTTTATTAAGGACTTTTCTAAGATCGCTAAGCCCCTTTGCAATCTATTGATGAAAGATGTCCCTTTTAACTTTAATAGCGACTGCATGAATGCTTTTGAAACCCTGAAGAGAAAATTAGTGTCGGCACCTGTAATCATAGCACCTGATTGGACCTTACACTTCGAGCTTATGTGCGATGCTAGCGACTATGCTGTAGGGGCTGTCTTGGGACAAAAAAGGAACAAAATTTTTCATGCCGTTTGCTATGCTAGTAGAACTTTGAATGAAGCGCAAATTAAGTATGCTACCACAGAAAAGGAGTTACTAGCTGTTGTTTTTGCGTTTGACAAATTTTGTTCCTACTTGCTTAACTCCAAGGTAGCTGTTCACACTGACCATGCTGCTCTGAAATATCTTTTTGGGAAACAAGAAGCAAAACCAAGACTGATTAGATGGATTTTATTGCTTTAGTAATTTGACTTAGAAATCCGGGATAAAAAGGGAACAGAAAATGTTGTGGCAGATCATCTGTCGCGTCTTGAATGAAAGGACGAAAGTCCCTCTATGAACGAAAAATTCCCAGATGAAGGTCTTATGATGGTAAGCGAAAATCTTAATTGTCCATGGTACGCTGACATTATTAACTATCTGGTTGCACAGGAACTACCTAAGGATATGACTTACAAACAAAAGATTAAGTTCTTTGCTGACTTAAAGCACTATTTTTGGGAAGAGCCTTTCTTGTACAGGCATTATGCAGACTAGATTATTAGAAGATGTGTACCAGAGGAAGAAACAGAGGACATTCTGCGCCACTGTCACTCCCTAGAAACCGAAGGTCATTATGGAGGACCCAGAACTGCAGCTAAGGTTTTACAATCTGGATTTTATTGGCCAACACTTTTTAAGGAGGCTTTTAAATTTGTTAGTAAATGCCATAGATGTCAAAGGACAGGAAATATTTCTAAAAAACATGAAATGCCCCTAAACAACATTTTAGTTGTTGAATTATTTGATGTTTGGGGGATTGATTTCATGGGTCCTTTCCCTTAGTCATTTTCTAACAGATTTATTTTGGTTGCTTTAGACTATGTATCGAAGTGGGTTGAAGCAGCTGTTTTTCCAACCAATGATGCTAGAGTTGTAGTAAACTTTGTGAGAAAGAATATCTTTTCTCGACTTGGAACTCCTAGAGCGATTATAAGTGACGGCGGAAAACATTTTCGTGACCGCCAATTAAAAGTCCTTTTGAGTAAGTATGGAGTTACCCACTATGTAGGTGCTCCATACCATCCTCAAACAAGCGGACAAGTAGAAGTTTCAAATCGAGAACTGAAAACTACTCTGGAAAAAATAGTTAGCACCTTTAGAAAAGATTGGTCGAAAAAGTTGGACGACGCACTTTGGGCATATAGAACAGCATTTAAGACACCAATTGGAATGTCTCCATATCGAATGGTTTATGGCAAAGCATGCCATTTACCAGTAGAGCTGGAACATAAAGCATATTGGGCCTTGAAAACCATGAATTTTGACTCACAAGCTGCAGGAGAGAAAAGATTATTGCAGATAAATGAGATGGACGAATTCAGAAATGAAGCTTATCAAAATGCTCGAATTTACAAAGACCGAACCAAAAGATGGCATGACAAGCACATTTTGAGCAAAGAATTTGGAGTGGGGCAAAAAGTTTTGCTGTTTAACTCCTACTTACGAATTTTCCCAGGTATTTCACAATAAGTTTGGGGGTGGCATGATGTCCACGTGCACCATCAAAGAGCAACCCTCAAATCGGGGAAGTACCTCTCTCCCACTTGTTCTTTACATTCCTTTTAACATTAAAAACAATGATAATTTTTAAGTTTGGGCATGAGAGAGTCAAGTTTTAAAATTTTAATGAATTTTTTTTTTAAAAAATATTTTGACAAAGTTTTTGTTACTGTCTGTTTTAGAGTCGGCTTAAGTGCCTCCCAGATTTAGGAGCCTTTGTATGGGGATGTAAATAGGGTCGGCTAACAAAAAGATTTTTTACACTTTAAATTTTACTGCGTTTTGAATAAATAATAATACAATAGCAGCAATATATATATATATATATATATATTAAAATCCCCTTTTATTTTGAAAACTTACCATCATGCTTTTTAGGCTATTTTTTTACTCTTTCTTAGCTTGTTTACTGTAATTTAATTGGAATAACCTAAGAATCGATTGTTTTTGTGCTTTAATAGTGAAACAAAAATCTAAGGCATTATCTTGATACAACCATGGTATTTGAGTTCACTTGTTAGCATAGCTGTTTTACCTTGCTTTCTTATTAAAAGATATTCAAATTTGAATAGATTACATTAAGGATTATCATCTTATAATGAGCTTTAAAGATTTATGCCTGAATCTAAAAGAAAAATATGAAATATATATTAAAAAAAAAAAGAGTAGATAAAATTGAATCTCTAGCACCACTATCTCGCATAAATAAAGATATGTGCTAACCAATATTGAAGGCGTCTCAGTGGTGGCTTCTCTTACTTATGGGTCATCACCCAGAAGTCGGAGTTTGATTCTCATTGTAGATAAACTTTGGGGAGTCATAGAAAAGGAATCGCAGTGGTGGCTTCTCTTACTTATGGGTCATCGCCCAGGAGTCAAAGCTTGATTCTCGCTAAAGATAAACTCATGAGCCGAAAGTGACTTGAGCAAATAAGTTCCTTTGAAAAAAAAAGAAAAGAAAAAAAATTGTCACAAAAATAATTAGTTTTGGGCATACTTAATAAGACTTGTATGAGTGGTATGAATTTTTGTCCTCTATATTGTTTGAATGTCTTGAGATTTGAAAGAATAGATAAACTTAATTTCCTATCCTAACTTCTGAATCTCAGCTACCTAGGTGATTCACAGGTTTTTCCTTAGAAAGGATAATTTTTCCTTTAGAGCCTCAAACATTGATTTTCGGTTATTCATTTCTAAATTAGAGTGCGCTTGCTTTAAATAGTAGAAAAATTCTTAAAAAACATGAGATATGAGATTAAAATATTCAGTCTTGCTCAGGGACGAGCAAGATTTAAGTTTGGGGGTATTTTGATAACCTTAAATTAATATGTATTTATCTATATCATTTTAATACATTTTTAACCATTTTACTTCAACTTTTGATCTCTTTTGCTCGCTTTTGCTCGGTTTTGACTATTTCACCCATTTTCTTGCAAAAACACCAATTTTGTATTAAATCTTGCCTGTTTTATCATTAATATCAATAATTAAAAGCAAGATAAATCAAAAAATTGTAAAATAATAACAAAAATTGTACAAAATTACCAAGAATGCCTAACTTACACCCTATTTCACAAGTTTTGCATCAATTTTTGACTAAAATTCAAGCTTTTATCCTCATTTTTCATCTTTTATGTCTTGTATAATACTATTAAACAGTACTTAAAGCTATTTTAAGCATTCTTTTACATAAAAAATCAGAAAAAAATCAAAAAATATTAAAAAAACACTAGTTACAAAGCAGCTTACATACCTGCTGCAGCAAGCAATTTTACAGCCCAATATTTCTTGATTTTTCTACTAAATACATTAATCCAAAGCTTAAATAAGTTATATAACATCATCTTAACATGTTATTCCAGTATTTGGGGGGTTTTATGAAGAGGAAAAGTAAGATAATTGGTTGTGAAAATGGATGGGAGCACACAATGCAGCTGCTGCAAAAATTATCCAATAAAGATGAAGTTTGAGATAATTTTGGGCGGTGCAGCTAAAAGAAAAATTTAAAATAACTTCATTGATGCGTCAACCACAAGCCTAACCAATTAAGATCAAGATTTGGGCGGTGCTCGAGCTAAAAATTAAAAAAAAAAAAAAAAATTGGAAGATCACAGCTGATCTGCAACTGCCGCAGGAAGCTCAAATGAGATCTGATTTTTGGGATTTTCTCTAAGTTTTTTATTTCAAGATCTGCTTTTATAAATAGGGTAGGATGCAAGGAGTTTATTCATCAAGTTTTCAGATCAAAAAATACAAAAAAATCGAGTGAAAGAAGGGTGTGAACAGGTCGGGTCTGTGCAGCTGCAGCCCTATTCTGTTTGTAATTTTTTTTTTTTTTGTTATTTTTGTTAGTTTTATCATTTTTCTTCATTAGTTCATGTATTTTGATGTTTTTAATGTTTAATATTAAGTTTAAAATGAACTAATTTTGTTAATCTGAGGCTACGATGTAGTCTAAGATGTAAAATACGCTTATTTCTAATTCAAGATCTTCAATGTTTATGTTATCGCGTTGTTGAAATGTTTATCATTGTTCTTCATGAGTTTTAAGTGCTTGATCACCATTTAAGGCCTATAATGATTCATAATGAGACTGAAAGGAGGTTTATGATGATTGCAGAGGTGATAAGCACCACAAATTGAGCGAATGCTCGAAAGATATTAACGCAATTTGTGTGATTTTTAAAAGGAAATCATAGAGCTTTTATAACTCTTTTCTTATTTAAATTCATACACAAAAGTAATGGGTTAATATGTTAAAGAGTACCCTAAATGTTGCTCGAGAGTGAATGTTTAGTAAATTAGGATTTTCAACCATCAACACACAATAACAACTTGAATATCGAGAATAGAAAAGGCGTATTGATGCAACTAAGGTGAAATCGGATGCCTTAGACTTTATTAACTAATAAAAACAACTTAAATCGGCTCATTCTAGTTTAGTTTTAAATTTTATTTCATTTTATTTTACTTTATTTCATATCAAAATCCCTAATTTTTTGATTTTTCAAATAGTATTGAAACTACTAATTTCGGTAATCACTTAGCAGTTCTCGTGGGACGATACTCTATTCACTCTGTATTACTTGAAGCGACTAGTGCACTTGCTAGTAAAAAAAATCGCATCAACCGTTAAGAGTTCTCCTAAAATCCTCCACTTCCATTTAATCAAAGTGACTTGACACAATTACCTAATTAATCCCAACTTTAGTTTTAAATTCTTTTAACCTGTCAAAGGATTCAAGACTTCACTCTTTATAGGTATATCCATCCATAAACTAATTGAGAAGTCATTCATAAACGTTTTATGAAATACTCATCGCTTCAATTCACTTGAAATTTTAGCAGTCCATAAATATTCAATGAACAAGTTCTAGCAGCTTAGTGGCTCGATGCGGTGGCCAGGAGGGTTGGCCAGGTCACATGGACGACTTCCAGGAGTGTCTCACTGAGGCTGAGCTTACACCTATATCCTCTTCGGGTCTTCACTTTACATGGTCCAATTGCGCCGAGGGTGACCGCTTGATTCTCAAGCGGCTTGACTGGTGTCTAGTCAGTGAGGGTTGGCTTCGTGACTTCCCTATCGCATCAGCGGAGTTCCTTGCCCGTCATGGTGTCTCGAACCACAACGCCATTATTGTTCGAGGGCTTGGGGAATGTCGTGCCCTGCGACTTCCTTTCAAGTTCTTCAACTTTTGGGCCAATCACGATGACTTACTTCCCATGGTCAGACGAGTCTGGGACACCTATGTTGAGGGTACTCCGATGTATCAACTTACTCAGAAGCTGAAGCTGCTGAAGTGTGAGTTGAAGGCCCTCAATGCCCGCCATTATAGTCACATTTCGGCCAGAGTCGAGGTGGCCCGTGATGCTTGGGCCATGAGCCAGAGGGCCTTGGATGAGGACCTTGAGAGTCCTTCTCTGCGTCTTGAGGAGCGACATCTTTTTCATGAGTATTCAGCTTTGTGTCGGGATGAGGAGGCATTCTACCGTCAGAAGTCGCGTATTCAGTGGCTTTCACTCGGGGATCAGAGCACTCAGTTCTTTCATCGGTCTGTTCTCCATCGGCAGGCCCGGAACCAGATCTCGTCGATTATTGGTTCTGCTGGTGTGAGGACTTATGATTCGCAGTTGATCTCCCATGCCGGGGTTGCCTTCTTCCAGGATTTGTTGACTGAGCCAGGTGGTCCGTTATCTGAGGATGTTTCTGACATTTTTGAGGCTCGCATTTCGGAGGATCAGGCTCGCCTGCTTATCTCCACAGTCACTGCTGCCGAGGTCCGGGACGCTCTTTTTTCCATAGGTGATGACAAGCCCCCGGGGCCTGATGGTTACACCTACCTCTTTTTTAAGAGGGCCTGGGAGGTGGTCGGGGGAGCAGTGATTAGGGCCGTGCAGTCTTTCTTCGTCTCAGGGCGCATGCTGGGTGCCCTGAATGCCACCAGGATATGTCTCGTGCATAAAGTGGAGTATCCTTCCACCTTTGGCGACTTCCGCCCTATCTCCTGTTGCAATGTGATCTACAAGTGTATCACTAAGATCATTGCAAACAGGTTGAAGGGTGTTCTTCCCGGGTTGAATGGTGATGCTCAAATAGCTTTTGTTCCGGGTCGTCGAATCTCTGACAGCATCCTTTTGACACAAGAGTTGATGCGTGGTTACCACCTTTAGGTCTCGCCCCGTTGTGCACCGAAGGTCGATATTCGTAAGGCTTTTGATACTGTTCGGTGGGATTTCATTCTAGCTGGGATGAGGAGTATGGGGATACCCGAGGTCATGATTGGTTGGATCCGTGAGTGCCTCTCTACCGCCCGCTTTTCTGTCGCCATCAATGGTGAACTTCAGGGGTTCTTTCGCTCTAGTCGGGGTGTCCGTCAGGGTGACCCTCTCTCTCCTTACCTATTTGTTATCACTATGGCGGGTCTTCGAGGGCTGCTCCATCATGCCAT